>CM073765.1:67000735-67716911 GCA_037127475.1 Arma custos | reverse complement strand
TCCCTTAATATAATAGGGGTTCAAAGATTGTATGCAATCCGTCAGTTTTGAAGTTTCTGCATAATGTGAGTAACTTATAGTTAAAAAATTAAATTAATTATTTAAAATGATTTGTCATAATACTTTATTTGGCAGACCAAATTACACGCGAGCGAAACCGTGAGCGAAAACTAGTAAACTATAAAATACTATTAAAAAATCTTCAGCTGTTAATATAAAAAAATACAATATATTTATTTACTTATAAACGCATGATAAATAAAATATGTTTTTCTTACTGTTATATTTTTCATAAAGACTTTTAAAACTCCTTAACGATCTCTTTAGCAACAGGAAAACATGCAGAAGAGGAAAAAAATAAAACTCTTATTCTTGTTTTCCAAGTTTTCTTCTTTTTTTTTTCTTTTCCTACTTTCTCTTCAGGCATCGTTACTTACATAACTTCTTCTATTAAAAAAAAGCGAGAAAAAAATCCCCCGACATTATTGGCGACCTACAGCTTCAACTTGACTTAAATTAAGCCTTAACTGAATTTTACAACGACCTGCTAAATCTCTTCCCGGGGGAGGGAGGAAAACTTCCAGTCGTATTTATTGGAATCGATTCCGGAACGTGATGGCGGGAGTTGACGTGTTTTTCTTGAGAGGGAGAGAGAGAGAGAGAGTGGAGAGAGAGGGAGAGAGGGAGGAGGGAGAGGGAAGAGAGAGAGAGAGAGAGAGAGAGAGAGAGAGAGGAGAGAGAGAGGAGAGAGAGGAGGAGAGAGAGAGGAGAGAGAGAGAGGAGGGAGGGAGGGAGGAGGAGGGAGGGGAGAGGAGGGAGGGAGGGAGGGGAGGGAGGGAGGGGAGGGAGGGAGGGAGGGAGGGAGGAGGGAGGTGAGGAGAGAGAGGAGAGAGGAGGAGGGAGAGAGAGAGAGAGAGAGGGGAGAGAGAGAGAGAGAGGGGGGGTGAGGAGTGAGGGTGGAGAGGAGAGAGAGAGAGAGAGGGGTGAGAGAGAGAGAGAGGAGAGAGAGAGAGAGAGAGGGAGAGAGAGAGAGAGAGAGATGAGAGGAGAGAGAGAGAGAGAGAAGAGAGGAGAGAGAGAGCGAGAGAGAGAGAGAGAGGAGAGAGAGCGAGAGAAGAGAGAGAGAGGAGAGAGGAGAGGAGAGAGATCGTTTTGTTAATTTAACGTCACTTAAAACTGCTATGGCTAACCGGACGATGCTACAGTGGGAGTCCCAAATTTTGCCTATCCAGGTTTAAATTAGGATAGGGGCTTTTACGAGTACCTGACATCTTTTTATTTATTTTCTTGTATAATTTGTTACAATTCACAAAAGAAAAATGCTGTACTAATAGACCAGCATCAAATTTTAAAAAAATGTACAAATTTATGTGTATCTGTGGAGAATCATAATTCACCAATGAAAGAAAAATGTATAAAAAAACTTCCAACAGGATAGAGATCTTTTAACGAGTAACTGACATCGTACAGGTTCATGACCTCTGTTACCGTTTCTTCTCGGACTGTATATCTAAGGAATTTTTTCTCCTTTAAAAAAATCCTAGGTCCATCTGCAAGGCTACGAACCAGCGAACTTGGGCTTTTATTATGTAGTTTATGCTAACCAGTAGACCACAAGTGATCCCCCTTTAAGCACTATTATTGATTCTACAGAACTTCTTTGGGCTCACCTAGTCTCTATAATATGAGTATCCTTGATTAGGAGAAGACCTGATAGTCGGATGTGATCAAAAGCCAATATGGATTGTTTAAGAAATTCAATATTTTTAAAAATTGTTTTTTAAAACCATGGGCTGCATACACTTCGACAAACCTGTATACATGACTTATTATTATCAGGAGGATCTCGTTGTTGAAAGGAAATATGATTAAAATAGTGGATAATTTTAAATATTCGGGCTCTATAAACGGGAACGTCTGGTCAACTCAGTCCTCTGGAGCAATGATGTGACGAAAGATACTAAGAAACTCATATAGTCATTATTGAAAACATATTGCGATATTGAGTAGAGACATGGGCGATAAGTGCTGATTCAAGGAAAGAGCTACTTGCTACTGAGATGGACTATTGGAGAAGTGCTGCAAGAAAGGACTAATGTTGAAATCAGAGAACGAATGCAAACTCAACAAACGTCCTGCAAACCATATAGGTGAAGAGAATTGGAATGGTTTGGTCATCTCAGATATTAAGAAGGATAGACTGCCCAATTTAATTTTCAATTGGAGTGCTGAAAGGAAGAGAAACGGCGAGAAAGACCTCGAAAAAGATGTATGTAGGACTTGAGGAATGCATGCGGTCATGGTCCGAGGGAGGGAGGTGTTCAAGATAGAAGGATATGGAAAAGCGAAATAAACGAAATTTTGGTTGAAGGGAACCATTATATTAATATTGTAAATATGGATTGCCTGTGGCGTTGTGGCTAATATAAACAACTTACTATACTCAAGATTGCGGGTTCGTTAGCCCGTCAGGTAGACCTAGGATTTTTTGAAAAGTGTGTTAACAATCCTTAGTTATGCCGTCTTTCGGAAGGGACATGAAAGAGGAGAGACCGGAGTCCTAATTATCCTAATTATATCTTGCTAGAACAAAATTTAGGACTCTCACTATAGCTTCATCTGATTAGCCTTAGCAGCACAAAATGAACTTTAAATGAAACAAACCGAGAAAGTTGATATTAATAGTTATTCACCCTCCCTTTCGTGTTATATAGCTGTTAGTTACAATCGTTATTTAAGAAGTTTCGTCTGCATTATGTTAATAACTTCACTTTTTATGTTGTCCTTAAACCTTTTAATGATCTCTGTCAACTTTGTCCGACATTTTTCATGCTCTCTAAAGCTGCATCATTTTTTTTTATTATCTCTCATCTCCCCCCCCCCCCCCCCTATTACTACGGCTATTGCCAGGCCATCTGCTCCATTGTCATTCTAATAGAGACGTTTGTATGCGAGGAGGAGGACCGTAAGACGGAAAGAGGGACAGAAGACGTGGGGGGGGGGTTGGGGTAGAAGAAGACTGATAAGGGAAGAGGAGATGGAAGTTAATTAGAGAAAGATTTGTGAGCTACATTTAACAGAATTAACTCCCTCAGTGATTACCTTTTGTACTTACTCTTCCACATTTCTCTCTCTCCCTCTCCTCTCTCTCTCACTCTCTCTCTCTGTTCATAAATCTTTTGTTTTTTACTTCACCTCACCATTCTTCTATCTTATCTATGTGTTTTCCGGTTTCTAGTAAAAAAATATATGTTGTGTACGGGAGGAATGTCAAAGAGACATAGAGTTTTTTTTTTTTAACTGTAGCTTCTATTAAAAATAAATACAATTATTTATTTTCTGTTAACCCTCCCGCATTTTTCTTTCCCTTTGTATTATGTTTACATTTTTATCCTTTCTGTACATTTATTTTCTGTATTTTATATTCGTTTTCTTTAATTATTATATCTGTCACTGTCTTAATTTTATTATATTCTGTTATTATTTTAATATTCGTTATCTTTAATTATCATATCTATTCACTATTTTATCATATCTGTCACTATTTTAATTTTCTATATTACATATCACTATATTCTTGTTACTGCAACGTTTTTTTATATTTTTGTTCTGTTTGTTTCTCTCTCATAGCCCTGAAGATGGCCTACATTGTAGGTCTAAACGTCGGCACACAATTAATAAGTACACGCTTATTATGGTGTTTTCATTGACTGCTCCCCCCAACTATTTCTTCCTTGCATTATAAATAAAACTATGTATTTTAAGAAATTATTGAATTGATTCAAATGACTTGAAGAATAAAAAAAAAAAAAAAAAAAATTGGGACGCAATAAAAATAAAAATATTGTGAGCATTTCAACTATCAAACCATTGATATGAGGTTTATTAAAAAAAAAAAAAATAATAATAATATAAAGAACATTATCTTATGATTAAACAAAAATAGTTGCATAAATCCGGTACGAAGATTTTTTTTTTGTTTATAGTAATAGGATACATTAAGTGCTGGAAAAAAAAAATCGTAGTTCAACTGAAATTGGCGAAGTTCTGGAACTAAGGAAATATATTGAAATTATAAAAAAAAAAATGCATACCAAATATGTAGATGAATCTGTCGAAGTACAAGGATTATGGTTGAGATTAGACTTACGAGCCTAATGTTACTGTTAGCAGACAACTTGACCAAAACCTGTGGGTAGTTGACTGGTTAGTGTAAGTATCTTCCCAGTAGGCTCACAGTCTTCACAAACTCGAGGGTTAGGCAGGATATTTGAGGAGGATATGAGAGATTCTGTTTCGCTATCTCACTGTATTGTAAGCCGTTGTGTTGAGAGATGATTTGTCCAAGATCACCTCGCCAGGTTTTCCCATCAATTAAAGCTACTCCTTGTCGAATTTAAGTCTGGAATCTTCAGTTCAGCAACTCACTTGTCCAGATTCAATATCATGTATAGTTACGATTATGGGTTGACGAACATAATGCAAACGTTTTCCAGAAAAATAACATAGAAATCAAAAACCATCGATTGAACAAATGACCACAGCGCGCATATAAGGAAGAGATTAAAAAGAATGTGGATGAGGGATCTGTTATCATAAGAATATTAAATTAAGCCACGGGAGAGGTAGCTGTTGGCTACTGTTCTTCTTCATGCCTCTCATGTTATTTTTTTAAATTTTATTAGCAGCTAATTGTTGATGGCTAACAGAAATAACGAAAAAGGAACAGGCGAAACTGGACACCAAGGAAATGAAACTTTTAAGGAGTATGGTGGGAATCCGAAGAAGTGAGAAAATTAAGAACCGAGATATCCTAACTTGTGTAAAAGTTAAAAGTCTCAGCAAGAAAGCACGAAAACTGAAATGGAGGTTGACTGGATCTAGCCAGAGTTAAGGACGAGAGATGGTCGAAAAGCAGCACCATGTGCACTCCGATCGGCCAAACGAGGAGCAGAGGAAGACAGTACACGAGGTGGAGGGATGAAATTACCCGAAGAGTGGAAGGCAACTGGATGAAAGTGGCCAGGGGCAGAGAGTGTTGGTCCAGAATTGTGAAGTCTATAAAAGGAAAAAAGTTTGTGTGGTTTGTAGTGAGTGTTGTCAGTTTTTTTATGTATTTAAAGTGGTAAAAATATAGTTTAGTTATTTATTTGTATTTTTTCTAAAAGAGTGTTGTTTTTTTTGTAGTATGTGATGAGTGCTGGTTATTTTATTTTATATTGTTACTATTCTGTAAAATTATATTTTGGAGCTGAACTTCATTTTACCTCCTAAGGGAACGGCTTTTGTCATAAACATATGATGCCAATAAAGCTTGATTATAATCGAGTATAATTGATAATTATCAATTGTTGATTGTCAATTGTTTGAACTTGACAGGTGTGGATATAAATAGAAATAGAAAAATAAAGTTTAAGCCTCATCGCACAAAAATATTTAAGTTTTAAACAAAATAGCATATAGATAAGATCCTGTCAGCAACAGAAGAAAAATTTATTACAAGAAGAATGTAAGAGAATTCAGTGAGCAAAAGCAGTCCCAATTCCCTCGGATAATCTTGGCCGATGTGAAATTGATTCTCTCTGTTCCTCGCCGAGGTTAACCACAAACCATTATCGCCCTCGACTTCTTGTGGTATCCCAGGACTCCTCCGTACCGGCGTCTACATCTCGAGTCTTTTTTTTGGATTCATTTTGTTATGAAATTAACCAACACACATTGAAGGCAAAGGGCACAAAATAACAGTTAATAATATTCAGAGTTTATTATATTAGATAATAGTTTAAAACATGCGTTTTATTTGTTATTAGTGCATACTAATAAACTTATACATAAAAAAGAAAAAATACAAGAACTGACTAGACGGTACAAACAACTATCACATCTTCTGGACTACAGATCTTCACTTGACTTATAAAACAAAAGACTAATCTATAACAGTATACTCATACCTAATTGGACATATGGAGCAACACTTTGGGGTTCAGCCACGTCCATATACTCAAGATACAATGCACTCCAGAATTCTTAATACTCCTTGTTTTTTTTTCAAATTAAAAATCAAAAGGACAAGAACTGAAAAGGCGCTAAAAACAAATATCACATCTTCTGGACTACAGATCTTCACTTGACTTACGAAAGAATTGACTAATCTATAACACTGTACAAAGGCATCGTTAGACTTAAGGAGCAGATTTGGGTTCAGCAATTTACCTTCTCATACACAAAACACTATTACAACTTTACAATCCTATACTCTTAATGCTCCTTGTTTTTTTTTTTTTAATCACACTGAACTCTATTTCATTCAAATAGAGAGAAAAAACCTGTACCACTACAACCCGTGTACGGGTTTGGGGTTCAGTACATGGTAGAGACTACTGTTTCATGGACAACTGTTCTGCAAGGAGGTGACTTCTCCTAGGTCATGCTCAACCGACAGATTTCCCCCTTATTTTGGGTACCATATTTTTACAACATTTTATAGGGGCTGGTACATGATCCATCTCCCTCTGCAAACAGACTGAATAAAAGTCTTGGCCTACAACGGGATTTGAACTAGGATTTTCGGCATGGCAACTCAGTGCTCTACCACTGAGCCATTCCGCTCCCCTAATCTTACTAATATTATAAATGTGAATGTTTGTATGTTTGTCTCTCTTTCACGCAAAAACTACAGAACGGATTTGGATTAAACATTACAGTAATATAGTTTATACATCAGAATACCACATAGGCTATAGGATGCGCGGATTTATGGGGGGCGTACGGGTACACGTGCTCCCTCCCCCCCGACAATTTTTTGGGTATTGTGAAGAATCCATTATAGTACATAATTAAGGGCAGATCACATGATCATATTTGTGAAAATAACAGAAAGAACATGAAACTATTTGTTTTGATATCCTACTAATATTATAAATGTGAAAGTTTGTATGTTTGTCTCTATTTAACGCAAAAACTAATGGACGGATATGGATGAAAATTCTTGAGTAAAATAGTTTATACATCATAGGCTTTAGCAAGGGCAGATTTATGTGGGAACACGAGGGCATGTACATAATTAAAGGCAAATCAGGAACTTAGCATCTTGAAATTTGTAGATAGGTTCTTTGTATAGTTTTAGAAAGAAATTTGGATAATTCCAGCCCAAGGGTTTCAATTTTAATATAATAGGGGTTCAAAGGTTGTACTGAATCCGTCAGTTTTGAAGTTAGACATCTGAAATTTTGGATGTACGAGTAACTGATATTTTAAAAAAATAATTAAATTATTTATTTAAAATGATCTTTCACGAATCTTTATGTGGCAGACCAAATTCCACGCGAGCGAAGCCGGGGCGAGCATAAGCTAGTACAGAATACACGTTACAAGCAAATATCATATGTTCTGGACTACAGATCTTCACTTGACTTACAAAACTAACGCTAAAGACTTATCTATAACAGTATATACTATATATATATATATATATATATATATATATATATATATATATATATATATATACTAAGACACATTTGAACAAATGGAGCAGAACTTTAGGGTTCAGCAAAACCATGTCCATATACACAAATTACAAATTCTTCCAAAAATCTTAAACGTCGCTTGGTTTATTTCGAATCTCATTATACACATCGACATGAACATTTTCACTGTAAAATCTCTATAAAATACATCCACACCGAATACAAAGAATTTCACTCGTCAACACAGCATTACAAAAATCCTCTTTTTCGTTTAATATTTGTGCAAATCAAAGAGAGAAAAATTGATTAAATTTCTTGGATGTGATACTCCGGAGGTGCAAATGTATCATAAAATAATTACAAATAATTTTAATAAATATTAAGTTTTTACAAACAAACATCCCCAAAATGCACAGTAATGTTTGAAATGTGAGTAATACAATGTTTTATGGGGTCACATGTGGTTAGCGTAATATGTCTAGTGGTTAGCGTAACAAACTACTAATACCAAGATCGCGGGTTCGTAGCCCGGCAAGTGGCCCTAGGATTTTTTAAAGGGGGTAAAAAATCCTTAGTTACGCCGCCCTTCGGAAGGGACGTAAAACGGGGTTCCCGAGCCTGTACGATGTCAGGTACTCGTTAAAAATGCCTATCCTAATAAAACCTGGATAGGCAAAAATAAAAGCTCCCACTGTAGCATCGTCCGATTAGCCATAGCAGCATAAAGTGGCGTTAAATGAACAAACAAACAATGTTTTATTCCAACTATTAATCAAAACTGCCTTACAGATATATTACAATTATTTTTATGACTATTTTTATTTTTATTATAAGGAATTTTCGTAACAGAAGTAGAGTGTCTATATTTTTTCATTATATTTCGAGCTGTTTTTCAAACTATATTTGTAAGTATTCCATTTCAAAGTAAAAAAATTATCTTCACCGATGCCATATTCCCGTGTTCTCGCAATTTGCGATGTATGCAAGCGGAAGAATGTTCATCCAACATTACTTTAATTAGGATCTTGTTGACTTACGTCATTGTATAATTTATAATTTATTTTATTATATTTTTTATTAATTGTTATCATTTTTAAATATTTTTATTTTGAAAAGAAAAGATTTGCCCTGGCCGAGATTCATACCCGGGTCGTCTGCATCTCTAGTGCAGTGCTCTAACCACTGAGCTACCAGGGCTCGTATCCAAGTCAGGCAAATCCGTTCTCTTCACCGATCCTATATCCCCTGGACAAATCTCTTCAAAATAATTTTTTTTTTAATTATGTAACGGGAGTAAAATACCATAGTGAAGGTTATAAACAGCGTGGTGATCAATGAGGTTTTCGTGTGAAATGGATTTGCCACTGCCTCAACCATTTAATTTATTTTATTACATTCAATAATTATTACTTGACCATTATTAATTAATATTCATTTTTGTAGTTCATTATTGCATAGTTTTTATATATATCTGATTCTGAAATTTGTAAAAAGACACATTGTGTGATATAAATTGAGATTGTTATTAATCCTAAAATAAAGAGTTTTATTTGAAGCTTAGCTCTTTAAAATTATAACAATTAATAAAAAAAAAAAAAATAAAACAATTTATGTTTGAGTGGAAAATGGTTGACTGGATAATTAAATCCATAATTAAAACAATTTACATTAATCTATGTTTTGCCCGCTATCGGTTAGCGTTAAAACGATGTTTGTATAATTCAACATTCATTTGCTAATCCTTGGTTAAATGGATTTTCGACGAACCAGCCTTGATTAGCGTTAATACCTGCTTAAGTAATCATAGTCGGTAAATCGTGAGAATCCTATTAAATCCTTAACCAATATTAAAGTGTTGGAATACCAATAGCTACTTCAAACCACAAATTGTTTGTATTAATTTAGATAAAGACCCATACCATTCATGAAGGGTCTTGGAGTCAGTACATGGTTGAGATTGTACTGTTTCAACAGACAACGACTGTCCATGGAATTGGCTTGAATGTATGGAATTGAACGATAAATCATTCAGTACATCTCACTGCTCTATCACGGTTAGGTGCTCCCTGATAACCAGATAAGACGAAATTCCAAAACAAATAATAATGCAATTAAAAACTGGAACATCTTTTTATTATTCAGCCTCGATATTCAAGCTCGCTTTTACTTCGAAGCTAAAATATTTTATTAAAATTTATTTTGAAGAGAAAAGATTCGTCCTGATCGGGGTTCGAAACCGGATCGCCCGCTTTCTAGCGCGGTGCTCTAACCTATCTTATCTACATATTCACCATCATTCACAATCTTGACCATATTCATAATCTAAATATTCACTTTCAAAAGAACAATATAAAAAATAAATAAATTTTAGTAATATAAAATTGACGTGTCAACGAGATCGCAATTAAAGTAATGTTCAATGGCACATTTTTACCCGTGTATACTTTCCAAAAATTGCAAGAACACGGGGATACAGGATCGGTGAAGAGAATAGATTTTTCTGTCTGGAATGCGTGCCTTGGTAGCTCAGTGGTTAGAGCACCTCGCTTGAGACGTGGGCGACCCGAGCTTGAATCCCCTATTGGGTCCCTTATGGAGTTTTATGGTCCAAGATGGGGGAGAAGGAAGGAGAGGGGGAGAGAAGAAAACTCTTGAAAACGAGGCTGAAGAAGTCACTCGAGAAAGAGACATAGAGAAGGAAGGAGGTACTCTGGAGACGAAGGTGGAACAGGAAGGGGGTACTCTGGAGATGTACAGTAAGGAGGAGATCTGGCAGAAGATAGAGAATCCCGGAGGCGGCAAGAAGAAGACCGACCTGTAACCCAATCTACCCCTGTCCACAGATAAGTTTAGTTTAGTTCCTGTAGTGCATTTTATGGCAATCCTTTTTATATATATTAAAATCTGAATCATCAACCTTGTTGAAATTAAATAAATAAACGACCCTTATTATAATTCTTTTGGTGCTTACATACCCCAGATACACTATTTATTTATAAATAATATATTGAAGGTATAATAGATAAGTAAATTGGTAAACACAAGAATAGACCTTTGGAAAGGAACCCAAATAAGATTAAGGAATATAAATAATAATTTGAGTACTCATCCTAAATGAGACTCTGGCATCCCAAATATCAATATATATATTCAAGATATATTTAAGAGTAGAAACATAGCAGTTCGAAGAACGTTGAGACCAGTGGCGAATATTGGAGGTTACACAACTCAGAATTGCGGTGCATGCAGTCGTTTGATATGCTTCGTTATGACCGAGATGGGCTTGTTAAGTTGTAGGTTTTAGTAACGAATGAATTCCTTAAAAGTTAATAAGCTCTGTGGCTGGAATCCAGAGGCCGGAAGTGTCTGAGGGGTAGATCGGGTGGTGGCATCGAGCCTTCGGCACCGCCAATCCTGATTATTATCAGCCTTCCAACTGTTCTTCATGTAGCTAATTGTGACCGTTTGCCTAAGTTGCTGGGTTGCGTAACGAAATAATTCCCAATTAGTTGACTAGTAAACGTCCGAGAGGTGGGCCGAGTCGTTGATGGGATGATTGCGCTTAGGATGATTATACAGTTCTCTCCCGATTAAGGGTACCCAACAGGCTGGATGAGCCCCAATAGTTACGAATGAATCCTTAAAACGTGATTAGCCCCAAGGCGACAAGTTCAAGGTATAGGAAAGGCATATAATATTGAATAGAAGATACCCTGCACATGCATCACAGTCATGTCCATATGCGATGTACTTATTTAAACTCGCTTTGGAGTTTGGACTTCATAGCAATTAATCTTGGCATCATGATGAATAGGGTACTTTATTAATGGACTGGAGACAAGCGGGGGAGAACTGTATAATTTAAACTGAAGATGGGCCTTAATCAATAACAATCTCATTTGTTTAACTGTTCCAGCTATTATTAACAGTTATTAATTTTTAAAAATAACCGTTATAATTCACTCATATGTAAATACTTTAAATGCAATATACTATTCAGAGTAGTTTCACAACATTACTGATTACAATTTACAATGTGGTCGTGTTATCAGTGTTGGCTAAGAACCTTCACACAAAACTAACCCTTTGGGCATGGTCACCTGAGGTGTTGGTATTAATTAGCATAACATACTAATATACCTAGAATGTGGTTTCGCAGCAAAACAGGTCACCTTAAGATTTTTTAAACGGTGTAAAAAGTTCTTTGTTAAAGATCCCTCCTTCTGTAGCATCGTCCGATTAGTAATAGTAGCAGAAAGTGATATTAAATGTATTTTTTATACAACCTTTCGTGCATTGTATTGTAATGTTCGTATTCTTTCGAATTATTAAAATTGTTACTGTCAATTTCGTATTGTTAAGAAATATTATATTCTCTAGCATAATAGAAACAGTACAGTCTCTAGCATGTAATGAACCCAAGTCCCTTCATGAGTTGTAGTGGTAGGGTTTTCTTTTGTTTTTTCATCTGACTGGAATATCTTCTGATGTTTCTTAGCTCGGAAACACTTTGTTAAATATCTGTTTGTTCTTATTCCTTATTGCTGTTTCTTTAGCTACTTTTGGGATCAGAGTGGCTCAGTGGTAGAGTATTCTACCGAAAATCCTGGTTCAAATCCCGCTGCTGGCAAGACTTTTATTTAGTCTGTCAGGGACGGGAGATGGGTCATATGGATTCTCCTGGGTCTCATCCAGCTTATGTAAAGTGGGTACCCAAAATAAGGGGTGGAAATCTGGCGGTTGAGCTTGATAAGGGCAAATCTCTACCATGTAGAGACTGAACGCCAGACCCGTTCACGGGTTGTTTTGGTACAAGGTTTTTAGCTCCTTGTAGTTTTTTTAGTTGTACATTTTTAAAAAAATTTATAATTATTGGTCATTTTTTTGAGTTTTAAATATTTTTATTTTTAAAGAGAAAAGATAGGCCCTCGGCCGGGATTTGAACCCGGAACCTTTGTTCACCGTGACATCGCTCTACCAGTTGAGCTACCCAAGGCCGCCTGCCGGCAGAGGACAAATCTTTTCTCTAATATGATCCCATGTCGTCGTGCTCTCGCCATTTTTGTGATGAATACACTAGAACGAAGTTCTTTGAACATTAATTTAATTTTAGGATCTTATTGACTTACGTCATATTACTATTTATAATTTTTTTATAATTATTGGTCATTTTTTTGAGTTTTAAATATTTTTATTTTTAAAGAGAAAAGATAGGCCCTCGGCCGGGATTTGAACCCGGAACCTTTGTCTCACCGTGACATCGCTCTACCAATTGAGCTAGCCTTGGGGCCTGCCAGCAGAGGACAAATCTTGTCGGCAGGCGGCCTTGGGTAGCTCAACTGGTGAAGCGATGTCACGATGAGACAAAGGTTCCGGGTTCAAATTCCGGCCGAGGGCCTATCTTTTCTCTTTAAAAATAAAAAAAATTATATTCGATTGTATTTTTTTATGCATTCATAGTCTGAGAAATTATACTAAACCAGTTTAGAATAAACGCCACTAACCCTCTTTCTTGCTCCTATAAATTTCCCTAAAAGAAAATGGTTTAACCTCTGTTTCATTATTTATATCCCCGCAACACAGGAGGCTATTTGAATGCCTGGAAAAGCCATCATAAATTTTTCGGGACACGAAAGAGTTCCATGTGAAACAAGTTTAAATAATTATTGCACCACCTGGGAGCTGAACTACAAGTAAATACTGCATCAGAGGGAGTGGAATTGCGAATCCAGTTCTGGCAGTAAAATTTGCAAGACGTTGTTGGATCTATCTCTGTTCCTATTACGGTTAAATATTTCGGCATATGTTCCCCGCATACAGGTCCATATTATAGGGCTGCAGAAACACACGGACAATGAAATTCAGTCTAGAGGCAATTCCCATGTTTTAATTTGTTATTACATGACGTACGTATCGGGGTTTCCTCTTTAATTAACTGACTTAATTAAAACCTTATTAACCCTTCTAACTCGGATATTTGTATTAATGCGTTCCATCACGATCAGTTCCGAACCAGGGACCGATTGTTTTTCTGACCAAAAAAAATTCATGTTGGAACGATTGTTCGACATTGGGACTTAGATGTCGAAAAAATCGATATATCCAGCCTAAATACTTTGTTTTAAGAGAGGATTTAAAAATATATATAAATCGATTTTTGAGGCGTTAAGAATCAAATCGGACAACTCCAGAATTACGAAAATTTATTTTTTTCACATTTTTTCCTAGTCATGCAAGTTAGTCCAACACGACTCATTGCCGCCTCAAAGTTGTTGTCCGGTTCTAGACCTGAAGTTTCGGGAGCATAAAGCATGGCTTGACTAAACTAGCGAAAACAGTGAAAACGTCAATTGGATGGTTCGACATCTAAATAGTAATTCTATATATGAAAACAATTTACCGATGTTTCCAGAAATCGGGACTCGTTGTTATAAATATATCAACCAGCTAAGATTCATTAAAGTATCGTTGTTCGTAATTTTTAGCCATTACATTTTAGTCACGGATAGTTCCTTTGGGGGGGGGGTAAAAATGGTTGAGCATGTTCTTGGATTATTCCGCACAACCGTTGTCCTTAAATTAGTATAGTCTCTAACATGTATTGAACCCAAAGAGTTAAAGGGTTATGTTTTTTGTCGTTTTAAATTCAATTTATTTATTTTTATTTTTGTTTGTTGCAGGTATGTTTCTTAATCCAGGATCTTTTATGGTTCCCTCATCAACTTGTAAGTTTTCATTTGGTTACAAATTAGACCGTTTTTAAAATAATAACCGGATAAGAAGGTTTATTTCTAGCTTCTAAATTGTATTAGTTTGTAATGGAGATAGTCGGGGGGGGGGGGGTGCAGTCAAAAAAGTCTAGTACTTATTTGGTGTTTTTTTTTTTACTGCACCCCCAACTATCTCCGTTCTCCATAAATTATTTTGGTTTTTAATTCTTGATGATTATTTAAAAAAATTTAAATTCTAACCCCAATAATTTTTTTTTAGAATAATTTATAGATATTTACAACTGTAATTATATTACATCAAGTAAATCTGTTGTATGAACAAAGGACATGAAAAAAAAAAACACTTGTGGAGAAACTACCCATTGATAGCTCTCCAATAAAGTTCTATAGTAGAAAGTCTCGAGGCCATCTTCTTTTCAGACGCCTCGGAGGGTTATCAGGAATAGTATGGGAAGCAAGTTGAGAGACTAGCGGATTCAAGTGTGTATGGAGCTTGACATGGAAGGATAGGTATCTAGTTTGGGCAAAATCAGCACCATATGGGATATTAAGATCATGATGGATGAGTTTGTTTGTGACATAATAAGGAGCATTGAGGATTTTACGAAGAATTCAGGATTGTAAGGATTGGATACGAAATGAATTGGATGGTTTAGTAGAGCCCCAAAGCTCAACTCCGTATGTCCAAATAGGTCTGATAACTGTCATGTAAATGAGTCTTTTGTAATTAATTGGGTGCTTTGAACGTTTGTCCAGTAAATGTTGAAGTAGGCGAAAACGTCGAGCAGTTTCTTGTCTTTTCATTCTTAACCCCAATAAATAGATTTAAAAACTTTATCCAAGATAACCATTATAAAATATAACTGAGGTGGCGTTAATATGCTAGTACCATTATATTTTTTTTACCATATTAACAATATTGAATGATTTAGCAGAATATGTTCTAAACAATATATTGTTAAGAACTTAGAAAGTGGCCTAACATATTAAGACGGCCTTTGGTATTACATCGTGCGTTAACACAAAGATGTACACTCATACACTAAATTGCATTGTACACCGAGTACTCGCTTTCTCTTCCCGATTGCTGTGTGTACTTCGCTGCTAAATTATCGGGTCGTTTCCCTTTAATAAGATAGTTCGGCAACACGCGAGGGTGAAAGCTCTCAGGAACATCCTGGGAAAGAAAGAGGAAATATTGTACCTTCTATGGAAGTAGAGAAAAACGTCGCTAATTTCCGAAGGATATTGTGAGAAGTTTTTGTAACAAAGAAAGAGTCTCTCAACTTGTATACTTGGGTAAATCATTTCATCTAGAAATTGACGTTTCTACAAACATATATCTCTATATTTTTACTTTGTTACGAATAAAATCGTCCGTAATGACCTCAATGTCCCATTTGTTGCTATTTTGGCTCGAACCCGAAATCAGTCTTTTCATGACAAACTTCATTCCCTCTTAAACCCACTATTTTCAAACCTAGCTACCTCTTCGATTCCTGATAATCCTCCGAGACGTCTGAAAAGAAGATGGCCTCGTTATCTTTTAAATTGAAATTGTTATTTGAATACTACCTATGTATAGATTGTCTACTTGTCTATACCCATGCCAATAAGTATCATTTCTGCCATTTACTTGTATTGTTATAATACAGTTGTACATTTTAATGAATAAATTAATATTTTTTTAAAAATACAGAAAATAAAACAGCTGTTGACTTATCGCCAATAATAATAAAAAAAGTTTATTATATAATGACTAAAGGTGACTCTCCTAACGCCGTAGCAGCTCCTATTTACAATACATACAATCTGTTACTGTGGGTACTTAGCGTTATAGTAGAGCAACCTCTAAGTGAAACTATTAAAATATTAGGACCAACTAAATATTTATTGAGTTAAAAAAAATATTTTATATGAAAAAGTTCATTTTGCTTATTTTTTTTACAAAAATTCTTTATTTCGTGTGGCTGTTTAAAGAATCTAGGAACAGTGACTTCGTGAATTGACAATTCCTAAAAATATTCATAATTTAACTGATCTTTCACGAAAAAAGACAACACAAAAAGTATTATTATTTTGAAGAGAAAAAAGTCTTGGCCAGGATTCGAATCCGCAACTCCAGCGCGGTACTTTACCAACTAAGCTACCAGGCTCGTAAGCAAGCCAGACAAATACATTCAATTCAAAAATAAACAAAAATATATCTCTATACTTCGAAATGGTAGTTGAAACGTTAATTTCTAGATGAAATACTTACAAAAGTATATGTATTTCCCATAATTGCATTATCTGTTTCCTACTAAAGCTTATAATAACTTGCATTTTAAACGTGTTGTGACCCATGTTGAAGCGACATCCTGCGTAATAATTACCAAACAATGTTCATAATGTTGATAAGATCTGATCGGGCTGGTTAACATCCGAGTGATAGGCTAAGGCGTAGATGGGAGGATTACCTAAAGGGCGATGTTATGGATTTGGTTTCGGGTGTTAGACCATAAACGGAGGTTTGTAAGCGCTATGCCCTTATTATCCAAGATAAAACCGCTCAAATATGAAACCTTCTGATTTAAAGTTTATTTCATAACTGTCTAAATTTTACGCACGATAGTGAATTGTTTTTTAAATTTCGATATGCTTTTTTTTTCAAAACTGATCTGTGCGTTTCATAACAGAATAGGAGTAAAAACAAGAGACATTTTTTACTCATCAAAGGTAATGAATGATTATAAAAGTATTTTAAACCGCCTAAAGAGCAAAATAAAAATTATGTAAAGCGAGCTCTCGTAGTACAACTGCCTGTGTAAAGTTGGTACCCTTAATGGGAGAAAACCTGGTGGATAAATATTATTCTAATATATCAAGTAAATCAAACAAATAAATCGATGAATTTATATTAACATACAGACAATTTTCTAGCGTTAAGTAATTAAAAAGTACGATTTGAAAAACTACTTTATAAATAAAATAAAAAATCATATAATTTCAGGATATTTATTGGGTTAGCTGTCTGAAGTATTAGTTAGCCTAAATACCTTCTAGGTACAATATCTTTGTGCGGAGCATTGCTAGTCGCCTTGGGATTTTTTAAAGGCTTTAAAAAATACTCGTACTTCGGAGGGGACTTAAAATGGTGTTACTCGTTAAAGATCCCTATTATTCTATGATAAGCAAAATATATGACTCCCACTCTAGCATCGTCCGATTAGTCATAGCAGCACAAAGTTACTTTTAATAAATAAAGTACATTTATTTTCGTGGAAGTAAATGTTCCGGTGGAGTTCAAAAAATTTCTCTTAGATAAAGAGAAATGTTTATCGTATTTTTTTATTTTTTAGATTAATTTATTGATATTTACAGCTGTAATAATATTACAAGTAAATCTGCTTATATGAACAAATGACATGAAAAAAAAAACTTATAGGGAAAGTACCTATCGGTAGCACATCAATAAAGTTCTATAGTAGAATGCCATCTTCTTTTCAGACGCCTCGGGGGGTTATCAGAAATAGTATGGGAAGCAAGTTGAGAGACTAGCGGATTTAAGTTGCGGATAGAGCTTGCCATGGAAGATATCTAGTTTGGGCCAAATCAGCAACATTTGGGATATTAAGATCATGATGGATGAGTTTCTTTGTGACATAATAAGGAGCTCAACTCTGTATGTCCAAATAGGTCTGATAACTGTCATGTAAATGAGTCTTTTGTAATTAATTGGGAGCTTAGAGCGATTGTCCAGTAAATGTTGAAGTAGGCGAAAACGTTGAGCAGTTTGTTGTCTTATCATTCTTGTATGAGGAGAAATGTTAATTTAATAGCCAACGTTTCGACCCACTTCGACATGCCTTCTTCAGGGCTGTCGAAGAAGGGGTGCCCGGTGTCACAAGTTAACATGATACATTACAAATCTGCCGGTTGACTGTTGTTCATTTCTCCATATCCAAGAGAAATTCATTGACCTCCACCACATTTCTTCCACATATATAATCAAGGTCAACCATTATAATTCAAGTTAGAGAAGAATTGGTTGACTGTAACTTCTAATATAAGGAAGAAATAGTTGGGGGTGCAGTCATTAAAACACCTTAATAAGTGTAACTTATTTATTTTGTGCCGACGTTTCGGCCTACAATGGAGGCCATCTTCAGGGCGAATATACCACGCGGTGGCGAGGACGATCAGCAGCCCAAATGGAAAAATACGTTAGGACTCGGGATTTATTTTTCCATTTGGGCTGCTGATCGTCCTCGCCACCGCGTGGTATATTCGCCCCGAAGATGGCCTACACTATAGGCCGAAACGCCGGCACACAATAAATAAGTTACCCTTATTAAGGTGTTTTTATTGACTGCACCCCCAACTATTTCTTCCTTATATTATAATTCAAGATATGTTATCACTTGAGTCCTCTATTGTTTAAGGCTTTATTGTTATAAAGAACAACCATATTCTTCTTAATTATTTACATTAGCTCGTCGAGAAAGAAGAAGCTTTATTACCTCTTGGATTTAATAAACAAAAGCTTAAACTTTAATTTATTTATTTATTACTTAGAGCTTAATATTGTACATGAGTATTAGCTCATTTTTACGAAAGGCGAATTTTCGTCCTGAAGCTAATTTAGTGAGAAATTCCTTAAATAATTAAGTTCCCTATAAACATACCTTTTATATTAAGGAAGCTATTGATTATTTTACCTGATATAATTTTGTCTCACCTTAGGAATTTAATTTATATTAATTCAAAGCAAGGAGGAAGTCTAGAAGTTTAAGAACATATTCCGGAATATTGAAATAAAAATATTTAAAAATAATCTTCATCAAAAGAACAATAAATAAAAAATAAATTATAAATTTGGCGTAAGTCAACTAGCTCCCAATTAAAGTTATGTTCAATAAACATTGTTCCCCGTGTATATTTCGCAAAAATTGCTAGTACACGGGGATAGAGGATCGGTGAAGAGACTGGATATTTCTGGCTTGGATACGAGCCTTGGTAGCTCAGTGGTTAGAGCGCACGCAGGGTCCGAAACCCGGCCAAGACAAATCTTTTCTCTTCAAAATAAAAATATTTAAAAATAATCACCGTGAAAAGAACGATAAATAAAAAATGAAATAATAATCAATCATGCGCCACTTTGAAACATATTGCAGCTCCCTCATATTATGGGTATGAAGAATATCAGGAATAATACATAGTCTTATGTAGGAAGGCGAGCCATTCAGAATAAGAAGCAACACGGAACTGAAGAAAACACAGCCTGTAGACAGAGAAGGCTTAGCTGGTTAGGTAATGTTAATGTAGAAATTATGGACTAGAAGGGACTACCTCGAATAAGAGTATATGAGAATCCAGGATGAAGGAGAAAACTCAGGAGGCCACGATTAAGATGAACGGAAGGAGTGGAAAAGGACTTCCGCATAAAGCGAGTGCGCACTTGGCTTTAAGGATGAAATATAGTACTATTATTTTTATAGCCTTAGATACATATCACCTGGGATGATACCGGGTTCGTTTCCGGCTATGGATGAACATTATGGGACATTATCTGTTAATAGGAATATGTGTATATTTACATACCCCGCTGGGGCTCATCCATCCTCTATATGTAGAAGTTGATATCTTTCAATAAGGAAAATCAAGCGTTTGAGCGCCCCCCCCCCCCGTTGTCCTAAGAACAGTTCAAGTGCCTATCATATTGTTACGGTCACAGAAAGACGAGCGCGGGGAATTAGCGATTCCTGGAAGAGAACAAAGCCCCTTGTCGGCAGAGATGAAAGATACCGTTTCCAGAAAGTTCGAGACCGGTCGGTCTTGCTATTTAAACAGCATCTCGGCGCGAGTACGGAGGGGAGTGTTAAAGCACACGGTACGGCTAACATAGGAAATAGTGATAAGTGATAAGCCAGTGTAATAAGTCAGTGACAGTTTGTGAGTGTAATTGTGTGGCAGTTTGTTTTATTCAGAGATTCTTACGGTCGGTGGACTTTAATTAGTGAACTGTAAGTGTTAATCAGTAGTAATTAATTAGTTAAGTAGCGATTGTAATTTTATGTGATTTGTACAAGCTTATGTAAATAGTTAAGCTATTTAGTAATAATAATATCTTATATTATTGTAATAATTAAATAGAAGTTAGGCCTAAATTATAAATATCTAAAAATATTGTTGTTGTAAATTTATTTCAGTTAATAATCTATTTGTTATTAATTTGCTTGTTTAGTTTCTTTGTTAGTAATTGTTAATAGTTTTATTGTATTCTTTTATCACTTTTGTAAATAAATATTAGTATCTTTAATTAAGGCATTGTTTAATTCATTTTAATACCCAGTAGCCCTTAACAATATACTGAACCAAGATCCTCCAGTGGTACTACTGTACACTTGATTAATAGATAGCACCAACAATGTTTCTTCACAAGCTTTACATTTTCTGAAGAGGTTTTATATTTTAGTTTCCGGTCATTAAAGAATCCTATGGGATTACCAGAACCTCCTGAGGTTAAACTGTCCTCTATAAAGTGTGGCTACTTTGTAAAAAAGTTTGCGGTTGAACTTGATCTCGTTCATATCACCTCCCTGCATAACCGTTGTCTTAGTTTGTTGATCTAGTCCAGTCTCTTCCATGTAATGAACCCCAGACCCTTCTGTACAGTAGATTAATAGATAGTAACATTTCTTCGTTAGTGTTATTTTCTGAATAGACTTTATATTTTAGTTGGTGTTGATCATTAACTCACTATTGGGCGCGACAGTACTTGCAGAACCTCGGCCTATGAGACCATTCTTTCCTGTTCCTCGTCTCCAGCGAAGCTCTTCGAACTTCCTATTTCTATCTTCCTCAAATCATCCTATCAGTCATCCATTCACCGTCGTATGGGTCCGCCACTTTTCCGTTTTCCTCCTAGTGTGTCATTTAGCATCATTTTAGACAGGGGAATCCCTTCTTTCTATATGATCCAACCCATCTTGTTCTGATCTTTCTTACAGTGCTCTCCTTTGACCTAGATCTTACTCAGCATTATTCTCTCCAAAACCAATAGAGAAAAAAAAATTATCGCTACAACCCATGAAGGGTTGGGGTTCAGTAAATGTTCGAGACTGTGCTGTTTCTTGGAAAACGGTTATGCTGGGAGGTGATTTGTCACCAGATTTTTCCATCTACTTTGGAGGTACCCTCTTACCACTGTACTGAGATAATCTGATTTCTTAGGTCAGATCCTCGTCTATACATTGTCACTAGCCTAATTTTCGTTTTATTCTCTAAAATATATTTAAAACCGGCTCCAATGCGAGTCTTGGGTTCTGTACGTGGTAGAGACTGTACTGTTTCTTAGACGATTAAGTTGGTAAGTGATTAGTCCTAGATCACGCTCAACCGCCAGATTTTCCCCTATTTTGCTATCCAATATATATATATATATATATATATATATATATATATATATATATACATACATATATAAAGTATTTTACCATGTTTCATAATATAATATATTATAATGCTTTCGGAAGAGATTAACTTTTGATGGGATGTTAAACTGAATTGATGGCCCTGATAGAGAAGCTTGGAGGGAGGAATAGTTAGTGACTGGAAGTTGACGCTAACTAGTTAGCAGTTATCAGTTAGCAGTTCCTCCTTTATCAAAAACAAGTTTGTAGTTGATTATGGACCAGTTCCCAGCCATTATTTAATCAAGCTAACCGTATTAGTGTCAATCAACGCTGCTACTCGGTGTAACAGTTAAAAATAATAGGTTACTCTTTTTATAGTTATTTCTCATGTAGTGAATAGCATTTTAATTAGTCAGATAAATGAGAAAATAATTAAATAAATCAAAAAAGGCATTGATTTATGAATATAATATCCAATAAATCACCTCATTATCAGTAAATAAATTGAAATATCAGGTGATTTTTCCGCGGGTTGTCCCTTCGAGTTGGGTCACAACAAGCTTTAACTGTTTAATCGTTACATTTTTAATATTTTCCTAAAATATCAAGTTATCATGAGCTTTAGTATGGGAAATAGAACGTAATTATGGATAATATACGGTAATCATTTCATCTAGAAATGGACTTTTCAACAAACAAATATCATCTGCACTTTGAAATATTAAGTGAAACTTTTATTTCTTAATGAAATAATTACCGAAATCTACTCATTACCCAAAATTACATTCTCTTTTCCATACTAAAGTTCTCGAATCCCATATGTTGCTGATTTGGCCCAAACTAGATGCCTATCCTTCCATGACAAGCTCCATGCACACTTGAATCCGCTAGTCTCTCAACTTGCTTCCCATAATATTTCTGATAACCCTCCGAGGCGTCTGAAAAGAAGATGGCCTCGAGACTTTCCATTGTATCTTGTCTTTTATCCATTATATTACACTTATCATGCATTTTATTTACTCGTACATATAATTATTATACAATTTAATATAATAATTGTATATTTCATTAAATACATTTTAGAAAAATACAAATGACAAGAAATTATCTGGAGCTTTTCTTTTATATCATGTTAAAAAAGTAAAAGAAAATCCGTAACTAACTTAAAATTCTCTAGAGAATTCTCGGGCACAGAAGAAATCCGAAAAGAAATTAAGAAACTAAACGTTGTTGCGGCAGATAAGAAAAAGCAAAGAAGAAGTAAATAGACTGGAGAAAAGAAAAACGCTACAATTCTAAAAGAATGGAAAAAAGAAAAAAGTAGAGAAGGAAAGCAAAGAAGATAAGATATTTATCATTATTAAAAGTCGGGTTTTAAAATTTAACCTAATTCGGATGAAAGTAAAGTACCATTTTAAATATTTATTTATAATTTATGTTTAACTGTTTCGATTTTTAAATATTTCACGGAAATATTTATAATATATCTTACTAATCCTACTAATATTATAAATGCGAAAGTTTGTATGTTTGTCTCTCTTTCACGCAAAAACTACTGGACGGGTTTGGATGAAACTTTACAGTAATATAGGTTATACATCAGAATAACACATAGGCTATAGCAAGCGCGGATTTAGGGGGGTGGCGCACGCGGGCAAATGCCCCCCCTCCGACAGATTTTTTGGTACTGTGGAGAATCCATTATAGTACTTAATTAAAGGCAAATCACATGATAATAGTGGTTATAATAACAGAAAGAACATGAGTGAAACTATTGTTTTGATATCCTACTAATATTATAAATGCGAATGTTTGTTACCCATTCACGCAAAAACTACTAAACGGATTTGAATGAAAATTATTGAGTAAAATAGGTTATACATCGTAGGCCACAGCAAGGGCAGATTTATGTGGGGGCACGGTGGCATGTGCCTCTCGTTATAGTACATAATTAAAGGCAAATCAGGAACTTAGCATTTTGAAATTTGTAGATAAGTTCTTTGTATAGTTTAAGAAAGAAATTTGGATAATTCCACCCCAAGGGTTTCCTCTTTAATATAATAGGGGTTTTAAGATTGTATGGAGTCCGTCAGATTTGAAGTTGGACATCTGAAAGTTCGGATGTTCGAGTAACTTATATTTAAAAAAAATAATTTAATTATTTATTTAAAATGATTTTTCATGAAACTTTATGTGGCAGACCAAATTCCACGCGAGCGAAGCCGTGGGCACAAGCTAGTATTATTATATTTATACAATATATAATATTCGGTCACGGAGAGACAGAGGATCCGGGTTCGAATCTCGGCCGGGGGCATATCTTTTCTCTTTAGAATAAAAATATTTTTTATATAATATTAAATAAAAATATTTATATTATTATAAAAATATAAAAATATTTAAAATCAAAACAGTTGACCATAAATCATAAAAAATTATAAATAGTAGGTAATATGACGTAAGTCAACAAGATCCTAAAATTAAAGTAATGTTCAAAGAACATTCATTCTCGTGTATACATCACAAAAAAAAAAATTGCGAGAACACGGGGACATGGAATCTGATAAGAGCAAAGATTTTTCCTCAGCCGGCAGGTGACTCCGGTGGCCCAAATGGTTAGAGCGCTGTCACGGAGAGGCAGAGGATCCGGGTTCGAATCCCGGCCAGGCGCATATCTTTTCTCTTTAAAATGAAAACATTTTCTATTTTCGTAGTCTTAGTACAAATGAGAGGTCTCTTTTATAATGCGTATTCTATGATCGTTATATTCGATATGTGGAATCAAGTACGCCGACGCAACCACTGTTGATGCGATTTCGGCAGAATCACTAATCACAGTTAATAGCAGTTAAGTAATCACAGGTAACAAACATAACAGTTACCGTTGGAGCTGTTACTGAAAAATAGCAGTTAAGCTCATCACTAATTCGGATTTGAACCGACGGCAGCTCAGCGCTTTACCACTCCGCTTCCCAAATTTAGACATAACAAATTAAAATTATTTATAAAAAAAAACTATTTTTAATTTGTTTAATACAAAGTAGATTTTTTTTTTTAGACCTGGTCGATCCTTAACTATAACTTGGTTTAATACAGCATTATATTATCAAATGAAAGCAGAAAAAGTTTTATTAATACCAATGAATACGAATTTTACAATTGAATACATTAGTTACTATGAGTTCCAATAGATAGCACTGGTTCGGCGCCCTTAAAGTAATAATGCGAAATACTTACGGATAGCAAAGTAAGACTAACATTAATCCCAAAAGTAAGAATTTTTCATTGTAAAATTCTACTACAAATAGAATTTTAATTTGTAGAAAATTTTCTACAAATATCGTTAATCGACCAAATACATTGTTTTATGGTTACAATTTGTTTTTCAACAAAATTAAATTAATTGTCTAGGGTACTGGACTTCAAAATTATATTTTTCCTTGGGTGCAAAAAAAACCTTTAGTCCAAAAATTCATTTCTTCTCATCTATTTTTTGTATACGTTTCGACCCAATTTGATCATTTTCAATACATAAATTAAATTTAATTGCACCCAAAATTAAATTTAAAAAATCGATACAAATATTATCCTGATGTTTTTTTTTTAATTTAAAAACAAAATATATTTAATATAATACATTTAATAATATATTTTAAAGCATATTGTTTTAAAATATATTTATATCGACGCCTGAAGATACCAGCTGGTACATAGTAGTAACAGTACAATCCTTAGTGACGGCCATATTATCGTTAAATGTAATAGACGATCTGATTGGCCGACGGCCAGAGCTGTACAATAAAATCTGGCCAATGGGAGTAGGCCTTTGGGAGAGATCAGAACTAGCTTGCTACCATGGCAATTTAGCCTCACATTTATTGGCCTGTTAATGCCATCCCCGAGGTTTTTTTTTCTTAACGCCTATTGGTCCGCTTTTACAACCCTTCTAATTGATTGGTTCGTTCCTTTCGGATCCTATGGATTTTTTAAAAAATATTTGCCTGTGTAAATTATACAATTTTGCATACTGTGAAAGTTCTTGAATGCTGTTTACATGTACGGATAATTTAATTTGATTTATAAAATGATAACAATAAAAGACGAAGCGAACCGGAAACGTAGATTTTCTGTAACATCACTCTTATTGTAATTCGCCCAACTACGCCTCGGTTCACTCTTTGGAATTAACCAGTTTAACCATAAACCATTAATAACCATAAACCATTATAACCAGTTTATTAACTTTTCAGCAAATCTTTACATGCCCATGTCCATTGGCGATGCGTTCACATTTCACTCGTATTAACTTGGCCGTGCTCTCCAATTCTGCTTTGTGGAATCACACTTTTTGGACCGATCTTATACAAAATTCCTTATCTTAAAATACTTTGTTATTCATCCTTCAAAATTTATACCACGTTTCATACCCGAACTGAAAATTTGGAAGGATATACAGTTTTATAAATTCTAATTTTTACTGAAAAAACATGAAGTTTGCATCCTGGCACGTTTAAGGCCACCATTTTTTATATTCTGGTGTATACTGTTAAGGTTTCCGAATAAGCATTAGTTCCTTGTTAAGCATTTTATTTACTTGTATGCTTGGTATATAAAATATTTCTCAAATGACCGCTAATGTAAAAGTTCCATTGAACATAAAACACATTTGACACTATTTAACTACCGAGTTTATTCAACAAGATGTGATATCATTCTGAGTAGAAATAGGCGAGCTGGCACATGGTTTGGTATAAGCCAATCATAAGTCAGGATTGTCACGTGATCTGAGATGTTATCACTGTTGGAAATTTGAATTTATATTTAAATCTCGAACTAACCTTAACCACCTGATTTCTCGCTCTTTTTAGACCATGGCGCCTAATTTAAATTTCGATTTGTCCTGATCTATAGATTTGATATAGACACTTTTTAACTTCGACTTCTTTGTGTGAGAAACAGGGTGGTTGAGGTTAGGTCGATGATTAAATTAAAATTTAATTTTCCCGTCATGGTGATGTCACAGTTCACATGACCGAATCCTGGCTTCTGATTGGCTTGCAACAAACCAGCATGGTTGCTTTTTGTCTGCAACTACAATAGGCCTCACATACCGAATATAACCTTCTAAATAAGATCGGGAATATATCACTTACAATGAAATTGGGAATATCCCTTGCATATCTTACACACATATTAAAATTATTAAGTAATAAATATTATTTTTAATAAAAACTTAAGACTAGATAAAAAATGAGGTAAGACGATGGAACAGCTGTTGTTATAAACTTAATCTCCTTTAACTTCCATAAGCAGCTCTTCTCGAGACTTAATCCGGGCTTAATATTCTAAACGATAGGTACTTAATCCCGGCTTAAGCAAGAAATATTCGAGACTATTCAATATGGCGGTTGTGTGGAAAAACTGTTTATTAACTCTTAATTATCTGCAGCATTAGTTAAACTTTTTTTTTATTATTTTTGCTTTCTTGTAAACAGTGAAAGAAGAAAAATATTCATCACCCCTTAATCTATTTTTACTTGTTTCTTTAACAATAACACGTTTCTGGTAACACTCAATAAAGTTAACCCCAGACAAATTTTTATTTTTAGTTTGGGGTTGATAAAGCATCATCCATGTGCAAAAAACTTTTTCAATGTTTCGCTGGCTTAGTCAAGCCTTGCTTTATGCCCCCGAAACTTCCAGTTCAAAACGAGACTATAACCTTGAGAAATACGATGGTAAAGTTTCATGTCTGCCAACATTTCTGGACTAAATTATTTATAAACGTGAAAATTTTTTTTTTTCAAATTTTGGAGCTATCCGATTTTGATGATTTGCTTCTAGCATATATTTTATTATTCAATCGGTCCTGATGATCTCTCAATTAGCGTAAAATCGACACTTGTTTGGCTCTGTACATCAGATCTGCTGATTAAGTTGCTCTGAGTGACGATTTCCGTAAGCATAAATATCTTTACTAGCTTATGCCCCCGGCTTCGCTCGCGTGGAATTCGGTCTGCCACATTAAGTTTCGTGAAAGATCGTTTAAAATAAATAATTTAATTATTTTTTAAAAATATAAGTTACTCGTACATCCAAAATTTCAGATGTCTAACTTCAAAACTGACGGATTCTATATAACCTTTGAACCACTATTATATTAAAGAGGAAACCATTGGGGTGGAATTATCCAAATTTCTTTCTTAAACTATACAAAGAACCTATCTGCAAATTTCAAGAGGCTAAGTTAATGATATTTAATTTAATGTTAATGCCTTTAATTATGTACTATAACGGGGGGAGGGCACACGTCCCCGTGCCCCCACATCAATCTGCCCTTGCTGTAGCCTATGATGTATAACCTATTTTACTGAATAAGTTTCATCTAAATCCGTTCAGTAGTTTTTGCGTGAAAGAGTAACAAACATTTGCATTTATAATATTAGTAGGATATCCCCCCGTGCGCCCCCCCCATAAATCCGTGCTTGCTAGAGCCTATTTGTTATTCTGATGTATAACCTATATTACTGCAAAGTTTCATCCAAATCCGTTCAGTAGTTTTTGAGTGAAAGAGAGACAAACTTACAAACTTTCACATTTATAATATTAGGAAGATTTTAGATATTTAAAAAAAAAAATTACAGTGAGGAAGAATAATCCCGACATTTTCCAGATGGTAGGACATCCCGGAATTATATGATCCACTATAATAAGACAGAACTCCCTCCTCACGGAGCTGCTAAAGACGGTCTTAGGGGGAGTGACAAGAAGGATGGCTCCTGAGGAGGAAGAAAATGGACGAGGTGAAAAGAAAATGGACAGAGATCTGTTATGAGGGGGGGTGTTCTGTCAGGAGTACGCTATTTCAGGCGAGCTAGGGGGGGGCGATAAATTCTGGGGCAATATCTCACGAGCTAGTGGATCCGTGGCTCACTGTCTTCGAGGGCGATTAGCAGGCTACAGTGGGACAATGGGATGACAGTGTACTGCTATCGATACTGTGCACGCTAATGATGTATCGATTTGGGCATCGATGTCTTGTAAACCCACATCTGTCAGTCCGCTCATCCGGGGTTTATCACCAATCATATCAAATCTCTGGCTTTTGCAAATTTCAATTTTTATAAAAGTGATTGATGTGATCAGAAAGAAAATTTTATGTTTAAGACATGAAGGGAAAATTCTTAAAAAAAAAAAAAAAAACTTTTATTGTGATTATTTAAATATTTTTATTTTGATGATAAAAGATTTGTCCTGGCCGGGATTCGAACCCGGGTCTCTGCCATCTAAGACCTTCTAAGGAAGATTGCAGGACAACAACATCAAAGATTACATAATAACAGATGATAATAATAAAATAAGCTCCTTTTTATAGCAGTAATAAATATTGAATTATTGATAATATGGAAACAGGGAGCGGAGTGGCTAAGTGGTAGAGCACTGAGTTGCCATGCCGGAAATCTTGGTTCAAATCCCGATGCGGGCAAGACATTTATTTAGTCTGTTTGCAGCCGGAGATGGATCATATAGGATCTAGACACTCCTGGGACCTAGGACACTCCAGCCTCTATAAAATATTATAAAAGTAGGGAACCCAAAATAAGGGGGGAAAATCTAGGACAAGTCACCTCACCTCCTTGCAGAACCGTTGTCCATGATACAGTAGTCTCTACCATGTAATGAACCCCAGATCCGCTTACGAGTTGTAGTGGTGAAGGTTAATAATAAAATTATATACAATACACATCCCAAACACACAAAATGTCACGAGTAATTATAATTAAACTGTTCGAAATGATGTTATCCCTCGTCATACATTTCCAAGCTATTAAATTTCGGTTATTAGCTTTTTGAAACAACTTTACCTCTACTAATTATGAAGCCTGCCCTCACCAGAAACATAATACATTTTGGCGGAGAACGGTTCAGAAAATGTGTTTTTGACAGTATATCGAGTCAGAGGATTGTACTCAACTAGTTGGGATGTAGGAATATTTAACTTGGGGGGGGAGGTCAAGAGTAAATTTTAGCCCCGATAGAAAACAATATAAACTTATCAACATCTCTAACTAACAAACTAATTGATCTGTCAATCAGCTGTCTGCCACCGATCAAGCCTGAGTGAGTATTCCGTTTTGTAGTTTCACTACGAAGAGGATAAATGTTTGTGACAGTTTTTTATCCATTGTTTATGTATCCTTTCATGTATCGTAACTAAACTGGTAGAAAGAATAATATAAAAGGAGAAAGAAATATTTTCCACGTTGAAAATTTAAAAAAAAAATTTACTATGAAGTGACAAAAAACTTATAAAACCCATTGCTTTAGAGAATAACTTTTATTGTTAAATAAAGAATTAAACTTTTCCATAGAAAATATTTGGCAGAAGCTGCAAGAAAACTTGGTCTAGAGATCAACCATGATCAGACCAAGTATATAATAACTGACCAGCACCCAAGACATCCTGGGGAGAAAGTGGAATTTGGGGCATGCTCTTTCGAATGGGTTTCCGAGTTCACGTATCTGGGATCACAGGTGGCATGCGATAATGAAATCGGAGCAGAGGCCAGAAGAAGGGTATTGACCGCAAACCGATGTTACTTTGGACTGAGGCAACAAACAGCAAATAGGGTAATTACAAGGCAGACAAAAATCATTTTGTATAAAACCTTGAATCGCCCAGTCCTTACATGAAGAGCAGAGACTTGGACAATGGCCAAACATGCTTACAATGATTTAGCCATATTTGAGCGTAGGATCCTACGAAAGATTTTTGGACCGGTGTTAGTTGGTGGAGAATGGAAACGGAGGACAAACTAAATGGATACCGCCTGAGATGGGCTGACCATGTTGCCAGGATGGACGACGAGGAAGCTCCAAAAAGACTACTGACGGAGATCATCCATGAGCGGAGGAGGATTGGCCGGTCCCTACTTCGATGAATCGACTGTGTGGCTGCGGATGCAAGAAGCTTGGGAGTCTACAACTTGATGGCAGCAGCACGGGACAGAGACTTATGGCGACTGCTGGTTGAGGAGGCCTGGACGCGCCAACGTGTTGTAGAGCCGAACTAATAATAATAATTATTATTATTATTAAATTATTACAACCCTGGTTTTGGGTTCATTACATGGTAGAGACTGTACTGTTTCATTGACAACGGTTCTGCATGGATATGACTTGTCCTGGGCTCAACCGCCTGATTTCCCCCCTTATTTTGGTTACCCTATTTTTATAACATATTATAGAGGCTGGGTGAGCCCCAGGAGGGTCCTTGATCCTATATGATCCATTTCCGGCTGCAAACAGACTAAAAAAGTCTTGGTCAGCAGCGGGATTTGAACCAGGATTTCCGGCATGGCAACTCAGTGCTCTACAACTGAGCCACTTTGCTCCCCCAATAGAGCAATATTACTATTTAAAAAAAATATATCTGTACATCCGCCTATACCTATCCTTCCATGACAAGCTCCATACACACTTGAATCCACTAGTCTCTCAACTTGCTTCCCATACTATTCCTGATTACCCTCCGTGGCGTCTGAAAAGAAGTTGGCCTCGAGACCTTATACTAAGGAACTTTATTGGAGTTCTACCGATGGGTAGTTTCTCCACAAGTGTTTTTTTTCATTTAATGTCATATTATTCGTAATAGCAGATTTACTTGTAATATTATTATAGTCGTAAATACCAATAAATTAATCTATAAAAGAAAAATGTTACAGTCAGATACGAACCCGGGAAAATTCAACGCCCTACATACGTAGCTTCTACGCAACATACATTATTATCATAAATAAAATAATGCATTATCGCACCACCATATTATAGATAGCGCCACTGTATCAATTTGCTACGATATGTGTTTCCATTGAACCGTTGATAATCCTGTGGATTATAACAATTTAGGAAGCCAAATTAGATAATGAATATTCCTAGTAACCTAATTACGGTAACTGCTTAATTTGTATAAATATTTTAAACAATTATAAGAATATTTTGAAATGAAACGCACAGAATTGTTAATCTTACTAATACTTTCTTAAAGTCTAGTGATTTTCTTTCCTGCAATAGAAAAAAGATAACTCTTCTAGTGAAACTAATGATGGATTCCCGTTGAAGCGAAACAGTTTCTAGTTAGTTTCGTCATTAGGAATCCGTAAGCGTTACTATTTGTAACTGTTATTTCGACATTAAATCAACAATAACTAGTAACAGTACTCGAATCGATTAGCTACCATCTCTGTCCCAATCATTTCTCTGTTTGTAGAAGGTCGCTAGTGAATGTTCTGAATTAAATTAAATATTTACAATAAAAGTGTCTGGATTTAATGGGTTTTTTTCTTATTTGAGTGATCAATACCTGTACCACTGCAATCTTTAAAGATTTCAGTACCTGATAGAGACTGTACTGTTCCTTAGCGAACTGCAGCGCAAAGATATGACGATTGATACTCAATAGCCAGGTTTTCCCCCATTTAAGGAGACTCTTATCAGATTAAATAATCTGGCATATTCGTATTTGAATCTGAGACCTTCAGATCAGCAGCATAACGCCCTACCACTACAACCCATAAACGTTTCTGATTCGCTACATGGTAGAGACTGTTTCTAAACCAAGGAGATGTGATTTTATCGCGATCAATCTCAACCTATAGGTTTTTCTCCAATTAAGCGTACCCACATTAAAACACCGGGTCAGCCCTTTTTGGGTTCCATCTATAGATACCATCCTTGGCTGTCCATCGGATCAAATAATTTACCTCCCAAAATCGGATTTTGTTTGTTTGTTTATTTAACCTCACTTTATGCTGCTATGGCTAATCGGACGATGCTACAGTGGGAGCTCTAAATTTTGCCTATCCAGGTTTAATTAGGATAGGGATTTTTAACGAGTACCTGACATCGTACAGGCTCGGGACCCCCGTTTAACGTCCCTTCCGAAGGACGGCATAACTATGGATTTTTTACTTCCTTAAAAAAATCCTAGGGACACCTGCCGGGCTACGAATCCGCGATCTTGGGTTTTGTAGTTTGTTACGCTAACCACTAGACCACAGGTGACCGTTACTCGGATTTTAAAATTAAAAATAAGTTAGTTATATTTGATAACCATGAAGTAATTAAGATATGAGTACCCACTTCACAGTATTTTTATTGTTTTGAAATATTGAGTATATGGCATTGATTAAAATAATAAAACTTTTATTTTATTTTATTTTAGGTTTGTTTAAAAGCTAAAAGTAAATATATTTTATAAGAGAAATGTCTTTTTTCTACAATTCTGATTATATATCATTTACTTCTCTGAATTAAAATAACAATCTTATAAAATTTTTGAAATTGATGTACTCAATTTTTTCATTTAAATTTGTAAAAAAAGTGCTATATTTTGAGTAACGCCTTAAAGAAAGTCAGGAGCAGTGGCTTTGTATTTTTTTTTCCAATTTTTAAAAATATTTATAATTTAACTGATCGAGTAAAACAAAAGACTAAAGAAAAAGTAGTCCCTGAATCCGTTGCTAGGCAACCCCGATGAAATGTTACATCATAAAAGATTGTCTTATATAATACAGAGATATATATTTCGCCTATAATGACAAATAGATGACACTACTTGTGTCCTTATGATGCAGACTCCTAGGTAAAGAATAGGGTCGGCTTCCTTAAATAGACATCAATAAATAGAAAAATATTTCATTTTGTATGGCTTCTCAGTTTTATTATCCTGATAATTAAATAAATCTAGAATAAACAATATAAAACAATCATCCTTCCGACTCTTCTCTACGGATGCGAAACTTGACCGCGAACGCTGAAGGATGAACAACGTCTTCAGGTATTTGAAAATAAGGTATTACGTAGAATATTCTGTCCAAAAAAAGATGAGACCAATGGGAATATAGGATATTACATAACGCGGAATTGCGAAGCATGCATGCGGTAAATATTATTCAAGTGATGGAGTCACGAAGATTAAGATGGTCCTGTAAACTTATGAACGAATTCCTAAGATGTTAATAGGCACTGTACCGACTGGGAAGGGGCTGTAGTGAGGCGTAGATGGGAGGATTTCGTTAAGAGTGATCTGGCGCGTTTGGGTTTGGGTGGTCGTGTGTGGGCAGAGGTTTGTAAACATAGATCAAGCCTTCGGGTTCGTTAAGCCTTTTATTTATTTATAATAAATAATAAATTAATAAAATAAAAAAGAGATATAGCTTAAGAATTTCATTTTTTCTAGTTATCGTAGACCCTTTAATTTCTCGACTTGTTAAAATATGAACCCTATTTTATCTATGAACCATCGAGATAATTTTTTTTATTTTTCTCTATGGCAATGAATTTAAGCAATGAAACGTTTATAGAAAGACCTAGTAATAATGAAGTCGAAATAGCCATCGGGAAATTGGTCATCAGCGGTGAAGTACTCGTGATAGTGGTCTCGATGGATCACGTTTTGGTCCGACCAACAAAAAGGAGCGAGAACGGATTGTAACTATCGCGGAATCTCCCACCTACCGGCATTCTATTAAGTATTGTCCGTTATACTAACTATTAGAATAACGGAATACGGTATTAAAATTATTAGAGTTTATAAATTGTATCAGGGATTACTCGGTGTAGGGCAATACAGTGTGTAAATCGCTTATTTTCTGTGGCCAAGGTTCAAATCCGGCTTAATACCGTTACCCTAAAAACAATACAGATTCTATCATGTACTGTACCCAAGATCCTTGTAGAGTTTTTTTTTTCATATATATATATATATATATACATACATAATCACCGCCACTTCTGTTACTAAACTAATATGAAATATTTCATGGTGGTGAAATATTAAAGTAATCAGGACATTACTTAAGGAATTAGGTATAGAAGAAAAAAAATAGCTATGTGGAAAAGCGTATACGTGGCAAGCTCCATTGTGTTCCTACATTGAGCCTCTATTCAACTATCCACGGCCGATTTAATTTTACCGACGAAGAAAATGAAAAAAGAAAAAGAAAATTGAGGTGCCCTTTCATCAAATCCCCTCCCCCTCCCCCCCGTGAATTCTAAAGGTCGCGGCAGCCAATTTCGACCTCAGAGGAATATTACATCAATATTATTATGGGTCGTTTACACGGTGACAGTTACTTTCATCGTGTGATATATACTATCGTGACGGTAGTGTAGCATCAATCTAAACTTGCCTACCTTCTGTGGTTCAATTAATTTTGATTTTTTTTTAATTTAACTTCAACCTAGCCAAGCATAATTAGGGAGCGTAGTGGCTCAGTGGTAGAGCACTGAGTTGCCATGCCGTAAATCCTGGTTCAAATCCCTCTGCAGGCAGTACTTTTATTTAGTCTGTTTGCAGCGGGAGATGGATCATATAGGATCTAGGAACCTCCTGGGGCTCACCCAGCCACTATAAAATATAAAAATAGGGTACTCAAAATAAGGGGGAAAAATCTGGCGGTTGAACGTGACCTAGGACAAGTCACCTCCTTGTAGAACCGTTGTCCGAACAGTCTCTACCTTGTACTGAACTCCAGATCTTTCCCGAGTTGTAGTGTTACAGGTTTTTTTTTTTTATCCGAGCATAATAAGGATTCTTAAAAGAGTAACAGACGCCGCATAGGTTCCTAACCCCCCCATTTTTCGTCACATAGCCATGGATTTTTACTTAATTTTAGCATTTAAACCCTTTACTTATTGAGGAGTAGATTACCTGAATATGTAGAATGTGGAATTACTGATCTCTAGGTTCCGCTGATGACAAAAAAATAATTTTTTGTTTACAGTTTTGCCAAACATTCAGAGATAGTAAAATAGGGCATATCCTTAAAAACTGAACATTTTGCGATTATTTGAATTTGCGATTATTATAGTCATTTTTGCAAATACCAACAATATGGTAAATGTTCTGTTTGTGTGACAACGGTCGTGCAGGAAGATAAATAATACAATATAATATTGGCACTTGTGTATTAATGCCACCGCCGTTATATGTTATAACAGTTATATTTTTAACAGCTGATTTGTTCTTGTTTGCTGATTTTTTTTTTTTTGTTGCTGATTTGTTGTTGTTTGCTTACTTTTAGTGCTACGAAAATGCGTATTTGGGATTTGCCAAAAACAGAAGAAGATGCAATTTTATTTTTTCATCAGCGAAATATTTTACCGAAAAAGTACCAATTCGCATGAAATGAAACTTTATTTTGGTCAACATAACTTTTTGAAATGTCAATCAGGTGAAAGAAAATAGGGACTGTTTTCAATCCAAATTAAACTGTATATCGGCCTTATTTTCCACCGAAATCCGAATGACTACATTCTTTTTTAATAAATTATTTTGATTTTTAATTGTTCATGATATATTCCATTATATATTTATTTACAATAATATTTATTGACTAAATAATAATTAATACATAAGTTAATAATATTTATTAACTTATTATATATTAATAATTATAATTATGTATGTTGGATATACTTTGTTTCAAAATAAATTATTTTGATTTTTAATTGCTGAATAGATTTAAAAACGTTATCCAAAATAACTGTTATGAAAGATAACTGTTATAAAATATAACTGCACCGGCGAACCCGAAAGCTCGATGCCAATACCACCACCCAAACCCAAATCTGCCAGATCACTCTCAACTCAATCCTCCCACCTACGCCTCGGTCTACCTCTCAAACGCTTCCCAGTCGGCATAGCGCTTATTAACTTTTTAGGAATTCGTTCGTCAATAAGCCCAGCAATTTTTGTATAATGTCTTGTAGCCCATCTTAATCTACGTGACGCTATCAATTGAATAATACTAACCTTTTGCAGGCTTCCCAATACCAAATCGTGTATAATCTCCTAAATTCCCAAGTGGTCTCATTATTTTCTGGTCCGAATGTTCTACGTAACACCTTAAGGCAGCGGTTCCCAAACGGGGGAGAGGGGTGTGAGGACATGTCTTGGGGGGGGCACGAGACTAGTAGAACATTAAATTAAATTTAAGTAGTCTTTCTAAAATTCTAAATTAACCATGATGTTTAGAAAATTTACCACTTTGATATAATAGACAAACCTTCATTATGGTTAAAATATTTCAAAGTATATCCTAGCGTATCACGGGAAGCTCTTCGTTTATATTTGCCTTTTTCGAGCACCTATTTGTGCAAAAAAGCATTTTCAACACTTGTGGGAATTAAAACAAAGTATCGGAATAAGCTTGATGTTGCTAGTGACTTGCGCTGTGCACTTACTAAAACTCAGCCACGAATAGGCATATTAGTAAGAAAAATGGAAGCCCATCCATCTCACTAACCAACCTAATCTATTTTTCTCTTATTAATATTTTTTTATGAAAACTGTTATTCACTAAAATAGAGCCAAAAACTCAAAAAGAAACACTTCAATTATTTATTATAATGCAATTGGGAAAAACCACAATGCAAAGCCTTATGTTTCAAAAATACACCCACTTACCAGTCGACGTTTCGCCTATTCAGGCATTATCAAGACACAAAAACAAAAAAGGGTTATGTGAATCACATCTGGAAGAAAAAGGTGCAATACATCCCAACGATCATCAGCCCAAACAGGCTCCAACATATCCTAGTTCTATGTTGCTAGCGATCCTAGTTGTATGTTGAACGTCTTGGTGGTGGGGTGCTGTCTCAGGTTTGGAGCCTGTTTGGACTGTTGATCGTTGGGATGTATTGCACCTTTTTCTTCCACATGTGATTCACATCACCCTTTTTTGTTTTTGTGTCTTGATAATGCCTGAATAGGCGAAACGTCGACTGGTAAGTGGGTGTATTTTTGAAACATAAGGCTTTGCATTGTGGTTTTTCCCAATTGCATTATAAGAAAACTGATATTGTTGTACCTTATGGCAGTATAAATAAATGGTTTGTTTTCAATGTAATACTTATTTGTTTTTGTTTTGTTCCTAGGCCCACACAATTTATTGTTAAGGGGAGGCGCGAGAAGCTTTCATTTTCATCAACAAAAGGGGGGCATTGTACAAAAAAGTTGGGGAACCCCTGCCTTAAGACATCGTTCATCCTCCAGAGTTAGCTGCCACGTTTCACATCCGTAAAGAAGAGTTCGAAGGAAGATGGTTTTATAAATTCTGATTTTTAGATTTCGGGACAAAAGACGCGTGCTTAGTAATGTCGAGACCGAATGATATTGAATTTTTTTTTTCTTCTTTACATGTATAAACTTATATCCCGAAAATCCCCCCTTCTAAAATTATAATCGCAATCAAATCAATACTTTGATAAATAGCACATTAAATCAATTTCGCTTTGGGATTGGAGACAAGAGAGTAATTCGTTTTCCTTTTCCTGGGCATAACGATACCCCGGCTGCCGCCCCCAACGAATTGATGGGCTAGCGATCCTAACGAAAGAACAAACTGTTTCCTGTAAGGACTCTTTTTTATCGAGCGTGGTTCCTGAGGGACAGGAATAAATCTTTCAATAAAATGGAAAGGATAAACCGGGAGTGGATGGAGGACGATCCCTTGGGGACATATCGCCAGGATCCAGGACCACTAAGGTCCGGCCTTCTATCTCTTCTGCTCTTTTGCCGGTTTAATATCAAAACAATAATACTTTTTTTTGTTTTATATATTTTTTATTATCCCGGTAGGCACTAAAAGAAATATTGTTATCGCCTGTATTTTATTATTACAAAGGTATAGATTCATTTTTATCATCAATGAATTTATTTTATAACCCAAAAAACTAAAATCCTTCCTAATGATATAAATCAATATCATTGCATTCAATATGTGATAATATATGTCATCATCAATCAACGCTAATTTTAGGTTTTCAAAAAATAATAATACTAATAAGCTTTATTATTTTTTTTTCCTCTTTCTTATATTTACATTTACAAAACAATAAGTTCTAAACTACAAATACTAGTATAGAATACAATAAATAAATTCAAAAAATTCTTTAATGAAAAGAAAATAGCCCCTTCTTTGGGCATAAGTCTCTCCCACTTTGTCTTAACTGAATCTTTTCTCCCTTTCTTCTTACTTCAGATAATCCCAGAATTTTTATATTTGAATTAATTATAGCGTTTTCTTGTTATTTTATTCTCCAGTTCTACTCATTACCCATAAATACATTCTCTTTTCCATACCAGAGCTCATGATAACATGTATTTTTGGAAAATATTAACAATGAAACGAATGAACAATTAAACCTTGTTGTAACCCAACTCGAAGCGACAACCTGCGGAACCATTACTAATATATCACAAGGACATTCGATCGGTTTACTTATTGGTACTCCGTAAATTTAGATACATTACGGCGAAACCATTTAATTTTGGAAGTTGTCCAGTAATCCAATAACCTCCTGGAGGATATTGTTAAAGAACAGTTAAATAAATCCCTGAGTAGAAAGGAAGCAATCTGGAAAGTGGTCTCTCTCTCTGCTGGGCAATAGATCTCACAGCCAGCTTCTCTTCGTTCAAGGAAAAACTATAATAGCGATGAATGAGAGCATTTAATCATTAATCCATCTCAAAGCATAATTCTTTCTTTCCTAAATAAGAAGAAAGCCTATAGTTTCTTCTTTTTCCTCTGAAGGCTTTTTTTTTTTTTTTTTTTTTTTTTTTTTGCTTAATCGTTGAGACAATTTCTTCATTTTTCATTAAATTAAAAAGCCGTCCCTCGTTTTATGTTTTCTTTGAACGGATGCTTTGTTCCTCTTTTAAATCTAGCAGAATTTCTCTTCTGTTCGTTAATTAAATTTGTTAATTCAGTTAAAATATTAACATTATTATGGACATTTAAAAATTAAAAGCTGTTCTAATAATTATTTATGAGACAATAAGAAGTGTAAAACTGTAATGCCAAAATAAGACATTATAACATTGTCTTAAAAACGGAAGGCCTCTTCGCAAGTGAATGCCTCTCGATGAACTATAGTCTCAAAAATTTGGAGGTCCTGGAAAAAAGAATTCTAAGAAAAATCATGGGTGCAGTTCAGATTGAAGAAGGATATAAACAACGAACTAACAGAGAAATCTACAAGAAAGCAGAAAGAATCCTTGGAATACGGAAGAAGAGGCTGACATTCCCCGGACGAGTAAGAATAGATTGACCAAACATATATATACGACTGAAGAGGAAGAAGACCAATACGTTCATAGAGTCTCACGTGTTAGAAAACCGTGAATTTAAGGAATTTTTTTTTTAAGATTAATTTATTGATATTTACAACTGTAATAATATTACATCAAGTAAATTTGCTGATGTGAACAAATGACATGAAAACAAAAAAACACTTGTAGTGACACTGCCCATCGGTAGTACTCCAATAAAGGTCTGCAGGTCATCTTCTTTTCAGACACCTCGGAGGGTTATCAGAAATAGTATGGGAAGCAAGTTGAGAGACAATTGTGTGTGGAGCTTTTCATGGAAGGATAGGTATCTAGTTTAGGCCAAATCAGCAACATATGGGATATTAAGATCATGATGGATGAGTTTGTTTGCGAAATAATAAGGAGCATTGAGGATTTTACGAAGGATTTTGTATTGTAAGGATTGGATACGAGATGAAATGGATGGTTTAGTAGAGCTCCAAAGCTCAACTCCGTATGTCCAAATAGGTCTAATAACTGTCATGTAAATGAGACTTTTGTAATTAATTGGGAGCTTTGAACGTTTGTCCAGTAAATGTTGAAGTAGGCGAAAACGTCGATCAGTTTCTTGTCTTTTCAGTCTTGTATGAGGAGAAATGTTAATTTTTTTTTTTTCTTAAGATGACAATTAAGACACTGTAGTTTTAATTTTCGCATTATACTATCGATGTATAAAATAAAATAAAAAATACATTTTATGGATAATGTTCAAATTTATTTAAATACTTGCTGTTCCGATAGACGTTGTCCTGCCCTATTTCCCTAAAACAAAGGGCTTAAATTTTCTCCAACGCTACAATAGCAGCTTCATCGATTGTTGGTGCATTGAAACACATGTTCTCGCTCGAAGTCTCGCATGTTCCCCTACGGGAGTTTTATCAGCTTTGATTACAATTTCATGATTACCAGATCGCATAAGATCCAGTGCAGTTTTAAACAATGGAATCAATTGATTGTTGAAGAAATAAAGTATATAACACAGGCCAACGATGAAAAAACTTTTTTAATGAAAATACCTTATTCTTATGTTGTTTAGGTTGCTGAATCCAAATATGATGCTTAAAAAGTTGTATCACCCACCATTTATTCACATTTTATAGTTAAATTCATGAAATAAAGAAATATTTTTAGAATTTAACAGCTTTTTCATAGTTAAGATAACATGAAAAAATAGGTCTAATGAACAAAGATGATGTTGGCAGCACTGCTGAAACACATGCTAAACAGCTGATGTTTTGTTTATTTTCAACATAACCTCACTTTTACGTTTCCTGTACATGTGCTCAGTGCAATGTCTCATCGCGGCTGTAAAAACTCTGCTGACAGTTTTTGTTATATTTGTGGTGAGTTTGTTATTAAAAAGCACCAAAGAAACATTACAGACTTTGTGAAAAAGGTTTATCTAGCATACTTTGGAACCAAACTTGGAGACCAGGATAAACCTTGGGCACCGCATAAGGTATGTTATGTATGTGTTGAAGACCTCAGGAAATGGTCAAAAAAAGAGAAAAAACACTTTAAATTTGCTGTTCCCATGATATGGAGGGAACCAAAAAATCATTCCGATGACTGTTACTTTTGCAGTGTAGATATTACTGGTCATAACTCTAAGAACAAGAAGGTAATAAGCTACCCTAACCTTCCGTCCGCCATCCGACCAGTAGGGCACGGTGTAGATTTGCCAATCCCGGAACCACCAGAGGACTTAAATTCTATTGAAACAGAAGTATTTTCTGATGTACAGTCGGAGTTAGATGAACACGATGAAGAATTCCAATGTGTTACAGAAAATGTAGAGCCTAAATTGTTCACTCAGGTCGAGCTTAATGACTTAGTTAGGGATCTGGGCTTAACAAAAGAAAAAGCTGAACTGCTTGGCTCTAGGCTAAAAGAAAAGAACTTGCTGGCGGCTGGAACCAGCATTCATGTGTATAGGAAGAGAGAACAACAATTTTCGAAGTATTTTGAACAAGAGGGTGATTTGGTGTACTGCTCAGACATTCATGGTTTAATGAATGAGTTTGGAATTGAATACAAAACAGAAGATTGGAGGTTGTTTATTGATTCATCCAAAAATAGTTTGAAGGCAGTTTTAGCACACAACGGTAACATGTATGCCTCTGTACCTGTCGGTCATTCTGTACATATGAAAGAGAGTTACGAAAATCTAGAAATAGTGTTAAATAAAATAGGTTATTCTGCACACGGTTGGATGATATGTGGTGATTTGAAAGTTACGTGCATGCTCCTTGGTCAGCAAGGGGGTTTTACCAAATTTCCATGTTTCTTGTGTGAATGGGACAGTAGAGCTCGGAATCAACATTGGTGCAGAAAGAACTGGCCTGCTAGGGAGTCTTTAAAGCCTGGCGAGAAGAACATTTTACGCAAAAACCTTGTAGATCCAAAAAACGTGCTCCTACCACCACTACATATTAAGTTAGGTCTCATGAAACAGTTTGTAAAGGCTTTGCCTAAAGATGGGCTTTGTTTCAAATATCTCTGTCAGAAGTTTCCACACCTTTCAGAAGCTAAACTGAAAGAAGGCGTCTTTACCGGGCCTGATATTAGAAAAATGATGTTTGACGTTAACTTTGAATCCACAATGACCTCAAATGAAAAGGAAGCATGGGTTTCATTCAAGCAAGTTGTCACCAAGTTTTTGGGAAATGAAAAAGACCCAGAATATAAGGCTATTGTTGCTAACATGTTAAAAAAATTTGAACAGTTAGGATGTTTGATGAGCCTGAAAGTTCACTTTTTGAGCAGCCACCTCGATTACTTCCCGGAAAATTTAGGAGATGTTAGTGAGGAGCAAGGTGAGCGTTTTCACCAGGACGTTAAAGTGATGGAAAAACGTTACCAGGGCCGCTGGAATACCAACATGATGGGGGATTACTGTTGGTCACTTCACCGGGAAGTTCAGCAAGCTATTCATCGCAGGAAAAGCTACACAAGAAGCTTCAAGGAAAAAAGGGAAAGAAAATATAAACCAATTCCAGTTGACAAGTGAACCTTGTATCATCACATAAAATTACTATTCCAAGTATTTTACTGTAAATACAAACCATTTTTACGATTCTACAGTGTTTCATTGATTTCCCTATATACTGTAAATGGGTATTAGACTATATAATAAAATACATTTTGCTTGGAAACTAAGGGTGATACATAAAAACTACGAGCAGATTTGGATTCAGCACATAAAAATCTATCAAGATCAGCTATTAAAATTAAAAAAGTTTTCAAAAAGGTTTTTTTTGTTGGCCTGTGTAATTGTTCTACAATAGACCCCCTCACTGAACTGTTATTTGCACAATGCTGATCAACTTCTTCTGTTGTATTGCCCATTTATTTTGCAGGAATTTATAGTCATCATTTGTCACCGGAAACCCCCCGATCCTGCTTTATGATATATTTGGCCTTATATCTGCAAATTAAACAGAAAAGTTTTATTTTTACACAACAACTTAAAAATGAATAAACAAAGTAAGTCTTGTTACCTTAAAAGCTGCCATGAAATTGTTGCGAAGTGTGTCTTTTGCCCCAAAAGAAGCCATTTGAAAACAGTTGTTATATTTTTGTATTTTTGTAAGGAAATGTATGGAATCCCTTCCAGTTTCTGAAACCAACGAGTACAATGGCTCTGGTGGCTGCGGTGGATAAGGACACGCAAACCCTAACAAATGTTTACTAACAACTAACGCTCCTTTGTTTTGCTTTGACCGACGTCAAATGTTTGAGAGCTGGGAACAGAGTGGATTCTATGGGAAAAGAAAAGTGTTGTTTTTATCATTTTCTTCGTAATTTTTACGCTTTTTCTTTGTGCCTTAACAAAAATATGAAAATCATAAATAAATATGAAAAAAAATTAGTCTCCCACGTATCTGTCGTGGTGCTTTAACCACCTCAGCCACCCTGGTTCGCTTCTCGGTCAGACATATCCTTTCTTTTCACTGATCCTATATCTCCATGTTCTCGCAATTTACGATGTTTACATGGGGAGAATGTTAATATGCCTGACCGAGAAGCGAACCCGGATGGCTGAGATGGCTATGTACCACGACAGATACGTTCGAGTCTCGATCCTGGTCATATATTTTTTTTTCGAATAAAATATTTATAAAAATATAACATCTAACGGTAAAATAAAATTATGAGAGGAAAATAGTTGACTGGATGATAAAATGTAGAAAGGAGATAGTTGGGGGGTGCAGTCAATAAGAACACAGAATAAGTACTAGACTTATATTTAGTAAGTGCCGACGTTTCGACCTACAATGTAGGCCATCTTCAGGGCTATGGCAAAGAAACAAACAGAACAGAAAATATATAAAAACGTTACAATAACAAGAATATAGTGACATGTAATGTAGGAAATTAAAATAGTGACAGATATGAAAATTAAAGATAATGAATATTAAAATAGTGACAGAATATAATAAAATTAAAATATTGACAGATTTAATAAAATTAGAGATAATGAACAGAAATTAAAATAGTGACAGATATAATAATTAAAGATAACGAATATAAAATAAAATACAGAAAATAAATGTACAGAAAGGATAGAAAAGTAAACATAATATAAAGGGAAATAAAAATGAGGAGGCAAACCAAAGATACAAAATGAGAATATTAAGATATAAAAAAAGATTGAAATATGAAGGATTTAGAAAAAACTAGTAAATTAAAGATATAAAATGTATGATAATGGACTTCTAGAGGTTACATAAGTAAAATGTAAAGATATACATTTTTATTAAGACCGTGGAAAAATTCCAACGAAAAGCCTTAAGTCTCCAAACTAAAACAGAAATAGAAATTATCTGTCCAATATTTCGCCCATTCAGGCATCCTCAGGGTAGAAAGAGAATAACAGCAAAACTAAACATGAATAATGCACCCAAAAAACATCCCACCACCTCGAAGGCTCAAATGCAACTCCTGGACAGATAATTTCTATTTCTGTTTTAGTTTGGAGACTTAAGGCTTTTCGTTGGAATTTTTCCACGGTCTTAACATTTATGTAAGGTCTCTTTTTTTACTTTTCAATATTGATATACATTTTTATTTATATAGATATTACTAGTAATATATGACGAAAATCATGTCATACCTGAATATTTTTCAAGTTTTTACGAAGGCTAAGGTTGGAAAAGTATTTAAAAAAAAAGCTCTAACAGTAATTCACGAACAATCATGGATTCTGTACATGGTAGAGACTATACTGTTTGTAAGTCAACGATTGCGCAGAGAGATTGTTTGTCCGAGATTATACTCAACCTCCAACATTAAGCGTATCCAATCATAGAAGCTGAGTGTGGTCTGTAGACCACACAGGGTTCACCTGCTCTGTTAAAAGATTAAATAATTAATCTACTACAGCCGTGTTTGAACCACCGGATCTTCGGTATAGCACTGACTTGCTGAGCTGAGAGTTCCAGGTTCAAAGAGAAAGACTCACGCAGCCTCTGTAATGTGGGTACTATTAATTGGACGAAAAACATTATGGCGGTTTGAGATCTCGGGAAAATTATTTACTCTCGCTATCTTGGCTTAGAAACAGTACAATACACCATGTGATTAACGGATTGTATTCCTACGCGTTTTTGTTAAAGAAAGTTCCTGTTGAACTTCAATTCTCACAGTTCGCCATAAGCCTTCGAGAAACCTCACTCCCTCTCTAATAGGCTACTCGCACACTGCAATCTCGACTGACCGAGAGAGCAACTGTAGCTCTACCGATAATGACAGATGTGCCTATACTGGTTTCAGGTAACAGTACTGTAGCACGCAGTACTCAACGGTAACTCCTAAAGTACTATATTAAAGTTCACTATACTACAGTCGTTTGTTTGCTACGTGGCGTTTATGCTCATTCTCCCAGAACCAGGATCCAATCCACTTTATGCTACCGTTATATGGCGGGTTAGCGAGTCTAGCGCAACTTCTGTGAGGCTTACTTTCCTACTAGACCTTACTTATTGTTTGCCATAAAATATATAATATTATTTATAACAATAATAGTAATAATTATAAAATCCATAGCAAACATGAAGGTTCGATGCCGATACTACCAACCGATTTTTGCAAACTTATGCCCAAACTCAAAATCTACGCAATACTCCCATCTACGCTTCGTTCTACTCTCTAAGGTTTGCCAGCCTGTTCAGTAATTATTAACTTGATCATTAATTTTTAAAGGAGTAAAAAATCCTATATATATAAAAAATACCATCTATCATTAACTCTATAAGTGTTTACATATACAGTCCATGGACATATTAATGTGGCCAACACATAAGATTATTTTCTTTTTGTTTTTTCCTAATTTTTTTTTATATACTTTCGCGTGTCTTAATAAGTTGCTGAAGTAATGGCAACACTGTTATAAGTTTTTTAAAGTATTTTTTTTTAGCCATTTTATTTTACGAGTGACGGAGTGCATAATTTGTGTTTGAAACGTTTGTGGATTTATTGTTTCTTTTTCATTAAATACAAGTCGGATTCGGTAAGTTTATTATTCATACCACATATTTTAACTATTTTGATAGTTTTTTTTTATCAATATGTAAAATAGGGTGTAAATAGGGCGACACAACAAAATATTTTTAAAAAAATAAAGATTTATATTCGAAACTATTTTTTTCGATTTCATATTATTATCAGATAACTAACTTACCCATAAAACTAATATTTAAACTCGATTTACATCATTACGCATACAAAAAGATAATGCAAACATGTAACAAGAACGAATCTATCCAGTGGTCACATTAATATGGCCAGGGACTGTATATATATATATATATATATATATATATATATATATATATATATATATATATATATTTATATATATATATATAAATTATTATAAATAAATAAGATTTTTGGTAGAGGTTTCAATTATTTTTGGAATATCCCCTCGCCACTACACGCCCTGAATATAATATCCTGGATATCCTGAACTAAGGGCCTTAAGGACGTGTTGGAAATCCTTTTTTCCTGATCCTGAAGATGATCTGAACAAACTCTCTCCGAAACCATCTCCTCTCAATAGCTGAGTTCGATGAACCTGCCAGCACAGTTAGAGAACGCGTTTTCATCTGGGAAAATTAATTTTATTGATTTTCTGACGGTTTAAAATGACCTATTATTTCATTGTTTTATATTGTGCATTTTATTGTAAATTTTATTTTTTAAATACATTCCAGTAAATAATACAGATTAGGTTAATATTTTATGATGCGATTAAAAAAAATACATTTATTAATTTATTTTCTGTTTGTTTCAGGTATGAAGAAAATTCTTTTGTAAATATTGGACAACCAAAATTATCGAAGAAACAATAAGTATAAAACATATCTTAATATCACTTTTAGAAATTAAAATATTGAAATGTCATCCTAGATATTTAAATAATGTCAATAATTTATTATGTTGATATTTTTTAATGTTTTGTGATTATTATGTGCATTTCATTAATTCTTAGCTTATCAGCTCTTATGATTCACTGCCATGTTTACGGTTATTATTGGAATATAGTGTCAAAATTTATGAACTTATTTTAAGACCGTGGAAAAATTCCAACGAAAAGCCTTAAGTCTCCAAACTAAAACAGAAATAGAAATTATCTGTTCAATAATTCGCCCATTCAGGCATCCTCAGGGTAGAAAGAGAATAACAGCAAAACAAAACATGAATAATGCACCCAAGAAACATCCCACCACCTCGAAGGCTCAAATGCGACTAATGAATCATAAGGAAGGCTACTAGACCCCAGCTGGTCAAGGTTAGATAAAAACAGCTGATAGATTCTTCAGAAATTCAAAATTCAATATACACTCACCAAATTTCAAAAAGCACCACAGGAAAAAAAAATAATAGCAAACATCACAAAACTTAAGACGAAAGACCATTGAAAAAATGAAAGTAAAAATGCAAGAAAAAAAATTATCATCATCAAGAAACCAGTGGACCTACGGCTACTCCACAAAATATATTAATATTGAAAAGTAATAAAGAAACCTTACATCAATGTTAAGACCGTGGAAAAATTCCAACGAAAAGCCTTAAGTCTCCAAACTAAAACAGAAATAGAAATTATCTGTCCCTAAGAATTTCTATTTCTGAAAGATAATTTCTATTTCTGTTTTAGTTTGGAGACTTAAGGCTTTTCGTTGGAATTTTTCCACGGTCTTAACATAGATATAATAGTAAGGTCTCTTTTTACTTTTCAATATTATTGAACTTATTTTCTTTCCGGAAATTTCTATGTTATGAATTCTTAAAGAAAAATCGTAAATCGACATATTTCATTTTGGGACACAGCTATTGAACGTAATGACCAACTTTAATTTACGAATGACTTATTTATTATATCTTCTTTACGCTGGAGATTCCGAGTTCAAATCTATGGCGATAAGTTATTTGATATGTTTAAAACCACGCATGAACCGTGTGGGATCGGCAGGACCTCCTTGGGCCAATAAAGTGGGTACCTGGGATGACAATTAATTCGAACATTGTAAGAAAGTGATTGAAGCCGGAATTGATCAATAGGAAAGGCGTTGCCTTCTACTTTTTCTGAGCCAACGGTTGCGGAGAGAGAAATTTGTCCTAGATCTCACTGAATTCACGCCTTCTTGATTGATTATTTATTTGACGTCACTTTATGGTGATATGGCTATACGACAAGGCGGAAGTCCTAAATTTTGCCTATCCTAGACCAGTAATGAAGCCTTTGAAAATGGTAGAAGTTAAAAATAATAGTAGGATGAAACCCATTGGAAAAGGAAGAGAATATAACAAAAATTAAAGGAAAAATAATTTAAGAGCGATCCGAGGTCGGGAAGTTGGAGTGGGGAGGGGGAGGGGGGTTAAGGGTAAAAAACGGCGTAAATCGATTTTTGAAGTCCTATTGAAAAAAGTTAAACAGCAAAGTTGTTGGTAATAAAAAGATCTACAACTTTTGTATTTACGCTTTCTTCACATAATTTTCAAAATATATGTGAAAAATTCAAATAACCAAGTTTTTTATGAGAGGAAAATAGTTGACTGGATGATCAAATGTAGAAAGGAGATAGTTGGGGGGTGCAGTAAAAAAAAAAAAACACTGAATGAGTACTAGACTTATATTTATGTGCCGACGTTTCGACCTACACTGTCGGCACTTCCTAAATATAAGTCTAGTACTTATTCAGTGTTTTTTTTTTTTTACTGCACCCCCCAACTATCTCCTTTCTACAAACCAAGTTTTTTGTTTTTTATTCTTAACTTTTACAAAAAAAAAATTCATGAAATTTGGTGAAAACTTAGCTTTTTATTTGAAAAAATAAGGTATGACCAGAACAAGGACTGAGTCTCCCAGCTATCCGTCGTGGTGATTAACCATCTCAGCCATCCTGGTTCTCTTCTCGGTCATTCATAGCCTTTCTTTTCACCGATCCTATATCTCCGTGTTCTCGCAATTTGCGATGTATACACGGGGGGAATGTTCATTAAAAATTACTTTTATTTTTGAATCTGGTTGACTTACGTCATTTTATTTTATTTCTTTTATTTTATTTGAAAAGAAAAGATATGACCAGAGCCGGGACTCGAACCCGGATCTCCCACGTATCCGTCGTGGTGCTTAGCCACTAGTAGACCTTTATGGTCGTGGTACAGGTTTTTTTTTTTTTGTTTAAAAATTCTTATGTCTCTTATCTATAATAAAAAAATAATAAAATTGGGATTGAACATCGCCTTGAAGATCTCCTGCACAAAATTAAATTCCATTACCCTCCCTACTCATCGCGGAGACTAGAAGGGGTGAATTCACCCTGTCCCAGGAAGGGTGGCTTTTATCTATGCAAATTGTATAATAGGCTTTTACCTCTGTTTTACCTGAGGCAACTTTATTATTAGCTCCTCTTCCGTCCCGGCTCTACAGCGTTATTTTTTCTTCCTGTCCTCAGAGAAATCTCTAGTTTTATACGAATTTTCTGTTTGCTTGTTTTATTTATTTTTTTTATTATTATAAAACTGTAAAGTTGTCAGGCTTAGTTAGGAATGGATCCCTAAAAAGTTAATAAGAGCTGTAAAGACTGGGAAGCATCTGAAGAGGTAGATCGAGGCGTAGATGAGAGGATGCGTTAAGAGTTATCTGGCGGATAGTGGTCCGTGGACGAAAGTTTGTAAGGAGAGATTAGTGATATCGGTATTGAGCCTTAGGGTTCGTTAAGCCTTATTATTAGTAATAATTAAAAAATATTTTATATATTGTATCATATATTTTTTTCTTTATATTTCATATACAAGTTCATTTTTAATTTTTAAAAAACATGTTTACTATGGATATCACCCAATTCGTAACTGAATCCACATAAATAAGATCATTGGACACCGGGTGTGCAGTTCCCTCCTAGGAAAATTTTTATTGCCAGGAGCGGATTGAACACCATGTGTGCAATGTATGGTAAAATATTTTTTTTTTTTAAATTTATTTATTGATATCTACAACTGTATTACAATAATACAACAAGTAAATAGGCTAAGTGATATATAATGACATGATAATGACAAGTAGAGAAACTACCCACTGGTAGTGCTCAAATCAAAGTTCAAGTAAGGAGGTCAGGTGGCCATCTTCTTTTCAGACGCCTCGGAGGATTATCGGGAATTGCAGAGGAAGCTAGGTTTGAAACTAGAGGGTCTGAGTGGGAATGAAGTTTGTTATGAAAGGATAGATACCGGGTTCGGGCCAAATCAGCAACAAAAGGGACATTAAGGTCGTTATGGATGACTTTATTCTTAACAAAATAAGGAGCATTGAGGATTTTGGACTGTAAGGATTGGATACGAGAGGAATTCGATGGCTTAGTGGAGCCCCAAAGCTCTACTCCGTAAGTCCAAATAGGTCGTATGATGGTCATGTAGATGAGTCTTTTGTAGTTAATTGGGAGCTTAGAGCGTTTGTCTAGTAAGTGTTGAAGTAGCCTGAAACGTCGTGCGGTTTCTTGTCTTTTCAGTCTTGTATGAGGATTCCAGGTTAATCGTTTGTCAAGGTGCAACCCTAAGTATCGGTCTGTTCTACAGGCACCAGAGGGATATTATTAAAGGATACTGCAGGGCAGGAAGTCATTGGTTTACGACGTAAGGTAAAAGTGATTTGATGCGATTTTTGAGAATTTATTTTAATTCTCCAGTTTTGACACCATTCTTCAAGATCAGTGATATGGGATTGGAGGCTTTGGGATGCAATAACTGGATTGGTGGTGACTGATAATACACATGTATCATCAGCATACGTGGTAAGGATAGTATTAGGATGAGTTGGGATGTCAGCTGTATAAACTGTATATAGATTTGGACCGTATATAAAACCGTTATTTTGCTTTCAATAATAAATAACAGAAAATTACGTAAAGAAAATTAAAAAAAAAAATAAGTTGAATAATGAAAAAACAAAAGTAAAACCAATGCCAAATTTTGTTTTCCTGTACTTTAAAATTTCATTAGTTCAAGAAAAATCTTATTTCTACGACTGGTTTACTCAGAATAACTGATAATTGCAGATTACTGTTATTGCACACGGTGTGCAAGCCGTCTTGAATTTTCGCTAACTAGAATATACATCTAACTATCTTTATATTATTTTAAATATATTTTTAAACAAAACTTTAGAATTATTTTAAAAATACAAGGTAAGAAGGAAGTTTTCGGATGAAGTTGAGAAGTATTACTCGGCGAATACTTGAGGTAGAATGCCTAACCCTAAAGGGAAACTTCTCTTTGTGCCAGAGGAATATCTGAGATAGCTTGCTCTGCCTCCCTCGTCGGTTAAGGGACATCTCTCGAGTTATACGGAATAGGAGTAATCATAAGGAATTATTATTATATGGTGAGATAAGGTACAATGAAAATATATGATGAGAAGTGATAAGAAATTATATGGGTCATTATATGGAAATAGGGAGCGGAGTGGCTCAGTGGTAGAGCATTGAGTTGCCATTCCGGAAATCCTGGTTCAAATCCCGCTGCAGGCAGTTACTTTTATTCAGTCTGTTTGTGGCCGGAGATGGATCATATAGTATCTAGGACGACCCTCCTGGGGCTCACCCAGCCTCTATAAAATGTTATATAAATTGAGTACCCAAAATAAGGGAGGAGAGAAATCTGGCGGTTGAGCGTGATCTAGACAAATCACCTCCCTGGAGAAACGTTGCCAATGAAACCGTACAGTCTCTACCATGTACTGAACCCCAGACCCGTTCACGGGTTTTATTGGTACAGGTTTTTAGGATTATGTGGGAACGTGCAATTCCTACGTTTCCTTCATTTTTAAGTTCAATTGTAAATACAAATTATAATTAGGAATCAAGGGCGGATCTAGGATTTTTTTCTGGGGGGGGGCAGACTGGAAATAAAATCAACAAATAAACTTGTAGTATTTATAGAAAAATTTCAAAAGTTTATTAAAATATCAAAAGAATAGTTTCATTTATGTTATTTCTGTTATTTTATTCATATATTGCAACAACTATGAACATGTGATTTGCTTATAATTATGTACTATAAAGGATTCTCCACAGTACACAAAAAACTGTCTGGGAGGACCCGTGCCCCCCCCCCCCCCCCTAAATCCGCCCTTGATAGGAATAATGTGATGAGTTAATAACAAGTTCAGAAAAAAATTGAAATACGATATATTTCATGGGTTGTACTAGTAAAGTACTTTTTAAAAATATTGTTCTACGACCTATTTCTTATAAATGTTAGTTGCGATTTGTTAGTTATAAATTATTGTTAGTGTTATTATGTTAGTGGCCAAGATACTACTCCTCCACGTCCAATCCATCGTTGTGGATAATTTATATCCATCCAAGCTCGAGCAACTCTGCTATAATGAGCTGGACATCCATCGAGTTGGAACCACATTTCAATCCGGTGTTGTAAGGGAATTTCATCTAAATAAATAGAAAAGTCGTTCTCCAAAAAATGTGTAAATCTGATACCATTCAATCTTCCTGGTAAACAATATGGTCCCACCAGTAATCCGTTCCAAATTCCAAGCCAAACGTTAATAGCAAATTCATGCTGAAACCTATTCTCTCTAATAAACTGTTTTACGGTTCCCTACTTTTAAATTTTATTATTTTTTTTTCGTCTAGAAAAAAATAGCAACTAAATGAAAGCTAACAGTAAACCAGTAATGACGTTGAAGATATAACAGACGAGACTAACTGTACTCAAGTACCTGAGCCAGGTATTTCGGGTCTCATTAAGTTGGCCAGGTAGAGTCGGGTCCAGTAGTAGGGGGAAAGTCTGCATAGCTCCACGCTGGTTCTCCTCTGTCTTGTCATTAAATCTAGATTGCAACTTTATCATTAATCTATTTAATTATTTAATAAGGAAGTCGAGGAAATAAAACCAGCAATCTAATCCAAGGGTGGACAACCTCGAACAGTTTCCTGACCAGCAGATTCACCACACTTTTACAAGATATATTTGTTTTATAACGGTCACATAAGTCTTGGGCTCAGTACATGCTGGAGACTGTATTATTTCTATAATAACGGTTCTACAGTAAGGTCACCTCTGGTCTAGTGGTTAGCGTAACAAACTACTAAGCCCAAGATCGCGGGTTCGTAGCCTATCAGATGGCCCTAGGATTTTTTTAAGGGAGTAAAAAATCCTTAGTTACGCCGTCCTTCGGAAGGGACGTTAAACGGGGGTCCCGAGCCTGTACGATGTCAGGTACTCGTTAAAAATCCCTATCCTAATTAAACCTGGATAGGCAAAATTTAGACCTCCCACTGTAGCATCGTCCGATTAGCCATAGCAGCATAAAGTAACGTTAAATGAACAAACAAACGGTTCTACAGAGAGGTGTTTTGTTTAGGTACATTATGTTTCCTATAGTTAGGGCTCTGTAATACAAATCTGGAAGTGTACATATCTAAAATGCTTTAAAATATTCGATTATTGTATTAATAAAATTAATTAGTACTGAATTATATAATTTAAATAATACTAATATCACTTAATGTGAATTGGTTCCAAGTTTTCAATTTTATGCGATATTATAAAAGTAATTCTCTCTATTTCTAAATATTCATTTAACTGAGTATTATATCTCTTTATTGTAAAAAAATGTGTTTAGTGTTGTATTGTACAAGTGTGGGGCTACGTGTACGTGTCAAAAGAACCTTGCACTGGACAGAGACAGATCAGCATAATTCCGAGAGTTTCAAAACTTGAGGGTAAAAAATCCATCGATTGGCATGCTAATGCGATGTATCGATAGTAACAATCGACTATCGCCAACCCAAAAGGGAATACAATGCGGTATTTGGAAAGCTATTTTAACGAGTACAGTATTAATCCTTATCAACTTATATACTTTAGTTACCTTAAGCATTTCATGTTAGAGAAGAATTGGTTGACTGTAACTTCTAATATAAGGAAGAAATAGTTGGGGGTGCAGTCAATAAAAACACCTTAATAAGTGTAACTTATTTATTGTGTGCCAACGTTACGGCCTACAATGTAGGATATCTTCAGGGCTAAGAGAGAGAAACAAACAGATTATCATATCAGATAACATCTGTTTGTTTCTCTCTCTTAGCCCTGAAGATATCCTACATTGTAGGCCGTAACGTTGGCACACAATAAATAAGTTACACTTATTAAGGTGTTTTTATTGACTGCACCCCCAACTATTTCTTCCTTACATTAAGCATTTCATGCGCATTATTAGAATATTTTATACCATATTATGCACATGAAATAAATTCGTATACTAAGTAGTATTTTGTTTTGTTTTTTTGTTTATAATATCTACATGATAAAATACATTAGAAAGACAATACATTTAGGCATAATATGTCTTACTGCCCATGCGTGGTGGGGGGGGGCGCTAGTAGGTAATAAATACTAATAAAATAATACCGTTGAGATGTGTATTTGTTGGAAGTATTGGTGAGTTTAATGTAATTATATATTTTTTTACTTTTACCACTACAACCCACGAAGTGCCTTGGGTTCAGTACATGGTAGGGACTGTACTGTTTTAAGAAAATGCTTGTGTGGGCAAGTGATTTGTCTAAGATCACACTGAACCTCCAGTTCCCCCCCCTCAATTATACCTACCTGAGCTCCAGGAAGGTCAGGTAAATCCCCAAACTTTCATCTATGGTTGTTGAGAGATTGAATAACTTACCTGTTATTGCTACATTACAAGCACAAATTTCAGCACAGCATCCCAGAGCTCTACACTCTAAGCTGGAGATCAGCTGATTGTACATTATTAATTTGTTAGTGACAGTAAAAAAAATAACACATCGCCCTACCCACTCAGCTGCCTCTCTGCACTATTAATTAATTAACAAAGTCCCCCCCTTAACCAAGGTGTAACTTATACTTTGTCAATTAATTTACATAATTATTTTCACTCTACGCTAATTTGATGGAAAGGGCGAAGTTGTTATAAAATATTTCACAGAGGTTTCTCTAAAACTGAGCGAATGCTTTAATCTCTATGTAACTGGAATATAAAGGCAAAATAATTAGTTTGAGTTATGAGTGTAGAGGGAGTCAGGTAACTCAGTGTGTAGAAACCTGAGTCGATATTCTGAGGGTGCCTGGTTCAAATCCATCCGTGGTATATAAGTAATTTAATATATTAACAAACATAGAGGATGTAGAATCTGCAGACCCTCCTGCAGTTCACATATAAGAAAAAGATATATTTTAGAGAGTCAAGCTAGAATAATGATATTTTATTAAAATATGTTCTAGAATTCCTGATGGATAATCACTAGCATGTTTTTATATATTTTTTTTTATGAATTGGTACAGCAAAACACATATCGCACATACGGTGCAATAACGTCACTTATTGCAAGGTCACTTGTGGTCTAGTGGTTAGCGTAACAAACTACTAAACCCAAGATCGCGGGTTCGTAGCCCGGCAGGTGGCCCTAGGATTTTTTTAAGGGAATAAAAAATCCTTAGTTACGCCGTCCTTCGGAAGGGACGTTAAACGGGGGTCCCGAGCCTGTACGATGTCAGGTACTCGTTAAAAATCCCTATCCTAATTAAACCTGCATAGGCAAAATTTAGAGCTCCCACTGTAGCATCGTCCGATTAGCCATTTGCTAACTAACTTATTCCAAATGATGTGATTTTTCAGGAGGAGCATTTGAAAATTCAATATCCTATCACAACGTATAGTTCTTCTCGACTTAACAAATAAAATGATAATATTTAAACTTCATTTTTAAGTAAAAGCAAACATCTCACTGATTACTATTAAAAAAATATAAACATACTAAGTTTAGTTTTGACAAAAATTCCATAAGTGACGTTATTAGCACCCTATGTGCGATATTGAAATCCATGAATTATTAATTATTTTCTTTTCTATTAAGGTTAAAATATACAAAAAGAACTTATCCATCAAATCCAAAGTGATCACTATGTGATCGAACCCGTGATACTCTATGGGACGGAAACCTCCTGTCTCCTTAGCGTTGAAAAGCTTCTGAAAGCGGAAAGAAAAATCCTTAGGAAAATCTACGGATCCAAAAAGACACATGAAGGATACAGTTAAATTCTATGGACATTTGATGAGGATGAGCCTTGAAAGGTTAAACCGGGAAATCTTCCTGCGATTCCACCAGCGCAAGAACACTGGGATTTTTCAAGCAGATCAGGGTCGACATGGATTCAGCAGGACTGAAGGACTCAGAATGTCAGGATAGAGAAACCTATAGAAAGTCACTGAACGATATTAAGGTCTTCGTGGACAAAGAACGCACAAAAAGGGGTTCCGCGTGGTCAGAGGAAAGGATGCGCAGACACGCGTAGATTGAGGAAGTTGAGGAGGAAAACCTAAACATGATATTCCCGTGGTCTTTAAGGCCTTTTCGCGCGAAAAAAGAAGGTTAAAATATGTTCTAGAGTAATTTCTTAAAAGATAGGAAACGCAAAGACACTTGCGATTAGTTGGCGGATAGGGGTTCGGGAATCCGTAGGGATTCTTTAAAGCTGTAGAAATTAATTTATTTAATATTTTATTTGAAAAGAAAAGATATGACCAGGACCGGGAGTCGAACCCGGGTCTCTCACCTGTCCGTGGTGGTGCCTTAACCATCTCAGCCATCCTGGTTCGCTTCTCGTTCAATTAACATTCTCCCCGTGTATACATCGCAAGTTGCGAGAACACGGAGATGTAGGATCAGAAAAAAGGAGGGGATATGACTGATCAGGATGGCTGATATGGTTAAAGCAAACCACGGAGAGGTGGGAGGGACAATGGTCTTATATAGGAGGTTTTAAAGGATGTGAAAAATCCTTGTTTATGCCGTGCCTTGGAAGACACGTTAAACGGGGGTCTCGAGCCTGTTATATGCGAATAGCCGTAGCAGTATAAACTGACGATAAATGAATAAAGAAACAAGCGTAAACAACAGTTATACTTGATACACAGATTAAAAAAAAATTTAGAGAACACTTGATAACATTCGGATGTAGCCCTAAGTGGAGTGATGGAACCACTTGGTTACTCGGTAAAGTTACTGTCATATCCATCCCACTTCACCTCGAGTGGTAGGAGTGGGGATGGATGAGGGAGAGAGGGGGGAGTTGACGGATGTTCACGGCAGCTGCCAATTGGCGCCCTAACAACCAATGCCATCAATCTCTCTGCGTCTTCCACTGCCAACTTGATACCCCGTAGCAACATATATTTCTACTGTATTCCAGTTCTAGTCACAATATTTTTACTCTATTTTGTAATCTCTATTAAAAAAACAACTAAAAAAGGGACAAATATAACTTTAAACATACACTAATATTTGAAAAATTCTAAGAGAAATTCATTGACCTCTACCAGGACAACTTTCTTCCACATATATTATCAAGGTCAACTATTATCTTACTAATATTATAAATGTGAAAGTTTGTATGTTTGTCTCTCTTTCACGCAAAAAGTACTGAACGGATTTGGATGAAACTTTACAGTATTATAGTTTATACATCAGAATAACATATAGCAAGCGCGGATTCAGGGGGGGGGAGGCGCACGGGGGGCACGTGCCCTCCCTCCCTACAGTTTTTAGGTACTGTGGAGAATCCATTATAGTACATAATTAAAGGCAAATCAGGAACTTAGCATCTTGAAATTTGTAGATAGGTTCTTTGTATAGTTTAAGAAAGAAATTTGGATAATTCCACCCCAAGGTTTTCCCCTTTAATATAATAGAGGTTTAAAGGTTGTATAGAATCCGTCAGTTTTGAAGAGACATCTGAAATTTTGGATGAACGAGTAACTTATATTTTTAAAAAATAATTAAATTATTTATTTAAAATGATCTTAAACGAAACTTCATGTGGGAGAACTAATTCCACGCGAGCGAAGCCGGGGACATAAGCTAGTCATTCGATAATAGAAAGTAATGTATGTAAAATCACATTAAATAGCAGGTACAGATTTCAAATGTTAGATAATTTATGTGTGGGAATTAATAAATATGAATTATATCGATACTAAATATGATGTTAATATAGAAGAAATGTATATGAAGTAAAGATAAAAATTCTAGTATTTAAATTATGATAAATTATAAATAAATAATAATAATGGATGCCATTATTTATTGCTATTATTTACTTATTTATATTATAAATAAGTTTTTCTTATTTAGTGTTATTATTGACTGCACTCTCAGACTATTTCATGTAAAATAAATTCATTTAATATATTACATTATATGTTCTAATGTAAAATATAAAGATTGTCGTTAATTTTTAAGTAACTGTGATTACTGAAAGTAACCGACAAACAAACAGGAGGTGATAACCGCTAATTGGAAATAACCGGTTACTTTATTTGTTAGTCATCGATCCTATATTTATCTTCTTTCAGGCAGCGAAGGCCACTCAGGCTTTGATCAACAAGCCATCAAAACAGGCTATCCAATAACATCAATTAGCAGCCCATACAATCGATTCATCCAATATAGATACATCGAGTTTTCCTCCTCCTCCTCCTCCTGTTAGATGTACAATACAAACATATATATGAAGCGACTAGCAGAGCGGAAATAGAGGTTTATATCCCCGAGAAGGGAAATGGAGAAGAAAGGTCGGTAGGGAATGAGTAATTCAGGCAACCTCAAACCTCGTTGGCTCTGGCTTAAATAAATAACCTGCCCCCGGGTTACCTTCCCGCCATAATGGATAGTGGTTTTTTAAAACCTATCTCCCTTTTCCATCCGATCCTTCTTCTGCTAGCTTAGTGGGAAATACCTTTGTCTCACTGCCCAATTTTTTAAACTCAAGAAGCCTCTTGCTTGTGGTTGCCATACATAATTAGTCCGAAGGTAATCAATTTTATTTTATTTTTAAAAACAGGTATTAGTTCTGCCGGTTATCGCTTCGAACAACTTTTAACTTTTCATTTGTTTCCTTTTTAATATTCTCGAAAATAAAAATAATTGCGAGTTTTATTATGAAAATAGTGTAATTATGATTGGTTAGTGTGTATATGTCGGTAATCGTAAATTTCCAAGTAAAGATGACATAACCTAAACAGTATGTGTAAGTCGGTTATTTAATCTATATACTGTCTATAATAGTATTATTGACTATATATAGATTAAAGTATACACTGCCAGTTGTAAAATTATACTATAAAAGTTGTAAAATTATACTATGATACTTAAAACCTGTAACACAGTTACTTATGAAGGGTTTTAGGTTGAAGACGTGGTCTACCTAATTTCTAAATTGTACTGGTTCTAAGGCAACTGTTGTGCAGGTAGACAACTTCTCCAAAACGATGCTTATCTGCCAGAATTTTCCCTCTAATAAAGGTATCCAATTTATATAGGCTGACTGAGCCCCAGCTGGATCTTCAAGTCTGCTCAACTCTTATGAACTTTTTAAGATTAATTCATTACCAAGTACCAAAACTTAATAAGCCCATCTCGTAGCAGTATTAGCTTATTTTCAAATATCATAAGACCTTGCTTATCCTTCAGAGTTAACGGCCACTTTTCACTGCCTTAAACAGCAATAGGAAAGATGATTGTTTTTATTCTGATTTCTATATTTCGGGACAAAAGACGCGAGTTTAGTAATACCAAGAACAAAGAATGACGAGCATTTACTGCCTTGAATTTCATTTCCTCTAGTTAGCAAAGACCCTAAGCACTTTAAACTTCTCGACAAGTTCCAACTTATTCCATCTTATAATAATGTCACCAAAATTTCCCTTTTTTCTGTTACTAACCATATTCTTGGACTTATCCGAATTTGCTTCGAGTCCCACTGCAATACCTGCGTTCATCAACGGTATGTAGTTTTTAGTTTCCTCGTTAATCGATTTTTTTTTCGATATCGTCCCTATTACCAGTACCCCAAATTCTGTGGTTACCCTGTATTTATTTGATTCATTTCGATGTATTTATTTGACATATCGAACTTATATTTCGATCATTCATCGATATCGCCATCCTGTTAACAAGTATCCTATACTCCGTGGTTCTGCTTTTGAACACTATATAGCATTGAAGAGTAGACCCAGAGAGGACAAGATGGGCACTAAACCCTTCAATTCCCACTAATTGTGAGCCTGCCTTTGTTGGTGGAATGCCACTAATAGTGGTCGCGTGGATCCTTTGCCTCGCCACCAATTAGCACTCCCCACCTTCCACCTTGTGCCTCGCCGCTCGTCCAATAATCCGCTAGCGTCGCCCACTTTTGTGGTCATTTCTTCAGGCCACTTCAAAGAGCTTTTGAAGCTCACTAAAGCGTTTTTTGTGAGTTGATTTTAATTTTAAAAAATTAAAATGCGTACATTTTAAATATCCGATGCGATCATCCCACAGATTTACTTTATTAAATGAAATAAATTGTTAGGTATATTTGTTATTACCCATGTCATTATGTACCATTCATTATATTTAATTGTTATAATATTGTTGTAAATTTCAATAAATAAATTAAATGAACAGATTCCTGAGCTGCTAGTTTCTAGGCTCCAAGTTCCAGATTATAATGTGGCAGAGTAATTATTATGTTAACTGTTGTGAGACCATTCTGTGGCTCACTCAGTCTCTATAATGTTAGTATCCTTTTCTAGAATTAGAAGAAAAAATTTGACGATTCAGCATGATTTGCCCTAAACACTTATCATATTCTGAACCCTATCAATACTCTTTATAGATAATACCAGTATAGGTTTTTTTTCCAAATTCAATTTAATTTCCATGGAAACATTTAGATCCCATTGAAGAATATAATATAAGTTATCAAAGACAGTACCATGAAATAATGTATATAGATTAATAGCACTAAACTATAAACTATTAACTAGTCCACTACCATGTACGGGACACAATACTCTTCATGGATTGAAGTGGTAATTTTTTTTAATTTATTTTTTTTTTAGATTAATTTATTGATATTTACAACTGTAATAATATTGCATCAAGTAATTTGCTGATATGAACAAATGATATGAAAAAAAAACACTTGTGAAGAAATTACCCATCGGTAGCACTCCAATAAAGTTCTATAGTAGAAGGTCTCGAGGCCATCTTCTTTTCAGACGCCTCGGAGGGTTATCAGGAATAGTATGGGAAGCAAGTTAAGAGACTAGCGGATTCAAGTGTGTATATAGCTTGTCATGGAAGGATAGGTATCTAGTTTGGGCCAAATCAGCAACATATGGGATATTAAGATCATGATGGATGAGTTTGTTTGTGACAAAATAAGGAGCATTGAGGATTTTACGAAGGATTTTGGATTGTAAGGATTGGATACGAGATGAATTGGATGGTTTAGTAGAGCCCCAAAGCTCAACTCCGTATGTCCAAATAGGTCTGATAACTGCCATGTAAATGAGTCTTTTGTAATTAATTGGGAGCTTAAATTTAAATTTAAACATATAATTTTCACGCAAACATTTAAATAACATTGAATAATATAATAATAAAAATTATCAAAGACAATCCCATACAAAATATAGATTAATAGCACATATTAAAAACTATTAACTGGTGGCTCAAAAAAAGTGAGATAAATTTAAAATACCCATGAATCATGAGTTGAATCCAATAAAAAATATAGAATGTATATATATATATATTTTTATAACTGTATCTATATAATAAAAACAAGTAAATATAAATGATATATAATGGAAAGTATATTAGTAAGTAAAAATAAATAGAGAAATTACCAACTGGTGATACTTAAATAACAGATCTAAATTAAAATCACAAGGCCATCTTCTTTTCAGACTTTATCGACATCTATTGGGAACTAAGGAGGAAGCTAGGTTTGAAATTAGAGGCATTAAGGGTTTTAATGAAAGGATTAATATTGGTTTGGGCCAAATCAGTAACAAATGGGACATTAGAAAAAAAATAATAGTATAATTGATAATTCAATTTCCACTTTCTCCTGAAACTTTCTCTTTCTGTTTTTCTTTTGTTCTCCGAAACTTAAACAGTTTATTACTAATTTTATAAAAAATAGTAGTGTAGCCAATACATGCAAATTTTAATTTTAATTCAATTTGAAATTTCTTTTGTTGTACAACAGAGGATACACCCTCAATTTTCACCTGCTTCTTGTTTTTCCTAAGTCTGTCAGTTTTTGTTTCCTGTTTTTATATTATATACATGAGGCATTTTGTTTGGAATTTTGCCATTCATGCCTTATTAAATAATTTAGATTATAATAATTCAATTAAAAATATTTCTAATATCTTTTTTTTTTTCATTTTCAGTTCTATTAGCCGCTGGGAATGTTGTCTCGGTGACGCCTAAAGAACAGACGGTGAGGGAAGGAGATCCTATTCAAATGTTGTGCAAAGTAAGTATTAATTTATTATTATTATTTTTTAAACATAACATTATTATTAAAAGTAATAAAAAATTAAAATAATAAAAATAACATTATTATTACTTGTTATGTACAGGTAATGTTTATTTTGATTCTTATCTAAATACACTGGACAGCAATACTGTGTCATTATTATCTTTGAAAAAAAACAGCTTGCATTTTGAAAAAAAAAAGCAACTTGCTTAAATTCATTTATTCTTTTAAACAATGACATTTTGACACTTAAGTGTCATTCTCAATATTTTAAAAAGCATCAACATCCTAATATAACTTTAAAAAAGTTATAAGTCAAAACTCTCATAAAAATTTATTGTAATAATTTAATTTTTTTTTTTCATTTTCTTGGGGATCAGCTATTCTCCATGGTCAATAATACTAAGACTACTATTAGACTATTGACCATGGAGGATAGTTGATCCCCAAGAAAATGAAAAAAAAAAATTTAATTATTACAATTCCTTTATAAGAGTTTTGACTTGTAATTTTTTTAAAGTTATAATATGATTGTGGCTTCCTACCCTCTCATATTTTATATCTTGCTTAAGTCCCTCATTTTATGTTATTGTTTATATTAATCGCTCCTAATTATTTTAAAAATTAAAAAAATGTTAATAACTATACCCACTTAGTCTTTCCTATATTATTTATCAACAGTTCTACGAATTCACGTCAATCTTTTACATATATTATTGTATCTATTATGTTGTCATACAAACATAATGTCAATATTCTACAAATATTATTTTGTTATTATTATATTTGTTCATTCTTATAAAAAAATTTTTTATTAAACTGGACTTCAATCTTTATAATTTATATATTAGGGAAAGAGAAAAAAAAAACATTTTCCAGTCAAAGCGTATTCCAGATTCTCACAATCAATTTTTTTTTCCCAATGTAATGTTATTTTGACCATAGAGGATAAATGATCCCCAAGAATTTTAGGAAAAAAAATTTTAAATATGACTTTCAAGATTTTTAGACTTATGACTAATGTAAAGATAAGTAAGAGTTTATAATGATGTAGAGAGAAAAAATTTGTAAAGATTGAAAATGACAGCATGATGTCGAGAAACGTTTTTAATGATTGTGAGAATCAGGAATATGCATTGACTGGAAAAAATTTTTTTTTCTCTTTCCCTATTATATTTGTTTAATTTAATTCCTTTGAAGATAAACATGCTAAAGTATACTGATAATAAAACATAACGTTTATTAAAATGGAAGGTATTAACCTGTATTATGAAAGGAAATAAACTTTGCTTTATTTATTATCATCATTGTTGTATAATTGTACAAATTATACAACAGTTCATTTTATTGTACTGCTATAGGTACTTAATTTTTTTTTATTCATTTCTAAAGGAAATTATTTCTTTGAACAAGAAAAAAAAAAACCTTGTTGATCTTAAGGATATTTTTCCTTATACACTATTGTAAAGCCATATTATACTGTATGTTATTATGCTTTTAAGAATGTATTTATATGTTTTACAAACTTTTTTTCTTACAGCTTCCACAACCCCTCGAGTTCTGTCGGATTTCTTACCCACCGTCCATCAGTATCATACTAACACCTGATAAAAAGACTGATCACTTAAGCTATTATGGAGAAGGTTTTGAAAAAGGTCATTGCGGAGTGATGATTTACTCTGCCAAAGACTCTCAGAATGGAAACATCACGTGCAGTTTGACGGCTGTTGGCGGTTTGGCAGAAAAGAGTGGAACGATGAAGCTGACCGTTGCGAGTGAGTATCGATTTTCCTTTTTGTATTCTGCTGTAAGTAAATTTTTATTTTATTACTACTGGACCTGATAGACATCCTGTTCAAACGTTTTAAATCTAAAAGTAATAAAAAAAAAAAATTACATAGACATGAACAGAATAATTTTTTATATTAAGATATATTTACTTATTTCATAGAAATATTATATTGGATTATTTCCTTGAACTTTATTTAAGCATTCATCAATTGGACAGATTTTAGCAGATAGAACCAGGTTGTCTTTGCTCTCGTAAGCAAGAAATGTCTTTAAGAATACCACGTGTTGCCAAAGTTCTTCATGGTCCATACCGCCTATAATATATATTATTTATTTTAAATATTAATTTTTGGTATTTATTATTTAATTTATTTATTGTACTGAATGTTTGTTAATGTAGCGGATAACCATTAGCTAATAATATCTGATGATCTCTCTATTTTTTAACTCCTTAAATATTTAATTAACTCATTCATATTAATATTACAGAAAGACCATCCAAGCCAGAATTGATGATTGCAAGACCTGAAAATCCTGATGGACATTTCAACGAAAATGAAGTTTTAAAAGCATATTGTATCGTAAAGGACGGAAGACCAGCAGCCAACATCACCTGGTATATCGGTAAGAAGTTTTCACTTGAATGACATCAAATTAAAATTATATTTTACTTTTTTAGTTTTTAATAAATGTGATTTTGTGATAAGTGCCTTCTACTTAACACGACAACATAATTATAATGTTATATAAACATAATAACTCAGTAATTTAATTAATATACTATCTGCATTCATGATATTGTGTCAGTATTATACTGAATTAATTGAAAGTATTTGGTTTAGTAATATGTTTGGTTGAAGGAAAACCTCTATAGGCAGTCATAAATAAGAACTGCTGGCAGAGAAGTGAAAACTCAAGGTTTTGGAATAGCTGTATTCTTTTTTGAATTCATAAATTAGTTTAAATTACTTGAATTCAAAATTTGTAAATTTAAATTATTCACATATTGACACTCCGAACAATAATTACATTCATTTTCACGTAGTTTATTTATTTATTTAGAAAAAAAAAACTATGTAAAATACTGGACTATAAATCTTCAATTTTTCATTTAAAAAATGGGGGAAAAACCATAATCCAGTCTGTATATATTTTTAATTTATTTAAATGATGTTTCGACAAATTGATGTCATTTTTCTATCTTTTTAACAATTCTTCTGCATCAAAGAATAATAATAATATATAATTTAAAAAAAGCTATAAGTCAACAAATATGTAAAAAATGGCAATTATAATGAGAAAAATACATAATTCTAAACAATATGTCTCAACAATCAGTAAAATGAAGCATAGATACCTCATAAAATGTATTTTTAGACATTAAAAAGTTATATTATTTATATCTTGTATCTGTATTTTTATAGATTTTATTTACATATTTAGCATTATTATCACCTTAAGGTTCAACATAGCTACTTTCATTCATTTTATTAAACAAGACATTTAATTATTAGAAATGCAATCTTTTAGGAGAAACAAAAAAAATAAAAATAGTTTTTGATATTTTAAATTATTATTAACACAACTATAAAAAACTTTTTGGATAAATGTAAGTATTCTTATATCAACAGAATTCTAATTTATAAGCTAAAGTTAATTAAAAGAAATTGTTTAACTCTTAACAGACAAATCTATATTTTACTCATCATGGCTTTGTTCCATGACAGCATTGTGTGTATGGGAGCAAATTCTACAATTCTACTAACCAAACCCCAATCTTTTACGTTTTATTGTTTATTGTCTATATTTGTATTAGGTTCCTCCTTATACGATTGTTAGCCATTTTATTTATTTTTAAAATTTTATTTTATCTACAGGAGATGAAAAAGTGACCGATGGCCTAAGCACCATCCTCCTCGAACAGTACGAGCCGCATGACCTTCACACTGTCTCGCAGAACTTGACTCGGCGAGTTCAGGCATCGGACAACGGCAAAGAATTGAGATGCGTTGCTGGGCATCCCCTTCTTAATGATAATTCCAATACGACGACTCAGATGATCTCGGTCAAATGTGAGTGTATTTATTTTCTACCTGATTATTGCTTTTAACCTAGACAAACCGGAACAAATAATTTTTAATTTACTTCATTCTAGTTGCACCTAAAGAACAGAGCCATCCTTTAGAAAAGTATGGATTGGTCGAGGGAGAGGAAGGTAAAATCTCAGTGACAGTAATGGCCAACCCCAAACCAGATTTCATGTGGGTCGTCGGTGAAGACAGGATTTACGAAGGAGATCAAGATGCATCAGGAAGGTTCAAAGTCTTGAGAGGAACACCATCAGAGAATAATGTGAATATTTTAAATATTTATCACTTATAAATTTTCAACTAGATCATTTTTAGTTAAGCACCAAACCATATTTTCATTTGATTTCAAGTTTAACATTTGGGTAATTTTCAAGCCTGTAAATAACATATTTATTCAGTTATTACAGAATAAAATAGAATAGTAAAGTAACTTTATTCTAGGACTAAGTACCTTTAAAATAAAAAACATGAACAGAGAAAGAAATATAATATTTATCTGGCCAGAAAGCTACATAATGATACTTTATAATAAAGTATGTATAAAGTGCCAAAAAAGTAAATAAATTACTAAATGCATGACTTAATACAGTTGAATGCATTTCGACTTGTAACTAATCTGTGGTATTTCAGGTCTAATATTTTGCTTGTTTTAACCACAACTACACTAGTCACTGAGCACTGAAATTATATATATATTTTGCAGACTCCAGGATCGTGGGACTCAGTTCTTCTTATCGACCAACTGATGAAGGAAGATGTCGAGAGGAATTACCTGCTCGTTGCCAAAAACGCACTCGGAGAAAAGAGCTACTCAGTTTCAATCTCAACCAGTCAAGAGCGTAAAAGTAAAACAATCTTTATATATTTATATCTAAACATTACAATTATTTGCAAATTTACATAATTTGATTTTTCATTTTTTAAACATTGTAATATACTTTCTTTAGCTCTGTAAATACTAAATAATTAGCAGATTTATTTACTAAGAATATTTCATGAGAAGATATATATATATATATTTATTACCGTGATAAAAAAGTAAGATGAATTTGTTTATAAAATGTAAATTCTTTATTTATTCTTCCAAATCAATTTCATCCCCTTCAAAGTAATCCCCGTCCGATAAAACACACTTTTTCCAACGTTTTTTCCAGTCGGAAAACGGCATCCCCGCATTGGCCTTTTGAGTTTTCTGAATAGCCAGAAGTCGCATGGAGCCAAATCAGGCGAATACAGTGGTTGTGGAATGATATGAATCGAGTTTTTGATAATAAAATCGCGAAGAACCAATGCAGTGTGAACCGGATGCATTATTGCGATGAAGGAATCAAGAGTTGTTCGCCCATAATTCCGGCCGTTTCACACGAACAGCTCCATGCAAACGATGCGTAACGCTCAAATAATATTATTATTTGACAGTTTGGTTGTAAAAAAAATTTCCCTGCCTTCCTAATGCCCGGGAGTTTTAAATGACAATTTCACCTTACTTTTTGATCACAGTAGTATATATAGGGAAGAAAATGGTCTAGTGAAGCAATTTCTTAAATAGCATTGCAATGTTTATTTGAACTGATGTTTCGACTCACATTTCGGGTCTTCTAGAGAGACAAGATACAAACAAATTTAAATGGTATATAAAAAGTTGTAGAAAATATAAAGGTTAGGTTAGGTAGAATTGCTAATGGACACTCAACATCAAGGGTCTTCAGTGTCCGTCCTTCAATCTATATTATTTCTTTGTATCTTTATTCTTTATATTCTTGACCATTTTTTAAATTTTGTTGAAAAGATTATATTTTTTTAGAAATTTGATGACTGTGTCTATATTTTTGTTATCACCAAGAATAGTTGGGAGGTATCTTTGTAATTGAGCTTCCTAAAAATAACTATCCCAGAGGGGGCAGTCCTCCAGTACGTGTTTAATTGTTAATTGTGTGTTATTTTTTACATGTTGTGCACTTCGGTGGACTGTCCTTTGTTATAAGGTAACCATGGGTAAGTCAAGTCGGGTGTGGCCTATTCTGAGTCTTGTTACAACCACCTCTTCCCTTCTTTTACTGCGGTTGGAACTTTTCCATATTTTTAATTCCTTTTTTACAGCTTTAAGCTTATTTAGTTCCCCAGTATTTTCCCAAAGCTGGGCCCAAGCTAGTTTTACTTCATATTTTAAAAAGTGGCAAATGTCGGATGAGATGTAGATACTTGTAATATCAATCGATGGCAATGCTGCTTCCTTGGCAGCCCGATCTGCTACTTCGTTACCTTTAATTCTCACATGTGATGGAATCCAAACCAAAGATATGTTCCTATTCAGATCTTTTAACATTGATGCATAAACTTGTGCTTTCCTTACAAGATGGTCTTTACTATAGATGTTTTTTAGTGCCTTTAGAGCAGATTGGTAGTCCGTGAATATTACGAAGTTTTCTTCCTCGCATTGCATAATAATAGAGTGGCGTGCAAATCGCATAACATTCGGCAGTGAAGTTGCTGGTCAGGAAAGGAAGTTTATACTTACTAATCCTGGAGTCCGATAATCCGAGAATATAAATATATTAACTTTAGTTAATTAAGTAATCACTCGACTGGCGCCTGAAGCTGCCCTTGGGCCTCTCTACTGCCTTTTCCCAATCATTCCGGTCAGCTGTCTGACCTCTGAAATCTGCTGGACATTCTGGTCAGCTGTCTGACCTCTGAAGTCTGCTGGACATTCTGGTCAGCTGTCTGACCTCTGAAGTATGCTGGACATTCTGGTCAGCTGTCTGACCTCTGAAGTCTGCTGGACATTCTGGTCAGCTGTCTGGCCTCTGAAGTCTGAAGTCTTACTCCGTCCTGGGGTTCTGTAGTACAGTTGCTTGGCTGCTCTGCTATCATCCACCCTGATCAAATTTCCATACCATTTCAAAAGCTGAATCTGCACGAAATGGAAAACTCGGAGAATGTTGTACAAGTCGCAGATCTCTGTTCATTCTCAAGTTGTACCCACCATTTTCTCTGATTGGTCCTAGGATGCGTCTCAGCACTTTTCTTTCAAACCTGTCAATCTTTCCAGCCAGGCTTTTGCTAGATAAAATAGATTAACTGAAATATTTAAATAATGCTATTGGATTAAACCATATTTAAAAGTACTTTATAATTCAAATCATACCTGGTTTATTCTAATTACAATTTTTTATATATTATTTTAATTTATTTGTTTCTTGTCTATCCAGCCCTCAATAAGACATGCAATGTGTATCGAAACATTGGCTTTAAGTGAATAGTTCATCTTTTTAAGAAAATCTTTCACCAACCTCTGGCCACTTCCTTTCCTTCTAAAATTTAAAAGTTGTAGTTAATGTTTAAAGATTACAGATTACAGATTCATGTAAAAGTGATTGTCTTACATTTAATATTTTAAGGGAACTATTTCTGTTTTCCTTTTCACTTGGTGATTTACAAATCTTTTACAAATTTAGTTTGTGACTTACATCATTTAAATTATGATATCATAACTATCAATGTTTAACAATCAAATTAAGGTTATTTATACTTTTTTATTGTTATTTTCAGTGTTTGAACTCGGAGCTCCAGCTATCGTCGGAATTGTTGTAGCGGTGTTGGTAATACTGACGGCAGCAGCTTTATTAGTTTTCGCTCGAGCCAAGGGAAGGTGGTGTTTTGCCGGTGAGTTCAATTTTTATTGATTTTTCTTTTCTTTAGTCTGAGGTTTTTTCGTATTAAAAGAACAAATAGTTATTGTTGATAGTTTGAACTGTTGAGCAGATGATACACTTTACACTTTGCATGTTGAAGTAAAAAGTGTACAGTTATCTTGTTTTTCTTTTATCTAAAAATCTAAGATAAAAAAACACAATATGTCTTCTTTGGTGATGATAATGTAATTGTAGCCGATATTTCTTTGATTTATCTTTCTTTTTTTTCTCTTTTACTCTTTAATAATCTTGAATTTATTATATTTATTTTGTTTCTTGTGTCCTTTGAAGGGGACAAAGGTACATCTACGTCTCAAAATGATTAAGGCAAGTTGAGTAATTAATTTCTATTATATATTTTTAAATTCCTTTGCACAATAGTTTTAGATGAATGAAATTAGATTACCTTAAAATAAAATATAATAAAAAACTTAAAAACACAAAAGGCTTAATATCACTATTCACTTGCATTTGTAGTTGTGTTAAATGTTCCTTACCTCTCATAAAATTATATAAAGCACTGCAAAATGCATCGATTGACCTTAACTTTCACCACAATATGATGTATTAATAAAAATTAAGTGGTTTAGAAATCATTCCAAAAAAAAAAAAATCTGGTGCACACATCACTGGTGTTCACTTGCCTAACTAATTTGAAATGAATTTTAAATTTAACATAGAAGCATTTAGATCCCATTAAAAAATATATATAATATTATAAATCATTTCTTATTTTGAAAAGAAAAGATGTGTCCTGGCCGTCATTCAAACCCAGGCCTTCATTCGCCCGCGTCTTTAGCACGGTGCTCTAACCACCTGAGCTAACCTGGCTCGTAACACGTCCAGACATATCCATTCTCTTCACCGATCCCATATCCCCGTGTTCTCGCTATTTTGCGGTGTTTATAAGGCGAGGAATGCTCATTGAACATTTTTTTTTTTGGGTCTGGCCTGGTTACGATCCCTGATAGATAGCTTCTGTAGAGATGCGGAAGACCCGGGTTGAAATCCCGGCCAGGACAAATCTTTTATCTTCAAAATAAAAATATTTAAATAATCACCATAAAATAAAAAACAATTTATATATCATTTTATTTGTATTCTGTACCACTACAACCCAAGATGTATTCTGTAGAATGGTCATGACTGTACAGTTTCTAGGATAGTAAAAGTTGTGCAGGGAGATAATTTATCTGAATTCAGGTTTTCCTCCCAATTAAATAATATATCCGCCACAGCCGGATTTGAACTCCCGAGATCTTCTGAACTTTATTCGTGGAACTACACCGCTCCCTATCAAAACCTAAGTCCTTTCAGATTATTTCAGTAAAAATGAATTAGAGTATTTAATTGTTCATTGACCTGGCAAGCTTAATCAAAATTATTTGTAATTTTATAATGAAGTAATAAAAGAAACGGTGAAACCAATGATATAAAATTGCACTTCTTTTGTCTTTAAAGTTGGGGAAACAATTAGTATAACATTCCAGACATGTCTTATCTTAAAAATGTAATTTCTGTAATAAAATATTTTTTGTAGAATGCATATGTTATAATACATATTACTTACTACCGCTCTATACTGTTGTAAGCATTTAAGCAAACATCAATTATTATTTTTTAATTTGAATTAAATATCGCACAACTTTTACGTACTATCATTTATCAGTTATCGTGAAATGTATCGTAGTAATAATATAATTAAAAGGAATTAAAAGTTATTAACAGTGTTAAGAACAGAATTATGGAGTTAAAATAGCTAGATTAAAATGTATGGAGGTAGATTCAACAGAATCGATCATATCTGTCTCGGTTTAAACCCACTATGAGCTCAAAACTCTCATAGTTCATTAGGCTATATCTTTTTTAGGACAACCTTTTTATTTTTAATGTTTTTGAATAAAATTACCTTTAATATTGTCATATTGATAACCATAATCAAGCAAGAAAAAACCAATATCCAGTCTACACAATTATTTATTATTTAAACGTTTTGACATTAGTCATTATCAATAGCTAAAATATAAGCATTTTGCATCGTTCAACAACTTATATAGCTCTATTAAGTTGCATGTTAAATTCATCTCTGAAAGTGCAATACTATATTATTAATTTCTATAGTTATCACCTAGGAATCAACTTATCCCCCATGGTTGACTGAAAGCCTAAGAATGTTGTTAAAATAATTACTAAATTAATGTAAAATATTTTTAATATCTATCCTAGACGAGAATGTTCTTAGATCTTTATTGTGCAATGAATCTAATGATGCTCTTTTAAATATATAACAATGTCATTATCTATCACTGATAAATTTCAATCAAAATTAGGGAAAGATTTGATGTCATCTACTCTCTATTTTTCTTTAGATTGCAATAACTTATAAATAAATTTGAAATTCATGTTTATATTTTTTTAAATTACAGTGGAGCGTCGATTATCTGAACTAATGTTGTTAGTCAGAGGTAGGTGGTTCCGATAATAAAAAATTTGGATAATCGAAATTCTCTCAAAAAATTGTTTGCTGTTTCTGAGAAATTATTAGGGCCCCTTTATTGACCTTCGTGGAAAAATCATTTCATTTTTCGTCAAATTTTATTTTAAATAACAATTTTAACTATACAAATAACTAACTGGATGATCTGATCAAATTAATTAAAATTATTTATAATTATTGATCAATTTTTTTATTTTTAAATATTTTTATTTTTAAAGAGAAAAGATAGGTGAGGACATGGGATCGGATAAGAGAAAAGATTTGTCCTCTGCCGGCAGGCGGCCTTGGTGGCTCAAATGGTTGGGTGCTGTCACGGAAAGACAGAGGATCCGGGTTCGATCCCGGCCGAGGGCCTGTCTTTTCTCTTTAAAAATTAAAATAATTAAAATTACATTTGAAAAAAAAAAGCTTCTAATCGCAACTCCACTGTATTTTGTTTATTCTATTTTGAAATTCTTCATTTCAATAACTCTGAAGCCTGCATGTTTTTAAATTGCACTAATACTTCAAATAATTTTGATTAATTTTTCTAACCTTTATCTGAAAACTAAAATATTATAACCTAAACCTAAAGTTGCAATATTTATTTTCAGTCATTTATAGAATAATTAACACTTTTCTCATTTGTATATTATAATACATTATTTACCATAAAATAAATTGAGCTGTTTAATTAATTAATTAATTAGTGCAAATTTTTAAAATAAAATTACCTTTTCCTCAATAATTTTCTGCTTTATTTTCTTAGTGATGTAATATATCTATGGATTTTTTTGTAGTTTATCTAGTTAATTGATAAATGTTGAAAATGGTCAAAGATTCTAGTCAATAAATTGTACACAGATAAGTCAAACTTATATTATTTGTGCAAGTTGTACTTATTTGTATAAAAGTTATTGAATGCGACCCCCGACCATTTTCGAAATATCTCAATTTACATCCAGTCAACCATATCCTCATAAATATAATCCAGTGTGGTTAGAGGTAACTCAGCAAGATATAGTTGGCTTAATCTATTATGATATCTTATTCTTCATCAAGAAACTCTCCTTTAAAACGATCTTACATTTTTTTTTTCTTATAAAACATATTTATTAAGGTAATCATTAACCATATGATTAATATGTTTTTCATATATATGTAAACATATGTGTATTACTATATGACTGATAATCATTTGTTATTCATAATAACTGCCATTATAAAATATTAGAGTGTACAAAAGGACTGTAAATTAGTTGGTTTTGTTTCTAGGTATGCTTTATTATATATTTATCATATGATTCTATGTATTATCATAACTAATAATATGTTTTATTTCTAGCACTCGGTTGACCCTTGTACTTAATGAAAAAAAAAATCATTAATAGTCCTAATGTACACTCTAGTACTTTATACTGACACCTATAATGAATAACAAATGACAATCAGTCGTATTGTAATAAACATATGTTTATGTTTATAATTAAAAAATGCATGTGTTTCGTTTTATATTTGAAAACTTTTAGTCGTAGAAATGTCTTCTAGTGCATTGTTGATTGCATGTGGTATTTGTTTTTTTGCTTTAGTTTGTTTCACACGATTTCTGCACCTGTTTTGTAAAGCACGATTATTTTAATATTAACGATGGACAGTATATATATATTTATTTATTTATAAAACCCCTAATGCTTAGGATAACTTTTATATATAACAGTCTTATTTGTACTGAGATACAAAATTTACTTGCTTATCTGCTTGAACATATTGGTGGGAAAATGAATTTACTATTATGAATGTTAATTTGGTGATATAGTTAGGAGCCTTCTACACTTTGCCACTTTTTGCTAATATGATCGTTCCTCGTATCGTCAAAACAGAATCCTTGAATCTGAGTGGGTAAACATAAAAAGAGTAAATTAATGTGTTGGGTAAATAAGTCTTGATTTTTGTGAATTTTTCCTACAATATCAAGTTTTACGGACATAAACATCATTAAGAGACTATCAATATGTTTAAGTACTGATAAGATATATTTTATGTGTGGAGTGTGGGGTTGGTTATCCATCTATGTATTATGTATTAATCATAATATATGGGATTATTATATTTGAGCTTTTAATACTGTAATATAATTATCTCTCTAAAACAATTAAATTAAATTACTAATCAATAATGAAAGCAATAAAACTCCCAATCTTTTTAACTTCTAAAATGTTCTTTGCTGTTTAAAGTTTTGTGTTTGTATAATTTTAATTTAAAAAATTCATCTTTTCTTTCTTTATTTTTATCTAAGAGCAGCTAGCTTAAAACTTTTAATGGGGAATCCAAACTTTGTAGTATTGCCCAATATTCAGTATTATAGTTTTATGGTTCTTATTCAAAACTATTTACAAGTTTTCATCTATTTTATTATTTATATGATATATAACACTTTATTGTTTTTCAATATTAAAAAATACATAATTATATTAAAATTTTAGTTTCAATTTTAATAACCAATATATTTTTATGAAAGGAGAAATGGCATTATTATTAATCACATTTCAGACAAAAGTGGAGCAACCTTGTAATAAATGGTTATATACCAGTTTAATAAGATTTTGATTTTATGGCAGTACTACAAAAAGTGGATTTCTAATGTTAATGAATGTAAATAAAGAAAATTCAAAAATATTTAAGTTTTTTTAATTAAAATTATTATATTTTCGTTATATCTTGTCTCTTTAAAAAACTGTCAAGTTAAATTTTTACTTTTTTGTTTCATTAAAATCGACTAATGTGCTTCGATGTGTTTCTTTATATTTACCTCAATCAAATGAATTCATTCTTGCACTTAATGATATTTGTATGCATGCAATAGAATATGTAATGTTACTTTTTGCTTCATTATTTTACACTAATGACATCGATTGAATTCATTTATTTAATTGAAATTAAAATTAACTAAAAACATAAGTTCCAACACCTCTGCTTCTGAATGGTATTTTTATTTCTTTAATAGTCCAAATAAAAACATAAAGTCAGTTTAGTCCGATTATTCATTTCCGTTAACAATAATTATCGGCGGGTCCATAGGGAAAATTTCTGATTTGAAAAACTAAATATAAATATAAACTTGAGTTTATTGTCTGATACTCAGTTAAAGTTACTTGAAATTGCAGTATTCCATCTGCTGTAAGTTCGTAGCTGATGAAAATCTGATACTTAATATTTTGGGACATCAAGCCATGTCCTTTTTAGATACATGAATGAATTAAAAATTAAAAAAGAAGTGAAATATATTTTATTCAAAATATTTACTATATTTTTTTTCTATCCATAATTTAAAAATTAGTCACGTGTACACACTAAGCAAAAAAAAACAAAAACATTTTTAATATCTGTATCATTGATTAACAATTCCTCGCAGAATACATTGTCTCAGGTCCAAAAAAATTGTTCGTCAGTAAATCTCTTCAACTGCTAGCATTACTAAATTTTGTTTAGCCTTTCTGAACAATTTTAAATTTCTGTAAACGAACATTTGATTTTTTATCTGTTGCTGTTGAAGGCCATCCAAGTGATAAATTTTGTTAGCTCGTATCTCATGAAGAAAATTTTTAAAGCTAATTACTAATGTTTTTTCATCAGAACTCACAAAAATGTTGATATTCCTTGTCAGAAAAATAAATTAACGTATAACACACACAAAAAAAAAAATCATGTGTTTAGTTTTTCCCATTCAAAATGGGACTAAATATGAATACTTAAGTAAAAACCAAACATTGTTAGAATAATATAAAAGTAGCTGTTTATTATTGTAAATATTGTCTGGAATCAAAATACTGTACTTCAATCCTTCATAAAAACTAAGATTTAAATTCGGGCCTATAGAGCATTACAACTCATCCATTAAGTTTTAATATATATATTTAATAGTTATTGCTAAACTAATTATTTGAAAGGTATGTATATTCTTAATATTTTGATACCTAATGAGTTAGTATTATGAATGTCGCTAGTTAAAATATTTAAAGTAGATGAATTAGCTTAAATCGAACGTAGTATTGATTTTTTTTAAAATATTGATAGGAATTTATAAAGACGAAGTGAGGTTTTGTGGGCTATAGAAGAAGTGTCGGTTACAGGTGGCGCAGGAGAGAGCGACAAACAACCCCAGGACCCTGAGAAACAACAGCCCGAAAACGACAACCCGGAAGCAAACCACAACGCCCAGTTTATCAGCGACAGCCCGGAACTGAAGAAAGTGAAAGAAGATACTCCTGTTTAAATATCGTTTCCGTACGAGGACAAATCCCGTTGCACTATTTTTGTCCATCAGTTATGTCTTTCTCTCTTTCTCTCTCTGATACACATAAAAATTAAACCATAATTTTTCTAAACAATTATAAATTTTTCAATAAAACAGCTTTCTCTTGTTTCATGAGAGTGTATGATAAATCTGTCCATCCCAAAGAAGACATGATTGTGTCGTCACAGAATATAATTTTTTTTATTTATATTTTTTTAATTTTTTTTTTTATTAATGTGACAAATTTGTTCTTTTTATTTAATATAAGATATTTATAATTATTTAAGATCTGCTACCTGTTACTTTCAAAAATGTTTAGATTTTAAGTCTCTGTATAGTAAGTCTAAAGTTTTAATTTAATTTGTAGTGTATATGTGTATTTTCCTCAGCAGATTTCAACCATTATATTTTTTGGGGGTGTTATTACGTAATTTTATTAATACTTATGATTGTAAGTTTTCATTTCAAAGCACATGTGATTTTAACGGATAGATATTCATTGTCTACGTTTAAAAGGGTCCTGTGTAAATGAAAAAAAAAATTTAAAGATCTTTCTTAATTATTTCGATGTGTATATGGGAAGTTAATATGCAGCTGAACGTTACCTTTTAGTAATTTAAACATTCCTAGAAACATTCCCTTCATTTGAGAAATCTCTTTATTCATTCCCGCAAGTTCGGCTGCTTTCTCTATTTGTATTATATGTTTTGTATATTTTGGTAGACAAACAGTTTTCTGTTTCGTCTTCCAGCCTTGATGTTAAGTGTTTATCTATAGACATTATAAGAATAAGTTTTGACTATAAAAATAAATGGATAAAATAAAAAAAATTAAATATTATGAATAGATTAATTATTTATAAATTAACAAAAATATTTTAAATGGTTTAAGTGCAGAATGTGATTTTAGAAATTAAAGTGACCGTTCTCCATCGGTCATCACTGCCGAACTCGGTCATTGTTTAATATTGTACTTAACACAATCATTTTTTAGTCTACCTTACTCATAAGTTTACATACTAAACCTTTTCATTGTATGGTTCATTATTAAGATCGAAGAATATTAAAAAAATAAATAAATAAATAATAAAGTAAAGGGGTATTTTTTTGCTTCTATCCACTTCAATCTTTTATATGATTTTGTATCGCTTTAAAAAAAATGCTATTATGAATAAGTCAGGTTTAAAAAATCTTTTAGTTTATTTTTTTATCTAGAATTATAAATATATAAATTCATTTATAACTGGCTTTATTCTGGCTCTGCGCCGGGATCTCACCTTGTTAATAAAATCAGAGTTTTAAGAATTTCACTCTAGCTTAGACAGCTGTGAGTCTTTTAAAGACCCAGTATATTTTTCTGAATTGTTTTAATAGATGTGTTAATTCTATGTAAAATTTTAATAAATTAAATTTAAAAAACAGATTTGAAAATTTACGGTTTTTATAAAATTAGTTCATTGTTCAAACACATCACATTCAATTTATTCGGTATTTGAAATATAGAGACGATACAATTTTTATTGTAAAAACAAATATTGTTATTACATATTCAGGCAGTCAATAAGTGTCGAAGTGGTTTAAATTAAAACATTACAAGTTTTTTAAACTTCATTTGCGACCATTCTTCGACACATAATGGTATTGTTTATAAGTTAGACTGATTTAGTTTGAAATATTATTCTAAAAAAAAATTGTCATCAATTCAGGTTAGATTTTTTTTAATTATTAGCTTAAATTATGATGTCTCCTTTATTAGTCTTATTATATTTGTATGTAATGATGCTTTTCACCAGTATAATTTAATTTTTTCATTTTTTTTTTTTGTATCATGTTTTGTTAATTTTGTAAATAATTGCTGTTTGATGAATAATTAAAAGAAGAAATGTTGATGTAATTGTAATGTATCAACTCTATTTAAATATATTGTAAACAACTTTAACAAATGTTTTAGTATTTTTATTCCTTTGATCTATCAATTTTATTCATGAATTAATAATTTTAAAAAAAGTAATGGAATTAATTAAGTATTATAAAGGAAAAAATATATAAAATCTAAAGGGTTTTAATATGATATATTTATAAAATTAAAGAGGGTTTAATTTAGATAATTGTTTGTTTATTTAATGTCACTGTATGCCGCTATGGCTAATCGGGCGATGCTACATTGGAAGCTCTAAATTCTGCCTATCCAGTTTTAATCAGGATAAAGATTTTTAATGAGTATCTGGGATCACACAGTCAGGACATTACCAGGACCCCCATTGAATGTATCTTCCAAAGGACGGCATAACCATGGATTTTTTTCACTCCCTTTAACCCTTTAGCGACCGTGAACTACTATAATAGTCCGAGCGACCGTGAACTACTATAATAGTCCGAGCGCGCCGTGCCGTGGGGACCGTGGACTATTATAATAGTCCGGTGTCAGGTGGGCTCCACGGACCATGGACTATTATAATAGTTTTGCTTCTCCGGCGTTTCTAGACCGTGAGCTACTATATTAGTTCAGTTCCTAGAGCCATCTAGGTGTCCGCATGACGAGCTGAAATACTTTTTCTTGACAACAGATGTCGTACGAATTCATTTTTGGCTATATTATTTTTTGTAAAGTGTGTCTGTCGTGTTTCGGCATTTATCACACTCAAAAGAATTTTTAATTGTATATAGGCATTTTAAAAAAAAAGTGTATAATTGTATAATTTTTAAATAATTAAAATTAATTTAAAAAATATTTTTAAAAAACGTGTTTTTAAATTCACCAGTGCCAGTCCATTTACCATTCCAAGTCCGGATGAAAAAGGATGATGGGAAACTATAAGGAATTTAATAAAAAAACATGATTTCAGAGTCAAAAAGTAATCGGTTCAGCGGGCATGGTTGACTTTTCTACCACTCAGTCCAGCCAGCTCGCTCTGACCCGGCCGTATTCGTTCGCTAAAGGGTTAAAAAGATCTTAGGGGCCCACCAGCCAGGCTACGAACTCATGATTGAAATAGAGGTTAAAAAAGGATTTGCAATTGATAGTATAACATAAGAAATAACCTAGAAAATATTGTCTACTTGTAGAAGAAGAAAAATTACATTGACTCATTATAAATGTGGAACACATTATAATACAAATTTTAAATAATTAAAGAATAACAAATATCATAAACAAGCAATTAAATAAAAATTTATCTTTTGATTACTTACTTTCTGAAGAATTCACTATAATTGAAGATTCCAATTTCACTTTATGCTAGTCTTCTCATTCCTCTTTTCTCAATCTGCTGGTGTTCCCCAAGGTATTATCCTCAGCACAGTCCTCTACACAGTTTATATAGCTGACATCCCGACTCATCCTAATACTATCCTTGCCATCTATGGTGATGATTCATGTGTATTATCAGTCAACACTAATCAAGTTATAGAATCCCATACTCTTCAATCCCAAATCACTGAACTTGAAGAATGGTCTCAAAACTAGAGACCTCTACCCTCTGTCGTAAACCAGTGACTTTCTGTCCTCCTGTATAGGTCGTTACTTAGGACTTCACTTTAATAAACGATTAACTTGGAATTCTCATACAAGACTGAAACGACAAAAAACAGCTTCCCGTTTCAGGTTACTTCAACATTTACAAGATAAACACTCTTAACTCTCAAATTATTTTAAGACTCATTTACAGGACAATCATAAGACCCATCTGGACTTATGGAGTAGTTTTGCCTCTCTTATTCAGTCCTTAAGATCCAAAATCCTCAATGCTCCTTATTTTGTTATAAACGAAGTCATCCATAACGACCTTAATGTCCTTAATTTTTCCTGAATCTGATTACAATCTTTTTATGACAAACTTTATCCTCACTCAAACCCTGCATCAACAATTCCTGATAATACTCCGAAGTGTCTGAAAAGCAGATGGCCTCATGATCTTCTAAGTTGAATTTTTTATTCGAGTATTACTAGTGGGTAGTTTCTCTACTTGCCTTTATCTCATGCCATTATAAATCTCATTCCATCTACTTGATGTATTATTATTGTTGAAAAGTAAAAAGAGACCTTACATACAACTTTGGACAGATAATTTCTATTTCTGTTTTAGTTTGGAGACTTAAGTCTTTTCGTTGGAATTTTTCCACGGTCTTAACATTTATGTAAGGTCTCTTTTTACTTTTCAATATTAATATGTTTTGTGGAATAGCCGTAGGTCGACTGGTTTCTTGATAGCGTTATTTTTTATTTATTTTTTTTTCTTGCATTTTTACTTTTATTTTTTCATATGGTCTTTCGTCTTAAGTTTTGTGTTGTTTCCTATTATTTATGTTTCCTGTGGTGTTTTTTGGAGCTTGGTGAGTGTATATTGAATTTTGAATTTCTGGAGTATCTATCAGCTGTTTTTATCTAACCTTAACCAGCTGGGGTCCAGTAACCTTACTAGAGTCTAGGGAGTAAATAACAAGGAGGAGTTCGGCTGAGATCGGCTCCCTTCGGATTCCCGAACCCCTCTCCGCCAACTAGTAGCAAGTGTTTTTCTGTTTCCTATCTTTTAATTAATACAAATTTTAAGATTTCAATATGGGTTTTCCTAATTCATAAAAAAAACACTTAAAAATGGTTATTGTTCACCAGGAATTCTATGACCTATTTTGATAGCAAATCCGTATTTTTTATTGACAAAATATCATCATAAGAGGTTGTTTAATTATTTAATAATCATATTATTTTTCTTTTATTAGGACTAATAAATAATAAATGTAATAGTTAATACTTTGTTTTTGTATAATAGTGATTTATCCGGAAATAGGTGCTGCAGAAGCTCCTCAATCACGCTTTTTTGTTATTTTATCCAATGACGCTAATTACTTCATTATTGTCTCGCCAAGCGGCCCTTGCGGATCTAGCTTACAGCAATTAACTTTATTATTTCTCACTGTATCCAATCTTTAATATTTTTCTTATATGTTATTTCTGTTATTTTATTAATATATTTTGAAAACTATGATAATGTAATTTGCCAAGTATGTTATCAAAATATGTCATAGAATTCCTGGTGAATAATAACCATTTTTATGTGTTTCTTATATGAATTAGGAAAACACATATTGAAACCTTAAAATTTTTATTAATTTTTTTTTGTTATTTCCGAAGTATGTACTGTGGGGGGGGGGTTTAAAATATATTAATATATTTTAACAACTATGATAATGTAATTTGCCAAGTATGTACAATGTGGGGGCACATGCCCCCGTGCCCCCCCAAAAATCCGCCCTTGATAGTAAACAGAAGGTATTAAAAGATAGAAAACGGAAAGACAGTTGTTAATAGTTGGCGGATAGGGGTTCGGGAATCCAAAGGGAGCCGATCTCAGCCGAACTCCTCCTTGTTATTTACTCCCTAGACTCTAGTAGTAAACCTTCCTTATGATTCATTAGTTGCATTTGAGCCTTCGAGGTGGTGGGATGCTATTTGGGTGCATTATTCATGTTTTTTTTACTGTTATTCTCTTTCTACCCTGAGGATGCCTGAATGGGCGAAATATTGGACAGATAATTTCTATTTCTGTTTTAGTTTGGAGACTTAAGGCTTTTCGTTGGAATTTTTCCACGGTCTTAACATTGATGTATTATTATTATAATACAGTTCTAAATTTCATTAAATGAATTAAAAATGTCATAAAGGTGGCTGAAGCAGATGTCATTTCTCAAATGGATTCAGTAGAAATGGGAATTCATATAATTAAGGTCGTTACAAATTGAAAAACCCCCACTTACACATAATAGGGAAGGTAAGGTGGAACACAAACTAAGGAAGGTAGGTTTTCATTCTGAGGCCTATAGATCAACTTAATGCACCTTTTCTTTTTCTAGCCTATTCTTTATTTATCTTCTCATTGCATCAAGTAGTTGGCTAGACAGGCATGAATATCTGAGGACTATCTTGGGCTAATGGATCGCCCGCTCGTTTCTTGAAATTCTCGTACAAAAAGGGATTCATATCAACATCATTTTTGTTACCCCTGGATATGAAGCTGCTCCAACAGTTGTCTTCCTTTGAAATATTGTGAGAGATGTTCTGACTGTTGGTCCGTAAGCTGCTTGCAGGTCATAGAGAATGATGGCTTTATTGTAGTGTTCAAGCCAAGATGGAGACTCATACCGTAATCCGAAAAATTGGAAAGCTAAACAGTTAAACTCAATATTAATTCCTATAATTTTTTTTTCTTTTTTTAAACTGGATTTATTCTTCATTTATTTTGGGTAAGAGAAAATAAAAACCATTTTCCAGTTGTTGTTTATTCAGTTATTTTCACTCCTTAGAGACGTTTCGACATTATGGTGTCATTCTCAATCCTTTCTTCTCCTGCATTTTTTAACTTTAAATAATAAAATAAATAAATAAATTAAATTAAAAAAAAAAAATTACTTTTTACTTTGTATTATTTTTGTTGATGTGCTGTTAGAACATAATTTGTTATTTTATACTAAAGTCTAATGACTCATAGAAATGAGAAAAAGAATCTGATGGTTCAAAGATCAAAATTTGGTTTTGTAATGCAATATTATTTATTGACCATGGAGGACTAGTGATCTCCTAAGAATTTTAAAAGTATGACTTTCCAGGTATTTATACTTATAGTATGTCATCTTTGGACATTTGTGTTAAATTATTTATAGTATTGTAATTATCGTTAATTTATTTATTTAAAGTTAAAAAATGCAGGAGAAGAAAGGATTGAGAATGACACCGTAGTGTCGAAACGTCTCTAAAGAGTGAAAATAACTGAATAAACAACAACTGGAAAATGGTTTTTATTTTCTCTTACCCAAAATAAACTCAATATTAATGGATATAGCCTAAAAAGGTATGAAAATGATTTTCATTCTGAGTGATGTTTACTCTAGGGTACTTGTTTATTAGCAGGTCTGCCGAGACTGTTATCTGCCATCGTTTATAACCGTTTATAACCTAATCAACATTGATAAACCTGATACTGATAACACCTACCTTCTTATTCATATTAATGGGAATTGAAATATATAAAATGCAATTCTTATGTAAATGTTTTCCCAACACTTTCAACCAAAACATCTCCATTTCTAGCCTTATCAAAATACATTTGATGACCTTTTTCACATAATTTCATCTTTGGAATTATTCTGAAATCCTGGAAGCATTTCACAGTTCCTTCTTTTAAAGATTGTTATTCCTAAAGTGTTATCCTGTTCATTTTAAATAGGCAATATCAAAAGGAAAAAGACAAAAACAAAATTTAATTTAATAATAATACATGCATTTATAAAGACAATAAACAAATTTAACAAGACAAACACATTAAAAAACAATTTAATAACAAACACATCAATAACTCAAATGAGACAAGTGATAAGAAGAGGTTTCATGAGATAAGGAGATAGGTTTCATGGGGACCAGCTAATACACAGGTATCTCCTCTACCACCCAAGAATCCAACCAATGATGGCGAACAAAGAAGTAATCTGCCAGAGGATGTCCAGCCACAACCAAGTCCAAGACCATCGACCATCCCCTTCTCTGCAGTAACAACAAGACAACCCTATGGTCCAACCAAAACCCATTCTGTGAAGAACAGGCTGGTAACGGAGGCCATCAAGAAATCTGCAAGAATATGTAGCTCGATTTACTGCTTCACTATAACGTTTCATAAGTATTTTTATAAGTGTGGGAGACTATTACAAAATCCACATTTACTGGATTTTTTATAAATATATTAATGATTCAAGTCATGTATTGATCTATAGTAATTAGTAATGGTAGATAAACAACCATCTTTGGAATCCAATTTAGAAACTATGTGGATATAGAAATAAATTCTGAATTAGATAGGTAATTATTTTCAGTTGATACTCTATGGCTTCCAATTATGAATAATACATTATATTCTCCTAAAGGGCAATGGCCATAACAGGCTATCAAACATGGCAAGGCTACCAGAGATAGACCTCAACACTGAATACACATCCTTTTTTTGTATGTGAATAAAAAACAAAAAAAACTCCAACCCATGGAGGTTCTTTAACTACTTTATAGAGGCTGGGTGAGCCCCAGGAGGGTCCTAGATCCCATAGAACCCAGAACCTTTGGCACAACTCTATGCTCTACCACTAAGCCACTCCACACCCCAATTCGTATGAGAATACTGCAGCCATTTTTCTAGAAGTTTATTTCTTCATTACTTAGACAATATTGCAATTTTTTAAAGTTTATAAAACCTTTTTACATATGAAGATTCTTAACAATAGGGAAATATTGATGAATGAACATTAATGTAACTTTGGTCATCTGTTGAAAAACTTAAGAGTTGAAAATTCACATAAAACCATATTTTTAGTATTTAAGTAATAAAAAAGTATTAGACTAAAATATATCATAATTGTAATCTGTTCCTGTTTATACAACTGCCTTTTACTAAATCCATTTCTATCCTATTACTATTCATTAAGTATTTTGTTTTCTTTTTCAGGGGCAACTGCACATTTTGGTGGAGAATCGTAAGTAACATTTTCTAAATAATTAAACTAAGTAGTGGCCTTTTTTAAATATTTTTATTTTGAAGAGAAAAGATTTGTCCTGGCCCGGATTCGAACCCGGGTCGTCTGCAGTTCTCGTGCAGCGGGTTAGTGCAGTGCTCTGAACCACTGAGCTACCAGGGGTCGTATCCAAGCCAGACAAATCAATTCTCTTCACTGATCCTATTTAGAGAACTGCACTAGAGATGCAGACGACTCGGGTTCGAATCCTGGCCAGGACAAATCTTTTCTCTTCAAAATAAAAATATTTAAAAATAAAAATAATCACCATCAAAAGAACAATAAATACAAATACTTTTGGCACTAAAATGAGTGAAAGTGAAAAAATGAGCTTTTAGTAAATATAACATTATCTAGTTTGTATGCTATGTATATACTCACCAGTCTAAGGATGTTAGCTTTTGGACTAGAATGTGTCTCTGGCCCTGAGCAGAGCAAACTAGTCAATCTTTCTCATATCCTCAAATTTGTAGGTTCTTCTATGATATGTTATTAAACAACATCCACACATAAGGTGCACAATAGGCCGACTACGGTCACATTGCATTTCATGATTCGGAAATAAAACTTCTTTTCCTACTAAGGGTGCACCTACATTGGATCCGATGCAATACGATCAGAATTCGGAAGCAAACCAAATGACTGAAATATATCGAGAGCGCCTACATTGGATCGGTCCGTTTTTATCAGACTACTCCGAGCGATTTAGTCGCTCGTGGAATCAAAATAGTTCATTTATACAGAAGCGCCTACATTGGATCCGATGCGATACTGTACGATCAGGTGCGATTTTCACATTTCAAAATCATTAGTTTTCAATCCGATAAGCCAGCCGTTACCATGTATGCCAACTTAATCTTTATTGTCTAAAATGTATATTAAAAAATGTACATTGTAATTTGATAATTAACTATTATATAAATATCCGTCATAAATCAAAATTAAATATTCTCAATTCTCATTAAAATATTTTATTACTAATCTTCATGAACCATTAAATATAGTAGCGAAGGTTATTTTTCCGTTGAATAAAATTATATCTATCAGAAATGTACATAAAAAATATACCTACATACAATTTTAATTCGTCAAATAAAATTGGAAACATTAACTTTTGATAAAATGATTATCGTAATGTTTAATTTATTTATTAAACAGTTGGCAACTCTGGGTGGTAAGGGCTTTTCTGATTTTTTATACTCGTTTGCAAAGATGAACAACAAAATACCAAAGGAAATAAATATTATCACAAAAGAGAAAATTAAATCATTATATAAAACACAAATATATAATAAAAACAATAAATTCTATTTTTTTTTTAAAAACAACTAAATTATTTATTTATAGTCATATAGCAAGACAAAAATATTCTAATATAGTAATATTACCTCATTGTTATAACATTTGGTTCTTTCAATTTATAAAATTAAGATTATTTATTAATTATTTTTAATATATAATATATTTATATTTAATTAATAATATATATATAAAATATAAGAAATAAAAGAATAAAATTAATAGTATATTATTCGGAAGGCAGTGACTAGTTTCACTATCGGATTGAAAAGAATAGAATCGTGTCGGATCTGATCCAGTGTAGGCACTCACTGCGTATTTCAGTTATTTGTTTTTTCAGCCCACCATACTACGTGATAGAATAGGATCGCGTCGCATCGCATCGGATCCAATGTAGGTGTACCCTAAGGCAAATAGGACAGGTTATTACTACATGTTACCAAGCATTCCAATCAAAGTGGAAAGGTCATGATTAATTCATTGGTTTCATCACAAAATAAATTTTAACACTCCAAGAACAGATTTGACCCCAACGATTACAAGATTATTATTGTGATACCTTAGTGACCTTGAAAACCACAGCCTTATAAATATAATTAGTACAGGTAACACTCAACAATAAAACAAAATTAATATCATATTGAACAATAGGGATACTAACAATAATATTTATAAACTGAATGAAAATAATTTACTACAGTTTTTTTTTTTAACTTTAAAGGAGTGACACGGAATCTGCAGACCATCATCATCATGCCTCACACCCAAAAGTAAAGAAGACACCGTTCACTTCTGTTTTTAAGAAGAAAGCTAAAGAACCTGCCGTTGAGCCAACCCAGCTAGATCAAGAAGCTGCTGAAGAAGACAGGGTTAGATCTTTAATATTATCCTCTTTGAGAATTTGAGAATCGCTTGTAACTAACTAACTACACCACATAATTTTATAATACTTACTATATTACAACTTTTTTAGGAGGAAGATAGCAAAGACGAAGCAGGAAGGGTGATGCTTAACCCAGACGAAGGAGTAGTCTATGCTGAGCTGGACCTTACGGTTGCTACACCAAGGGTTCAAGTCAAGCCTGAAGAAGAGAAAACTGAATACGCTGAAATAATTCACACAAAAGGAAAATAGAGTTATATTTTACAATTAAACAACCACTATGTCATACTATGTTAAAACTGGAACTAGCACAATATTTTAGAACTGTTCAACTAATTTACACAAGTAGAAATTATATTTCTAGAATCTATAAGTCTGCGGTTCAGTAAGATCCCCTAAAAAGTGAAAATTAAATTTTTCAGATTCCCATTTTTAGGTTTTTAATTAAATTTTTTAAAGTAAAGTATCATCTGTCCTTGGACACTTTTCGAATCATTATAAGGATATAGATTATATAACCTAAACACTATTTTCCCCTAAAAAGCTCTTCACAGGATATTTCTTTTCAAAATTGGATGGGATTTAATTCAGTTTGCGTAAATAACACTTTGTATTTTTATGTAATTTTTTTTTCAAACTAAAATGGAGATGCTGTTATCTCAGCCAATAGCGTTACGAATATATTAATGGGTAGTGAATGGGCTTCTTTTTTACACACATACACATGTGTGTAATTTTTTTTTTTGTCGTCTGTGATACCCAAAATATAAATTTTAAAATGCATTGGCCTTGTTTAAGGGTTTAGTGTGCTTTATATTTTTAACCCTTTGACTTACAAATAAAACCGGATTTGAAGCATCCGAAAAATCTATAGGCATCACTAAAATAATTTTTTAACTTTCTAGAGCAAGTAGCCGTAAGCTTTTTAATAATTTAAATTATGTCAAATCACAATAAATTTTTTATATTTTAAAATTCAAAACTTCAATACGGGAGAAATCTGAAATTTTTGTTATTCTGGCTTTAATTATGAGCAGTCTACTTACCCACTACACCTATTTTCATTCATTTGAAGAAAAAAAAAAAAGCTCATGTAAAAATTATTTTTTATTAATTGTGGAATAAGAAAAGCATGACCTTTATACATTAAAACATAAACAAACATTCTATACATTAAGTAAAATAAAATAAAAAACATATTATTTTTAAAACATATTTTATTTTTAATAGATATTGTGCAGAGTTCATAGTTCTGATTTTCTACTTAAACTTCGACCCAAGCTATATATATATATATATATATATATATATATATATATATATATATATATATATATATATATATATATATATATTTGCTGAAATATTTAGAGCTATGATCTGAAAAAATATTTATATTTTTATATTAAAATTCATTTGAAAATATGAAATGAATATATTTTAGAGAAAATGAGTACAAAATCATAATTTCATAGAAAATGTCCAATTTACTTATTTCATAATTTTTAATTCTCCTATACAAATGTGAGCAATGATATGAGAGATTCGAACAAATTTTGAACATTTTGAAACCAATTAATATAATGATATTTAGGGATTGAAATATCAATAAATTAAAGATAATTATTATAAATGTGCATTTTTAATTTAATTTTAATAAACTAAAATAGTCGTTAAGAAAACCTTTTGAATAATTAACCGTGTTCAATTAATCCATATTTCTTCTGATTCTTTTAACAGTAAAATATTAAACATTCAATAGGGTCCTACACAAATGTGGAATTTTGTATATTTAATAAGCAAGATTATTCAGTTTAAAGTACACGCGACAAAAAAATCATATTCTGGGTTTGAGAAAGAAATATAATCAGTCAACTATTAGGATTTAAATATATTTAGACTGAATCTCTTCATTCTTGCTTGTATTGGAGGTATGTAACAATAACATATAGTTTTTAACATTTATTTATTTGCGGGGCACTGGTACAATTTAAAGTTTGTGGATAGCTGTATCTTTGGGGGGTCTTATTATGTTTTATGAACAAATTCAAATTTATTATTTTTATAGTTTTTGTATATTCAAAAGTTACAAAAAGGCTTTTTGCTAAGAAAATTGTTATAAACTTATTTTATATACATAAATTTTAATTAGGCCGTAGGGGATTTATATGTACTTAAATGTAAGTAAGTTTTATATAAAGAGAGCAGTTGTGGAAAAGATTTTTATGGAAGGTTTTTAAAAATAACATTCCCTAATTGTTTAAAATCAAATCTTCATAAAATTGTGTAAATATATAAACAACTTTGTTATTATGCTTAAATATAATTTAGTTTTGTGATAAATATATAAATAGTGTTGCCATCTTTCTCAAACTGTCCGAAGGACTCTTAATTATATAGTAAATTCTTTAAAAACTATCGTCCATTTTAAATGAAAGACTGATCTCTTCTTGAATTGTAAATTAAAAACTAACAAACAGGTTGAAAATTTAAATTAAAAATAATAAATAATTCAAAATAAATAGAACAGGATGTGTAGAAGTCTCGAAGCCATGGTTGTGAACTTATGGTAGACTTAGATACTTATTGTGATTTTTGAGAGATCGATAATTTTCATTTTTCAAGATTACAAATAGTCCAATCTTGATAATCCAATAAATATCAGACTTTTTTATTTATTATTTTTTTTTTTGTGATGTCCAACAAAGGATCACACAGATATGTTTTTACACACCCATTCTTTCTTCTGCTCCAATAATCCTTCATTCTTTCTTAATGTTGACGTCTCTCCTCCATCCATCCCCGTGCCCCTGCTTTGTTCTCTCTGTTAAGGCAGTTCTCAACGGTAATTCTAAATCTTTTAAATTCTTCTTTCATCTGATTAACAAAACCAATCTGGCTTTTCAAGTTGTATAACTTATCGAATAGTTGTCTATTCAACCTTTGTAGAACCTGACCCATGCCTGTAGAAACTTAGTCATCATAATACTGTTTATTTATCTTAATATAAATACAAAATATTAAATCTTCCAAACTACCGAATATTTCGTTCAACCTTGCAGTGAGATTATTTCTTTTAACAAGTTTAGGCATGTGTGAAGTAAATTTGTCTTTTACGAAACAATATTTCTAGGTTTCTTTTGAACTGATTATAGCAATTTTTTTTCTTTTATCACATTTAAAATAATACATGGAAAATGAAATAAACTGTTAAAATATTTTTATCAATTTAAAAATTGCATTGAAACAATTGAAAATTTTAAAGGAGGTAGTTTTGTCTTAGGGATAATTTAACTTACCTCATTTATTTAAAAAACTCGAAACCCACATTACAAGGGTTGTTTAATGGTAATTCAACTTTTTTTTTTGTATTTCAAATTTTTTCCAACCGGAAAAAAAACTTTTCTATTTTCCTGTTTCACTCATGATGACTTGTCACTCAAAAATACTCTTTGAACTTCTTTGTATGTTTATCAAAATTATCTAACTGATAAATATCGGACTATCAAGATTGCGCTTTAATTCTAATTGATGAATATAATTTTTAAATAAACAGTAGAACCTACTTTTTTTTAATGTTTTGAAAACATACTTTTGTAAATTAATTTTTCGCTGTGATTTTATTGAGGAGCATTTTATAACAAAAAAAATCTACATCATGAATTATAAAGACAATTAATTTAAAATTATTTCTAGGCTTAATTTTTAAGTAGCAAGTATAGAAAACTTTCCTTGTTCCATCGCTTTTGGGATTTGAGGAATGCCAGAATACACTTGAAATATTAAGAAAATTATTTTTTTTAAAAATAGAAGTAATACACTTTTTTTTTTCCTTTAAATAGTTTCGGTAGATTAAGAAATTAATAATGTAAATAATTGATTACGAAACTAAAAACTGTTTTGTAAAGCTTTTACTATAAGTATTCCTCATCAAAAAAATTATATATTTTAATAAAAATCAAAATATATTTATTTTTAGTACATATAATAACAAAAATAACAAATGAAAAATCAATTTATTAGAATCTATGAATGTTCTGTATAAGAATGAATCCAGGATTTTATTCTGAGGGGGGGCACTACAGGCAGACGGGCAAAAAAGTAAACAATAACTTAGAAATACACTAATAGTATTTATAGAAAGGTTTATTAAAATATCTAAACAATAGTTTCACTCATGCTATTTCTGTTATTTTAACAACTATCATCTCATGATTTGCCTATATGTATGTACTGTAATGGATTCTCCACAGTACCTAAAAAACTGTTGGGGGGGGGCACGTGGCCCCCCTGGATCCGCCTATGGTTCTGTATTTCCTAAATGAAATATGTTTTTTAAGCTTCACAAATTATTTTATTTTTATTAACAATGCACATTTCGAATTACACATAGATTTTTTTATAATGCTTATCGTTTGCATAAAAGATAATTGCATTCAACTGACTGCACACAACTTATTACCCCTTAAAATAAACTATTTTTCTAAATAATTATTTTTATTAAAATGAGAGTATATCTTTTTTATTTGATTGTGTAATTAAATGATTGTTTAGTATAAAATAAGATGAATTCGCTTATTTTTTTAATACCCATAAAAAATTATGCTTTATGAAGTTTTTAGAAAAAGGATAATATTCAATGTATTCTTTAATGGTAGTGCTTACATCTGAGCTATTATTTCGAAAGTGATATAGTCCATTTGGATATTTAAAAAATGATTAATCTTTTAAATAATTTTAATTATTATTATTCCATAATAAAATTTAAAAAGACTATATATAGAGTTAAAAATATCATTCTTTACAAAGTGCTATGTAATTAAAACATTTACATTTTGCCCATATTTTCAAGTAATTCAAATGGAAACTCTTAGATATCACCAATATAAAAAAAAATGGACTTAGACTACATTCAAAAATAACAGCTCGTATTTTGCTATTGAATGTATGCTAATTTTGATTAGTAAGCAAAATGAATTTCATGAATTTTTTAAAAATTATTTTGTTCTACTTAAGATTTGATTATATTGCCGAGTCATGTATGTAATTGAAAATATATTATAAGAATTTCATCTAATAAACATTGTTTTATCACATATAAAATAATACATGGAAAATGAAATAAAATTAAAATATTTTTATCAATTTAAAATTGCATTAAAACAATTGAAAATTTTAAAGGAGGTAGTTTTATCCTAGGGATAATTTACCTCATTTATTAAAAAAACTCAAAACCCATTACAAGGGTTGTAATAATTCACAAACACTTCCAACTGGAAAAAAATTTTCTATTTTCCTGTATTACTCACGATGACTTGTCATTCAAAAATATTCTTTAAACTTCTTTGTATGTTTACCAAAATTATCTGAGTAAAGAAAAAGAAAAATTTAATAGGAGAATTTTAATAATATTAACTTTGAATCGTTTTTGAGGATAATAAGCTGATTGAACCCTAATTATTTTTTAGGACCAATTAAGGTATCAAAATTGGATTTTTTAATATTATTGTTGAAATAATAGCTATCAATAACAAATTGTTATAAAAACTAGATTTTAATTATTTGCTTTATTATTTTAATCTTATATTAGTATCAAAGATATCTACTTAGATAAATACCTAAGATATCTACTTAGATAAGTACCTAAGATATCTACTTAGATAAGTACCTACTTATTAGATTATTTTTATATTTCTTGTTTGCACTGAATAGTTAAATGTTGTATTACAATCACTGTTTTTCATGTATTATTGATATGTTTTTTAATATATTCAATTTATTTTACTTTTTTTTTTATTATTAAGAATGAGTATTACATTTTCCTTTCCTTTCTTTGAATTTCCATACTTTAAAAGAAGCTGTGAATAAACGTAATGCTATCTCCTGGACCTAGGTTCGAATCCTTGGAATATTACTAATATCAAGTTTATCATTTATCTCATTATCGATTACTCATTTTTATATATTATAGGATGGTTGTAATGTAAATTATCGAAAGTGAAAAAACACCAATTTTCAAGAGAGTGAAAAAACCGTTTTAATATCCATACAAGTAGAGCTTTGGGGCTCCACTAAGCCATCGAATTCCTCTCGTATCCAATCCTTACAGTCCAAAATCCTTCGTAAAATCCTCAATGCTCCTTATTTTGTTAAGAATAAAGTCATCCGTAACGACCTTAATGATACCGATCTATCCTTTCATAACAAACTTCATTACCACTCAAACCCTCTAGTTTCAAACCTAGCTTCCCCTTCAATTCCCGATAATCCTCCGAGGCGTCTGAAAAGAAGATGGCCACGTGACCTCCTTACTTGAAGTTTGATTTGAGTACTACCAGTGGGTAGTTTCTCTAATTGTCATTACATATCACTTAGCCTATTTACTTGTTGTATTATTGTAATACAGTTGTAAATATCAATAAATAAATTTAAAAAAAAAAATATATCGATACAAAAACATATTTTATCTATGTCAGTATTCCCTGTTCATGTACCTCATAGATGACTCTAAAAAACTAACGTTATAGATACAAAATGAAAAATCTGTTGTTTTTTTTCATATCATCTTAATGTGTATGAATATAAGGTGCTGCGTAGAATATTCGGTCCTGAAAAGGAAAAAAGATTACACAATGCGAAATTACGAAGCTTACACCCGGCTAGTATTATTGAAGTGATGGCTTAGCGAAGATTAGGGTAGGCCTGTAAAGTTACTGGACTTAGTAACAAATGAATTCCTAAAAAGTTAATAAGCGCTGTGCGGACTGGGAAGCATCTATCTGAGGGGTAGACTGAGGTGTGGGTTGGAGGATTGTGTAAAGTGATTTGTAATTATTTTTATTTTTTAAAGAGAAAAGATAGGCCCTCGACCGGGATTTGAACCCGGAACCTTTGTCTCACCGTGACATCGCTCTGCCAATTGAGCTATCGAAGGCCCTGCCGGTCGAGGACAGACCTTTTCTCTCATAGATCCTAAAGCCCCAGTGCCCCCGCCATTTGCAGAGCGATGTCACGGTGAGACAAAGGTTCCGGGTTCAAATCCCGGTCGAGGGCCTATCTTTTCTCTTTAAAAAATAAAAATATTTATAACTCATAAAAAATGACCAATAATTGTAAAGTGATTTGGTTAATTTGGGTTTTGCTAGTGGTTCGTGGGCAGGCAAATGTAAGCAGAGATTAGTGGTGTCGGCGTTAAGCCTTTGAGTTGGCTGAGCTTTATTAAGCCTTTGAGTTGGCTGAGCTTTATTAAGCCTTAGAGTTGGCTGAGGTTTATTAAGCCTTTGAGTTGGCTGAGCTTTATTGTTATTTTTTTCATATTCGATACCTTGCATTTGTGTTAACAATATCATCCCTTTAAAGTGTATTGAAATTACTAATTGACTTTCTAACTTAATAAATTGTACATGGAAGGAGTAATATCTGTTCATTTAAAGTATTCCCAGCCCGAAATCTCTGAATAATTTGATACTCAACGAATAAGTTTTTTGGAGCAAATACCTGACATTTTTAATTTGTGTTTGGATTGAAAAATACTGTATTACCCAAAGAAACTTTTGACAGAATATTGGAATAAACCATCTATTGAATATTTTTAAAAAAATGCCTGTACCACTACAACCCATGAAGAGTCTTGGGTTCAGTATGTAGTAGAGACTGTACTGTTTCTTGGACAACAGTTGTCTAGGAAAGGTGATTTGTTAGGGTAGGGATCATGCTCAACCTCCAGATTTTCCCCTTATTAAGAAGTCGATTTTACATGGTCTTTTCAGGTGTATAAATAAAACTTGAAGTTTTCAGAATAATAAAATATGTAAAATAATATTATGCAGAATATAATAACTGTGAAAGTTGATACAAATAAATACTTAGGCCAATAAATAAATTTCAATATCACTTTTTATTTTTCAGAAAAATTTGCTAGTCAATATGTATAAAAACTTAAATAAATATATACATAAATTACAATTTCAATATATTTAAATAAATAAATAAATAAAACTTGAAGATTTCAGAATAATAAAATATATAAAATAATATTATACAGAATATAATAACTGTAAAAGTTAAAAATTAATAGCTGTTTTAGGGATAAAATAGTTTAATGTATTTTATTACACAATTTTATAAATGCAATAGCCATCGTTAATTGTGAGGAACTGAAATATACATTAAAAAAAATTGTGAACAGGTCAATATCAACAGCTGGTCTTATTTACAATTCTACACTAAGTAATAGTAGTTTTGATTACATTTATAGCATCTATCACAATTATCCAATATCATATCTAATTTGCTTATATAACATAGGAGGCATTGGAATACGTTTTAAACAATCTTGGAAACTTTCCATAGATTCTTCTGCTTTCCTTTTTATAGACTTTCTAAGATTGTGCCTGCACATCATCTTCAACGTCGCCACAGGGTTATTTGACTCTGCCATTTTGCAAATCTCAAGGAACGTTTCGTATTTACGCCAGATATTAGGGCTCATAGGCGAAGCCCCAAACTGTAGGTTCTTCAAAGCCAAAGTTTTCATTTCTCTGCAACCAAAAAAAAAATTGTTATGAAATCATGGCAAATGAATTGGTACTTAAACTTTTCAACATCTTCAAACATATTCTCTCAAACAATGAAATTACTAATGTTTCCATTAGTAAAAAATATAAATACTAATGTTTCCGTTAGTAATAATATGTATATATATATATATATATATATATATATATATATATATATATATATATATATATATATAATGTTATATCTAATTCTTATATACAATCTTCTCTAAATTCAAAACAGACTTACTGACATTTATGAAAGACACAGACTTTGATCAACTGTGTGATCAAAGGAGAGCAATTGACTAGGGACATAAACTTTCATGTTATTAATTGTAACTTTTATTTATGTATAAAATGTTGTTATTTACTACCATTAAGCTTAATTCTCTATTTTTATAACTTATTAATTATTTTTTTAGTAATTGAAATTATTGTAAAAAAAAATTACTTTTATTTCATATTTTCTTTATTTTTATATTTGTTTAATTTGTTATAACGCAATTGGGAAAAACCCACTTACCAGTCGACATTTCGCCTATTCAGGCATAAGGCAGGTGGGTGTAATTTTGAAACATAAGGCTTTGCATTGTGGTTTTTCCCAATTACATTATAATAAATAATAGTGTTTCTTTTGGAGTTTTTGGCTCTATTTTAGTGATTTGTTTAATTTGACTATTTACTATTAGTTCTATTTAAATATATCCGGAAAAAAAAAATTTTCTGTTTAAAATTATTGTACCACTAAAATAGAGCCAAAAACTCAAAAAGAAACACTATTATTTATTATAATGCAATTGGGAAAAACCACAATGCAAAGCCTTATGTTTCAAAAAATACACCTACTTACCAGTCGACGTTTCGCCTATTCAGGCATTATCAAGACACCAAAATCAAAAAGGGGTTATGTGAATCGCATCTCGAAGAAAAAAGTGCAATACATCCCAACGATCAACAGCCCAAACAGGCTCCAAACATGAGACAGCACCCTACCACCAAGACGTTCAACATACAACTGAACGAAAGTAATACGCAACCAGCTGGAAAGGTTATAGCATCAGCTGATCCACAAAACATATCAAGTAATATTAGCCTATAAAAATTTATACATATTAGCAAAGTTAGCCAAATTTTTCTTTTAAAATATTCAACGTTTCCGAATAATATTGGTTCAAATTTCAAATTTCAAAAAAAATCAATGATTTTGAGAATGCTAAAGTTGTTTACAAAGAGAGTGATGGCTCTAGAAGGAAGTTGTTCGAGGCCATGCAGATTGCACAAAAGATTGACATTTCAGTAAATTATAAAACAGATTGCAGAAATTTGAACCAATATTATTCGGAAACGTTGAATATTTTAAAAGAAAAATTTGGCTAACTTTGCTAATATGTGTAAATTTTTATAGGCTAATATTACTTGATATGTTTTGTGGATCAGCTGATGTTATAACCTTCCCAGCTGGTTGCGTATTACTTTCGTTCAGTTGTATGTTGAACGTCTTGGTGGTAGGGTGCTGTCTCATGTTTGGGCTGTTGATCGTTGGGATGTATTGCACTTTTTTCTTCGAGATGCGATTCACATAACCCCTTTTTGATTTTGGTGTCTTGATAATGCCTGAATAGGCGATCGACTGGTAAGTAGGTGTATTTTTTGAAACATAAGGCTTTGCATTGTGGTTTTTCCCAATTGCATTATAATAAAATTATTGTATTTAATAGATAGATTTAAGGAGAAGTGTATGGTGTGTTAAAAGGTTAAAAGACTTATTTAAATTTTATTAATATTTTAATGCATATTAGGGAGCTGATAATTTGTGGGATTTTTTGATATAAATAACACTAAAAGGAAATATTTTAGAATTTAAAGAAATTAACCACAGAATAGCTCTAGTCAGACTAATTTTTAAGAAGAAAATCCTAAGCATTGTTCAAGTCCACACACCAACTGCCGATTCGACAGAAGAAGATAAAATAGGACAAGAATTGCTCAAAATAAAGTTAAGTGGCAGGAATTAATGTCGAACTCCAGTTCCCAATAGAGCTGGTCACTCCACTCAAGTTAGACCATACTCCCATAAGGGAAGTTCTATAAAGAGTTATTATGTATGTATATGTTTTTGTAAATATTAGTAGTTTATTGTAAACCATCTTGTTTTATAATTCTCTTTATAATAAAGGCTTTATTCATTCATTCATTCATTCAATTTGACTATTTATTTATTTACTCTTTTTTTTTTTAATTCTTAAGTTATGATTACAAATTTAATCCTAATTTTACTTGATCACATATATTATTAATTTAGTTCACTAGTAAATTTCTTATATTGTTACATTTTTGTATAATTCTATAAATTGATCTGTAAATATAATTAATATTTTAAAAAATCACATGTCATATGCTTATTTAAGCAAAGTGCACGTCCTAATCTTAATAAACGGTCCCTCCATGGGGGGGGGGGAGAAAGAAAAAAAGATGTATAAAATACTATATATAAATCATAAAGGAATTGTTAAAAGCAAGATTATTATTGGAAGTTAATAGTAAATCCCAATAGAGATATGGATGATAGTATGTTTTAATCCTAAACAAATATTCATTTAATTTTGAATATAATTTTAAATTTGAATGTTCAGAAAAAAATAATTAAGGTTGTCGCTTATTATTATCCCTTTTTATTATTATTATAATTATCCCTCAGGTTGTCGCTTCGAGTTGAGTTACAAGTTTTTTATTGCATACTTATTCATTTCATTTTTAACATTTTCCAAAAATTCAATTTATCATGAGCTTTAATGTGGAAAAGATAATGTAATTATAGGAAATGATTACCGAAATATACTCATTACCCATAATTACATTCTCTTTTCCACGCTAAAGCTGATGATAACTTGCATTATTTGGAAAATATTAAAAATGAAATGTATAAACATACTTGTTTTAACTCAACTCAAAGCGACAACCTGAGGAACAGATAACAAAATTAATAAATAAGTTTGTAATATTAAACCAAATACATTATAACTTATAACTTTCTATAAAGCTTAATTAGGAAGAAAGAGACTGAAACAGTTACCACAATAATTATAATTTGGTAACCATAGTAACCTTTGATATTATTTTATTTTATTATTAACTTAATAGTAGACCTGAAAAACATCCTGTTCAAAGGTTTTTAATTATTAATAAAATAATTTTGTAATATTATTGTTTAAATGTTATATATTTTTTTAATAGATTTTAATTATTCGGACCATTTTAATGAAACAAAATGTAAAAAAAACAACATTAAAATATCTGATACCATAACACATAAAAAATGGAGGATTCAGTTGTGGTGACCACATATATTATATATTATTTAAATGTTTAGTGATCCACATATACATATATTATATGTATTATTTAAATGTATAATGATAGGATGATATTAAATGTATGAGTATTAATTAGTTTAATAATATGAATTTATTAGATGTATCAGTATTGATAAGTATAATTATACGAATTGATTATTATGTATTATTTAATGTATGGAGTCGCGTCTTGAGGTATTTATATAAAAATTACGTATTCGATATTGTTTATTGTTAGATTGTTATATTTCACTGTTCACCTATGTACCTTAGCGAGATAAGAATGTAACAACACATTTATGAGTGTGTATTCCAATGTATGAGTAATTATGCCATAGGTCAGTTATGTCTTCGTCTAGACCTGCCTTAAAATGTTTACTTTGGTCTAATAAAATAGAGTGGGAAGTGAAATGTTGAGGGTGGGGGGGGGGTAGCGATAAGCGCACCTCCGTCTGGATTTTTAAGTCACTCTATCATCACATCCTGCTTCTCTCAGATCCCTATCAGGCTTGTATTAGAAATATTTGAATAATTGTATTAAATATAAGAAGTGATTGCATGTCATACTATTTTATGTGTATATATATATATATATATATATATATATATATATATTATATGTGTATATATATATATTTATATAGTTATATATATATATATATATTTATAGTATCTACCAAAATGAAATGGTACATTTTTATGATTAGTTGGTGATAATACTTACAAAAATGTGGTCGTGAAGTTAGTAGAGCACTTTTCTAGAAGGAACTTGATCAAACTTTCTTCATGACCACCCAATGTAGTAAATGGATTTGACATTAGTCTCTTCAGAAACTCTTTGAGAACGTCATCTGGATTGACGTATTCAGCATACTTCAGAAGTTCGAAGGCTTGAATAAAACCTTTTCGGGCACAAACACAAAAAAAATCCAATTGCCTCGAGTAACTATAAGGGAGCATTTTATTATGCGATTTTGAATTACTCAGTATTGTCGATAAGTATAATTTACAATCGCAATGGTTATAAAAATCGTCAAAGCAATCATGACAATGCCTGTAAATGAGAGCTTCGACTGGCTTGAGCCGTTTTAGCCACATCTTCTTACCGAATTTATAGTCATCCTGAGGGATTTGTCTCACAGTTTCATAGGGAGGATCTAATAGAAATTCATAACTTAATAGAAATTTCAAAAACTCCATGAATTGATCTTCGTTTAGCTCATAGTAAGAAGACACCAGAAGAAAAGCAATTGGCGATAATAATAGATCATTTGCTTCATCAGGGCAGCTCAGAATTGCTTCATTCAGATCTGAACTGTACAATAATTTTAGACTTTCGAAATTATTGGTTTTAATAATACAGCAAGGAAGGGAATGCCAGTTTTCTGAACCAGTTTGAAAAGTGGAATACTTTTCTATGACATCTGCTGGCGTATGTTGAAGCAGAAGTTTAAATATTTTATAGCCAGATAGCGCTGCCATGTGGATAGCGAGTAATCCATCGTTATCAGCTAAAGTCACATCAGCCCCCAATTGAATCAACTCCTCAGCAAGGGTGTCATTCCCTTTACTAATTGCATCCATTAAAGCTGTGCGGCCTTTGGATGACTGATTATTTATGAACGACAAGCCATAGGATTCTAATAAACTGTATATCTCAGGATCGAAATGACCTCTGCAAGCATAATACAAAATGTTTCCTTCATAAATATCCTTTGTAACCAAATCGGCACCAGCGTCAATCAGCAAACTCAATATGTCTATATTTTTTTCTTTTAATGCATAATAAGTTGGTGTTCGTCCTTCAAAATCTTTAGCATTTACATCAGCACTGTTCTCAATAAGAAATGCTACCATGTCCTTATGATTGCCAATGCAGGCAACGTGGAGTGGTGAAAAATTATTAGGAATGTACATGTTAAACTCATGATCAAATATGCAGCTTTCGTTGACTTCGCAGCCAGCTTGTACCAACATCGTGGCAATTTTCAGACTCCCATGCCGGCATGCTACATATAATGGAGAGACGCCCCCTTCTGTCTTGAATTGGATTTTGGCTCCAGCTGATATGAGATATTGGAAAACATCAGAAAAATCATCGCTGACGGCTGATTCGTGGATTAGGGTCCAATTTTTATAGTTTGGCACGTTGATATCATATTGATTGATCAGTTGGCGTACCCTCGCTAGATTCCCTGTTCTAACAGCTTGCCTCAAGGGAGAATCATTGGCCCAACACCCATTGTTCTTATTGTCTCTGAAAAAAGAGTAAGAAATTGCAATAAGTATTTTTAAGATCAATAAACCATTCAGGGATGTGTAATAAGATATATAATATTAATAATAAAGTCTTTATTTATTCTGGGACAAGTCCCCTTAGAATAACAGTACATGTATTAATTTGTAAGCTATTATGCCTGAGAGTATAATGTAATTAAATTTAATTAGTTATAACAAATAATATAATAAATGAGAATTAAAAAAATAAGGAAATGAGAAAAGTCAAAAATGATTTTTTGAAAATCAACCCCTAACAACGTTTTATAGAGGCTGGCCCCAGGCCCCAGGAGGGTCCCAGATCCTATATGATCCATCTCCGGCTACAAACAGACTAATTAAAAGTCTTGCATGCAGTGGGATTTGAAGCAGGATTTTCGGCATGGCAACTCAGTGCTCTACCATTGAGCCACTCCGCTCTCTGAATTTAAAAGCTTCAACAAATACAATTATCTTATAGAGGACCAGACATCAATTCTGATCATTTTCTGGTATTTGCGAAGATCAACCATACATATAAGATAAGGATGTTCGAAAGGAGCAAACTGCAGATCACCTGGGAAAGAGGAAAATTAACGGAAGAGGAAACAAGGTATGCTTTCCTGAGAGATATTGAAAAAACTGTAGGTAACATCCCAGCTGTAATCGGAGGAAGAGATGTGAATGAGGAATGGGATTATCTAAGAAAAACTATATCTGATGCAGCCGACCAACATTGTAAGAGGGATGGAAACAGAAAGGCAAAAACTCTGTGGTTTGACCTGGAGTGTGAAGAAGCGGTTAATGTGCGTAACGAAAAGAGAAAAAAGCTTCTAAATAGGGAAACTAGGCGAAACAGAAAGGAGTACCAAGAAGCCAGATCTAATGCAAAAAAGGTTCTAAGACAAAAGAAAAGATATGGATTACAGGCCAACTTGCGTAAGATGAAAGAATACAGCAGGAACAATGAGGCCCGGAAGTTTTTCGGTGAAGTGGGTAAAATAAAATCAGGCTTTATGAATGACTGTCCGATGATAAAGCGTTCAGATGGTAAAATGGTCTTCCTGGATCAGGATGTGCCAGGTAGATGGAAGGAGCATTTACAAGAATTACTAATCCCCAGGGAAGATGAGGAGTACCCTGATGTGGAATTTAAAGAAAATGAAAATGACCATGAAGTGAGCCCAGCAGATTTTGAGGAGTTTGTTCTGGTTTTGGACAACTTCAAGAATAACAAGGCTTCAGGCTCAAATGGCATTCCAGCGGAGTTTTTGTAGATAGGTGAGTCAACACTGGCTGAGGAACTGACTCATCTGATAGTTAGGAAAACATGCCGGATAGCTGGAAGGATTCAGTCATCGTAACGTTATCCAAGATGAACGGTGTTTCCACAGACTGCAAGAATTAACGAGGAATCAGTCTCCTGAACACGTGTTACAAGATATTCCCCACAACTTTATATAGCCAAACTGTGGAATTTGTGGAAACTCGGTTGGGCGATTATCAGGGGGGTTTCAGGAAGAGCAATTCAACTATTGACCAGACCTTAAAGCAAATTATGGAAAAACAAAAGAATTTAACAAGATTATATGGATTCTGTTTGTCAATTTTTAAAGTGCCTTATAATTCCATTATCAGAAAAGAGCTTTTCCTAGCAATGGAAGAGATGGGAATCCCACCGAAACTGATCCGACTTGCAGCTTGTACTCTGAGAGGGAGCGTAAGTCAAGTGAAAATAAATGGGAAGCTGGGACAATTTTTACTAAGACAACCCAAGTGCTTGGTTATGATGATGATGTGGTACTGATTGGATTGTCCCCCAAAGCGATCAAGGAGGCCTGTGAAAGATTGCAAATCTATACCTATGCCTGTGCAACCTGAACACTACGAACAAAAAAAATATAAAGAAAAAAAATAAATAAAGAAATAAGAAAAAGGAAAAACAATTGAACAAAGAGATCTACGACTTAAGGTGCGTTTACACCAAAGTTGGCAACAAATTGTGGAAAACTAAAAGTTGTCAACTAAAAGTTCTTCTTCAGACGCATTTACACTAAAGTCTTCCACAAGTTGCGGCAACGTGTTGCCGGTTTTTACAAAATACAGCAACTTTTTTTGTCTTCCACTTGTGGAGAGACAAATCTTCCACTAAATTTTCATTTCCCGCAGAGAGTCGGTAAAGATCAAAGAAAGTTGGCAACTAAAAGTGGAAGACTTGTTACTGCGCCCTATTCATAATTAAATAGTACTGTAAACGCATTTATTCATAAATAAATAGTGCATCTGGTGTACATAAGCACAAGAATTATAATAAATTAGTCAGGTATTTACAAATAATTTTAATGCCGGGGCATATCTTTACTCTTTAAAATAAAATTATTTAAAAATTAAAATAGCTGACCAATAATCATAAAAAAAAATTTCTTCTATATATTTACAAGGTTACTTATTAGTATATTTTTACAATCTTTTAATTCCAGTATGTTATTAGATACACAGGTAATGAACCAGAATTAATAATGGTACATGATAAACTTAGTAACATATTCCAGAGTAATATTAATTGTCACACTTGTTTTTACTATACATATCTATTTCAAGATTGATATTGATAATATAATATATACACCAATAGCTATAATATAACAAAAAATATCGACCCTACAAAAGGTTTGAACATTATCTAAATATGGTCACTACAATATGACAGTTTCAATTTTTTTTTCCTATTTTAAAAAAAAATTTGATTGATTAGGTTTAGTTTTTTTATTATAATTACTATGGATAAGTTTTTTTGAATCCTTAATATTTTCATTAGTAATGAGGTTAATATTTATATTCTTTGGTATGCTATTATTATCATTATTATTTATTATTTTATATTGTGCGTCCCAAAACTTGTTTATAAGACTAATTGGAAAGGCATTGCTTAATAGAATTTTGAATACTATTTAGAATTTTTTATTTTTTGTTTCTTTTAAGAATTTGACATCTGTTAATTTAATAGATCTTCCAATCAGATTAGCAGCTACATTTTTTATTTGGGCAATAGGGTGGTTTGAGTAATAGTTTAACAATCTATTAGAGATTACATCTTATTTGAACCATTTAGTAGTAAGATAGTTATTTTTTGGTTCTCTGATTATTGTAATATCTAAAAAATTAATTGAGTTTTCGGTTTCCATTTCCATTGTAAAAATTATATTTTTATTTTGTTTGTTTAGGATTTTGTTGAATTTTTCTAAAATATTAATATTAGTAATAACCAACAGATCATCTATATACTTTCCTATAAAAATTGGAGGGTTGTTCAATTTTTGTAAACTTTCTTTAATAATGTGATTAATTACTACTCCAGAAATATTCACTGAAAGTCTGCCTCCCATCGGTAAACCCGTTATTTGTTTATAAAATTTATTTTGAAAAGTGAAATATCCATTTTCAGTACATAGCTTAATTCCTTCAATGAATATTGTTTTACTTTTAATGCAAGTGTGAGGTTCTATTTTTTCCCAATTGTCGTTAATTAATTTATTTGCTAATTTTAATGGAATGTTAGGGAACATGGATACAATGTCTAAACTGGCAATTATTTGGTCGGGTTGTAAATTAATATGCTTTAATTTATTGTTCAATTATATTGCGTTTTTTATAACAAACTCGTTATCATTGTTTAAATTGTCTAAGGCTAGATTAAATTTAGAAATTTGGCTAGATTATCCGTTGGGTTATTAGTTCCATCAATTATTGGTCTGAGGGGATAATTCTTTTTATGCATCTTAATTAAGCCATGTATTCTAGGGGTATTAAAATAATTATTTGAAAGTTTATTTTTGTATCAAATCTTTTGTTGATAATTATTTTTTGTCACAATAACCAATTATTTAGTTTTATCAGATTTAATAATGCATATATCTTTGTTATTTTTAAAATATTTTTTTTTGTATTTTTAAGATCATTGTTTATAATTTTATTAAATTTATTTATTGTGTTATTAGGTTTATTTTTTTCTTTGTTCAAATAATTTAAGATGCTTTTATTAATAGTATTCCTAAGTCCATTTCTATGGGTTTCGGGAGTGTCTAAATTTATGATTATAGATTCAATGTCCGCTAACATTTGAAAAATGTTAATTTTATTTATTATTTGGGTCATCATTAAAATTATCCCCTAGACTTAATAAAGTTATAATGTTGTTGGGTATTATATTAGTTGTTAAGTTAACGACTCTATTGTATTTGCCTTGGTGGCTCAATTGGTAGAACGCTGTTACGGAAAGACAAAGGTTCCGGATTCATATCCCGGCCGAGGGCCTATCTTTTCTCTTTAAAAATAAAAGTATTTCTCAAATTGTTAGAAAAGATTGTTGTACAATGCTTATTTGCTATTTCATTGTTATTATATTGGTTTCCCAATGTTGATTTGTTAGGTTTATTTGCTTTAAATTTTATATTTATTATTTTGATATCTTTTAATATGTTACTCCATTTTTTGCATATGTTATAGATTTGTGCATATGAATTATTATCTACATTATTAATTTTATCTAAGTGAACTTGCAATTTTTTCTTATTTGTTCTGGTTAGCCAATAAGCTTGTTTTTTATCTAGGTTTTATATTTTATTTCCTAGAATATTGAAGAAATTATTTTGTTTAGTGTTATTTAAATAATTTTTATTAAAATTTTTTCCAGATTAATAATGTGAGACAGTAAATGGTTATGTATGATTTGGTTATCTATACATATTTTTAAGTACAACAATTTGCATTCTGCGTATATGAAATTTTGGTTATTGATAATTTAAATATTTTTGCTTGTACCAATGGATGCCCTAAAACCTTTGTTAAAGATAAGTGTTTAGAACAGGTACAAGGGCCCGCCTCTTGGCAATTTATTACCAGTTCAAACGAGCCCGGCGGTATTCGCCTCTTCAAGGAGCACTGTTTGGGCCCCAAATAGTAATATAGATAAAACGAACCCGCTGTACAGGTTGCAAAATATTTTTGTGAAGGTCACACTTTTGCTCGGTGCCCAGGTTATTGAGAACAAAGAAGCCGCACTGGTAATAAAAAGGCATACCCTTCTTTTGTAACTGTCATATTGCGGTGACCATATTTAGAAAATGTATCTAATAACATACCGTAAGTAAAATACTGTAAATATGTACTAATAAGAAACCTTGTAAATATTTAGAACAAATTATTTGTAAATACTTGACTAATTTATTATAATTAATTTGGTTCTAACATACCCCAGATGCACTATTTATTTATGAATAAATGCGTTTACATCACTATTTAATTATGAATAGGGCGCGTGGAGGAGGAACAGTTCTCGACTTGTTTACCACAAGTTGCTAGATACCCGCGCAGCAACAAATCTTCCACTTTTAGTTGTCCACAAGTGGAAGACAAAAACCGTTGCTGTACTTTCTTAAAACCGACAACAAGTTGCCGCAACTTGTGGAAGACTTTGGTGTAAACGCAGCCTTATACGACGATCTCCGAGTTTCCCATTTCGTGCGGATTCAGCGCTTCAAATGGCGGTGGCACCTTATTAGAATGGATGATAGGAGAGCAGCAAAGAAGTTAAATTATGGAACCCCGGATGAAGCCAGGCCACGTGGAAGATGTAAGGACGCAGTGGCTGAGGATTTGAGGATGATTGGAGTGTCCAGCGGGCATGCTCCTGACCGTAACGAGTGGGAAAAGGCAGTTGAGAGGGCCAAGGACAGCATCAGGCACCTGTCTAGCCGATAAATAAATAAAATAAACAAATTCAGTTGCTATTACACGCATAACTTAAAAATGCAAACTTTTTATAACCGAATTCCCCTAATTACAGTTTTTTCTTTTTTCTCCACTAATTTACGGAGAATATTAAAAATGGAAACAAATGAAAAGTTAAAACTTTTTGTGACTAAACGACAACCTGTGGAAATTATACCGATGAAACTAAGGTTTAATAATTCGCAAAACAATTGAAGCATGAAAAGGTAATATCATTGCAGAACAGGAAAATATGCACGTAATTCTAACAATAAATACACTAACAAACATAAAATTAACAATGACAATAAATATCATTAGGGTATTAGTTACACAGGTTGTCACTTTTTAATATTCTCGAAAATAAAAATTTAGTAAGTAGTAAAAAAATAATATAATTATTTAAAATGTGTATATCCCAGTAAACATTTCATCAATTTTACATTTTGTTATTTTTGAAACTGGTATAAGTCTATTTCATTTGAATTAGTTTAAAAATGTGTGCTAATGGGCAAAAGTTTTTATAAAACTAAGATTTTTAACCCAATAAACTTTTTAAATTTTTTTATGAAATAATGATCATTAAAATTATATAAAAGAAAATACAATTTTTTTTTAAACACCACTTTCAAAAATTACAATTCATCTGATGATACGACCGAAAAAGTATGTGTAAATCGATTATTTAATCTATACACAGTCAGATATAAAATTATTTAAAAAATTTTAGGAATGAAAACTATTAAATTCTTATAGTGTTAAACTATTAAGCTCTTATAGTCAAAGTGACAACCTGTGGAAGTGATGCCATTATTTTTATACCAATCGTTTATTCCATTAAATAATTATTATTACAACAATAATAAATAATGATTATAAATAATTATATGTAAAGGAGATAGTTGGGGGATGCAGTAAAAAAAAAAACACTGAATAAGTACTAGACTTATAATTATGTGCCGACGTTTCGACCTACAGTGTAGGTCATCTTCAGGGCTATGAGAGAGAAACAAGCAGAACAAAAAATATAAAAATGTACAGTAACAATAATATGGTGACAAGAAATGTAGAAAATTAAAATAGTGACAGATATGAAAATTAAAGATAACGAATATTAAAAAAGTGACAGAATATAATAAAATTAAGATATAGACAGATTTAATAAAATTAAAGATAATGAAAAGAAATTAAAATAGTGACAGGTATAATAAAATTAAGATAAAGACAGATATAATAAAATTAAGGATAATGAAAAGAAAATTAAAATAATGACAGATATAATAAAATAAGACAGATTTAATAAAATTAAAGAAAATGAACAGAAATTATAAATAACGAATATAAAATAAAATACAGAAAATAAATGTACAGAAAGGATAGTAAAGTAAAAATAATATAAAGAGAAATAAAAAAAAAGAGGAGGTAAACCAAAGATACAAAATGAGAATATTAACTTATAAAAAAAGGTTGGAACATGAAGAATTAAGAAAAACTAGTAAAATAAAGATATAAAAACGTCGGCACATAATTATAAGTCTAGTACTTATTCAGTGTTTTTTTTTACTGAACCCCCCAACTATCTCCTTTACATTTGATCATCCAGTCAACTATTTTCCTCTCATACATAAATAATTATAATATTATTATCGTTATTTTTATTTTCAATAATATTAGAAAGGAAACGAATTTAAAGTAATAACTTTTAACTTAACTCCCGGTGACAACCAGCGGAACTGATAACTAGATTAGTTTAAATAAATTTATAGGAAAATAACTTACGCTTTGTATTCTCTGTCTAGATGTCGCCTGGACAATTCATCGCTATCCATCATTAGGTACTCCATATTCCACTTCTCGGACCACGACCTCAACACAGAACGTCAACTAGAAGACTGGCAATGGCACACAACCAAGTCGCAAGTCTGCACCCAATGAGACAGTGTCGCCACCTGTCACAACCAAATGCAAGTAGAGGGGATACTGAAATAAGATAATTTGAAAAATTACCGTCCACAGATTTCCACTCCAAGGTTTTTCTTCGTACCCTTCAATAATCTATCGATTTTTAAAAAGCATATTCCAGTTTTAATGACAACTTTTTTTCATTAAATCTTAAATTCGAAAATGGCAACAGTGTGGTCAGGTTTTAGTGATGGGCTAAATAGTGAAATATTAATAACACGTTATGGCATAACTGCTACCATGTAATAACGTGTTCCAGTAACACGTTATTTGAGTAACGTTTTATTTCAATGAAGAAAATGATATATCTAATATATAAATTTACATGAGAATAGAAACAGACGTAGCCGATCATAGCTAATTGCTAAAAAAAAGAGAAAAAAAAAGAAAAGGGATTTCATTCACAATTACTGATTGAAAAATTTACAAAAAAATCAAACTTTGCTAATTCGCACAAAAAAATGGAAAAAATATCAAGTAAATATGTTTTAAAGCCATAAAACTGTCTTAGACGTTATTCAAGTGGCGACCCCTACGTTATCTTTGACGTTATCAGAACTATTATACCAATATGAAATATAAAATATATATGGAACTATAGTATGAACACAAAGTTGGAAAATACTGTAAACAGGATTACTGTACAACAATAAATTATAAAATGTAATTGATGATGAAAGGGTATAATGAAATTAAAATACTAATATAATGATAAGCTTTCATTAGATAATGAAGTACAAAAAGGATGAACATTACTACAGATTATTAATTAATAACATAGCCTAAATAATTTTACTATAAAAAAAAAAAATAAACAGTTTCTACAAATTAAAAATAATAAATATGTGTGCATATTATGAAGTTCGTTATGAACATCCAAAAATTTAATAAACTAAATAAAAAACAGAAACACAAAATAATCTTTAATAGTAATCAATAATGCATAAATTTGTTTTATGTTAATAGGGATATATATTGATTTAATGTAGAAAATTTATATATACGAATATACCAGTGCGTTACGAAGGTAAAACAGGTATTTGTTCCTATTAAAGTTCAAACAGAAAAATCTGTCAACAGTATAGAACTATATTCGCTCCTTCAAAAGAACTACATTTAACATAAACTCGAAATTTGGCATTTTTTAGTTAAGCTTTGAGAAACAATTGTATTGATTGATTCAGAATTCAGAAAGAGTATATCTGATATTCCGTTTCCAACATTTTTAATAAAGTAATATTTTGAGTTGTATTATGTTTGAACTAGAAGTTTTATGGGAATAATGGCATTGAAAGAAAAAGTTTCAAGCTTTTAAAAATTTTCTAGTGGTTAATAAAAGAATAAATTTAAATAACCAAATTTTTTATTTTTTTAACTCACATGTAACTTTCAAATCTCTCCATTGCAATATTAGGTTTTTTGAGTAATGATACCGTTCTTTTGAAGGAATGATATGTGATTGATTTTGTGGGAAATCTGTACGTGATAGAGAAAAGCTAACTCTAAAATTGAATTCACCATGAATAAATATGTTGAAAACACAATTTAAAATTTAAATATGGATCAAAATTTTAATAAATGCAGCATTGTGTTACCAACTATTCCTGACGAGAAAACGATTCCTGGGAAGAGGAAACTGGAAAAAAAACGAGGCTGCACATTTTCAAGGCCATGTACCTACCTACTTTTCTCTAAGCAAGTGAAAGCTGGGTCCCATTGGACAAGCACTGGAGCAATTATCAGCCGCAGAAATGAGATACCTGATGAGAGTGGCTGGCCGAACCAGAAGAGTAGCGGTTGATAAGAGACAGCTGAAGTGGTTTAGCCATCTTTGCCGAATGCAGGAAGATCGGTACCCGAGAGAGTTCTTTGAAACGAGACCAACTTAGAAACAAGGCCTGAATGCCGTGAAAGCCCTAGCCAGGAACCGGGATGCGTGGCTGGCATGGACAGAGGCACATCCGCGCTGAAAGGCACAAGGAGGAAGAAGAAGAAGGTTATAAATAAAATGATGAAGGTTGAAAATAGAACGAAATTGGCAAATAGCACATAATTATAGTGATAAATAATTAAGAATGACTGGTTCGAATCTTGAATAATATTAAATTATAAACACGCTAATTAAAATTATAAAAATTATATTTATTTATAAATTATAAATTAAAAACAAGTATTTAATAGCTTATTTAAGTAAGATAATTTTAAAAGTGACAGCATACTTCTCGCCGGGCAAAGGAGACCATCTGCCCTTCATCATGAATATAAAAAATAAATATATAAGAGAAGAACATCAAGTGTATCGATTGGTTATTGGGAAGACTCCAGGGGACGACAAAGATGGGGAGGGACAGAGAAAATTGCAGATCCTGGGGTAGAGTAACTCGAAGCAGAATGGAACTTGGAGGAAGTAAAAGAAGAAAGCAGAATTCCATAACCACCCTTGAGGTTCTGCCTGTGGTTTCGTTACCCATTTTTTTTGGTGGATGGTTCGCCGCACTGAATCCAGTAGCAGGAATGGCTGCCTGCTAATGCAATCAGTGTAGCCCTATGAAACCATTGTTCCCTCCTGTTCATCCTTAGAGAATTTTCTTAGACAGTCTGTTAGCTCAAGAGTTCAAGAGTCCCAGAAGGTCAAGAAGAAGACAATTCTACAGTGACTAATTTGTACTTCAATTGAACCAAAATTTGTTTAAAAAAATAATATGTATTCATATATAAGTTATGATTAGACTGAACACTTGGTTTTAAAAAAAGGGAAAATAGGGACATAGATACACTCACGCTATCTGAAGTAAACTGACTTTATTTCGTTTTGCTCATATAAGTCACGATTATCGTAATGTATATATATATATATATATATATATATATATATATATATATATATATATACAGAGAGAGATTTATTTTTGATTATTTATTTATTTTTTATTATTAATATTAGTAGTAAAGCGCCCAAAGTGGAAGACTAAGTTTGGGCTTCTTGTTCATCTTATTTGCCCACCAGGAGTTTCTTCCCAGGAGTCCCATTTTTCTACTTTAAGTTTAAAAAAATTTCTGGTATTCATGACTACATCAGTAATTTTGACTAACATGAGCTGAAGAAACAATTATTTATTATTATTTGGACTTGGCAGTAGACGCCCCTTTGTTCCAAGAAAGCATGACCCATGTGCACTTACAGTAACCTTTTTGGTCCTTCTTACCTGAGTCAGGTATCAATGAAAGCTGAGTTAGGTTAATTGGTTGGATAATGGAGGTGAATATATATCTAGGAATTTCAGAAGGTTTTGTGATGATAAGGGCATCGTATTACAATATACAGCTGTATATAATCCTGAGATGAATGGAGTAGCGGAAATGATGAACCGGAAGTCCGAACCTTGTTGTTAGATTCACAACTTCCAAAAGAGCTCTGGGGTGAAGCCCTTCGTTATGCTGTTTATGTAACCAATCGAAGTCCCACGACATCCCTAAGTGTCACCCCATTCAAAATTTGGGAAGGAAGACGCCCAAACGTGTCCAATTTTAGAATATTTGGGACATATATGCAGATGTCCCCCTCCCCCCCCCCCAGGTGCCCATATTTCCCATAAACTCCGAACTTTGTTCCAATAAAGATTTTGTGTTTTATCAGTGGCTTTTCTTAATAATCCTTAACATCTTCGAACCACATATTTGAGAATAAACCCTTAGAAGTCTGCAATTTCTCACGTAGCAAACCCACTTTTTTGTTTATACTTCAATTTCATATTGTGTCCATTATAATACTTTTAAAATTTCGTTAAGACACCATTATTTTGAAAAAAATTTAAGAAATTTTCTTCTTCATTACAAAACAAAATTAAATTAATAAAATTTATCTCTGTATCCATTATACAAATAAATAAACTTCTTAATAGTCTTGCCGTTTTGTTCTTTCCCACAGGTGAAATAATTTTTAAAATTTAATATTAAATTTTAAGTTTGTTATTTTAAGTTGGGGATCTAGGACCCTCCTGGGGCCCACCCAGCCTCTATAAAATTTTATAAAAATGAGGTACCCAAAATAAGGAGGAAAATTCTGGCGGTTGAGCGTGATCTAGGACAACTCACTTCCCTACAGAACCGCTACCCATGAAACAGTACAATCTCTATCAAGTACTGAACAATCAAGTTGAGGTTATCTTTTAAAGTACATATGTTTTATTTTAGAATAATTCAAGTTTTAAAATATAACTGGCATTTGTTTCTGATAAAAGAAACTCTTTTTTTTCTCGATTTTTCATGAAATCATTAGTTACTAATTTTTTTCCATTCGTTAAATTATTTCTAATATTTTAAGTTTGTTAATTATTTGTAAATGTGAAAATATTAAAATCGACCGTTGCTCTTCAAGTTAAGGCACGTTCAAAATTATCTCAGAGATATCCTTATGGAATTATATCTGTAAATGGTAAGGACACTCCTACCTTTTGTAAGGAGCTTACAAAAGTGTTATATTGCACTGTCATAAACTAGGTACTTTAGGATACCTGACTCAGGTCGGAAGGACCAAAAAGGTTACTGTAAGTGCACATGGCTTTCTAAGTACAATGCTTTCTTGGAACCAAGGGGCGTCTACTGCCAAGTTCAAATAATAATAAATAATTGTTTCTTGAGCTCATGTTAGCCAGAATTACTGATGTAGACATGAACACAAGAACAAATTTTTCGGAAATTATTTCATCAAGAAATGAAAATATGAACAAACATATCGAAATATAGATGATGGTATAATCTCAACGGTACTGTGTAAGTCGGTTCTTGAATCTATATATTTACATACACAGTCAGTGATACAATTTTTTTTTTTAAATATTTTATTTGAAAAGAAAAGATATGGCCAGTTTCGGGACTCGAACCCGGGACCTTCACCTCTCCGTGGTGACGCCTTATCCATCTCGGCTATCCTGGCTTCGCTTCACGGCCAGCCATATCCCCTCTTTTCAATTGATCCTACATCTCCGTGTTCTCGCACTTTGCGATGTATACATGGGGAGAATGTTACTTTAACATTATTTTATTTCGGATCTAGTTGACTTTAAGTCGTTAATATTATTATAATTTATTTTATCTTTATATTATATAATTTTTTAAATATTTTATTTGAAAAGAAAAGATATGGCCAGGATCGGGACTCGAATCCGGGACCTTCACCTCTCTGTGGTGACGTGGCTGTGAAGCGAAGCCAGGATAGCCGAGATGGATAAGGAGGCACCAGGATAGGTGAGGTCCCGGGTTCGAGTCCCAGTCCTGGCCATATCTTTTCTTTTCAAATAAAATATTCAAAAAATTATATAATATAAAGATAAAATAAATTTTTATTTTTTTTTATTTTCGAGAATATGAAAACGAATGACAACGAAGTGACAACCTGGGAATATCTTTAATTCAAATATACATTTATTTATCTGTTAATCAAAATGGTGAAAACCTATTTATGTGCAATTTCCTAAATAAATAAAGCAGGCGTAAAAACATTGTTGATAGAACCACCGTTCATCTATTGTTGGGGCGAATATAATCAATAACTTGATTATAACTCAAATAACGTGTTACTGGAACACGTTATTACATGGTAGCAGTTATGCCATAACGTGTTATTAAGATTTCACTATTTAGCCCATCACTAAAACCTGACCACACTGTTGCCATTTTCGAATTTAAGATTTAATGAAAAAAAGTTGTCATTAAAACTGAAATATGCTTTTTAAAAATCGATAGATTATTGAAGGGTACGAAGAAAAACCTTGGAGTGGAAATCTGTGGACGGTAATTTTTCAAATTATCTTATTTCAGTATCCCCTCTACTTGCATTTGGTTGTGACAGGTGGCGACACTGTCTCATTGGGTGCAGACTTGCGACTTGGTTGTGTGCCATTGCCAGTCTTCTAGTTGACCTTCTTTGTCGAAGTCGTGGTCCGAGAAGTGGAAAATGGAATACCTAATGATGGATAGCGATGAATTGGCCAGGCGAAATCTAGACATGGCATACCAAGCGTAAGTTATTTTCCTATAAATTTATTTAAATTAATGTAGTTATCAGTTCCTCAGGTTGTAGCCAAGAGTTAAGTTAAAAGTTTTAACTTTTCATTCGTTTCCTTTTTAATATTATTGAAAATAAAAATAACGATAATAATATTATAATTATTATTTATTATTGTTGTAATAATAATTATTTAATGGAATACACTAGATTAAGTAATCAATTTACATATACTTTTTAGGCCATATCATCAGATGAATTGTAATTTTTGAAAGTGATGTTGCACTGAACCCCAGACCCCTTAAAGGGTTGTAGTGGTACAGGTTTTTGTTTTTCAATTCAGGTGCGATATATCTGATATTATATTTCCATGACAGGATATGACTTTTTTTAAAGAAAATGATATTTTAAGTTTTATTGTATTTGAATTTGAAGTTTTATATCTATAACGGCATAAGTTAAAATGAAAATAAGTATTTATAAATTTTCTAATACATACATATATTTATATATATATATATATATATATATATATATATATATATATATATATATATATATATATATATATATATATGGTCAACTATTATTATTCAAGAAAAAAAAATAATTTCAGTACCATCATTCCAATGCTTTGTTTTACCGATTCCCAAATTTTTAGTTTTTTAACATGTCTGCTTTAATTTGGACAACGGTCATTTGTAATACAAATGAAATTAAGGTTTAATAATTTGCAATACAATTTAAGCCCCAAAAAGTAATATCATTGAAGAGCAGGAAATTATAAATAAATACACTAATGAACATTAAATTAACAGTAAATACATAAATACAATAGTGTATTAGTTCCGCAGGTTTTCACTTCGAGTTAAGTGACAAGTGTTAACTTTTCACTGCGTATTGCTCCTTCAAAAGAACTATGTCAGTATTAAAAAAAAACTAATTTTGCAATAGAGAGAGGTATTTGAAAGTGCATGTCATGTCCAAATTAAAGCAGACATGTTAAAAAACTAAAAATTTGGGAATCGGTAAAACAAAGCATTGGAATGATGGTACTAAAATTATTTTATTTTATTTTTTTCTTGGATAATAATATTTGACCATATAAATATATATATATGTACTAGAAAATTTTTTTTATTAATATTTATATATATATATATATATATATATATATATATATATATATATATATATATATGTATGTATTAGAAAATTTATAAATACTTATTTTCATTTTAACTTATGCTGTTATAGATATAAAACTTCAAATTCAAATACAATAAAACTTAAAATATCATTTTCTTTAAAAAAAGTCATATCCTGTCAGGGAAATGTAATATCAAATATATCGTACCTGAATTGAAAAACAAAAAGCTGTACCACTACAACCCTTTAAGGGGTCTGGGGTTCAGTGCAACACCACTTTCAAAAATTACAATTAATCTGATGATATGGCCTGAAAAGTATATGTAAATCGATTATTTAATCTAGTGTATTCCATTAAATAATTATTATTACAACAATAATAAATAATAATTATAATATTATTATCGTTATTTTTATTTTCAATAATATTAGAAAGGAAACGAATGAAAATTAAATTTGATTTAGGATTATGTTATAATTTAAAATATGCAGTCAATGATAATACTCACTGGTCATGCATTTTAAAGTATATTTATAAAATGTTTGCATCAATAAGGTTTTCATGAACATATTCATCGCTTCTTGGGTATAATAAAACTTAAATTTTTTTTTTGTCATTATGGGCACGATTTCATGCCCATTTACAGAATTTACTTAAAGTTTCATTTTTTTTTTTTGTCGCAATAATGATTCAAACTAATTAGCCCATAAATATTATTGTACAATTCATAAATAAATTTAATGATTTTTCTGAACAATGTCTACCAAAATGTTAGCTTATTTAACGGCACTTGATGCTGCAATGGCTAATCAGACGTTGCTACAGTGGGAGCTCTAAATTTTGCTACCCAGGTTTTTTTTAGCATAGGCTTTTTGTCTTTATCAAGATACTAGCTTTTTGCTGCGACTTTGTCCGCGTTGGTTTTGACTAAAACTAAAGTTGTGTTTAATTTGAGGGTGAATTCGCTAGCCACCTCCTCCAACATAAGTTGAGTTTAATTGGAGAGTGAATTAACTAGCCACCTACTCCAACTTAAGTTGAGTTTAATTGGAAAGTGAATTAACTAGCCACCTACTCCAACTTAAGTTGAGTTTATTTGGAAAGTGAATTAACTAGCCACCTACTCCAACTTAAGTTGAGTAACTTATGAATATAAGTTTGACTATGGAGGACAAAAGATCTCCTTAAAAATGATTTTTAAAAAATATTGACTTTCCAGTTAAGGAATGCAGAAAAATAAATAATTGAAAATGACACCATAGTGTCGAAACGTTTTATCATATAAAACAATAAAGGAGTTAACTGGAAGCCGATTTTATTTTTTTTTCTTGAAGATGAAATTCAAATAAATCCAGTTTTAAAAAAAGGAAAAAACTTAAGTTGAGTTTAATTGCAGAGTGAATTAACTAGCCACCTACTCCAACTTAAGTTAAGTTTAATTGGAAAGTGAATTAACTAGCCACCTACTCCAACTTAAGTTGAGTTTAATTGGAGAGTGAATTAACTAGCCATCTACTCCAACTTAAGTTGAGTATAATTGGAGAGTGAATTAACTAGCCACCTACTCCGACTTAAGTTGAGTTTAATTGGAGAATGAATTAACTAGCCACCTCCTCCAACTTAAGTTGAGTTTAATTGGAGAATGAATTAACTAGCCACCTCCTCCAACTTAAGTTGAGTTTAATTGGAGAATGAATTAACTAGCCACCTCCTCCAACTTAAGTTGAGTTTAATTGGAGAATGAGTTAACTAGCCACCTCCTCCAACTTAAGTTGAGTTTAATTGGAAAGTGAATTAACTAGCCACCTACTCCAACTTAAGTTAAACTTATACTCCATATTATTCACAATGACAAAACATTTGCGATTTCAGTCAGCCTACCAATTCTTATCCCTTGGTTGATCGGTTTTAATAAAACGCCCTATTAAATCGCGCCAGTTATATGAAAACACTCGTGCTCGTTACTCGTACATTCTATATTTAAGATTCCAGTTTTCAAAATATTTTTTTCATACAATACTCGCAACTGTGTGTCGATGTGAGTAGTCTTACAGTTATGAGTAAGGTTATTCGATTGATTACTGTTACCAGATAGTGTTTGCTTGGCATAAAATTTGACACATATGTAACTATCGATTGTTTCTCTTATATAATAATTGTTATCTTATTTTTGTTTGTTTTCTCTCTTCTTATAATCTGTATTTTTTAAATATTGTTATCGTAGGCAATTCGCATTTTTTTCATTATTTTTTTAATTCTCATTTATTACATTATTTGTTATAACTAATTAAATTTAATTACATTACACTCTCAGGCATAATAGCTTACAAATTAATACAAGTATCTATCAAATCACTTCCCCGATTAACCTTAAATGACCACCCTATTGCCTTCAGCTCTACTGTTAGAAACCTCGGAGTCATTTTCGACCAATCCCTCTCATGGAAACCCCACGTTGCCCAAATTTCTCGTCGAGCAATAAGCTCTCTAAAGTTATTCCACCGTTCCAAACATCTTCTAACTCTACCAATCGGTAAGCTCCTCAAGAGAAGGTCTCATGTGTCCCGTCGTTACGTTGAGTTAAAGTGGCTTTTTCCTTCTATCCGCAGGCTCTATTTCCTTGGTTCTTACTTATATCAAACTATCAACTCACAACATCCATCTTACATCTATAGTCTCCTACAATTCAAATCCTCTATCCAATCCCAAGGCACAAGATCTCGCCCTTCCGATCTTTATATCCGTTCCCATAGAACCAAAACTTTTGAGCGTTCCTTTCTCGCCTGTTCTATCTCCCTTTGGAACTCACTCCCACCCGATATCCGTCCTGCGTCTTCTTTAACCTCATTTAAATCTAAACTTTTCCAGCATCTTCTAAATTCCCAATCAGGTGCTTTATAACCAATAAATAATTGATAGATATTTTCAACTTTATTGATTGATGAACTACTGTAAATATTCCTCACTCACAATGAAATCATTTTTTTTATTTTTATTTCTGTTACCAGATGGTATCATGTATTTACTGTTTTTTTTTCCATAAGCCTAGTTCTTTTTATTGTAAATTTGTCTGTTTTTTTATTTTAATTTTGCATCACTTTAATAAATAACACTAAACATACCTGTTTAGTTATTTACTTTCAGGATATTTTGTAAATATTGTTTTACTCAGGTGTAGGCCTTTGGCCAGATAAATATTTTTTTAATTATGTTCATCTCTGTTATTCTAAAGGGACCTGGTCCCAGAATAAAATTATTTTTCTATTTCTATTTTCTATTTCTATGTACTGTTATTCTAAAGGGACTTGTTCCAGAATAAATAAAGACATTATTATTAATATTATATATCTTATTACACATCCCTGAATGGTTTATTGATCTTAAAAATACTTATTGCAATTTCTTACTCTTTTTCAGAGACAATAGGGAGAATGGGTGTTTGGCCAATGATTCTCCCTTGAGGCAAGCTGTTAGAACAGGGAATCTAGCGAGGGTTCGCCAACTGATCAATCAATATGATATCAACGTGCCAAACTATAAAAATTGGACCCTAATCCACGAATCAGCCGTCAGCGATGATTTTTCTGATGTTTTCAAATATCTCATATCGGCTGGAGCCAAAATCAAATTCAAGACAGAAGGGGGCGTCTCTCCATTATATGTAGCATGCAGGCACGGGAGCCTGAAAATTGCCAAGATGTTGGTAGAAGCTGGCTGTGAAGTGAACGAAAGGTGCATATTTGATCATGAGTTTAACAATCAAATTCCTAGTAATTTTTCACCACTCCACATTGCCTGCATTGGCAATCATAAGGACATGGTAGCATTTCTTATTGAGAACAGTGCTGATGTAAATGCTAAAGATTTTGAAGGACGAACACCAACTTATTATGCATTAAGAGAAAAAAATAAAGACATATTGAGTTTGCTGATTGACGCTGGTGCCGATTTGGTTACAAAGGATATTTATGAAGGAAACATTTTGTATTATGCTTGCAGAGGTCATTTCGATCCTGAGATATACAGTTTATTAGAATCCTATGGCTTGTCGTTCATAAATAATCAGTCAGCCAAAGGCCGCACGGCTTTAATGGATGCAATTAGCAATGGAAATTACACCCTTGCTGAGGAGTTGATAAAATTGGGAGCTGACGTGACTTTAGCTGATAACGATGGATTACTAGCTGTCCACATGGCAGCGCTATCTGATTATAAAATATTTAAACTTCTGCTTCAACATACTCCAGTAGGTGCCATAGAAAAGTATTCAACTTTTCAAACTGGTTCAGAAAACTGGCATTCCCTTCCTTGCTGTATTATTAAAAGCAACAGTTTCGAAAGTCTAGAATTATTGTACAGTTCAGGTCTGAGTGAAGCAATTCTGAGCTGCCCTGATGAAGCAAATGATCTATTATTATCGCCAATTGCTTTTCTTCTGTTGACTGTACACTATAGATACAAAGATTTTACTACGAATTGTTTGAAATTTCTATTATCTTATAAATTTCTATTAGATCCTGCCTTTGAAACTGTGAGACAAATCCCTCAGGATGACTATAAATTCGGTAAGAAGATTTGGCTAAAACGGCTCAAGCCAGTCGAAGCTCTCATTTACAGGCATCATCGTTGCATTGACAGTTGGTATAGCAATTGCTATTGTAAATTATACTTAACGACAATACTGAGTCATTCAAAATTGCATAATAAAATGCTCCCTAATGGTTACTCGAGGCAATTGGATTTTTTTTGTGATTGTGGCCGATACGGTTTTTTTCAAGCCCTCGAACTTCTGAAGTATGCTGAATATGTCAATCCAGATGACGTTCTCAAAGAGTTTCTGAAGAGACTAATGTCAAATCCATTTACTAAATTGGTTGGTCATGAAGAATCTGTGGTCAAGTTCCTTCTAAAAAACTGTGATACTAACGTCATGAACATAATTTTGTAAGTATTATCACCAACTATCCTAGCATTTCATTTTGGTAGACACTATCAATATATATGTAGACAATATTTATATAAAAATTCTTTAGTGTGCTCAAATTTCTTTTTGATCCAATAGATAATATTGTTTAAAATTAGTTTATCCTCCTCCTAAACGTTTAAACACAACACCTGTAGGTTGGCAATATTGTACATGTCTGTTGGAGGAGCTAGCATTACTTAACTTTAGATTCTGACACTAGCGCCGCAGCTTAGGAGTTTTGACGTAATCACATATATCACAAACGTATAACATGTGAAAATGATTTTATATTTTTGAAATAACTAATAATAAAATAGTAATAAATATAAAAGGAAGATTGCCAGAGATGTATAGTTTAGGGCTAAAAGTAAATTCAGATAAAACACAAAGCATATTATTAGTAACGGAAACATTAGTAATTTCATTGTTTAAGAGAATATTTTTGAAGATGTTGAAAAGTTTAAGTACCAATTCATTTGTCATGATTTCATAACATTTTTTTTTTTTGGTTGCAGAGAAACGAAAACTTTGGCTTTGCAGAATCTACATTTTGAGGCATCGCCTGTGACGAGTAAATACAAAATGATCCTTAAGATTTGCAAAATGGCAGAGTCAAATAACCGTGTGGGAACGTTGAAGATGATGTGCAGGCACGTTCTTAGAAAGTCTATACAAAGGAAAGCAGAAGAATCTATGGAAACTTTCGAAAATTGTTTAAAAAGTATTCCAATGCCTCCTATGTTATATAAGCAAATTAGATATGACATTAGATAATTGTGATAGTTGCTATTAATGTAATCAAAACTAATATTACTTAATGTAGAATTGTAAATAAGACCAGCTCTTGATATTGACCTGTTCACAATTTTTTTATACGTAAATTTTAGTTCCTCGCAATTTAACGATGGCTATTGCATTTATAAATTTGTGTAATAAAAGGTATTAAATGATTTTCTACCTAAAACAGCTATTAATTTTTAACTTTCACAGTTGTTATTATATTCTGTATAATATTATTTTATATATTTTATTATTCTGAAATCTTCAAGTTTTATTTATACACCTGAAGAGTGCTAAAATCAACTTCTTAAATTGATTGATTATATTTATTTATTTATATTGAAATTGTAATATATGTATATATTTATTTAAGTTTTTATATTGACTAGGAAACTTTTCTGAAAAATAAAAAGTGATATTGAAATTTATTTATTGGCCTAAGTATTTATTTGTATCAACTTGAATTATTTGTTTCCTATTTTATCCTTAATTTAGGGTATTTATTCATTGATAATTTTATCAATGTGAGGTAAAAAAAAAACTGAGATAACTTTGACTTACATCTCTATGACTATCTGACCATACTTACATCAGAAAGAGAAAAAAATAATAATTAATTGAAAGTAAAATTTATATAAATAATATAGGTCATTTTCTTTAAATGAAATATCTCTTACTTCCATTCAAAGTGATAATTTATGTTCTACTTAAGTTTATTTTTTGCTTTTTCTATTTTATTTATATTTATTTTGTATGCAAATCGGGGCCAGAGTGGCTCAGTGGTAGAGGGTTGATTTAGATTAGATTAGATTTTTTTGGGCGATCAACATCTAGGTTATTACGCCCTTTGCACTTTTATGTATATTACGGTCTTTTAATTTTTTTTAATTTTCTTTGGTTTGCGTACAATTTTTTCTTTTATCTATTTCCTAATTTATACTTTAATTGCGTCTTATATTTTATGGTAGAGATCTATTTCTTTAAAAAGGTTTATTATTTTATCTATTGTATTTTTTGAATCTTCTAGTGCAAGCTCTATAGACCGGGGTATTTTATTATTTTCAAAGGTTTTTTGTAGTAATGTACAATCTTCTATTATATGTTTTATAGTCATTGTTGATTGACATGATTCGCAATGTGGTTGGGGCTCTTTGGTAATTAAATATGCATGAGTCAGGTTGCAATGACCGATCCTCAGCCTAGTCGCAACCACTTCTTCTCTTCTATTCCCTCTTATTGCACTTGTCCACTGCTTCGTACTTTTTTTTATATTTCTAAGTTTGTTAGTCAGTGGTATTTCGGCCCACATGGATTCCCTATTTTTCCTGACCCTGTTCTTTAAAAATGCCTTTACATCGTTCGGCTCATATATTTGTAGAGGTGGGCTATTCATCATTGCAGCTTCTTTGGCAGCTTTATCCGCAGCTTCATTTCCAGGAATTCCGGGGTAGAGGGTTGAGATGCCGTACCGAAGGTCCTGAGTTCAAATCCTGCTTTTATTTAATCTGTCTTTTATACATCTGTGGCTGGAGAAGGAATCTAGGATCGTCTTGGGGCTCAGCCAGCCTCTGTAAACTGGGTAACTAAAATAGGGAGTTGAGCTTTGAAAAATCACCTCCCTGTGCAACCAGTGTCCAAGAAACAGTACAGTCTCTACCACATACTGACCCAAGAATCCTCTATGGGTTGTAATAGTACAGGTTTTAAAAAATATATAAATAATTATATAAAACAATCTTACTAATATTATAAATGTGAAAGTTTGTATGTTTGTCTCTCTTTCACGCAAAAATTACTGAACGGATTTGGATGAAACTTTACAGTAATAAAGGTCATACATCAGAATAACACATGGACTATAGCAAGTGCGGATTTAAGGGGGGAGTGCATTTGTAGTTAGGTTCTTATAAGGTTATAAGAAAGAAATTTGGATAATTCCACCCCCAAGGGATCCCCCTTAATATCACCGGGGTTCAAAAATTTTATGGAATCCGTCAGTTTTGAAGTTGGACATCTGAAATTTTGGATGTACGAGTAACTTCTATTTTTAAAAATAATTAAATTATTTATTTAAAATGATCTTTCACAAAACTTATGGCACTTATCTATAACATGTGGCAGAACAAATTCCATGCGAGCGAAGCCTTGGGCATAAGCTAGTTATATATATACACAAACCGTACTCTGTAATGGTGTGAAATAATGACTTTTTCGAGAGTTTTTATTTAGGTTTTATTTTCCCAATTCTTAAAAACTGTAGAGGATAGACTTCATAATCATGATTTATATAATATATTACAAACGTTTCCATTATTTGGATCAAGTAAGAAGTGCTTCCACTTTCATAACTCTTCTTTTGTTTTAACAATAATAACAAATAATATAGCTACAAATCTTCACTTATGAGTAAAGATTTCCATGGAAACAAAGTTAGTCCCTTGAACTTGAGAAGAAGTACCTGAGGGGCAGAAAGGTCCTGTTGATCTTGCTGACCCTTTTCAGGTCTCCTATAAGACATCCTTTGTGATGGCCAATTTAAAAAGGGTGCTCAGGTAGCAAGTGAAATTTCCAGAATACTCAGTGAGCAGTATGACTAATATCCAGAATCTTGTGAACCAATGATTTTTTTCAATTTTGTTATCAACAACACTCTTTTAAAATTCACCAGGTGCATTAAAGAAGATGCAATGTTTTATATATATAAGAATCTGTGTTATTTTTTTTAAACAATTTGTTAATAAGTAACTTGCTGTTACACAGTTCACCTCTCCTATTTTCCCTGAAGATAGTTGGGGGGTGCAGTCAAGAAAACACCAAATAAGTCAAGACATATATATTATGTGTGCTGAAGATGACCTACAAAGTAGGTCGAATCGTCAGCACACATAATATATATGTCTTGACTTATTTGGTGTTTTCTTGACTGCACCCCCCAACTATCTCCATTCTCCAATTTGTTAATAAGTTTGTTTCAGAAATAAGGATATCCAAAGAGGCTGGAAAAAAAATCTTTGCCTACTGCTAATTTATTTTAAACGTAATATATTTCAAAAATATTATTTTTGTTTTTTTGTGATGACTGATAAATGAAAAGAATTTGAGGAGCAGGTTTACTAGAAATATGTGAGTTAGATGCTAAATTGAGGGTATTTTAAAAAATATATATATAATAAATATATATATATATATATATATATATATATATATATACATACATATATATATATATATATATATATATATATATATATATATATATATATATAAATATAATATATATGACAATATCATATATATTATCATATAATTTATTTATTATAAACTTGAAGGTTAAAATTTTTTTCAGAGATTCCTTCTTTATTCACTTGGGAGCTGCTGCTATCTGACGACGGAAATTAAAACTATTATTACAAATACTATTTCTTCACCCAATTTTTTGCAATTATAAGGAAATATTCATTTTCAAGCCTAATAAAGGCATTTTAAACATAAAATTGGGTGTTTCTACCGTTTATGATTAATTAAAGAAATAATTAAAAGAAATTCAATAATTAATCACAAAAGCAAATATTTAAGTAATTTATCGTGGATATTGATACAATCACGGCTATTCCGCTGGAAAAATACTTTCTCATGAAAAATAAACATTTCCGGTCGATTACTAATTTTCTGAGTAAATAACTTAAGAAATATCCATCTTGGATTTAAAATATCAAAATACGATGTATTTTTAATAAATTGAGGGTATAACATTAAAAAAAGGTAATAGAATGAAATAAATTATCAAATTTGGGCCATTAGAGGACGTTAAAGTAGTAGTTTTTGTATTTGGCGTCAGATTGCAGCACCTACTGAGCAAGCTAATATACGTAGTTCATAAAAGTAACCAACAGAAGGCAGCACTGTCCGACCCGGTACCGAATAGGTAAGCTCCTGTGAGCTCCTATTCTCCTGATACTAAATCGTGTTTTTAAGCGAGAAAACGAATAACGACGGTGCTGCCATCTCTTGACGGATCATATGAACTAAAATTTTAGCCCTTGGGAGGTGCTGCTATCTGACGACGGAAATTAAAACTATTATTACAAATGCTATTTCTTCACTCATTTTTGTGCAATTAAAAGGAAATATTCTTTTTAAGCCTATTAAGAGCATATTAAACTTAAAATTGCCTATTTCTAGCGTTTTTGATTGATTTAAGAAATAATGAAAACAAATTCAATAATTAATCACAAAAGCAAATATTTAAGTAATTTATCGTGGATATTGATACAATCACGACTATTACGCTGGAAAAATACTTTTTCATGAAAAATAAACATTTCCGGTCGATTACTAATTTTCTGAGTAAATAACTTAAGAAATATCCATAGTGGCTTTAAAATATCAAAATACGATGTATTTTTAATAAATTGAGTGTATAACATTAAAAGAAAGTAATAGAATGAAATAAATTAACAAATTTGGGCCATTAGAGGACGTTAAAGTAGTAGTTTCTGTATTTGGCGTCAGATTGCAGCACCTACTGAGCAAGCTAACATACGTAGTTCATAAAATTAACCAACAGGTGGCAGCACTGTCCGACCCGGTACCGAATAGGTGAGCTCCTGTGAGCTCCTATTCTCCTGATACTAAATCGTGTTTTTAAGCGAGAAAACGAATAACGACGGTGCTGCCATCTCTTGACGGATCATATGAACTAAAATTTTAGCCCTTGGGAGGTGCTGCTATCTGACGACGGAAATTAAAACTATTATTACAAATGCTATTTCTTGATCCAATTTTTTGCAATTATGAGGAAATATTCATTTTCAACTCTAATACAAGCATTTTTAAGGTAAAATTGTGTGTTTCTATCGTTTTTGTTTAATTTAAGAAATAATTAAAAGAAATTCAATAATTAATCACAAAAGCAAATATTTAAGTATTTTATCGTGGATATTGATACAATCACGACTATTACGCTGGAAAAATACTTTTTCATGAAAAATAAACATTTCCGGTCGATTACTTATTTTCTGAGTAAATAACTTAAGAAATATCCATCTTGGCTTTAAAATATCAAAATACGATGTATTTTTAATAAATTGAGTGTATAACATTAAAAAAAAGTAATAGAATGAAATAAATTATCAAATTTGGTCCATTAGAGGACGTTAAAGTAGTAGTTTCTGTATTTGGCGTCAGATTGCAGCACCTACTGAGCAAGCTAATATACGTAGTTCATAAAAGTAACCAACAGATGGCAGCACTGTCCGACCCGGTACCGAATAGGTGAGCTCCTGTGAGCTCCTATTCTCCTGATACTAAATCGTGTTTTTAAGCGAGAAAACGAATAACGACGGTGCTGCCATCTCTTCACGGATCATATGAACTAAAATTTTAGCCCTTGGGAGCTGCTGCTATCTGACAACGGAAATTAAAACTATTATTACAAATGCTATTTCTTGACCCAATTTTTTGCAATTATGAGGAAATATTCATTTTCAACTCTAATACAAGCATGTTTAAGGTAAAATTGTGTGTTTCTATCGTTTTTGTTTAATTTAAGAAATAATTAAAAGAAATTCAATAATTAATCACAAAAGCAAATATTTAAGTAATTTATCGTGGATATTGATACAATCACGACTATTACGCTGGAAAAATACTTTTTCAGGAAAAATAAACATTTCCGGTCGATTACTTATTTTCTGAGTAAATAACTTAGGAAATATCCATCTTGGCTTTAAAATATCAAAATACGATGTATTTTTAATAAATTGAGTGTATAACATTAAAAAAAAGTAATAGAATGAAATAAATTATCAAATATGGGCCATTAGAGGACGTTAAAGTAGTAGTTTCTGTATTTGGCGTCAGATTGCAGCACCTACAGAGCAAGGTAATATACGTAGTTCATGAAAGTAACCAACAGAGGGCAGCACTGTCCGACTCGGTACCGAATAGGTGAGCTCCTGTGAGCTCCTATTCTCCTGATACTAAATCGTGTTTTCAGCGAGAAAACGAATAACGACGGTGCTGCCATCTTTTGACGGATCATATGAACTAAAATTTTAGCCCTTGGGAGGTGCTGCTATCTGACGACGGATATTACAACTATTATTCCAAATGCTATTTTTTCACCCATTTGTTTGCAACTAAAAGGAAATATTCTTTTAAAGCCTAATAAGAGCATTTTAAACTTAAAATTGTGTCTTTCTATCGTTTTTGATTAATTTAAGAAATAATTAAAAGAAATTCAATAATTAATCACAAAAGCAAATATTTAAGTAATTTATCGTGTATATCGGTGGATATTGATACAATCACGACTATTTGGCTAGAAAAATACTTTTTCATAAAAAATATACATTTCCGGTCGATTACTAAATTTCTGAGTAATTAACTTAAGAAATTTCCATCTTAGCTTTAAAATATCAAAATATAATTTATATAATAAATTGAGTGTACAACATAAAAAAAAAGTAATAGAATGAAATAAATTAACAAATTTGGGCCATTAGAAGAGTTTAAAGTAGTAGTTTCTGTATTTGGCGTCAGATCGCAGCACCTCCCAAGCAATGTAATATTTACAAGCCGACGGATATTAAAACTATTATTACAAATGCCATTTCTTCACAAAATTTTTTGCAATTAAAAAGAAATATTCGTTTTAAAGCCTAATAAAAGCATTTTTAACTTAAAATTGATTGTTTCTATCATTTTTAAATAATTAATTCCCGGTCTCTGCTGGAACGAATTTCTTCCAGTCTTTGACTATGTTGGAACGTATTTCTTTTTAATCTTGGACTATTGCAACGTATTTTCTCCCGGTCCCGGACTCTGTTGGAACTCATTTTCTTCCTGTTTCGGGCTGTGTTGGATCGGTCATTATTCTGGTTTTGGACTGTGTTGAAACGCATTTTCTTCTAGTCCGGAACTCTGTTGGAACGCATTTTATTTTAATCTCGGACTGTCGCTACTTGGTTTCTCCCAGTCCCGGACTCTGTTGGAACGATTTTCTTCCAGTCTCGGACTCTGTTGGAACGATTTTATTCCAGTCCGGGACTGTTAATTTGATATTTATCCAGTCTGTCTGTTTAAGAACTTTCTCTCGTAATAAGTACTAATAATTATTAAAATGCGTAGTATTTGTTTCAAAATTCTAGTAACTGTTAAAAGATCTTGTACTCGTTAAAAGGAAGAAGCATCTCAAAAAAGTTTTATTATTGTTTTAAAAGTCCTATGCTCTGTCACGCATCAACAAAACCTAGTAAACAGTGTTTTGAAGGGAAATATAATTTATAAATAACCCTTAAAATATATTAATAATACCTATATAAATAATACCTCCAACACAAAACGTAAATTATACCAAGAACGGAATGTACACAAAATTAGGTTTCATAATTTCCGAATATTTTTTAGTTTCGAGATTATTAAAGTTAGAAACGAATGAAAAGTTAAAAATTTAAACAAAACTAATACAAATTAGTAAGTAAACATTAGAAGAAATCACTTCCTCACCGAAAATCATGATATCCTTTTCCACCTAAACAGTATAGATGATAAAAAAAAGAAAGAAATTAAATTAATTATTTTTATCATTTAACTAGTAATAATTCTATCGCTACAAATTTCCCCATTTCAAACTAATTTAAACATTATCAGTCAAGTTACATTAAAGGCTTTGGAACCTACTTATCCGTGTGTTACTTTCACAGGCTGATGCCATTATTTCTATTATTTGTTGTTTAATTAGCTATTAAATAGTGGAAATGTACTGAAAGCTATACAAGTTTTCTTCTACCACTCTTGTGGTGCTACTTGATGGTATTTCAAACTCGGAATAGTTACCATATTTTTCCTTTATTATTTAATACACATTTGTCAGTGGTTACTGACAACCAGTGAATGTGATTATAATAAATAAATAAACCCAGGCACGGTAAAGAAGTTTAACCAGAGGCAATTCTTGACTAAAGAGAAGTTGAAACATTTCATTAGCTGTTGGATGAATTAAGTTTTGAGAATACTCATCTCAGGTAATGTATGAATCCATTTACATTTTTAAACAATTGATATTTATCTAACAGCAGAAACTTACACAAAGTTAAAAAAATGTGTGATTTTTTATATTTACATGAACACTGTATTCAAAACATCACATTTGTATGCTCCTCTATTCTTGTTTCTTTCAATTGCTTTGTTAAGTTTTATTTATTGTTGAGGAAGAAAAAAATATGTTTTTAACTGTGTATTAAACTGGAATGAATAATGTCTTGTAATGTTTTAGAATTATCAATTCCATTTCTCAAAGCACTCTCATAATTTTTCTAAAATTTACAGTAATATTTTAAAAGTTATTCTTTGTTCTTAGTATTTAATTGAATGTTAGTTATGGACAGGTATCCATACACATCCAAATCTTTTTATGGATTAATTTATAACTTTTTCTTGTTCTAGATTTAAGATTTAATTATAAACGTTTAGAAACTACTTAATTCATTTTATTGCCTTGTTTCCAAAATTCTTCCATTAAATTTCTATTGATAATAGTCTGTTTAAACATACTTCTGCTTTAGTATGTTATCCATACTAATGAATAACTCGTATGTTAACTTTAATATCCACTTAAAAGAAAGTGGTAATAGTTAATTTTTACACTTAAAATTATTTTATGTCTCTTGAGCTTTTACATTTCAACAATATTTATAATATTATTCGATATCAAAAGATATAATATAAACTGCGCAAAAATGAATAGGGTTAACACCAATTTTGTTGTATTTACTTTGACTAGCATTTTAATATTATTTTTATCATTAAAAGCATTAATATTTATTATAAATTATACTCCACCAAATATTCATGTAGTTAATAATTATAAAATAATATAAATGATAGGTAAAATACTTACTACAAAATTAGCAATATCCCTATTCATTGTTGCGCAGTAAATTTCATATTAGGAGTACTATGTTATATAATTAACAGGTTTGGAAAAATTCAATAATAAAAACCTCAATTCTCTGTAATAAAAACAGGTTTTCTTCCCTGTTAAAATTAAAAAGTAGTTTATGTCTCTTTAGAGCTTTTACTCTTGTATATTAATATTTTATATAATTTTATGCAATGTAATTTATGAGAAGTGTAATATGAGAAGTCAAGGGGTAAAAACTATTTTTCTTTTAAAGATCTTTTAAAGATGGTGCTAAGTATGGGAGTGGATCGTTAAATCATATTAGGTGTTTTTTTAAATTAAACATTACCAGTAGTATAACTATAACAAACATTTTAAATATCTAAATTATTTTAAATTTTTTACAGGACCTTACACAGATCGCCTTCATGAGCAAAACTGAAACAGCCGAAATTATAGGGTGTGCTTCCTCCATTGAAGAGTGCTTAAGTTAAAATTGAAACCATCCAGAAGACAGTAAAGCTGAAAAATATTAACTACTGTTTATGATAGTGTATTAAAGTTAAATTTTGTAATATGTAAATGGTTTTATTATATTGAAATTTTGTTCAATTATGTTTATTATAGGATTGTTGAAATTCTCATTAAGTTGGAACCATTGTTGTAATGTATTTAAATAATTTATGATTTATGTTGTATGTATCATCTTTTATTTGTTATTTTAATTTTATTGTAAAAAATAAGTGACATTAGTGTTTTTTTTTTTTTAATAAGTTGTACTAAAATGTCAATTTTGTTGAAATAAATTGTTTTATTAATTTGGTTTTTGAAATTCCATCTGCCCTGCTTTTTCATCTACTGATAAAATTCATTTTATCGCAAATGAAGTTTATCTTTAAGTTATTGGAGAGATATCTACATTATTTATTAAGTGTTTTTTTTTTTTAATAAGTTCCTGTAATTGATTCAAAAGGAAATAGTGAAATGTATAATATATTAATTATCTCAATCATTAATTGAGAAAATAATGAACTTATTCTTTAATAAGTTCATATTCATTAATACATATTCATATACAAGTACTTATTCTTTAATAAGAAAATAATGAATTTATTTCTTAACTAATACTACAGAGAGGAAATTGAAAAAAGTATCAAATATAAAAAATACCAATAAAATCCATAAAAAAAAAAAATACAGCTAAATTTAGTGAGAAAACGAGGAAGGAATGCTAGAAATGCATAGAAGAAATAGTTTTCAAGAAGAAAGGGAAAGTCAGTGATTCCGGGTTGAAAATATTAGAATTGTATTAGGAGGATAGGAGGTAACAGGAGCTCACTTATTATTCCCCTGACGGTGCTGCCATCTATTGACAGTTTCACGAACCAACGTCAATTCTGACGAGAAATACTGGGTTTTGTATCAGGAGAGTAGGAGGTAACAGGAGCTCACTTTTCCTGGTCCGTGACGGATCATAAGAACTAAAATTTTAGCCCTTGGGAGGTGCTGCTATCTGACGACGGATATTAAAACTGTTATTTCAAATGCTATTTCTTCACCCAATTTTTTGCAATTAAAAAGAAATATTAGTTTTCAACTCTAATACAAGCATTTTTAAGGTAAAATCGCGTGTTTCATTCATTTTTTATTAATTCAAGAATTAATTAAAAGAAATTCAATAATTAATCACAAAAGCAAATATTTAAGTAATTTATCGTGGATATTGATACAATCACGACTATTACTATGGAAAAATACTTTTTCATGAAAAATAAACATTTCCGGTCGATTACTAATTTTCTGAGTAAATAACTTAAGAAATATCCATCTTGGCTTTAAAATATCAAAATACGATGTATTTTTAATAAATTGAGTGTATAACATTAAAAAAAAGTAATAGAATGAAATAAATTAACTAATTTGGTCCATTAGAGGACGTTAAAGTAGTAGTTTTTGTATTTGGCGTCAGATTGCAGCACCTACTGAGCAAGCTAATATACGTAGTTCATAAAAGTAACCAACAGATGGCAGCACTGTCCGACCCGGTACCGAATAGGTGAGCTCCTATTCTCCTGATACTAAATAGTGTTTTTAAGCGAGAAAACGAATAACGACGGGTCTGCCATCATTAAAAAAATATATTTGTTATTATTGTATTTTATAAAAGATGGTACCTTGAAGTTAAAAAGTCCTGTGAGACATCCTTGATATTCGATAAGGTTATATAAATCTGTATTTTTTTATTCCTTCATTGGCAATGTAGTCAAGTTGAAACAGAAAAATATATACAAAATTATTAAATTGTTTGAAATGGCTGAGTTTGTTTTCAAATATGCCATTTCTAAGATAACATTAAATCACCATTCAGACTGAGAAAGTTTGGCAATATTTAACTTAGTCTATTATCAGCTAATATTTATTTCCACTCTTTAGTGATTTTTTTTATTTTTTTTTTTGTAAAATGTGTGTTTTATAATATTCACTTCTCAGCTCCCCCACTACCATTGATCTGGTATAATGGGATTCAAATTGAGGAAATCTTTTAAAGGAAATTTTCATTCACTTTAAAGGATTTGTTTTCATCCGAAATTTAAGAAATGCCTAAAACATTAATTTCTTGGCGAACCTTTTTCTTTTTTTGACACACAGATTTGCGTTCCATAACTACTCATTTTATTATCAAGATGACTTTCGGCAGTTGCTGAGATAATAATATCCTCAGTCTTGGTCTCCAGTGTTTATTATCTCATTTGTAAAATCCAGCATCCTCGATTGCCTCCAGAACTCCATTATCCCGCAAGATACTCTTGAGTCGAAACTCTCAGGCACTAAAATTATCCCCTGCAAAAGGGACAATCGGACATTTGTTTCTTCTTCTTGCATATGTATCACAACTACACCCCTAGCCCATAACTCTGTTAAGGATTATTAAGAAAAAGCCACTGATAACACACAAAATCTTTATAGGAACAAAAATGTGGTTAATGAAGATAGCATTTAAGTACAAAACATTGGTGCCAACTGAAACCTCCTATTCTCAACTGGCTAGGTCACACAGTGTCGCCAGCATTATCTTAAAATATCATTATAAATAAATCGTTGTTCTTTCAACATAAGAATCAAGACCATCTTTAAGTAAAGCTCTTTTATTTATATATTGTTGGACACAGGAATACACAACTACAAAATTTTGTACTAAAGAACTTAATATTAGTAGTGCAACTATTACGGAGTGGAAGAATATGTTGAGAGAAATTTGTGCCTATACTTTAATAAATAATCCTATTCAAATAGGCGGGGAAAAAATGACTGTAGAAATTGACGAATCTTGTTTTAGTAAAAGAAAAAACAATGTTGGAAGAATGTACCCTCATCAAAAACCAAAGAGTGTTTTATGTATGCATTACCTGATAGGACATCAGAAACTCTTCTGAATTGTATAAAAGCTACAATAAGGCCAGGAACAACGATCATTTCGGATTGCTAGAAGGCATATAAAGGGTTAGGAGATACGTTATATTCTTTGAATTATGTACATCTTAATGTCAATCATTCAAAAAATGTTGTCGACCCTACAACAGGAGCCAACAAATCAATAAAATTTCTCTGGGCGAAAGCCAGAATGAGGAATAGAAAAGCGTGTGGAACAAGGAGGGAATTTTTAATGTTATTAGATTTCTATTTGTGTGAGTTTTTATGGAGACAGAGGAACAATAACAAAAATTTATTTCTACAAATAATTGACGACATGGCTGCTTTTTTTCCTGTTTAAATTCATATTTAGTTGTTGTTTTTGTAGTAATTTAAAATAAATATTTCATTAACCTGTATTCTTGTTTACCTAATCATATGTGAATTAAAGCGATTACTTTTAAAGTAATCATTTGGTTACAAAAAGTAACTGGCAGCTTTCATCTAAAAAAAAAACTGAAAAAAATATTGACTGATAATAGCCTAAATTAAATATTGCCAAACTTTCTCAGTCTGAATGGTGATGTAAAGTTTTCTTAGAAAGGGCATATTTGAAAAAAACTCAGCCATTTCAAATAATTTAATAATTTTGAATATATTTTTCTGATTCAACTTGCCAATGAAGGAATAAAAAAATACAGATTTATGTAATCTTATCGAATATTAATTTGTTTAAAATTAATCAGCCTAATAGATTTTTCAAAATACTAATTATAACTTTTTGAAAAATAGCGGTAGTATATAATTAAGGGTGTGGTTTTTGTACATCTAAATTCTTTTTGAGTGCATAAATAATTTATTTAAAATAAGTCCCTCTAATATATATATATATATATATATATATATATATATATATCTTACTAATATTATAAATGTGAAAGTTTGTATGTTTGTCTCTCTTTCATGCAAAAACTACTGAACGGATTTGGATGAAACTTTACAGTAATATAGGTTATACATCAGAATAACACATGGGCTATAGAAAGCGCAGATTTAGGGGGGCGCACGTGCCCCTCCCTACCCCTGACAGTTTTAGAGGTACTGTGGAGAATCCATTATAGTACATAATTAAAGGCAAATCAGGAATTTAGCATCTTGAAATTTTGCATATCGGTCCTTTGTATGATTTAAGAAAGAAGTTTGGATAATTCCACCCTTATTATAATAAGGGTTCAAAGGTTGTATGGAATCCGTCAGTTTTGAAGTTAGACATCTAAAATTTTGTATGAGTAACCTATAGTGAAAAAAATTAAATTATTTAAATAATTAAATTATTGTTAAAAAGCACTGTCAAGAAACTTTATGCGGTAGTCGAAATTCTATGCGAACGAAGCCGCGGGCAAAAGCTAGTATATATATATATATATATATATATATTTAAACAATTTAATTATGCCTTTTTTAATATGCCCTCCTATTTTAGCATCTGTCCTAATAATTTCAAGTAACCCCCAATCATCAAACTATTTTTGTTTATCATTCATCACAAATAAACTAAAATAAATAAAAAAAAATATATTAAATTACAATTTTTTTATTTATTGAAATTAACAACTGTATAATGATTAATAGCACATCAAGAAAGTATAAGGAAAGATATATAATGGCATGAGATAAAGGCAAGTAGAGAATCCACCTCCTGGTATTACTCAAACATGTAAAGCCGCGCTTCACCAAAGTTGATAACTAAAAGTTTACAACACATTGTGGAAAACTAAAAGTTCTATTATTTAGTTAGTTTTATGGTTTTTTGCTTCTTAATTAAATTATCGTCAATTGTTAGTCCAGTAAAACCTATATTATAGTTTATAATAAATAAAACTATATAATATATATGTATATACATACAAATTATGGATTTTTTAAAATACCCTAAATTTAGCATCACACTCACAAATTTCTAGTAAACCTGCTCCTCAAATTCTTTTCATTTATCAGTCATCACAAAAAAACAAAAATAATTTTTTTTTTTAATATATTAGATTTAAGATAAATTAGGCAAGGAATTTTTTTTCCGACCTCTATATATGTCCTTATTTCTAAAACAACCAAATTATTAAATTGTTAAAAAAAATTGTTATATAAAACATTCCATTTTCTTTAATGCACCGGGTGAATTTTAAAAGAGTGTCGATGATAACAAAATTGAAAAATATCATTGGTTCACATCGTTGGTTATATCTTACTAATATTATAAATGTGAATGTTTATATGTTTGTCTCTCTTTCACGCAAAAACTACTGGACGGATTTGGATGAAACTTGACAGTAATACAGGTTATACATCAGAATAACACATAGGCTATAGCAAGCGCGGATTTAGGGGGGGCGCACGGGGACATGGCCCCCCCCCTCGACTGTTATTTAGGAACTGTGGAGAATCCATTATAGGACATAAATGAAGGCAAATCACATGAACATGAGTGAAACTATTGTTTTTATGTTTGTTACTCATTCACGCAAAAACTGCTGAACGGATTTCGATGAAACTTATTGAGTAAAATAGGTTATAGATCATAGGCTACACCAAGAGCAGATTTATGTGAGGGCACAAAGGCATGCCCCACTCCGTTATAGTACATAATTAAAGGCAAATCAGGAACTTAGTACCTGAAATTTGTAGATAGGTTCTTTGTACAGTTTAAGGAAGAAATTTGGATAATTCTACCCAAGGGTTTCTCCTTTAATGTAATAGGGGTTCAAAGGTTGTATAGAATCCGTCAGTTTTGAAGTTGGACATCTGAAATTTTGGATGTACGAGTAACTTATATTTTTAAAAAATAATTAAATTATTTATTTAAAATGATCTTTCACGAAACTTTATGTGGCACACCAAATTCCACGCGAGCGAAGCCGCGGGCATAAGCTAGTATTATATAAATCATGATTATGAAGTCTATCCTATACAGTTTTTATGAAATTGGAAAATAAATCCTAAATAACAACTCTCGAAAAAGTCAGTATACCACACCATTAGAGAGTATAGTTTGTGTATATATAAAATAATTATATATTTTTTTAATAACCTCTACTATTACAACCCATAGAGGATTCTTGGGTCAGTACGTGGTAGAGACTGTACTGTTTCTTGGACACTGGTTGCACAGGGAGGTGATTTTTCAAAGCCCAACTCCCTATTTTAGTTACTCAGTTTACAGAGGCTGGCTGAGCCCCAAGACGATCTTAGATTCCATCTCCAGCCACAGATGTATAAAAGACAGATTAACCCTTTAGCGACCGAATACGGCCGGGTCAGAGCGGGCTGGCTGGACTGAGTGGTAGAAAAGTCAACCATGCCCGCTGAACCGAATACTTTTTGACTCTGAAATCATGTTTTTTTATTTAATTCCTTATAGTTTCCCATCATCCTTTTTGATCCGGACTTGGAATGGTGAATGGACTGGCACTGGTGAATTTAAAAACATATTTAAAAAAAAAAATGTTTTAATTACTGTAAATTAATTTTAATTATTTAAAAATTATACAATTATATACTTTATTTTTTTGAAATGTCTATATACAATTTTATAAATATACTTTATTCTTTTGAAATGTCTATATACAAATTTATATAATTAAAAATTCTTTTGAGTGTGATAAATGCCGAAACACGACAGACACACTTCACGAAAAATAATATAGCCAAAAGTGAATTTGTACATCTGTTGTCAAGAAAAAGTATTTTAGCTTGTCATGCGGACACCTACTCTAGGAACTGAACTACTATTGTAGCTCACGGTCTAGAAACGCCGGAGAAGCAAAACTATTATAATAGTCCATGGTCCGTGGAGCACACCTGACACCGGACTATAATAGTCCACGGTCCCCACGGCACGGCGCGCTCGGACTATTATAGTAGTTCACGGCCGCTAAAGGGTTAAATAAAAGCAGGATTTGAACTGAGGACCTTCGGTACCTCAACCCCTCAACTCCCTATCCCTGAGCCACTCTGGTCCCGCTATGCATACAAAATAAATATAAATAAAATAGAAAAAGCAAAAAATAAACTTAAGTAGAACATAAATTATCACTTTGAATGGAAGTAAGAGATATTTCATTTAAAGAAAATTACCTATATTATTTATATAAATTTTGCTTTCAATTAATTATTATTTTTTTCTCTTTCTTATGCATGAATGGTCAGATAGTCATAGAGATGTAAGTCAAAGTTATCTCAGTTTTTTTTTTTTTACCTCACATTGATAAAATTATCAATGAATAAATACCCAAAATTAAGGATAAAATAGGAAACAAATAATTCAAGTTGATACAAATAAATACTTAGGTCAATAAATAAATTTCAATATCAGTTTTTATTTTTCAGAAAAATTTGCTAGTCAATATAAAAACTTAAATAAATATATACATATATTACAATTTCAATATATTTAAATAAATATAATCAATCAATTTAAGAAGTTGATTTTATCACTTTTCAGGTGTATAAATAAAACTTGAAGATTTCAGAATAATAAAATATATAAAATAATATTATACAGAATATAATAACAACTGTGAAAGTTAAAAATTAATAGCTGTTTTAGGGAGAAAATCGTTTAATACTTTTTATTACACAAATTTATAAATGCAATAGCCATCGTTTAATTGCGAGGAACTGAAATTTACATATCTAAAATTGTGAACAGGTCAATATCAAGAGCTGGTCTTATTTACAATACTACGCTAAGTAATAGTAGTTTCGATTTCATTAATAGCAACTATCACAATTATCTAATGTCATATCTAATTTGCTTATATAACAGAGGAGGCATTGTAATACTATTTAAACAATTTTCGAAAGTTTCCATAGATTCTTCTGCTTTCCTTTGTATAGACTTTCTAAGAACGTGCCTGCACATCATCGTCAACGGCGCCACACGCCTATTTGACTCTACCATTTTGCAAATTTTAAGGAGCATATTGTATTTGTTCGTCATAGGCGATGGCTCAAACTGTAGATTCTGCAAAATCAAATTTTTCGTTTCTCTGCAACCAAAAAAAATATGGTTATGAAATCATGACAAATGAATTGGTACTTAAACTTTTCAACATCTTTAAAAATATTCTCTCAAACAATGAAATTACTAATGTTTCCGTTACTAATAATATGCTTTGTGTTTTATCTGAATTTACTTTTAGCCCTAAACCATGCATCTCTGGCAATATATACATACATACATACATATATATATATCTTTGATCTTATATCTAATTCTTATATACAATCATTTTTAAATTCAAAACCGACTTACTGACATTTATAAAAGACATAGACTTTGATCAACTGTGTGACCGAAGGAGGGCAATCGACTAGGAACATAAACTTTCAGGTTATTAATTGTAACTTTTATTTGACTTTAAAATATTGTTATTTACTACTTTTAAGCTTAATTCAATATGTTTATAAATTATTAATTTTTTTTAGTAATTTAAATTATTATAAAAAAAATTACTTTTATTTCATATTTTCTTTATTTTTATGTTTGTTTAATTTGACTATTTATTTATTTCTTTTTTTTTTTTTAATCCTTAACTTATGATTACAAATTGAATCCTAATTTAACTTGATCACATATATTATTAATTTAGTTCACTTGTAAAATTCTTATTAGAGAGGAAAATAGTTGACTGGAAGAAATAATGGAGAATGGAGATAGTTGCGAAGTGCAGTCAAGAAAACACCAAATAAGTCAAGACTTATTTATATTTGTGCCAACGTTTCGACCTAGTTTGTAGGTCATCTTCAGGGCTATAAGAGAAAAAAATATAAAAAACATTACAGTACCAAGAATATAATAACACGTGTAGTGAAGAAAAGTAAAATAGTGACAGATGTATAATAAAGGATAAAGATTATAAAATTACAGAATAAATGTACAGAAGGCTGATAATGTAAACATATGAGAAAGAAAAATGAGAATGTAACTGGAAAGATACAAAACGAAAAAGATTAAAATATAAAAAGGTGAGATATAAAGTTATGGAAAAACTAGTTTAATTACAGATAAAATATAAAATGTATGATAATAGACTCCTAGATGATACAAAATATGGTACAAACGAGATACCTATTCATTATTATCTACATATTTCTTCTGTATTCATTTTTTGGCATCATATTTTGTATCATTTTTCATACATTTTCCTTATGTAACCTCTAGGAGTCATTTATCATACATTTTATATTTTATCTGTAATTAAACTAGGTTTTCCATAACTTTATATCTCACCTTTTTATATTTTAAACTTTTTCATTTTGTATCTTTCCATTTACCTTCTCATTTTTCTTTCCCTTTGTATTATGTTTACATTATCACCCTTCTGTACATTTATTCTGTATTTTATGTTCTTTATACTTAATTAAATATTTGTCACTATTTTGCTTTTCTACACTCTATATTTTATTATATTAGAGAAGAATTGGTCGACTGTATCTTCTAATTTAAGGAAGAAATAGTTGGGGGTGCAGTCAATGAAAACACCAAAATAAGCATAACTTATTTATTATGTGCCATAACTTATTTATTATAGCTACAGCTTAGGGAGCTCAGAATCAAGTCACTTGATTCTGAGCTCCCTAAGCTGTAGCGTGTTCTATTCGCCCTGAAGATGGCCTACATTGTAGGCCGAAACGTCGGCACATAATAAATAAGTTATGCTTATTTTGGTGTTTTCATTGACTGCACCCCCAACTATTTCTTCCTTAAATTTTATTATATTCTTGGTACTGTAACATTTTTTATATTTTTTTGTTATGTTTGTTTTTTCTCTCATAGCCCTGAAGATGACCTACAAAGTAGGTCGAAACGTTGGCACAAATATAAATAAGTCTTAACTTATTTGGTGTTTTCTTGACTGCACACCCTAACTATCTCCATTCTTCAGTAAATTTCTTATATTGTTTCGTTTTTGTATAATTCTATAAATTGATCTGTAAATATAACTAATATTTTAAAAATCACATGTAATAGCACCCCATATGCTTATTTGAGCATGGTGCATGTCATAATCATAATAAACAGCCCCTCCATGGGGAGGGGGGAGAAAGAAAAATATATATATAAATCATATGGGAATTGTTAAAAGCAAGATTATTACTGGGAGTTAATTGTAAATCCCAATAGAGATATTAATGATACTATGTATTAATCAAATTAATTTTAAATTTGAATGTTCAGAACTGCGGCTCTAGGGTCGAAATGGTTAAGTAATGCTAGCTCCTCCAACAGACATGTAAAATATTGCCACCCTGTCAGATGTCGTGTTTAAACGTTTAGGAGGAGGATAAACTACTTTTAAAAATTATTATCTATCAGATCAAAAAAGAAATTTGAAAACACTCTAGAAATTTCAGTAAAATCTGTCCAACCTTTTGAGAATCATTCGTATACATCTATAGAAGAATTTTTTATATAAATATTGCCTATATATATTGTTAGTATCAACCAAAATGAAAATGTAAGATAGTTGGTAATAATACTTACAAAATTGTGGTCATGACGTTAGTTGCGCACTTTTTTAAAAGGAACTTGACCACACATTCTTCATGACCAACCAATCCAGGAACTGAAGTTGACATTAGCCTCTTCAGAAACTCTTTGAGAACGTCATCTGGATTGACGTATTCAGCATACTTCAGAAGTCCGAGGGCTTGAAAAAAACCGAATCGGGCACAATCACAAAAAAAATCCAATTGCCTCGAGTAACCATAAGGGAGCATTTTATTATGCGATTTTGAATGACTCAGTATAGTTGATAAGTATAATTTACAATAGCAATTGCCATACCACCTGTCAATGCAACGATGATGCCTGTAAATGAGAGCTTCGACTGGCTTGAGCTGTTTTAGCCACATCTTCTTACCGAATTTATAGTCATCCTGAGGGATTTCTCTCACAGTTTCAAATGCAGGATCTAATAAAAATTCATGAGATAATAGCAATTTCAAACACTTTGTAATAAAATCTTTGTCTCCATAGTGTACAGACAACAGAAGAAAAGCAATTGGCGATAATAATAGATCATTTGCTTCATCAGGGCAGCTCAGAATTGCTTCACTCAGACCTGAACTGTACAATAATTCTAGACTTTTGAAATTATTGGTTTTAATAATACAGCAAGGAAGGGAATGCCAGTTTTCTGAACCAGTTTGAAAAGTGGAATACTTTTGTATGACATCTGCTGGCGTATGTTGAAGCAGAAGTTTAAATATTTTATAACCAGATAGCGCTGCCATGTGGATAGCGAGTAATCCATTTTTATCAGCTAAGGTCACGTCAGCCCCCAATTTTATCAAATCCGTAGCAAGGGTGTACTTTCTATTGCTGATTGCTTCGATTAAAGCCGTTCGGCCTTTGGCTGACTGATTATTTATGAACGACAATCCATAATATCCTAACAACCTGATTATCTTAGGATGGAAATGAACTCTGCAAGCGTAATAAAAAATGTTTCTTTCATAAATATCCTTTGTAACCAAATCAGCACCAGCGTCAATCAGCAAACTCAATATGTCTGTATTTTTTTCTCTTAATGCATAATAAGTTGGTGTTCGTCCTTCAAAATCTTTAGCATTTACATCAGCACTATTATCAATAAGAAATGCTACCACGTCTTTATGATTGCCAATGCAGGCGACATGGAGTGGTGAAAAATTACTGGGAATGTACATGTTAAACTCATGATCAATTATGCACCTTTCGTTCACTTCACAACCAGCTTCTAACAACATCGTTGCAATTTTCAAGCTTCCATGCCTGCATGCTACATATAATGGAGAGACGCCCCCTTCTGCCTTGAATTGGATTTTGGCTCCAGCTGATATGAGATATTGGAAAACATCAGAAAAATCATCGCTGACGGCTGATTCGTGGATTAGGGTCCAATTTTTATAGTTTGGCACGTTGATATCATATTGATTGATCAGTTGGCGTACCCTCGCTAGATTCCCTGTTCTAACAGCCTGCCTTAAGGGAGAATAATTGGCCAAACACCCATCGACCCTTTTATCTCTGAAAAAGAATAAGAAATTGCAATTAGTATTTTTAAGATCAATAAACCATTCAGGGATGTGTAATAAGATATATAATATTAATAATAAAGTCTTTATTTATTCTGGGACAAGTCCCCTTAGAATAACAGTACATGTATTGTAAGCTATTATGTCTGGGGAGTGTAATGTAATTAAATTTAATTAGTTATTACAAATAATTTAATAAATGAGAATTAAAAAAATAATGAAAAAAATGCGAATTGCCTACGATAACAATATTTAAAAATCACAGATTATAAGAAGAGAGAAAACAAACAGAAATAAGGCAACAATAATTATATAAGAGAAACAATTGATAGTTACATGTGTACCAAATTGTATCCCAAGCAAACACAATCATCGCACGCTTCATGAGACAACCAGTGAGGGAGGGATGACCGGATCCTTAAGAGGAAGGTCAAAAATAAGTTTTTTAAAATCAACCCCTAAATGTGTAAAATAAGGGAAATCGTAACATGTAAAGTTAGAGTTTGAAAATAAGTAAGCAGGCTTTACTTTTACCAATTGAACGGAACACACGTCATAATGATGGCATTGCTTCACACTTTTACTGATAAAAGCGGGGGTGGGTGCAACAGAAGGTCTTTATAAGTCTTTGCGGCATCTTCAGACAGCTACCGACACGCGTCCCCATCACTATGGGAGCCCCTTACCGCCCTTTGAATTGGCGAAAAAAAAAAAAAAAATTTATTTCTGATTTTGACTTATTTATTAGCCTCTATCGTACGAAAGGATATTGATGTGGAGCAGTATTCAATCGAATAACCTTACTCATAACTATAAGAGACTACTCACATCGACACACAGTTGTGAATTTTGTATGAAAAAAAGTAATTTAAAAGCTGGAATCTTAAATATAGAATGTACGAGTAACGAGCACGAGTTTTTTCGTATAACTGGCGCGATTTAATAGGGCATTTTATTAAAACCGATCAACAAAGGGATAAGAATTGGTAGGCTGACTGAATTGCCAAATGTTTTAAGTCATTGTGAATAATATGGTGTACGAGTCTAACTTAAGTTGGAGTAGGTGGCTACTTAATTCACTCTCCAATTAAACTCAACTTAAGTTGGAGTAGGTGGCTAGCTAATTCACTCTCCGATTAAACTCAACTTAAGTTGGAGAGGTGGCTAGTTAATTAAACTCAACTCAAACTCAACCTCAAATTAAATTAAACCTCAAATTAAACTCAACCCTCTGTAATTAAACTCAACTTAAGTTGGAGTAGGTGGCTAGTTAATTCACTCTCCAATTAAACTCAACTTAAGTTGGAGTAGATGGCTAGCTAATTCACTCTCCAATTAAACTCAACTTAAGTTGGAGTAGGTGGCTAGCTAATTCACTCTCCAATTAAACTCAACTTAAGTTGGAGTAGGTGGCTAGCTAATTCACTCTCCGATTAAACTCAACTTAAGTTGGAGAGGTGGCTAGTTAATCCACTCTTCAATTAACACATTAACGCCATGTGCGGCACCGGTGCGCACGACCTGAGTACTCGTTTGGGCCGCGTGTTCACATATCCACAGGCAACCTTAATTAAAAATTACTTAAAATTACTTACTGGAGCCGCGCAATCACCGGTGAACACACTGAAAATTAAGGTTGCCTGTGGATATGTGAACACGCGGCCCAAACGAGTACTCAGGTCGTGCGCACCGGAGCCGCACATGGCGTTAATGTGTTAAACTCAACTTAAGTTGGAGTAGGTGGCTAGCTAATTCACTCTCCGATTAAACTCAACTTAAGTTGGAGAGGTGGCTAGTTAATCCACTCTCCAATTAAACTCAACTTAAGTCGGAGAGGTGGCTAGTTAATTCACTCTCCAATTAAACTCAACTTAAGTTGGAGTAGGTGGCTAGTTAATTCACACTCCAATTAAACTCAACTTAAGTTGGAATAGGTGGCTAGTTAATTCACTCTCCAATTAAACTCAACTTAAGTTGGAGGAGGTGGCTAGTTAATTCACACTCCAATTAAACTCAACTTAAGTTGGAGAAGTGGCTAGTTAATCCACTCTCCAATTAAACTCAACTTAAGTCGGAGTAGGTGGCTAGTTAATTCACTCTCCAATTAAACTCAACTTAAGTTGGAGTAGGTGGCTAGCTAATTCACTCTCCAATTAAACTCAACTTAAGTTGGAGGAGGTGGCTAGTTAATTCACTCTCCAATTAAACTCAACTTAAGTTGGAGAGGTGGCTAGTTAATTCGCTTTCCGATTAAACTCAACTTAAGTTGGAGTAGGTGGCTAGTTAATTCACTCTCCAATTAAACTCAACTTAAGTCGGAGTAGGTGGCTAGTTAATTCACTCTCCAATTAAACTCAACTTAAGTCGGAGTAGGTGGCTAGCTAATTCACTCTCCGATTAAACTCAACTTAAGTTGGAGTAGGTGGCTAATTAATCCACTCTCCGATTAAACTCAACTTAAGTTGGAGTAGGTGGCTAATTAATCCACTCTCCGATTAAACTCAGCTTAAGTTGGAGTAGGTGAATAGTTAATTCGCTCTCCAATTAAACTCAACTTAAGTTGGGGGAGGTGGTTAGATAATTCACTCTCCAATTAAACTCAACTTAAGTTTTTAGCCAAAACCAACACGGACAAAGTCGCGGGAAAAAGCTAGTATCTTTATAAAGACAAAAAGCCTATGCTAAAAAAACCTGGGTAGCAAAATTTAGAGCTCTCACTGTAGCAACGCCTGATTAGCCATTGCAGCATCAAGTGCTGTTAAATAAGCTAACAATTTGGTAGACATTCATTAGAAAAATCATTAAATTTATTTATGAATTGTAAGATAATATTTATGGATATATTAGTTTGAATCATTATTGCGACAAAAAAAAAATGAAACCTTAAGTAAATTCTGTAAATGGGCATGAAATGGTGCCCATAATGACAATAAAAAAATTTAAGTTATATTACACGAAAGAAGCGATGGATGTGTTCATGAAAACCTTATTGATGCAAACATTTTATAAATATACTTTAAAATGGATGACCAGTGAGTATTATGATTGACTGCATATTTTAAATTATAATATAATCCTAAATCTAATTTAAGTTTGAAAACGGTCATTTGTAATACAATTGAAATTAAGGTTTAATAATTTGCAATACAATTTAAGCCTCAAAAAGTAATATTATTGAAGAGCAGGAAAATATGACCGTTATTGTAATAATAAATATACTAACAAACAATAAATACATTAGGGTATTAGTTCCACAGGTTGTCACTTCGAGTTAAGTCACAAGTGTTAACTTTTCATTCCATATCGCTCCTTCAAAAGAACTATGTAAGTACTTAAAAAAAACTAATTTTGCAATAAAGAGAGGTATTTGAAAGTGCATGTCATGTTCAAATTAAAGCAGACATATTAAAAAACTAAAAATTTGGGAATCGGTAAAACAAAGCATTGGAATGATGGTACTGAAATTATTTTATTAATTTTTTTTTCTTGAATAATAATAGTTGACCATATATATATATATATATATATATATATATATATATATATATATATATATATATATATATATATATGTGTGTGTGTATTAGAAAATTTATAAATACTTATTTTCATTTTAACTTATGCCGTTATAGATATAAAACTTCAAATTCAAATACAATAAAACTTAAAATATCATTTTCTTTAAAAAAAGTCATATCCTGTCATGGAAATGTAATATCAAATATATCGTACCTGAATTGAAAAACAAAAACCTGTACCACTACAACCCTTTAAGGGGTCTGGGGTTCAGTGCGCAACACCACTTTCAAAAATTACAATTCATCTGATGATATGGCCTAAAAAGTATATGTAAATCGATTATTTAATCTATATATAGTCAATAGTAAAATTATTTAAAATACTGAGGAATCAAAACTATTAAGTTCTTAAAGTCAAAGTGACAACCTGTGGAAGTGATGCCATTATTTTTATACCGATCGTGTATTCCATTAAATAATTATTATTACAACAATAATAAATAATAATTATAATATTATTAACGTTATTTTTATTTTCAAGAATATTTGAAAGGAAACGAATGAAAAGTTAAATCTTAATTCGCGGCGCCAACCTGAGGAACTGATAAAAAGATTAGTTTAAAATAATTTATAGGAAAATAACTTACGCTTTGAATTCTCTGTCTATTTTTCGCCTGGACAATTCAGCGCTATCCATCTTTAGGTACTCCATATTCCACTTCTCGCACCACATCCTCAACACAGAACGTCAACTAGAAGACTGGCAATGGCATACAACCAAGTCGCAAGTCTGCACCCAATGAGACAGTGTCGCCACCTGTCACAACCAAATGCAAGTAGAGGGGATACTGAAATAAGATAATTTGAAAAATTACCGTCCACAGATTTCCACTCGAAGGTTTTTCTTCGTACCCTTCAATAATCTATCTATTTTTAAAAAGCATATTTCAGTTTTAATAACAACTTTTTTCATTAAATCTTAAATTCGATAATGGCAACAGTGTGGTTTGAGGAATCGCCCCAACAATAGATGAACGGTGGCTCTATCTATCAACCACGTTTTTACGCCTGCTTTATTTATTTAGGAAATTGCACGTAAATAGGTTTTCACCAGGTACCATTTTGATTAACAGATAAAGAAATATCACTTCGTTGTCATTCGTTTTCGTTTCCATATTCTCGAAAAAAAAAAAATATTGTATCACTGACTGTATATAGATTTCAAGAACCGACTTACACAGTACCGTTTAGATTATTCCATCATCTATATTTCGAAATGTTTGTTCATACTTTCATTTCTCGATGAAATGATTACCGAAATATTCACAGTTCCCATAATTAATAATAATATTGGCACATATTGTATTTTTGGTGTTCTTTGGAAGACCTTCCCTAGGGACCATAATTAACCTTTTTTTTCATACTAAAAGTCACGATTATCTTAATATATATATATATATATATATATATATATATATATATATATATATATATATATATATATATATACAGAGAGAGAGAGAGAGAAATTTACTTTTTATTATTAATATTAGTAGTAAAGCGCCCAAAGTGGAGACTAAGTTTGGGGCTTCTTGTTCATCTTATTTGCCCCCCAGGAGTTTCTTCCCAGGAGTCCCATTTTTCTACTTTAAGTTTAAAAAATTTTCTGGTGTTCATGACTAAATCAGTAATTTTGACTAACATGAGCAAAAGAAACAATTATTTATTATTATTTGGACTTGGCAGTAGACGCCCCTTTGTTCCAAGAAAGCATGACCCATGTGCACTTAAAGGAACCTTTTTGGTCCTTCTGACCTGAGTCAGGTATCCTGCAGTACAATATAACTGTTTTGTAAGCTCCTTACAAAAGCTAGGAGTGTCCTTACAATTTACAGATATAATTCATTCCAAAAGGATATCTCTGAGATAATTTTGAATGGGCCTTAACTTGAAGGCATATTATCACTGTGAATGATATTTTCACATTTACAACTAAATAACACAAACTTAAAATATTAGAAATTATTTAACGAATGGGAAAAAATTAGTAACTAATGATTTCATGAAAAATCGAGAAAAAAAAAGAGTTTCTTTTATCAGAAACAAATGCCAGTTATATTTTAAAACTTGAATTATTCTAAAATAAAACATATGTACTTTAAAAGATAACCTCAACTTGATTGTTCAGAAATTGATAGAGATTGTACTGTTTCATGGACAGCGGAGTTGTCCTAGATCACGCTCAACCGCCAGAATTTTCCTCCATACTTTGGGTGCCCTATTTTTATAAAATTTTATAGCGGCTGGGTGGGACCCAGGAGGGTCCTCGAACCCCAACTTAAAATTTAATATTAAATTTTAAAAATTATTTCACCTGTGGGAAAGAGCAAAACGGCAAGGCCATTTAGTGCAGGTAGTGAAGATGATGAAGGTACAGGTAACGACGGAGAAAGTATTCATATTTAACTAATATTTATTTTTAACTAACATATTTAAATAATAAAGAATATTTTTGACAAGTTTTTGGATTTGGAATATTTTAAATTTTAAAAAATAAATAAAATAAAATAAGAAGTTATGGAACGCTATCTGTGTACAAAGAAATTAAAGAAACAAAAAACTATAATTATTTTAAAAATAAGTGCGTGTATGTACTTCTAGTTTCTATTATCTGCTATATTTCTATGGATCCATTACTTCGGACTCTATTACTGACGAGATGAAGTGTGCCAGGAATAAACAAATATTAGATTTTTTATGTTTTGAATAATTGTTTACAATATTCCAAGAAAAAATCTAAAGACTGCGGTCGGCCGACAGCGTTCCAGACGGTCGGGATCGACCTTGGACGCGGCCGGTCGCGAGGGCTGCGCTCCCAACCACCGACGGTCGGGCCAACCAAATATTGGTCGGTCAACCGACTTCTGCACTGCCTATTTTTACATCAACCCGACCAAGGTCACGCTGGTCGGCGGTTGGTCCTGTAGAAGGCCTTTAACTGAGAGAAGGGAATCAGGTAATTCTCGTAGTTGTTGGCTTCAAAAGTAGTTGTATTATAAGCAATAACTCCATTTCAGGCCAAAGTCTGAGTTAGTACTATTTTCGTAACTTATGAGTTTCGTAACTCATAAGTTACGAAAATAACACGATTCCAGTTCCATAAGTACAAAACCTCAATTTGAAGACAAATTTCAACTAAAGCACTTATTCACCGAGGTTGTGGATGTATATGTCAGGTCGCAGGAGGTCGCAACCGTTGTTTAATAAACAGAACAGTCTCTATCATGTACTGTTGTACAGGTTTTTTTTTTTTTTAACAAACACATTATAGGTTTATCATCATTATTAACTATAGGAAGAGAGGACGAAATTAATTTAAAGTCATCCTATTCACTGAAAGAGAAAACGAATTTCATTTGAAGCGAAGACCACCCGACAACGATTTGTCAGGGCAGCATCAGATGCAGCTAATTGCTCTTATCAGTTGCCCCCCCATCCACCCTTCTCCTACTGATAACAATCCTCATCCAACGCGTGACAGAACACCATCAACCTCACTGGGTCACTTCCGAATTCCGATTCGAATTTATTTAGTAGAAACAAAGGAAGAAAATCCATTTATTTTTGTAAGCAGCAAATTAGTATTAAATGTGATTCTGGATAGTTAATAATAATAAGGCTTATTGAACCCGAAGGCTCAACGCCGATACCCCCAAACTCTGCTTACAAACCGTCCACAGACCATTACCCAAACCCAAACCTGCCAGCCAGATCACTCTTAGTACAATCCTCCCATCTACGCCTTGATCTACCCCGTCGGCACAGCGTTTATTTTTGTTAGATTTTTATGAATTCGTCCTTTACTCAGTCCAGCAACTTTGCAAGCCCATCTTAATCTTCTTGGCGCTATCACCTGAATAATATCAACCGGGTGCAGGATCCGCAATTCTGCAATTCGTATCCTCCTGAATTCTCCAATGGAATATTCTACACAACTCCTTATTTTTGATTGCCTTAAGCGTTGTCCATTCTTCAGCGTTAGCGGCCACGTTTCGCAATCCGTGAAGAAGAGTTGGAAGGATTAATGATTTTTATAAATTCTGATTTTTATATTTCGGGACAAAAGACGCGAGCTAAGTAATATCTAGACCATTAACGTAACTAGATTTGACTCATGGGGGGGGGTTAACCCCCACCACTCCTACATATTACTCCTTTCAAAAAAGATACCTCGTAATATAGGTATAATTTATATTATACTATAATCATGTAGCTTCAAATTAAATAAATAGAATATAATTTTTTATAAATGTTATTTTTGGAAGTTATAAATGTTATTTTCATTATAAATGTTATTTTTGGAAAGGCAATCAAGAAATAGCTTTTAAATACAAGTAACCCTATTTATTGGTTACAATAACTTACTATAGTTAATTGCATAGGAAACTTTCTAGACCCATCCAGACTTTACTTCTAGATTCTAAGAATAAATCTAAACTGTTCTTCTCACATTTGCGATCTTATTGTTGCCGCTAGATGCCACTACTGCCGCTATAATAATATAATTAATTGTAAATAAACAGTATTACGTTTTGGTTTGTCATTTTAGTGTATCTTTTATTCATTAAAATAACTGTGTTTGCACTTTCTTTGTAGTGTTTTTGACATTAATGGCCCTTACTTCTGTAATCCCACAATAATAACTTTGAAAAAGTAAAATCCTTCAAATTTTTATTTCTTTTAAATTTTTACTTACAATTTTTCAAAAAAAATTTCTTCTAAGCAATGGGGGGTTACATCCCCAATAACCCCCTCGTTACGCCTATGATCTAGACCGAATAATAAGCATTTCCCGCCCTTAATCGAGCCTTTATTTCCTCTTGAACTTCGTTATTTCTAGTTACCATAGAGCCTAAGTACTTAAACTTGCCTACTTGTTCAAACTTATTTCTTCCTACAAGAATATCACCAAAATTTCTGCTACTAACCATATACTAAGTCTTATCCCAATTTACTTCCAGCCCTATTTCCTAACCTGCATTTATCAACGTTTCTGTATTAAGTTTTATAGTTTCCGTTTCTTTATCCAACAATTAATTGGGATAAATAATAAATATTATTTTTTTTTTAAATTTATTTATTGATATTTACAAATGTATTACAATTATACAACAAATAAATAGAAAGCGTGTTACATAATGACATGAGAATGACAAGTAGAGAAACTACCCAGTGGTAGTACTCAAATCAAAGTTCAAATAAGAAGGTCACGTGGCCATCTTCTTTTCAGACGCCTCGGAGGATTATCGGGAATTGAAGAGGAAGCTAGGTTTGAAACTAGAGGGTTTGAGTGGTAATGAAGTTTGCTATGAAAGGATAGATACCGGATTCGGGCCAAATCAGCAACAAAAGGGACATTGAGGTCGTTATGGATGACTTTATTCTTAACAAAATAAGGAGCATTGAGGATTTTACAAAGGATTTTGGATTGTAGGGATTGGATACTAGAGGAATTCGATGGCTTAGTGCAGCCCCATACCTCTACTCCGTAAGTCCAAATAGCTCGAATGATGGTCATGTAGATGAGTCTTTTGTAGAGGAGCTTAGAGCGTTTGTCTAGTAAGTGTTGAAGTAGCCTGAAACGTCGAGCGGTTTCTTGTCTTTTCAGTCTTGTATGAGGATTCCAGGTTAATCGTTTGTCGAGGTGCAACCCTAAGTATCGGATCTGTTCTACAGGCACTAGTGGGATATTATCAAAGGATACTGAAGGGCAGGAAGTCATTGGTTTACGACGTAAGGTAAAAGTGATTTGATGTGATTTTTGAGAATTTATTTTAATTCTCAAGTTTTGGTACCATTCTTCAAGATCAGTGATATGGGATTGGAGGCTTTGGGATGCAATAACTGGATTGGTGTTGACTGATAATACACATGTATCATCAGCATACGTGGTAAGGATAGTATTAGGATGAGTTGCGATGTCAGCTGTATAAACTGTATAAAGGATTGGGCCAAGGATACTACCTTGAGGAACACCAGCAGATTGGGAAAAGAGGGATGAATAGAAATTATTATGGTTTACTTGGAAAGTTCTATTTGTGAGATAGGATTGAAGGATGAGAAAGTATGTAGGGGGTAGGAATTTACGGAGTTTGTAGAGCAAGCCCGTATGCCAGACTCGGTCAAAAGTCTGTTCCACGTCAAGAAAGACGCCCGAACAATATGATCCACGTTCTAATGCAGAGGAGACCACATCCACCACACGATGACATTGCTGAATGGTGAAATAATAAATATAAAAATGTTTTTCAAAAGAAATATTAAAGGGATATAGAGTGGATTGTCATTTGGTTCACTCAGCCTCCATAAAATTGAGCGTGATCTGACAAATAACCTCCCTGCACAACCGTTACAAAACATTACAGTCCCTACCACGTACTGAACCCAATATTTACCTTCTTAAAAAAATATATATATAGTTTTTATAATAAAACACATAATAAATAAATTTAAAAAGAAATATTTAGACGAATAATATCGAAGGTGGAGGTACTGTAGAAATGCCATTTGGCTAAAAACAGTATAGATTTATGCAATATTTCAATATAAAAAAATAATATCAGTAATAATTAATAAATATGCATCGATAATTAATCGATACTTTATCTTTATTATTTTATATTTGTAATTTGATCGATGTAATCGATACATTTAATCCAAAGATGAGTCCTGAAATCTTATCTCCCTTAATGCATCACTCTGTTACACATTAACCCGTGAAGATAACGCTTACATACTTATCACTTAAGTATCATCTTATCAATAACCGTTTGTTTGTTCATTTAACGTCACTTTATGCTGCTATGGCTGATCGGACGATGCTACAGTGGGAGCTCTAAATTTTGCCTATCCAGATTTAGTTAGGATAGGGATTTTTAACGAGTATCTGACCGCAAGGAGGATCACTAGATCTCACTGAGTCTACTATCCCCAGCTGTCAACGTATTAAATAAATTTTTTATAATTATTGGTCATTTTTTTGAGTTTTAAATATTTTTATTTTTTAAAGAGAAAAGATAGGCCCTCGATCGGGATTTGAACCCGGAACCTTTGTCTCACCGTGACATCGCTCTGCCAATTGAGCTATCCAAGGCCCCTGCCGGTCGAGGACAGAACTTTTCTCTCATAGATCCTAAAGCCCCAGTGTGCTCCCGCCAGTTTTGCGATGAATACACTAGAACGAAGTTCTTTGAACATTAATTTTAATTTAGGATCTTATTGACTTACGTCATATTATTATTTATAATTTTTTATAATTATTGGTCATTTTTTTGAGTTTTAAATATTTTTATTTTTTAAAGAGAAAAGATAGGCCCTCGGTCGGGATTTGAACCCGGAACCTTTGTCTCACCGTGACATCGCTCTGCCAATTGAGCTATCCAAGGCCCATGCCGGTCGAGGACAAACCTTTTCTCTCCTAGATCCTAAAGCCCCAGTGCTCTCCCCATTTTTGCGATGAATACACTAGAACGAAGTTCTTTGAACATTAATTTAATTTTAGGATCTTATTGACTTACGTCATATTACTATTTATAATTTTTTATAATTATTGGTCATTTTTTTTAGTTTTAAATATTTTTTTTGGGATCTATGAGAGAAAAGACATGTCCTCGGCCGACAGGCGGCCTTGGGTAGCTCAACTGGTAGAGCCATGTCACGGTGAGACAAAGGTTTCGGATTCAAATCCCGGTCGAGGGCCTATCTTTTCTCTTTAAAAAATAAAGACATTAAATAAATTATCTGCTACAATAAAACAAGTAAATAAAAGGAATAATATGTAATGATTTGAAATAAAGACAAGTATAGAAACTATCCACTAGTACTACTCAAATAACAAATTCAACTTAGAAGGTCACGCGGTCAACTTCTTTTCAGACGCCTCAGAGGTTTATCGGGAATTAAAGAGGTTTGAACCTAATGAGTTTGAATGGGGATAACGTTGGTCATGAAAGGACAGGAATAGTTCGGGCCAAATCAGCAATAAATTGGCCATTAAGGTCATTATGGATTTTATTTTATTCGTAACAAAGTAAGGAGCATTGAGGATTTTGTGTTATAAGGATTGGATACGAGAGGAATGCGACGGTTTAGCGGAACCAAAAGCTCTACTCCGTCAGTACAAATAGGTCTTATAATAGTCATGTATATGAGTCTTTGATAATTTATTGGGAGGTTACAAATAATAATTTAAAATGATGTTTGTTTATAATTCAAAGTTATTGGGGATCTTTATACATGATAAACTTCTACGACTCCCCAACAACTTATTTGAGACGGCCATGAGATAAAAAAATAATAATTGGTCTCAGCTTTAACAAAACTGGTTTGGCCAAGCCAAGGTTAGAAATAGAAGAAATGACGTCGACACGCATACATTTTTTTTAAATCTGTTTTTTCTTTCCTTTTTTTCATTCCAGAATATAAGAAAATAAGGAATTTTTAAAAGTTTTCCGATCTGCGAGCTATCAACACCCTACTAAAAATTCTAACTGTATCATCGTCCGAATAGCCATAGCATATATATACAGTGGATCTTCGATTATCCGAACTAATCTTGTCAGGGGTAGTTCGGATAATCGAAATTCACTAACAAATAAATATCAACCAAATGTATATTAATTTGTTCATTTAACGTCACTTTATGCTGCTATGGCTAATCCGACGATGCTACATTGGGAGCTCTAAATTTTGCCTATCCAGGTTTAATTAGGATAGGGATTTTTAACGAGTACCTGACATCGTACAAGCTCGGGACCCCCGTTTAACGTCCCTTCCGAAGGACGGCGTAACTAAGGATTTTTTACTCCCTTAAAAAAATCCTAGGGCCACCTGCCGGGCTACGAACCCGCGTTCTTGGGTTTAGTAGTCTATTACACTAACCACTAGATCACAGGTGACCGTCGTCAAGTCAAGTGAAGATCTGTAGTCCAGAAGATGTGATAGTTGTTTGTAGCGTCTAGTCAGTTCCTGTCTTTTTAAGTTTGTATGTACGTTCCATGTAAATGTTTTGTCCAGGTATAGTTCGAGATAACGTACATAAAATGAATAAATAAATAACAATAATAATAAATAAATACTTGTATATACGGTAAAATAATCAATACAACCTGCAATAACTAAAACTTGAACTACAACCCTTGAACCGTCTTGGGTTCAGTACCTCACAGAGACTACTGTTCCTTGGATTAAAGTTGTACAGGTGATTTATACGAGAACAACCTCAACCGCCAGATTTTCCCCAACTAAGAGTGTCTTTTTATAGATACCTTAGGCTTAGCCTCCGAGGGCCTGCAGATCCCGCAGGGTCTATCGGATAGAGTTAGCAGATAATTTATCTGCTACAGCCGTATTTAAATCCGGAAGCAACTCATCACTTGACAACGCAAAAAAAATAAAATAAATAAACAAAAACCCATAGAAGGAAGTTTTTTTTTTACATATTTATCCACACCTGTCAAATGAAAACAATGACAATCATCAGATTGGCTGACAGTAAAATAATATAGAATGACACGAGAGGCATGAAGAAGAACAGCAGCCAACAACTACCTCTCCATTGGCTTGATTCAATTTCAAATGAGAACAGATCCCTCATCCACATTCTTTTTAATCTCCTCCTAGTGTTCTCAGGCATGACAGTAGTGGCCATTTGTTGTATCAGTGGTTTTGGGTGACCGTGTAGTTTTCCTTGAAAGCGTTTGTAGTACGTTCGTATGTGTTCGTCAACCGTTGGTATTTTAAGTCAGTATGCAGAGTTTTGTTATTGGCTTTTGTGATAAGCCTAAGTACTTTTGACTGAAAAATTTGCAGTCGTTTTCTATGAGTCTTTTTAGCGATCCCGTAAATTTATAATGTATATGTCCAAACTGGTTTTAGTAAGTAAGTCTACGTGTTTAATTTCTATCTTACGTCTAATTTGGAGTTTTTCCTGAATGGTGACTGTGAATACAGTAAATTGAGTTTTGGTTTAGTTATTGCTTGTGGTTTAGTGATTGGCGTTTCATGTCGTGAGGAACCCATGTCATTCTCCTATCAAACGTTAGTCCAAGATAAAGAAGGAAGTAAAAAAAAAAAAAGAAAAAAAGAAATGAAATGTCAAATTATTCAACTAATGCAATATAAAGAAAAGCTTAAAGATATATATGTGGCATAGGAAATAGCATTGGGTGAATTCATTTAGCAGTTTGGCTTGGTTAGGATCTGTGCCAACATTTGATTTGTTCCGACAGTCCAATAAGATTATATCTTGGCGGTTCCCTGAATCTGGCCCTATCAGTTGACTATTAACACAAATATATTTATAATTAATAGTTGATCTAATTACATCAAAATTATCATGTGATTTCAATAATTAAGTGGTACAATTAAAATAGGAGTCATCTGTGGTGTGGTGGTCAGCATAACAACCTTCTATGCACTAGATTTCGGGTTCACAGCAGTTGGCCTTTTCAAAAGGAGAAAAAACATTGGTTATGATGTCCTTCGGAAAGGATGTAAAATGGCGGTTTGGTGTCATGTACCAGTTCCTAACTCTAGGGAAAATTTAGGACTCAAATTTCAACGGTTTCAAAACTGGGTATTAAATTAAAATCCCACAAAACTTCATGTCCTCCTAAATCTTTTAATAACATCCCACTGATTCCTGTAGAACAGGCCCGGTACTTAGGACTTCACCTTCACAAACGCTTAACTTGGAATCCTCATACTAGACTGAAACGACAAGAGACAGCTCGCCGTTTCAGGCTACTTCAACATTTACTAGACAAACGCTCTAAGCTCCCAATGAATTACAAAAAACTCATATACATGACAATCATTAGACTTAGGGAATAGAGCTTTAGGGCTCCACTAAGCCATCGAATTCCTCTCGTATCCTTACAATCCAAAATCCTTCGTAAAATCCTCAATGCTCCTTATTTTGTTAAGAATAAAGTCATCCATAATGACCTTAATGACCCGTTTGTTGCTGATTTGGCCCGAATCCGATATCAATCTTTTCATGATGAACTTCATTTCCACTCAAACCCACTAGTTTCAAAACTCGCTACCTCTTCAATTCCTGATAATTCCCCGAGGCGTCTAAGAAGGTGGCGTCGTCTGAGTCTTTGGTTGAGTACATGGTAGAGGCGGTACTGTTTCTAAGAAAACAGGCTGTGCAGGGTTTGACAGGTACAGATTTGACTAGGTCGACCACGTTTTTCCACTAAAATAGGATACCAACTTTAAACAGAAGGGTCTGTGCGAATTCCACAGACTCCAGAAATTGGTGGCAAAGGCAAAGGCTATTGGGTTCGCTAAGCCTTTTCATTTATGTATTATTTTAATTTATATATATATATATATATATATATATATATATATATATATATATATATATATATATATATATCTTTTATATTCCACAATTATTATAATTTTTACATTGTTATTGTTCATACAACAGTACATAAGTTGTATCCCATAGTCAATTGCTATACTAAATGAGTGGAGCTGGTACTTTGTTGTAGTCCGGATTAGTAGATGATAATAATGGATTATTATATTTTATTTATTACGTATTAATTCTTACCTTTAAGTAAACAACTAGAGGTAATTTTTATAAAAATTCTTTTTATTATAAATATTGAGGATAATCTATTAGTTTTATTTTGTATATATCCGAAAAAAAATATTCTGTTTAAAATTATTGTATTTAATAGATAGATTTAAGGAGAAGTGTATGTTGTGTTAAAAGGTTAAAAGACTTTTATTTAAATTTTATTAATATTTTAATGCATATTAGGGAGCTGATAATTTGTGAGATTTTTTGATATAAATAACACTAAAAGGAAATATTTTAGAATTTAAAGAAATTAACCACAGAATAGCTCTAGTCAGACTAATTTTTAAGAAGAAAATCCTAAGCATTGTTCAAGTCCACACACCAACTGCAGATTCGACAGAAGAAGATAAAATAGGACAAGAATTGCTCAAAATAAAGTTAAGTGGCAGAAATTAATACCGAACTCTACTTGCCAATAGAGCTGACCAAACTCCACTCAAGTTAGACCATACTCCCATAAGGGAAGTTCTATAAAGAGTTATTATGTATGTATATGTTTTTGTAAATATTAGTAGTTTATTGTAAACCATCTTGTTTTATAATTCTCTTTATAATAAAGGCTTTATTCATTCATATCTTTTATATTTAGTACCGAAGAAGACCTGCGGTCGAAACGTTGGGGTACTTTTCCGTTAGCCGGGCGTAAATATTATGGCCACGTGTTCTATTCTCTAAATTCATTCAAAACAAAGAACGTTTTCATTTTTTTCTTTGGTCTTATTTCTAGCTTAAAAAAAGATGATAATTTGGTATTTAGAACTGAAAATTATGCAGTCTCTTTTTTTTCAAGAGAAAGGTATATTTGGCAAAAAATGCAGTTTGCGATCAGAATCATCTTTGTGTGACCAAGCACGTTGGCGGAGCATTCTTTCAACATGCCGCAAGAAGAAGAGTCCAGATTGAGTTTTCTAACATCTTTGATATTTATTTGCGGCTGGAGCGAAGTGGCATTAATCAAATGGTGTCCAAAACAACTGGATATGAATCATAATACAGTTGTAGATTGGAAAAACTATTTAATAATAATAATAATAATAATAATAATAATAATGTCTTTATTTATTCTGGGACGAGTCCCTATAGAATGACATTACAGGCATTGTAAGCTATTATGTCTGTGAGTGTAAAATAATTACATTTAATTAATTATTACAATCAATTTAATAAGTGAGAACGAATAAAAAATGAACAAATAAAAAATGTGAATTACCTCAAATAACAGTATTTTAAAATCATAACAGAAGAAAAGAAAGAAAAAAAATTAAAATAAGATAAAATAATTATATAAAAGAAAGAAATTTATGGTCACATATATATAAAATTTATACCAAGAAAAAACAAAAAGAAAAAAGTGAAGAAAAATTAAACAATATTATCAGAGATTTACATTTCATCCCTTTTTGTCCTTTTTAATATCTATCTGTATGACATTAATAATACATATCTACGAGGTTTAAATTGCACACGCTCATATATATGAATACATAATAACACACACAAATGTACATCAAAAGACATCATTCATTCATCGAATAAAGAGAACATTAAGTCAGAACTGATCCCCTACTATTTTCGATTTTTGGGGAATTGTAGGGATAATAGGTGCTGGAATATACGGGATTTGAAGGTTGGAAGATTATTGGAACGACGAATGGAAGAAGGTATAGAGTTCCAAATGGAGGAGGATCGGATAAGGAAAGCTCTCTTAATTTAAGAGAAATTTGTGTACAAGTATTAGAGGAACCTAATTTATTTTCTAGTTGAAGTTCCAAACCGTTCTTTGCCATTACTGTTAGTTGCGATAACAAACCTCATCGAAGAAGGGTCATCGCCTATTTCGATTACTTAATGATTGTAAGAAATTTGACAGAACTAACGGAGAAGTACTATACCAACGTTGGCTTTGAAATAAATCTTGCCTTCACCATTTTCATCTTCGTTCTAGACGGAGTATTTAGAGTCGATTATTATTGTTTACTTACGGATCGCTATAGAGAGAAGGTACAAGAAGATCGATAGATACATACAATCGATATATTTTATATATATAAGGGAGAGGGGAGGGAAAGAGGGGGAGGAAAGAGGGGAGAATCGATAGCTGCGCGAACGGGGCAGTCCGCGGCCGGGGCCGCCATGTGACAGTGCTCTCCGACAGAGGGTCCTCAGCTATGCCCGGCCTCATAGCTTTCAGCAGGAGGTGGGGTGTCGGCAGTGACGATCTTGTCGTACCTGGCCTCTTCCTCTTCATAATACATCTATCATGGTATATAATAATATATATATATATATATATATGTATATAATAATACTAATAATAAGGCTTTGTAAACCCAAAGGCTCGAACCCGATGTCACCGATCTCTGATTACAAACCGTCCACGGACCACTACCTGTCAGATTACTATTAAAACAATCCTCCCATCTACGCCTCGCTCTAACCGTCACACGTTTACCAGTCTGTATAGCGTTTATAAACTTTTTTAGGAATTGATTCGTTACTAAGGCCAGCAACTTTACAAGCTCATCTTAACCTTCGAGACGATATTACTGTAATGTTATTAACAGGCTGCATGTTCAGCAATAATTATAATAAAAATAAGAATAACGGTCATGCGTCGTGTAAGCGAAAAAAAAAACATGTTAAGCATAATCAAGTGTATAAAAGTCATGACAAGATCGTCTATCTCTCACTACCTTCACTGCTATCATATTTCTATATATAGAATATATACAAATCATATCAAGTATGTACTTTATATAAATAAATCATATATCATTCAAAGTTCAAGTAGTAATTAGGCTTAGCGAACCGGAAGATTCGACATACCATCAATCACTGCTTACAAAACTCCATACAGTGATTACTAATCAAACCCAATTCTGTCAGTCACTCTTAACGCGGGCCTATCATCTAAGTTTCGGTCTGCCCCTGAGGCCTTTACCAATCGGCACAGTGTTAATCAACCTTTACCAGTCGGCACAGTGTTAATCAACCTTTTAGTAATATATTTGTTACTAAGTTCAACTATATTACAAGTCCATTTTAATCTTCGCATGCACCACGATTACGCGTTGTTTAATCAGCTAAATTCTCCAGATTCTACGCAACTTATTTTCTAATATCTTAAGATGTTATTCATCCTTCATCATTAACAGCCAAGTTTACTTCCTTAATTCTGTTTATTCCACATGTATATATTTATTTATTTTATTTTGTTCATATCATTGTTTTGTTATGGAATGATTGTAAGCTACATAGCACCATTACTTATTCCCCACAATTGGCCGATTGTAATGTTCTATTAAGTATTTAAAAAATAAATAATTTTGTATATATGTCAACAAAAAAAGTCAATCACATATTTATTTACTCGGTGATGTTTTAAATGTTGAGGTATATTTCACTAATAATTCTTTATTTCCAATCAAGGTAGTATCCTGGGTCCCATCCTATACACGATATATACAGCTGACATCCCAACCCATCCAAGCACTGTTCTCACTACTTACGCTGATGACACATGTTTGTTATCAGTAAATAAGGATCCATTTGTTGCATCCCGTTCTCTTCAATCCCATATCTCAAACCTTCAAGAATGGTGTCAAAATTGGAGAATTAAAATATATCCTAAGAAATCCCACCAAATTACCTTTACTCTTCGTCGTAAACCTACGAATTCCTGCCCTACTGTATCCTTTAATGACATTCCACTGATCCCTGTCGAACAGGTACGTTACCTAGGACTCCATCTGGACAAACGTCTCACTTGGAATTCCCATACAAGACTGAAAAGACAAGAAACTGATCGACGTTTTCGCCTACTTCAACATTTACTGGACAAAAGTTCAAAACTCCCAATTAATTACAAAATACTCATTTACATGATAGTTATCAGACTTATTTGTACATACGGAGTTGAGCTTTGGGGCTCTACTAAATCATCCAATTCATCTCGTATCCAATCCTTACAGTCGAAAATCCTTCGTAAAATCCTCAAAGCTCCTTATTATGTCACAAACAAACTCATCCATCATGATCTTAATATCCTACATGTTACTGATTTGGCCCAAACTAGATACCTATCCTTCCATGAAAAGCTCCATACACACTTGAATCCGCTGGTCTCTCAACTTGCTTCCCATACTATTCCTGATAACCCTTCGAGGCGTCTGAAAAGAAGATGGCCTCGAGACCTTTTATTATATAACTTTATTGGAGTGCTATCAATGGATAGTTTCTCCACAAGTGTTTTTTTTTTCATATCCTTTGTTCATACAGCAGATTTAATTGATGTAATATAATTACAGTTGTAAATATGAATAAATTATTCTATTCTAAAATAAAAAACTTCTTTATTTCCAGTATTATATGGCTTTTAGTGGACCAAGAATTTTTCTCTTTCCTTCTATTATTTGTAATTTTATTCCGCATAAGTAAATACAGTTGCTGAGTTGTGGTGTCGGAAATCTCTGGTACAAATCCTACTGCTTGGTAGATTTCTATTTAACGTATTAGCAGCAGGAGATGGATCCGATAGGATTTAGGACCCTCTTGGGGTTCACCCAGGCTCTAATAAAGTGAGTATCCAAAATAAAGGAAATATCTGACGGTGATCTATGGCAAATCACTTTCCTACATATCTTTTGTCCAAGAAACAGTACAGTCTGTATTATGTACTGAACCCAAGATCCTTCAAGTCAATAAAATCTCATACAGACTTTCACTTAACATGCTATTTGAAATATTAAAAGTTTACATTTCCATGGAAATATCAGGAAATTTTCATTATGTAGCTAGGCTTGTTTTTTACACACACACACACAGACAAACCATTTGGCAAACTTATTTATTAGTAGGTTAGTGTTTAGAAAAAATATACACTGGAAACATATATTCAGCAAAATAAGTTTTAAAAAACCTCATAAGTTATCTTGATGTTGATGTTGTCGTATAAATATGCAAAATCCCATTTTAGCGTATTATAGGTAATTTACTATTTTTATTTATTTTTAACTATTTTTATTTATTTTAAGTTGGGCCGTTCATTGATGGCGAACAGCTACTATCCTTGTTCTTTGCTGACGACCAGGTCGTGTTTGCGAGGCGGAAGGTCTACCCTCAATTTATAGTGTATCCCCTAAAAATGTGCTACGAAACGGTGGACTTAAAAATTAATTTCGAAAAGACCGAGTATATGGCAATCGGAGATAGTGATACTAGTCCGCTTCTGGATGACAGGGAGGTCTGTAAAATAGTAAATGTATTCAAGTACCTGGGTTCTTGTTTAGATGCTACCGGGTCGTGCGAGCATGGCGTCAGAAGAAAAGGAGCAAGCCCGAAAGAATGCTGCATCCGGTCCTCTGGAATACAGAGATATCTGAAGAAAATCAACGCCGTATTTTCACAGCCCTAGTAGAAACTATCCTGACGTATTCCTCGGAAACCTGGACTATGAGCTCCCGTCTTTACTCAAAGGTGCAGGCGGTTGAGATGGATTTCTGGAGGTGTCTCTGTGTCACTAGGCTGGATAAAGTAAGAAACCAAGAAATTCGACAGAGGATGGATGTGGAGAGAATGGCGTTTGAATGTTGGCCAAACCGAGTTCTGGATTGGGTTCCACCTGGGAGGTGACGACGCGGACGGCCCAGAAGCAGGTGGATGGAGGGAGTCCAAGAGGAGATGGCTGGGCGAGGACTCCAGGAGGATGGTTGGATGGATCGGGAGACATGGAACTCTGCTCTGATCAGTTGAGGCAACCATTGTCGGAACACCTATAAAATAAAATATATTAAAACGAAAACATATATCACCACTATCCTATATGAACGACAAGGATTGTGAAGACCAAGATCACACTTACCCTAATTACGGTTTCACACGATAGTGCCTGAATGAGCCTCGAGAGGTTCAGCTGATCCTAAATGTTCCATTTAATAATATGACTGTAAACAGATTAAATAATATTTGAGAGCGATACCTTCAGCGCAGAAACTCAACGCTCTAAACACATAATTATATTAATTTAAGCCCTAGAAGATTTAAAATAATTGATCGTAAATTAACTATCGATTCGCACCTGTTTCATCGAACACCTGAGGTGAAGAAATGATTTTGCGTATTTTAGATTATATATCGATATTTAGCACTCGAAATTTTTTTAAAAATGCAAATAAGATTAGAGATTTTATTACTTATGCAATACCCTAATCGCTTATCAATATATCGCAATAGATAACATTGTTTTCACGGTCTCATCTGACTGAGTACGGTATAAGGAACGTGTTTTTAATATTAAATCATGCGCCGATTGATTGGCCGCTGAGATAAAATCATTTCACACTCGGCGAGCGAATCATTCCTGAATTAAATATTTCTTTATAAACCTATTTTAAAGATCTCCCAAAGGGCAGAAGTTTGGAATAAGGTCACCAACCTTAGATCCGAAGTGACCTTCTCATTAAGTTAGGTAAAGTCGAGCGGCAAAAACTAAAAGAGTTTGCAAAAAAGTTGTTAGTACTTGGATGAGTGACCGGACATCGAGAAAAACCGTGAATTCTCCGGATAATCTGGGCTTGTCAGAAAACTGGAGGCAACCTACAACGTCCGATATATTATTCCAGGTGTATAATGGATACATATGGTTGTTGACGTAGAAAACAATAATCCAAGGATCTAGAAAACTTTATAATTGTAGGAATGTCAAATAATTTAAACCTGTACCAACGCGTGAAGGGTCTGGGGTTCAGTACATGGTAGAGACTGTAGAAGACAACGGTTGTGCAAGGAGATGATCTGTCCTGGATCAGGCTCAACCCCCATATTTTTACCCTTCATTTTGGGTAAACAGTTTGTAGAGGCTGGGTGAGCCCCACGAGGGTCCTGGATCCATCTCCGGCGCTAACAGCCTGGATAAATACATAAATCAAATAAAAGCCTCCCAGCTAGCGGATTTAAACTCATAGGGATTTGAATTAATGGCTTACAGTATAAATAGAAGAACATGCATGTGAACGAGCTAAAGCGTTTACAAAATAATAATATTTAAAAACGTCAATATCATTCTCAGTACTTGGATGGGTGACGGCAAACGGAGAATTTAAAGCACGTCAGCTTACCGGAAGCAACCTACTACGTACTGGCGCCGAAATAATGCACTTGATCTAAATTTTTCCTTCAAAATCTTTCAGTTGAACTTGAAAAAGTTTCGAAACAAGCGATGTTGGGACTTTAAAATAACAAATATTTTCCTGAGTTCACTTGTGGAGTAGTGGTGCAGTGTATAGTAGTAAGCATAGAGAATTTATATGCCCAAAGTAGCGGGTTCGCAGTCCGGCAAGTTTAAAGCTTTAGAATTGTTTAAAGAGGTTAAAAAATCGTTATTCTTGTCATCCTTCAAAGGGGATAGGAAATAGTGGATCCACTCCTATGCGGTATCAGATCCTATCCTACCCTACACCCTAATTAATCCTAGATAGGCAAAATTCATGACTCCCAACGTAGCATCGTCCGATTAGTCATGGCAGCATAGAGTGACGCTAAACAAATAGACAAAATAACAATGGTTTTCCTTATTTAACCGCGCCTTTATTTACTTGTAATAATGTTTTTCCGAGTTATCTTAAACTCGAAATACTTAAACTTCTTAACTCCTTCAAACTTATTTCTTTGACTTTATCTATCTATAACAACACACTCACCGCTTATTCTTCTACTTAAAATATATTTATAATTTTTTTTAGATTAATTTATTGATATTTACAACAAGTAAATCTTCTATATGAACAAATGACATGAAAAATAAAAACACTTGTGGAGAAACTACCCATTAGTAGCACTCCAATTAAGTTCTATAGTAGAAGGTCTCGAGGCCATCTTCTTTTCAGAACGAGACTAGCGGATTCAAGTGTGTATGGAGCTTGTCATGGAAGGTTAGGTATCTAGTTTGAGCCAAATCAGCAACATATGTGATATTAAGATCCATGATTGATGAGTTTGTTTGTGACGTAATAAGGAGCATTGAGGATTTTACGGAGGATTTTGTATTGTAAGGATTGGATACGAGATGAATTGGATGTTTTAGTAGAGCCCCAAAGCTCAACTCCGTATGTCCAAATAGGTCTGATAACTGTCATGTAAATGAGTCTTTTGTAATCAATTGGAAGCTTAGAGCGTTTGTCCAGTAAATGTTGAAGTAGGCGAAAACGTTGAGCAGTTTCTTTTCAGTCTTGTATGAGGAATTTATAAATTTAAATTTAATTGCATTACTACTTCTTAACGGGTTATTAATGCTTTAGTTATTAGAAAAAGTTTTATAATCTTCTCATAACAACCTCATAAAAATGGCTATATTCCACTCGCTAACGCAATATTCTGTCCGAGAAGAGAACTGCTAGGAGCTCTCGAAACATCATATTGCTTTCCACTTCCTCCTCAAAACTCCTCTTTATAGTCAATCCTCCTCCAATTCCATCTTACCCCTCAGTCAATCGTCAGTTTCGGTATTTCCTATTTATAATCTTCCTGATCCATTGAGATAATTTATTTTTTCCTCCTTTATTCATCCACAATATCCACCCTGACTCTTTCCCATTTTCCCTTAGTTTTGGTCAACTTGAAGGGACCACGAGCCAATTTCAATTCCTTCGCAGTTGTTGCTTTCTTTTCCTTTTAATTCTCTCTCATCTATTCATCATGTCTCTTTTTTCTTTCTTCTGACCACTTCTCTTATTGATAGTACCCTGGAATCCCAACTTTAACACTATCTTTCTGATAGTATCTCTCTGTGCTGCTTCTGCTTTTATGTTGTGTATTTCTAAATATTTTTTTAATTTCTCGGATGCAGCCTGTAGTTAATTCCTTTTCTCAGAGATACTTAAAGATTTGTTTTGACAGCTTGTTGTCGTCCATTCTGTATGTCCAAAAAACTTCTTTTCCTTATCGTTTCTGTTATTTTTTCTATGTTTTGATATATTTCATCACGGCTTCGTAGTTTTCAGGTTTCTGTGCTTCTTCCTGACTTTTCCTTATTTAACTAAAAATATGTTTATTAAGTATAGTATGGTTCATTAGAACCATATACCTACCCATAGGAACTGAATTAATTCTTGAATTAAGTTGTTCGATCTCAATCTATACACTTCCTCCATTTTTCTTGTGTTATAAACTCTTCTTAAAGTCCATCCGTCTATCTTGACTGTTCTCTATATCAGACACACCCGTAATATCTGACTCCGTCCTGTAATAACTTAATTTTGCATTTACCTGAGGTATCATATCTCACTCAACGTTTTCGCCTACTTCAACATTTACTGGACAAACGCTCTAGGCTCCCAATTAATTACAAAAGACTCATTTACATGACAGTTATCAGACCTATTTGGACATACGGAGTTGAGCTTTGGGGCTCTACTAAACCATCCAATTCATCTAGTATCCAATCCTTACAATCCAAAATCCTTCGTAAAATCCTCAATGCTCCTTATTCTGTCACAAACAAACTCATCCATCATGATCTTAATATCCCATATGTTGCTGATTTGGCCCAAACTAGATACCTATCCTTCCATGACAAGCTCCATGCACACTTGAATCCGCTAGTCTCTCAACTTGCTTCCCATACTATTCCTGATGACCCTCCGAGGCGTCTGAATAGAAAAGGGCCTCGAGACCTTCTACTATAGAACTTTATTGGAGTGCTACCGATGGATAGTTTCTCCACAAGTGTTTTTTTTTTTCATGTCATTTGTTCATATTAGCAAATTTACTTGTAGTATTATTATTACAGTTGTAAAGTAAATAAATTAATCTAAAAAACAAAACAAAAAAAACCATAAGGTTTCTTATGCCACACATAACTTTCGTGTCGTAGGCTAAGCGTTCTAGAATTTTGTCGATTAGTTTCTATTGCTTTTTATCTGTATTTTTTTATCAGCTATTGTTAGAAAGAAAACAATAGGTTAGCAGTCTTTTTCTACTCTTGAATATTTTGCACATACTGCCACTTACGTAAAATAACATATTACAATCAAATAATTTTTCAAATATATAAACTTAAACGCAGAAGGTGATAGAATAAAACTGAATGATGAAAGTGTTGCTCAGTGTGCATGCGATACCGCTTAATACCCCATGATATAAATATATATATATTCCATGATCAGCATACTACTATGATGACCCATAATATTTTTTTTTTCTTTTTAAATATTTTGTTTTATTTTATTTTAAAATATGTACAAACTTTAAAACATTGGTGAGATAATCCCTTACAATGATAATGAGTTCACATTACAACGGTTACTGATTAATATGTTTTTGTTGTTGGTAAAATTTAAAAAACCAACAGAAAAGAGAGTACATAGGATTTACTTAAGACAAAATTTATGTATAATATAATAAAAAAGGCATATTATTTATAATAGTTTGTGTTTTGTTCGTTTGTGTCTGAATTTTGTGTTGTTGTTTTTGTATAATTTGCTATTTCTTGTATGAGTGTGTTGTCTGAAAGTTGGCATGAGGTGAAGAATCTGAGGGTTTGTTGGTGTATGAATTTTTGTATTGTCGGGATGTCCAGTTCTTTGTGCATTGTGGTGATTTTAGTATATATTGGATAGTTTTTACCCATGATATTGGTATTGGCGAATAGAAGCTTAAATCTAGATAATGATTTAATTGATGACCACTACTTCATGTTTAAAATATATCGATTTTCAAAAGTACTAATTAATAAAAATAAGATCTAAAAATAAAATAATTGCTTACATTCATAAAATATTTCTGGATTTGCTTTGAATTTAAAACTTACTCGTGTATTAAACATTTTACCCCATATAAAACTTATAATCGATTACTAAAAAAAAAACCATTACTAGTACCTGTGATGGTAGATACTGTACAGTTTTTAAGCCAACGTGTGCATGATGATGATTTGACTTAGATCACGCTCAAGTCCAGGTTTTTACCCGAATTAAGGATACCCACTTTAAAGAGGTCGAGAAATCACCAGGACGGTCTGCATTCCTTTAGATTCGATCTATTCCACTTACTTTTTTTTATCTATCAAATATAGTTCTTAAATATTAGATAACTCTCATTATTAACCAACTAATGCACCTTAATTTTAACAAGGAATACATTAACATTTAATTAATAAAGATGAATATTTTGCCGAAGGATCTTAAAGCTGACTAAACTTGAAGCTACATCAGGGAGTCAAGAGTTGATAAAGTAGTTGACCTGGCCGTCGAGAAATCTCATCCTGAGTGTTAGACCTCTTTACTTCAATATCCCACCTTTAACCTCTTCGCTATATGAATTATATTATATATCAATAGTATTATATAGAAATATATATATTATTTTTTAACAAAATTGTATTAATTATATGATTCATAACTATTATAACGTCTTGGATAGTTTTTTTTTCTTACAGGTTATTGTCGTGTATTTATTAACGAGATAGAGAGAAATTTATTTATGCTCATTGATTAAGGAGAAAATAATAATAATTAATAACGTTTTAGTGAATCGTTCATATTTTCACGTGACCAGTTTAGATTTATCGTTTAAAATTAAAAACAATTTTTTTTTTACAATAATTTATTAATATTTACAACTGTAATTATATTACATCAAGAAAATCTGCTGTATGAACAAAGGACATGAAAAAAAAAACACTTGTGGAGAAACTATCCATCGGTAGCATTCCAATAAAGTTCTATAGTAGAAGGTCTCGAGGCCATCTTCTTTTCAGACGCCTCGGAGGGTTATCAGGAATATTATGGGAAGCAAGTTGAGAGACTAGCGGATTCAATTGTGTATGGAGCTTGTCATGGAAGGATAGGTATCTAGTTTGGGCCAAATCAGCAACATAAGGGATATTAAGATCATGATGGATGAGTTTGTTTGTGACATAATAAGCATTGAGGATTTTACGAAGCATTTTGGATTGGATACGAGATGAATTGGATGGCTTAGTAGAGACCCAAAGCTCAAGTCCGTATGTCCAAATAGGTCTGATAACTGTCATGTAAATGAGTCTTTTGTAATTAATTGGGAGCTTTGAACGTTTGTCCAGTAAATGTTGAAGTAGGTGAAAACGTCGAACAGTTTCTTGTCTTTTCAGTCTTGAATGAGGATAAAAACAATAATAAATTAAAAACGTTATAAGGAATATAAATCACATAAAAAACAGCTGATAAATACTTAATAGAAAATTCAAAATACACTCACCAAATTTCAAAAATCATAAAGGAAAAAATAAAATAAAAAAATAATAAACAGTACAACTGCATGTGGTTCGAATAGGTATACAAAGATTTCCTGAGATGGAGATTACCTACGAGGATGTTCTGGAAAGCAACCGTCTCAAGATGAAACTGGATACTCGCGTGGGTTTTCAAGAAAAATTTAAGCTGAAGACGGGAAAGAAATGGACAGAAGAATGAATGCGGAAGTACTGGCCCAATGTCAAGAAGAAAAAAGACAGTTGAAATGACAACGCCATATAAGAGAAAAAGAAAGTAAAAAATACAAGAGAAAAAGGACATTATCAAGAACTCAGTGGACATAAGGATAGTCCAAAAAATCTATTAGTGTCGAAGAGCGAAATGCAATTGGTTGCTACGTAATACTGTTATAACTAAGTTAAATTGTTTTATTTTATTGCTATATGCATATTTCTAGTTATTTAGTTAGTTCATTTAACGTCACTTTATGCTGCTATGGCTAATCGGACGATGCTACAGTGGGAGCTCTAAATTTTGCCTATCCAGGTTTAATTAGGATAGGGATTTCTAACGAGTACCTGACATCGTACAGGCTCGGGACCCACGTTTAACGTCCCTTCCGAAGGACGGTGTAACTAAGAATTTTTTACTCCTTAAAAAATCCTAGGGCCACCTGCCGGGCTACGAACCCGCGATCATATGCATATTTCTATAATAACTACTATAATTAAATAAATTCTAAATTATCCATAGAAAATTCGTATTGTCAGTCTTGCAAACCCTTTATAAATAAAAAAGAAAGTTTGTTCGTTTTCTCCTGAAAAGGAAACGTAAAGCGTAAAGGATTATTTCATAACATTAATAATTAGGCCTTTCACCAGAAGATCTTTGTGTATACATAATGTTATACTTACATACAGGAATCCCCATTTATAAGAAAAAAAAAGTGTTAATGTATAACCGATACAACATAATATTTGGCTTATTTACATATTGTAGATATTATATAACTGTAAATAAAAATAACTGTAATTAAGTGACGATATGCTAATTACTAAGTACTAAAAATTAACACTAAGTGGGCCAGACTCAATGGCTATAATGTTATACATTAAAGCCAATAAAGAATTTATATATAAAAAAACAACATAATATTTGGCGCCCAAACAATTATTAATCTTTATTACTTTCCTATTTTTGTTTCATTTTATTGATAACTGACATTTTATGTACATGTTTCTATACCAACTATTTGTACAAATATATTTTTTTTATCTTGAATATAGTTGACCTAGTATATATATACTATGTCGTGGGGGGGGGGGGGGGGGGCGAGGGCCCGGTATAAGCCCGCCACAAGTTCTAATCACATCCCTGTCTAACATAAAACTATTTTACGCTAGATACTACCCCACTACAGCCGTGAAGAAGACCTGCAATCTGGGCCGAAACGTTGGCTATTTAATAAACATTTCTCACTATTTAATAGAAATTTATTGACCTCCACCCGGACCATTTTCTTCCACATATTTTTTTTAAATATTCGTTTTTAGTAAGAAGATTATTTTGGCACCCAACTAAGCGGTTTCTTGTGTAGAAAGGAGATAGTTGGGGGGAGCAGTAAAAAAAAAAAACACTGAATAAGTACTAGACCCATAATTATGTGCCGGCGTTTTGACCTACAGTGTAGGTCATCTTCAGGGCTATGAGAGAGAAACAAACAGAACAAAAAATATAAAAACGTACAGTAACAATAATATGGTGACAAGTAATGTAGAAAATTAAAATAGTGACAGATATGAAAATTAAAGATGTGACAAAAAAGTGACAGAATATAATAAAATGAAGGTATAGACAGATATAATAAAATTAAGGATAATGAACAGAAATTAAAATAGTGACAGATATAATAATTAAAGATAACGAATATAAAATAAAATACAGAAAAAAATGTACAGAAAGGATAGAAAAGTAAAAATAATATAAAGGGAAATAAAAAAGAGGAGGTAAACAAAGATACAAAATGAGAATATTAACATATAAAAAGATGGTTGGAACATTTAAGGATTTAGAAAAACTAGTAAAATAAAGATATAAAATGTATGATAACGGACTTCTAGAGGTTACCTAAGTAAATGTAAATGAGACATTATTTATTTATTAAATTTTTTTACTGCACCCCCCAACTATCTCCTTTCTACATTTGATCATCCAGTCAACGATTTTCCTCTCATACATAAGCGGTTTCTTGTTCTGCGCATCTTTTCATTAACTGTTGAGGCTGCGGTTTTTGAAGCAATCGTCAGCCTTTAACGTAACTGCTTTCATTATTAAGAAGAAAAAAAACGGTACAACTATAACTTACAGGGTAAGAAAGAAGAAGTTAAATTTTCCTTAAAACATAAAAATAAACGAGAAAAAAAATACAATTAATTTAAAATGTAGTTGCAAGAAACATGCCGGTCCCAAGTTCTCTACAATCTAAATTATCGATATAATTTAAACCTTAATATCCACAAAATCTTGTCAAGAAAGCTGCTAAATAGGAAAAAAAGATTATCGAGACTCGATATATCAAAATATAGAGAAACTTTTGAATAACTACAATTTCTATATCCAAAAACTATCATTCTATGTATGAATAAAAAATATACATACATTTTTTCCAAGACATCCCAACTCAGAGTCACTGAATTTTGTATACTGTCAAAAAATGATATTTAATTTTAAAAAGTCAATTTTTTTATCTTTTTGATTGTATTGGACTTTATTATTCAGTCAATCCTAACGTTAAATATAAATAGTGTAATTTATTTCTTAATAATTATTTATTTAGCTACTCTTAATTTGTTATATATCCATATGTTATATATAGTCTTACATGGTTTTTTTAATGATAAATTTTAAATTTTAGTATGAGGTTAAAATGTGGGTTTCGTCTCATGCAAGAGACACCACTAACTGTACATCATTTGCAAGAGAAGTTATAAATATATAATAGTTTTTTTTTCATATAAAATAATTATAATGTAATAAAACACAGAACTATAGTACAATAAAACGGAAAACTAAAAGGAAACAGGAATATATTACAATTTGTTGAAACGATTGGTGAGAAAGGTAATAGAGTTCACATCAGAATATCTTTCAAGAGTCTCGGTTTTAGTCTTGGAGATGAAATTGGTTCGGCCTATGTTGAATGGTACAGCTCCTTTGACTGTATCCGATCTTGAATCTGCTGTAACGCTTTTTAATAAATTCTTCAATCGTCTCTAGTTTTAGCTCTCGGTGTAGTTGACTGTTACGCATTTACTGCGATCCGAGGATTTTATTTTGGAAGGTTTGCAATTTTTTCGCTTAATATGCTATTCTATTTATATATACCAGCAGCCCCGGTGAATAAGTGGTCAAGTCGCATTAGTCCACTTCGAGTTAGCTGTGTTTAGGGAAGCAGAATCGTATTATTTTCGTAGTTTTTGGTTTGAAATGGAGTTGTAATATGAGCAATAACTCCTTTTAATAAGAAAATCATTTTGGACAAAACTCGACAACTTTCACCGGGGCTATATATATATATTTTTTAATTATAATGCAATTGGGAAAAATCACAATGCAAAGCCTTATGTTTCAAAATACACCCACTTACCAGTCGACGTTTCGCCTATTCAGGCATTATCAAGACCCCAAAACCAAAAGGGGGTTATGTGAATCACATCTCGAAGAAAAAGGTGCAATACATCCCAACGATCAACAGCCCAAACAGGCTCCAAACATGAGACAGCACCCCACCACCAAGACGTTCAACATACTCATGTCTAGTAGTGGGTGTAGTTTTGAAACATAAGGCTTTGCATTGTGATATTTCCCAATTGCATTATAATAAATAATAGTGTTTCTTTTTGAGTTTATATATTTTTAAATTTGTTCTCCCCATGGTAACCCCATGGAGGGACCGTTTATTAATATTAGGACATGCTCCATACTTAAGTAATCATATTACATGTCATTACATGTGATTTTAGTATAATTTAACAATATAAGAAATTTATAGTTTGACTAAATTGATAATTTTAAAATTTTAAAACCTTGTAATCCTAAATTTTGTAATGAAAAAATAAATAAATTTAACAAACATACAAATAAATAAAAATGAAAGGTTTTATAATATAAATGGTGTAACTAAAAAAAAAAAAAAAAAAAAAATCATTTCGTAAGTTATACATTACGATTAGCGACAGTACTTAATAAAAATGTATACACATATATTTATACTCAAAACAGTTAAAATTAAAACTGAAAAACCAGGTATCGGGTGAATTGCCCTTCCTATGTTCTAGAGCTGATCAAAATTTATGTCTTTTATAAATGATAATAAGTCAGTTTTATTAATTAATTAAATATTTAGAAAATATTTATATATACATATATATATATATATATATATATATATATATATAAAACTACCACAACCCATCACGCTAAACTACCAGGTTGCCCCCCTCCAATTTAATAAGACTGAATGAGCCCCAGGAGAGACTTCAGATCCCAAGAGGGTCTATAGCTCTTAACAGATTAAATAATCCATCTTCTATCTTCTACAGGTGGCTAAGAACACACTAAGCTTATAAATAATATGATTATCATAGCCCGTCCATTAGGGTATGATAATCGTATACAGGTGACTCAGAGGAACACATGACGCTCAATCCTTATCAAACTCTAACCACTCCGAACCCTTCACTAACTGGATTATAATGTAATAATGGTTCCAAGGAGTAAGAGAGGGGGGTATAAATCGATATTGTCTAGACAACTATCGATAATGGAGAAATATGTCACTTATAATTCAGGGTTTAGAGAGCATTCAATTACTGTAATTGTTTAATTAACATTGTACGATTCTATTCTAGTTCTGATGTAGTTTTTTATTCACAAGAAGCAATGGATAATAATTTCATTAAAAAAATCAAGGGCGGATTTAGGGGGGCACGTGCCCCCCCCAGACGGTTTTTTTGTGTACTGTGGAGAATCCATTACAGTACATACTTACAGGCAAATCACATGATCATAGTTGTTAAAATATATAAATAAAATAACAGAAAGAACATGAGTGAAACTATTGTTTAGATACTTTAATAAACCTTTCTATTGATACTACAAGTTTATTTCTAAGTTATTGTTGATATTTTTGCCTGTCTGTCCGTTGTGCCCCCCCAGGAAAAAATATAATTGGAATGTGGATTGTGTGAAACCATGTGTTGATTTTTTAGATGGTTGCCAAGCAACAGGAATCTCATATGCTTTAAACTTCATTAAAACCTAATCACTGCAACCGACCGTGAGTTTAAAATCCTGATGGAATGTGCTCTTTATTTTTTAAGATTTAATAATAATAATAGTCGAGATTGGAAATTGAATTTCCAGTCAACTATTTCTATTAGAAATATAACTGTTATAAAATATAACTGCTTGCGCATGCAAACAAGATTGCTCTTTACGCAAAAATAACTGCAGCTGCGTTAACACACAAGTACCAGAATTTTTTAGGTACTTGTGTATTAGCAAGTCTGCAGGAACCGTTATACACCATTGTTTATAACCTGAACACTGATAACTCTGAATCCTTCTTTTTGCCTACTTGTTCGTATGCGGGAGCAGTTATATTTTGTAACAATTATCTTTTATAACAGTTATCTTGCATAATGTTTTTAAATCTATTGGGGTAAGTTGAGGTTAGGGGTGGTTTGTTTTAGAAATATAATGTACTAGCTTATGCCCGCGGCTTCGCTCGCGTGGAATTTGGTCTGCCACATAAAGTTTCGTGAAAGATCATTTTAAATAAATAATTATTTTTTAAAATATAAGTTACTCATACATCCAAAATATCAGATGTCTAACTTCAAAACTGACGTACTCTATACTCTTGGGGTGGAATTATCCAAATTTCTTTCTTAAACTATACAAAGAACCTAAATACAAATTTCAAGATGCTAAGTTCCTGATTTGCCTATAATTATGTAATATAACGGGGGGGGAGGGGCACATGCCCCCACATAAATCAGCCATTGGTGTAGCCTATGAGGAATAAACTATTTTACTCAATAAGTTTCATCCAAATCTGTCCAGTAGTTTTTGCGTGAAAGAGAGACAAATATACAAACTTTCACATTTATAATATTAGTAAGATAATATAACCATCTGTTAGAAATATAATTGTTATAAAACATAACTGCTTGCGCATGCGAACAAGATTGCTCTTTACGCAAAAATAACAGCGTCTGCGTTAACACACAAGTATCTTCCTCTCTAATAATAATATGTAATAGGTATCAGTTCCGCAAGTTATCGCTAAGAGTTCAGATACAAAAAGATTTAACTTTTTATTAGCTTCCTTTTTAATATTCTCCAACAATACAAATGATCTTGAGCTTTAGTAAGGAAAAAGAGTGTAATTGTGGGGAATGTGTATACTCCTGTAATCGTTTCATCAAGAAAGGAACGTTGAAAGATGAATGATTACCGAATCTTGATCTTGATTTTGATCACATCTTGATGAAATGATTACCGAAATATATTTATATATATATATATATATATATATATATATATATATATATATATATATATATATATATATACATACACACATTTCCGATATTTACACTCTTTTTTTTCCATCCTAAAATTCATGATTATTTCTATTGTTGGAGAATATTAAAAAGGAAACGAATAAAAAGTTAAAACTGAAATCTTGCTGGACTGCGCTGAAGTTACACCATGCGGAACTGATACCTAATAATAGTAATACTCTATATTGCTATTCACTAAAGGGTAGTGAGGTAACTAAGTGTGTAGAGTGCTGAATTGATAAACAATATTTCACCCATTTAGTCGTCTCCAGGACAGAAAAAAGAATAATAACCTCAAAATGCAACAAGACACTAACCAGAGTAAACATCCCACCACCTCCGAGGCTCAAATGGAACTACTGAACCATAAGGAAGGTTACCTGACTTCAATTGGGAAAGGTTAGACAAAAAGAGCTGATAAATAATAAATAGAAATTGAAAAATACACTCACCAAGCTTCAAAAAAATAATAAACAGTACAAGTGCATGTGGTTCGAAGAGTTAGAAAAAGATTTCCTGATATGGAGATTACCTACGAGGATGTTCTGGAAAGCAACCGTCTCTAGACGAAACTGTATACTCACGTATGTTTTCTAGAAAAATCTAAACTGAAGGCGGAAAGAAATGGACTGAAGAATGGTGGAGTAATGAGGGAGTACCGGCCAAATATCAAGAAGTAAAAACAGTTGAAATGACGTGATCCTCAGTAGGCCAATACAAAAATAAAACAAAACACCAAACAGAAGACAAGAGACCATATAAGAAAAACACAACCTACGGAACTAATACCTAATAATAGATATGGGCGTTGAACCTTCATACATTAGAAAACGAATTTCCTAAGCCTTCCTAAATAACACCTACTTGGTCTTAGCTACGCCAGGACAGCCAATTATAACAGGATTGTTGATGTTATGGCACCTGAGATTTATCTAACTTACCTGGTTTGGACTTGGCCAGGTTTCAAAGCTTCAGTTACCTGTTCATACCACCGATATCTTATAGCCTCTGCGAATAGTTCAGTAAGATAAATCACTACAACTGGTTAGCGCTTGCTGGGGTCAAGGCGTACAGGCGACATAGTTTCTGCTCAACGTCGTCATCATAATGATTTTGGTGTAATTTTTAAAGTGATTGTATTTTTATTTATTTTCTAAGGGTTTCCTCAGATTGAGGATTCCTTCAACCAAAAATTTCCTTTAATTCATTTTCCACTTTTTCCTGTCTTGTATATCTTCCTCCCTCAGTTCATGGCCGTGCTTTCTTTCCTCAATCCCTTCTATCCATCTTTTTTGTGGTCTTCCTCGCCATTTCCTTCCTTCGGCACTCCAATGAAATGAAATTTAAGTTAGGCAATCTTTCTTCCTTCATTCTTCTGAGATGATGCTCCCATTCCAATCTTTTTTTCTCAATATTTTGGAGGACGTTTTGTTGAATTTGCATCTGTTCTCTAATTTCCGCATTAGCCCTTCTTTCTAGCCTGGATACCCTGGCAACTTTCCTCCAATAGCGCTTATCTTTTCTGTTTTGTCTCTGTTCCATATAGCAATATGCTTTCAATTATGGACTTGTATATGATATACAAGTCATATACAATATACAAGTGATTATACATTTTTTTAAAAAATTATTTATTGATATCTACAACTGTATTACAATAATACAACAAATAAATAGGCTAAGTGATATATAATGACATGATAATGACAAGTAGAGAAACTACCCACTGGTAGTACTCAAATCAAAGTTCAAGTAAGGAGGTCACGTTCTTTTCAGATGCCTCGGAGGATTATCGGGAATTGAAGAGGAAGCTAGGTTTGAAACTAAAGGGTTTGAGTGGGAATGAAGTTTGCTATGAAAGGATAGATACCGAGTTCGGGCCAAATCAGCAACGAAAGGGACATTAAGGTCGTTATGGATGAGTTTATTCTTAACAAAATAAGGAGCATTGAGGATTTTACGAAGGATTTTGGACTGTAAGGATTGGATGCGAGAGGAATTCGATGGCTTAGTGGAGCCCCAAAGCTCTACTCCATAAGTCCAAATAGGTCGTATGATGGTCATGTAGATGAGTCTTTTGTAGTTAATTGGGAGCTTAGAGCGTTTGTCTAGTAAGTGTTGAAGTAGCCTGAAACGTCGTGCGGTTTCTTGTCTTTTCAGTCTTGTATGAGGATTCCAGTGATTATACATTAAAATTAATATAGTAGAATTTATGCATTCATTAAGCACTTAGGTATAAAATTATATCTCTTAACTATTTAATCGCGCGCTAGTTTGCTGTTCTCAAGATATCAGGTTTAAACCCGACTGACGCAGATAAATTATCGAATCTGTTAAAAGCCAGAGATGAACCTTGTGGGATCCGGAGACCCTCCTGGGGCTCACCCAGCCTTCATAATCATCATCAACAGTGGCGCAACAACTCAAAAATTGAGTCAGGACCTCCTCAACCAGCTTCCGCTATGCCTCATTATCTAAAGCGGCTAAGATCCAATTCCGCACGCCAAGCAGATTCTTCTAGACTCCATCTCTCCATCGCAGCTTCTCGGCCCATATAGTTGTTCGTTCATCATATTTACTTCTACAAGACTTATACAATTTCAACTTTGTACTCCAAGTGAGATGATGATTTGTGAAGAGGTATCATAATCCGAAGGAGGTTCTGCTTGAAAGTATTATTTTTTATAATACAAATAGCATCGTCACTGTTTGGCTTTTTCATTTTTTAAGTGATTTTGAAGTATCGGAACTTTTTTGATTTATCCGATTCGATCGGATAATCGATGATCTCCTGTATTTCTGTATTTATATATACACATACATATTTATATACCCCTTAGAGAGACGCCTCCCCTAAGGCTGCTCAGGACATTACGGTCGACTGAACTTCACAGTGGCTACCTAAAGCTCCCAGTCTTCGCACACTTCGTAGAGAATAAAATTAATGAATCTGTTAACGGATTTAGTCTAAAGCTTCTTGAGAGTATTTTTAATATTTACATATTATTTATTTTTTATTATGCAAAACCAAGTAATTATTATTTTCACTCACTTATACAAAGATAAGCATAATTTGTCACGCATGGTTCAATTTATTAAACCTTGAGGTATTGGATTAAAGCGTTGTCTCTAGATTTCCAGCAAAATACAATATTTATCATATATAATAGAAAACGTTATGTTCTATAATCAGTAATATTTTAGCATATTTATCTTCAAAGCAATTAACTAAAATAAGTATTTGTATAATATTGACGTGCAAGTAGTAGAAATATTTACAAATGATAATAGAAGGAATAAGTGAATTTAAGAATTGTTAACGGGGAGCGGAGTGGCTCAGTGGTAGAGCACTGAGTTCCCATGCCGGAAATCCTGGTTCAAATCCCGCTGCAGGCTAGACTTATATTTAGTCTGTTTGCAGCCAGAGATGGATCATATAGGATCTAGGACCCTCCTGGGGCTCACCCAGACTCTGTAAAATATTATAACAATAGGGTACCCAAAATAAGGGGGAAAACTGGCGGTTGAGCGAGACCTAGGACATTCACCTCCTTGCAGAACCGTTGTCCATGAAACAGTACAGTCTCTACCATGTACTGAACCCCAGACTTGTTCACGGGTCGTAGTGGTTACATGTTAAAGAATTGTTAACGGGGAGCGGAGTGGCTCAGTGGTAGAGCACTGAGCAGTCATGCCGGCAATACTGGTTCAAATACCAGAGATGGGTCATATGGCATCTAGGACCCTCCTGGAACTCACCCAACCTCTGTAAAATATTATAACAATAGGGTACCCAAAATAAGGGGGAAACTGGCGGTTGAGCGTGACCTAAGACAAATCACCTCCTTGCAGAACCGTTGTCCATGAAACAGTACAGTCTCTACCATGTACTGAACCCCAGACTTGTTCACGGGTCGTAGTGGTTACAGGTTTAATAATTTTTAACTATTTTATTTTTAAAATAACCAACAAATGATAAATATAAACTATAAAATTATTTCTTATTTTATAAACTATGTCCATCCTCCATTATATTTTCCAGTCAACTATTTTCCTCTCTAAAATTATTTTTAGTTTTCTATTTAATAAAGTAATAATAAATAATTGGCATAAAGAATTAACTTTCAGCTCAAAAGTAAAAATGGAAACGCGATTGTTTTTTGTTTTGTTATTTTTTGTTCAAAACCGTTACCTAGGTAACAAGGAATGTTCATCAACTTTTTTCTCAAGTTTCTCATGAAAAATCCATTCAATCGTAGCAAGTCTCAAAATCCTTCTGGGGCTTACCCAGCCTTTTTAAACACGATAGCTCAAATTTAATGATATAAAAAGCTGTATCACTACAACCTCTGACAATGACTTACTTATCCACCTATTTGCAAATAAAATAACAAGATTCAGCTTATCTAAGTACAAGAAACTCATTTTGGAGAAAATTAGACTTAACCACTTATTAGCTGGGTCTATATATATATATATATATATATATGGTATATATACAGCCCTACTACAATAAGTGGTTAAGTCTAATTTTCTCCAAAATGAGTTACTTGTACTTAAGTAAGCGGAATCGGGTTATTTTCGTAGTGAATAAGGGGCTAAGTAAGGCATTTGCTTGAAAAGGAGTTATTGCTTATATTACAACTCAATTTCAAGCCAAAAACTACGAGAATGATACGATTCCAGTTATCTAAAAGCAGTTAACTCTTTCTAAGCGAAATCTGACTTAACCACTTATTGTAGTGAGGTTGCAGATATTTAATATGTAGTAATTTATTATATAAAAAAAATGTACCACTACAACCCAGTCTTGGACTCAATACATGGTGGAAACAGTATTATTTTTGAGCCAGTAATTTGGCCGAAATCAATAATAAAATTACGCTCTAATTTCTCATAAAGTTTTCTCCCAATTAAAGGTACCCACATTATAGAGGCTGGGTAGCTCCAGCAGAGTCTCGAGATCCCGCAGGGTCCATCCGTAGCTGATAACAGATTTATCTATCACAGCCGGATTTGAACCCTGGACCTACAGAACTGTAACTCACTGAGCAACTCCGCTCCCCATATCACCTGCTTACTGCAATTATGCAGTCGTACTTAGAACAAGTTCTGATACAGCATTATTTATCTTACTAATATTATAAATGTGAAAGTTTGTATGTTTGTCTCTCTTTCACGCAAAAACTACTAAACGGATTTGGATGAAACTTTACAGTAGTATAGGTTATACATCAGAATAACACATGGGCTATAGCAAGCGCGGATTTAGGGGGGGAGCGCACGGGGGCACGTGCCCCCCCTCCCGACAGTTTTTAGATACTGTGAAGAATCAATTATAGTACATAATTAAAGGCTAATCCCAAGATAATAGTGGTTAAAATAACAGAAAGAACATGAGTGAAACTATTGCTTTGATATCGTATTAATATTATAAATGCGAATGTTTGTATTTATGTTTGTTACTCATTCACGCAAAAACTACTGAACGAATTTGGATGAAACTTATTGAGTAAAATAGGTTATACATCATAGGCTAAAGCAAGGGCAGATTTATGTGGGGGCACGGAGGCATGTCCCCCCCCCATTATAGTACATAATTAAAGGCAAATCAGGAACTCAGCGTCTTTAAATTTGTAGATAGGTTCTTTGTATAGTTTAAGATAGAAATTTGGATAATTCCGTCCCAAGGGTTTCCCCTTTAATATAATAGGGGTTCAAAGGTTGTATAGAATCCGTCAGTTTTGAAGTTAGGCATCTGAAATTTTGGATGAATGAGTAACTTATATTTTAAAAAAATAATTAAATTATTTATTTAAAATGATCTTAAACTTTATGTGGGAGACCAAATTCCACGCGAGCGAAGCCGCGGGCATAAGCTATTCCTAAATATATGCAACACAACTGAATCAAGTCGTTATCGTAGCTTATAAGTGCCTAAGTCAGGCCTTGACTTGAGATTGGTTAATATTACAACTCCATTTCCATCCAAAGACTACGAGAATAGCACGATTCCGTTCTCTCAGTAAAGTTAACGCATTCTGTACGAAATTCAAATTAACCAATAATTCACCGGAGCTGCAGATAAAGTAACATTACGTTACATTCCACTAATTCTTATTGTATTGTTGTACTTAGAACTAGTACCAGTAACAAGTTACTTAGAACTAGTACCAGTAACAGTTATAAATTATCCTGTTACGGAATAACATCACGTTACCATACCATCACGCTACGATACCCTGACATGGTTTCTCTGTTGCATAATCCATAATTATACCAACATCTTCGCTTTGCTGAACCCTATTGTACCTGGTTCATAACAAACCAACGGCGCGGTAAGCTGGGTTTACATAACTGAATCTTACACGAATCTGAATACTCTTAACAGTAATGGATTGTAGAATAGTTTATATAAATATATATTTGAATATGCAGGAATCAGAGAAAAATATCACTCCTTCAAAAGAACGACACAAATTGGAATTTTTTGAGTAAAGCCTTCAGTAGCAATTGTATTTGTTGAAGATTTTTAAATCAGGAACGACAAATCTGATATTCTATTTCCAACATTTTCTTTTTAATAAAGTCACTTATGAGTTTTATGGGAGTAATGACGTAAGTTAAAACCAAAACAGTTTCAAGCTTTTTTTAATTTTATTTTTTTTTTCAAACCAATGACTTCCTGCCCTTCAGTATCCTTTAATAATATCCCACTGGTGCCTGTAGAACAGATCCGATACTTAGGGTTGCACCTTGACAAACGATTAACCTGGAATCCTCATACAAGACTGAAAAGACAAGAAACCGCACGATGTTTCAGGCTACTTCAACACTTACTAGACAAACGTTCTAAGCTCCCAATTAAATACAAAAGACTCATCTACATGACCATCATACGACCTATTTGGACTTACGGAGTAGAGCTTTGGGGCTCCACTAAGCCATCTAATTCCTCTCCAATCCAATCCCTACAATCCAAAATCCTTCGTAAAATCCTCAATGCTCCTTATTTTGTTAAGAATAAAGTCATCCATAACGACCTTAATGTCCTTTTTGTTGCTGATTTAGCCCGAACCCTGTATCTATCCTTTCATAACAAACTTCATTCCCACTCAAACCCTCTAGTTTCAAACCTAGCTTCCTCTTCAATTCCCGATAATCCTTCCAGGCGTCTGAAAAGAAGATGGCCATGTGACCTTCTTATTTGAACTTTGATTTGAGTACTACCAGTGGGTAGTTTCTCTACTTGTCATTCTCATGTCATTATGTAACACGCATTCTATTTACTTGTATAATTGTAATACAGTTGTAAATATCAATAAATAAATTTAAAAAAAAAATTTTTTCTAAGAGTTAACATAATAATTTCAATACCATTATTACAATAGGAATGCTTCGCTTTACCAATAACCAAATTTTTACTTTTTTAACTCACCTGGAACTTTCAAATTTATTAAATATAATATATTAATTATTATATTAAATATAATCTATTAAAAAAATTAGATTTATTGAGTCAGTTCATTTAACGTCACTTTATGCTACGGAGTGAGCTCCAAATTTTGATTATCCAGGTTTAATTAGGATAGGGATTTTTAACGAGTACCTGAACGTACAGGCTCGGGATCCCCGTTTAACGTCCCTTCCAAAGGACGGCGTAACTAAGGATTTTTTACTCCCTTAAAAAAATCCTAGGGCCACCTGCCGGGCTACGAACCCGCGATCTTGGGTTTAGTAGTTTGTTACGCTTATTTTGAAGGAGCCACATTTTATAAACGAAGTCGTTCTACTTCTTACCGACAAACACCTCATTTCATTTAAGAACCTCAAATTCGTCCAGTATTGGTCAAACTCTAAAATTACAACTGAATTATATCTGTAAAGTTGCTATTCATAAAAGTAATATTTTTTTTTTTCAAACAGAATAATAGATAAGGAAATAGCTTGGTATTACCAAGTAGTTTGTTTGTTGTTTGTTTTATTTTTAAACAACTACAAATGGTTATTATTGCCCTCACCACTAGAGAATATACGTATTTACATTATCTAGATAATTACAAATATTGATTATAGTTACACTATTACTTAGTATTGTTACATTATTACTTAGTAAAAATATTGTAGTAAAAATATAAAAATATTAACATACTATACTATATTAAACGTATAATAGAAACATATTACATTTAGTAGAAACATATTAACATATTAAACATATAATAGAAATAATAGATAATAATAATAGAAACATATTACATATAGAAGAAACATCACTAAAATAGAACCAAAAACTCAAAAAGAAACACTATTATTTATTATAATGCAATTGGGAAAAACCACAACGCAAAGCCTTATGTTTTAAAAATACACCCACTTACCAGTCGACGTTTCGCCTATTCAGGGATTATCAAGACACAAAAACAAAAAAGGTTGTATGTCGAACGTCTTGGTGGTGGGGTGCTGTCTCATGTTTGGAGCCTGTTTGAGCTGATGATCGTTGGGATGTATTGCACCTTTTTCTTCCAGATGTGATTCACATAACCTTTTTTGTTTTTGTGTCTTGGTAATGCCTGAATAGGCGAAACGTCGACTGGTAAGTTGGTGTATTTTTGAAACATAAGGCTTTGCATTGTGGTTTTTCCCAATTGCATTATAATAAATAATAGTAGGAACATATTACATATAGTAGAACCATATTAACGTATTAAACAGGTAATAGAAAGATAAATACCTATATAAGGTTATTCATACTAAAATAAAACGTTATACATATTTTTATATAAAATTACCAAGTAGTGAAAATACTTTTTAAAAAAGATCCGTACCACTATAACCCATGAGGAACTTAATAGGTACACAACTAAAATATTAAGTACCAATTGTAGTATATTTAAATGATCCGTTGGTCCGCGTTAGGTGAGCAGGGAGTAACTTTTAATTACAGTTGACTTTTTATTCTTCTAATAACAGTTTGGAGGCTCAAGGCTTTTCGTTACCTCTTACTTTTTTGTTTGGTTATTTATTCAAAGTTACTTTATGATGTTCTGGCTAATCGGTCCGATTAACTCTCGTTAATTCGTGAAATCACTTGATGAAGCCTTCCCATGGATCTTTGTCTTGCAGGATTTCTGTATTAAAACTATGTTAATATAATATATTAGGGAGCGGAGTGGCTCAGTGGTAGAGCACTGAGTTGCCATGCCGGAAATCCTGGTTCAAATCCCGCTGCGGACAAGACTTTTATTTAGTCTGTTTGCAGCCGGAGATGGATCATATAGGATCCGGGATCCTCCTGGGGAACACCCAGCCACTTAAATGGCAACTCAAAAAAGGGAAAATCTGAGCGTGTGATCAGGACAAATCACCTCCCTGCACAACCGTTGTCCATGAAATAGTACTGTCTCTACCATGTACTGAACTCCAGACCCTTCATGGGTTGTAGTTATACAGTTTTTTATAATTTTTTAAATATTTATTTTAATATTTAATATGTCTACAGCATATTATATATATAACATATTAAATATCTAAAGCCCCCGTGAATAAGTTGTTAAGTCGTGGTTTGTACAGAGAGAGTTAACTGTGCTCGTATCCTTTGACTTGAAATGTTTGAGTTGTAATATAAGCAATAACTCCTTTTCAAGCCAATGCCTTACTTAGCCACCTATTTGTAAAGAAAATAACACGATTCAGCTTATCTAAGTAAACTAATCTAAGGACTTTACCACCTATTCTCCCGGGCTATAGATATAGCATATATATACCCAGCGCATAAGTGTATAAGACGAATTTTCTCCAAAAAAGTAAAAAGTAAAACAGTGGATTATTACTCAGTGGGAGTCCTAAATTTTGCTTATCCAGTCATAATTAGGTTAGAGATCTTAAACGAGAACCTGGCATCACCTGGTACCGCTATTTTACGTCCCCTCCGAAGCATAGCATAACAAAGGATTTTTTTACTTCCTTTAAAACATCCTAAGGCCACCTGCCGGGCTTCGGGGGCATTGCCCAAGCTAGTTAGGTTAATCCGAAGGCTTCCGCCCACCCACACAATTATTTTTAGCAGGTATTTGCTAATTAAGACCTGCCAGGTCCGAGCTGTTTGTTTGCTTTGGAGATCGGTCGCACTCGCTTTTCCTCTCTTCTCCTGATAATGTTATTCAACGTCACGGGCCCTCTCCGGAATATCTGCGTCAATGGTTGAGGTTCCTGCTGTTGAATACTACAGCAAGAAAGTTTGTAATTAACAGTACCATCAAGTAATATGAACACAACAGTTTTTTTTTTTTTTTTAATATTAACACTTATTTGAACTATTACAATCTGTCACTTGTGGGCAATAAGTAATAGTGCTGTGTAGCTTACAGTCATTCCATAACAAAACAATAATATAAACAAAATAAAATAAATAAATATATACATGCGGAAAAATATATACATGCGGTAACAGAAAGAAATTAATGCGGTAATAATAATAATAAAGTAAAATAAATAATAAAATAAAGTAAATAATAATAATAATACTAATAATAAAATAAAATGCACACATTCATACCCTATGAACACAACAGTAAAAATGTTTTGTTGACCGAATCCTTCTAAGGTTTATTTTAATTTTGAAAAAAAAACATTAGGTTTTGATATTAAAATTGTAATATGGAAATTAAAAGGAGGAATGGTAGAGGCCTAAGTTGCTGTTGAACCCGAATGTCTCGAGTCAAAAATCCAGGCGGTGCTGTAATTTTTTAATACATTTTATTTTATTCAAAGTGTATAAGTATGTTAGGAGTTACCGCAAAAAATTAACCCGAGTGAAAATAAATTCGTATATAACGAAATATATTATTTTGTTTTTATGGTTATAATATGGACATAATAAAATACTTGTAGTGTATAGGCATTATGTTACATTTAAATCTAATCCATATATTTGACCCATCAACTATATGCGAACATAAGACAGATAAAACATGTAGGCATAATATGGTCTACTACACCTGCATAATTTAATATAAAACAATTCAGTTTTATCAAAGTTAGAAATGAAAAAGGGGTAGATATTTCTGCCCTGATAAACCTCAAATAAAATAAATAAAAAAACCTCCGAACTACGTCACTGATTATAAATTAATAGCCCAGCTGATGCTACCAAGAGGCAGATACAACGCTAATAACCGTCACTGAACAAGGTTTAATCAGCCCGTGACGTAAGAGCTGACCAATCAGGGGCCGAGGGCTAATCATTAACTGATAACGCTCCGGAAATGGGCTTCTCGCGAGGTCCAAAGGCTCGGTGGGAAACCCTAGCAATATTTTATTATTAACCGTTGCAACTTCACAATTAACTCTCGTTAATTCGTGAAATCACTTGATGAAGCCTTCCCATGGATCTTTGTCTTGCAGGATTTCTGTATTAAAACTATGTTAATATAATAGAATAGAATAGAATAGAAAATAAACTTTATTCTGGGACCAAGTCCCTTTAGAATAACAATAATGGACAAATTAAAAAAACATAACATTCATCTGGCCAGAGGGCTACATAATAACACAAATCATGAAATAATCAAGTGTGAAAAAAACATTGTAAAAATAGAAATAGATAAGAAAAAAATAAGTAAAATACAACGAACTTGACTGCTTTTTAACTAATTATAAAAAATAAATATATTTATATTACCAAAATAATGATTAATAATATTAATACAGTAGTTGATGACGAAATTACTAACTAAAATAATTGATTGGCATAGTATGCGATAATATATTTAAAAAGTCGGTATCATCGTTGATGTAGGAAAAATAAACAAAACAAGGGTAGCGGGATCGAGTTTACAATACTGTTATATTCAAGCATACCTTTGACCTGCTTGGAGAGCGACTTTTTGAGATGCCAAGAGATGATGGAAAAGCAGGGATTTAAATGAAGCTAGTGAAGAGGAATGGCGGATGAAAGGAGGGATTGAATTCCACACAGTGGTGGAGCGGGCGAGGAAGGAGCGCTCGAATGCCTTAGTTCTGTGGGAAGGAATGTAGAAATCGGAAAGGCTAGATCTTGTTTTGTGCAGCTGGACAGAGGATTTGAATGGGAGGAGACTATAGATATATGAAGGGTGTTGCGAGTTGATGGATTGGTATAGAAAAACGCTAAGGAAATATTGTCTACGGATGGGAGGGAAGAGCCACTTTAACTCATCATAGTGATGTGACACCCGGGATCGCCTCGGAGTACCAAGGACAAATCTTAAAGCGCAGTTCATTATTCTTTTTAAGCGGCTCTCAAGCATTTTCGAGAGGCCCCCGTATACCACACTACAGTAGTCGAAGTGGGGGAAGATGAGGGATGATACGAGCAGCTTCCGAGTAGGTTGAGTAAGGAGATGCCGAGAACGATGGAATAATTTTAGGGAACTAATTATTCGTCGGGATATTTGGGTGACATGTGGTTTCCAGGAAAGGTTTTGGTCGATGGTAATGCCTAGGTTTTTAACGGAGGAGCTGAAACTGATGGGGTGGTCGTTTAGGATTAATGTTGGAAGGGTGGGGATAGTTGCAAGGAGAGAGTTGGAACCTAGAACGATGGCCTGGGTTTTCATTGCGTTCAGTTCCAGTTTGTTCAGCTTTGCCCAGGTACTGATTCGATCTAGGTCTTGCTGAATACTGCCGAACGCATATGAAAGCCCGGATGGAGGAAAGGATAAATAGATTTGGAAGTCGTCAGCATATAGATGGTAGGAACAGTGGTGAACAGATTTAGGAAGATCATTGATGTAACAGTTGAAAAGGAGAGGAGAGATGCTTGAGCCCTGAGCCACACCTGAGGATAGAGTACGGAAACAGGAAAGGGGTTGGTTGGGCATAGAGACCGCTTGGGACCTATCAGAGAGGAAGGATTGGAACCATAGAATAGAACTGTAGGAAAAAGACAATGACTTTAGTTTGGAGAAAAGGATAGAATGGTCCAAGGAATCGAAAGCTTTAGAAAAGTCTAGGAGGATTAGCACGGTTAGTTGTCTGTTGTCCGTGGCTTTATATATGTCATTGGTGATTTTGGTAAGGGCAGATTGAGTGGAAAAACCTGGGCGAAAGCCTGATTGAAGCGGAACGAGGAGTTTGGACTGTTCGAGAAAATTTGATATTTGAGACTGGACTATTCTTTCGAGAGGTTTGGAAAGGTTGGAAAGTATGGAGATTGGCCGGTAGTCCTTGGGAGATAATGGGGTTGGGGTTTTATTTATAGGATGGACTAGGGATTTTTTCCAGGAAGTCGGGAATACTGCTTTTTGTAGTGAGAAGTTATAAATGAAAAGTAGGACAGGTAGGATATCAATGAGGCATAATTTGAGTAGTTTGACGGGTATCTCATCTAATCCGGTAGAACTGGAGCGGGATTTAAGAACGGGATTAAATAATATATTAGGGAGCGGAGTAGCTCAGTGGTAGAGCACTGAGTTGCCATGCCGGAAATCCTGGTTCAAATCCCGATGCAGGCAAGACTTTTATTTAGTCTGTATATTTAATATAATAGTATATGTAATATTTAGCAGCGGGAGATGGGTCATAAAGGATCTAGGACCCTCCTGGGGCTCACCCAGCCTCTTAAATGGCAACTCAAAAAAGGGAAAATCTGAGCGTGTGATCAGGACAAATCACCTCCCTGCACAACCGTTGTCCATGAAACTGTACTGTCTCTACCAAGTACTGAACCCCAGACCCTTCATGGGTTGTAGTTATACAGTTTTTTATTATTTTTTTAAATATTTATTTTAATATTTAATATGTCTACAGCATATTATATATACCATATTAAATATCTAAAGTCCCCCGTGAATAAGTGGTTAAGTCGTGGTTTTTACAGAGAGAATTAACTGCTTTGAAGGAAGTAGAATCGTATCATTCTCGCATCCTTAGACTTGAAATTGAGTTGTAATATAAGCAATAACTCCTTTTCAAGGCAATGCCTTACTTAGCCCCTTATTCACTACGAATATAACTCGATTCCGCTTACTTAAGTATAAGAAACTCATTTAGGAGAAAATTGGACTTGGTTGGATGGCATACATATATTTAGACCCAACGAATAAGCGTTTAAGACGAATTTTCTCAAAAATGAGTTTCTTGTACTTAGATAAGCTGAATCGTGTTATTTTCTTTACAAATAGGTGGCTAAGTAAGTCATTGTCTTGAAAATGATTTATTGCTTTTATTACAACTCCATTTCAAGTCAAAGGCTACGAGAATGGTACGATCACAGTTGCCTCAATGCAGTTAATTCTCTATTTACAAAATACGCCATAATCACTTATTCACCGGGCTGGAGATACATAAAAAAAAAACAAAAAAAACCTGTACCACTACAACCCATGAAGGGTCTGGGGTTCAGTACACGGTAGAGACTGTACTGTTTCATGGACAACGGTTCTGCAAGGAGGTGACTTGTCCTAGGTAGCGCTCAACCGCCAGATTTTTCCCCCTTATTTTGGGTACCCTATTTTTATAATATTTTATAGAGGCTGGGTGTGCCCCAGGAAGGTCCTAGATCCCATATGATCCATTTCCCGCTGCAAACAGACTAAATAAAAATCATGGCCTGCAGCGGGATTTGAACCAGGATTTCCGGCATGGCAGATCAGTGCTCTACCACTGAGCCACTCCGCTCCCGGAGATACATAGATGGATAAATACTCGGATTGGTCGGAAACAATATTTCAAAAAGAAAATAATCTATTTTTCTTGTATGATAAACAGAGAAAAATCGACACACACAGAATAAAATTAGCTTAATATAAGTAAGAATACTTATTTATTTATTTTTGTGTGAGTGCATATTATGTATTATTAAAAGACTTCAAGAAATATATAATATTTATGTAATTTTCACAACACATAAAAAATTAAACTTTTCTTTTGGTGTATAAATACAAAACCCTTTAGTCCAAAACAGTCATTTAATTCATTTTTTCATTACATATAAACGTTTTGACCCTCGAGTGGTCATTTTCAATACACGCTTCACATCACCATTTAGTCAGTACATCTCAATCTTTTTTTCTGTAGACTAACATTTAAAGGAAGCTGAGTGAGATCCACCCATAGTCAGCCACTGCAACTAATTCTTGTTTTGGAGTAAAGGGTTTTGTATTTATACACCAAAAAATGAAATAAATCAGGAAAAATCCCGAATTCGAATAAAATTCCCTGTGCAGGAGGAATGGGATGGAGAAAAATATCGAATAAACCATGATGGGTTTGGGTATATTACATAGTAGAGACTGTACAGGCTCTAAATAGACAATTGCGCAGTGAGATGATCACACTCAACTGCCAAGGTTTTCCTCAATTAAGGATACCCATTTTTTAGAGGCTAGGTGAGCACGAAGTGGGTCTGAAGATCTCATAGGGTCCATTCCCTTTCTATGGCTGTCAACAAATTAAATAATTTATCTACTACAGCAGGATTTGAACCAGAAGCCTTCAACATAGCAATTCAGCACTCTAGACACTTAGCTACTAAGCTCAATATGTATTCTTTTGCACTTTATAGTATATATTTTACAAAGATATTAACTTTAGAGGAAAACGAATAATATACAATATTAAACTAAAGTTAACTTATATTTTTAATAAAAACAAGAAATTAATTTTATCTTCATGGTCGAAAGAATTTCCGACAAAAAACTTACACGAACGAGCAAATATATATTTACTGTATTCTACAAATACAGTGTCTATTTGTACTCTAGCATACAGTGCTGCCGCGTGTGGAGTGCACGCCAAACATACCTGAGCAAACACTCTGATATTACATAGAGCTTATATGTGGTTATAGAAACATACAATATACTTCTGTATGTAACAACCTTTACATTTAAAGAATACTAGGGAGGATTACCGCTGCCCACCCAACCCCTATTTTACAAATTATACAACTGCTCTTTTTTTATATGTCATTTCTCATAAACAACTGTACTCTACACTACATAACGACCTTAATGTCCCATTAGTTACTGATTTGCCCCGAACCCGATATCAATCCTTTCATGAGAAACATTATTACCACTCAAACTTAATATTTCCAAACCTAGCTTGCTATTCTATTCCCGATAATCCTCCGAGGCTTATGAACAGAAGATGGCCTCATGACGTTCTATGTTGAATTTGTTGTTGGAGTATTATACAGCAGGGGGGTTAAAAAAAATATATCAACGCTGTATTCATTTTTTTTTGTTCCATTAACCTCATTGCTGAATTTCATCAGTAGTGACTTTCGATTCTCCTTCGGTGACCGCAGAAAACCGGTTGTGACATTTCTTTAGAACGAAGTTCGAATCGTGACGTCATTGCACAATCGACGACTTAGCTCAAGAACTGAACCCATTTAAGGACTTACTGCTTTCCATCTGATTAGTCTGTCACAAAGATGGCAGAGAATTTGTAAAACTTTAATGGAAAAAAATAATATATATTTGATATAATTTTATAGGTATAATACAAGACTGCTGTATATATTACAAAATAAACATATAATCTGTTAATAGTCGAGGATCCTGAAGGATCTTCAAACCCTCCTGGTGCTCATCAAGCCTCGATAAAGTATCCCTAACGGGGGGGGGACAGTTTTTTGTACTTTATTTGTATTTCTAAAACATACAAGAAATCAGTCAAATGGTTATACTTTTTAGAGAAGAATTGGTCGACTGTATCTTCTAATGTAAGGAAGAAATAGTTGGGGGTGCAGTCAATAAAAACACTGGTGTAATAAGTGTAACTTATTTATTGTGTGCCGACGTTTCGGCCTACAATGTAGGCCATCTTCAGGGCTAAGAGAGAGAGAAACAAACAGAAATATATAAAAAACGTTGCAGTAACAAGAATATAGTGACAAGTAATGTAGTAAAGTGGTACAAGTGTGGAAATTAAAATAGTGAATAGATATGATGAAATAGTGAATAGATATGATAAATAAAGATAATGAATATAAAAGTGGTTACAGAATATAATAAACTGTTCATCATCTACAATTTTATTTTTATCTATCACTATTTTAATTTTATTATATTCTGTAACCAGTCTTATATTCATTATCTTTAATTATCCTATCTATTCACTATTTCATCATATCTAGTCACTATTTTAATTTCCACACTTGTACCACTTTACTACATTACTTGTCACTATATTCTTGTTACTGCAACGTTTTTTATATATTTCTATTTGCTTCCCTCTCTTAGCCCTGATGATGGCCTACATTGTAGGCCGAAACGTCGGCACACAATAAATAAGTTACACTTATTTAGGTGTTTTTATTGACTGCACCCCCAACTATTTCTTCCTTATTTTATACTTTTTAGTAATAAGGAAGAGCGTTAGACAAATTTCCATAGATGACGTATTTATTTTTATTTATTATTATATATTTAGTTATTTATATACTTTGTATTTATATGGTTATTAAATATACTTTTTGTATAACTGAAACCAAGATGAACCCTGTGGGATCTACCGAGCTTACTGGGGCTCACTCAGCCTCCATAAAGGATCATTAATTCGAAAAGAAAATCCTGGAAATTTAGACTGATCTCTGCCAAATCACAACACAGTCTTCATTTACCATTTACTGAACTTTAAACCCTTCATGGATTGCAGTGGTGTAGCTTTTTTTCTTATATACCAACCAATTTCTTTAAAATTTTATTGTTTTTATGGATAAATTACGCCGTAGTACAGGTTTATATAAATATTTAAATTAAATTATTAATTTATATATTACCTAAATAAGAGTTATTTATTTATATTTCATTGTTTGTTCAACTTCAATAACAAAGTATTTATTTATTTTTCAGGTGAGTTGGAAATTGTTTCGGAAATAGCACTTCTGATTTGGTAAAGTATAATTGTTTATAAAATTTTCATTTTTGTGTTTATTCTATATTTAACTAGTGAAGACGTTTGTTAAGAAGTTTTAAGTTTAAAATAATTATTTTACATATATATATATATATTTTTTTAATAAAAAACAGTATTGAAATATTACAATCTGCCACTTTTAGGCAATAGGTAATAGCGCTAAATAGCTATACAATCATTCAATAAAAAAAATAATCATAATAATAATAAAATAAAAAAATAATAAATAAATAAAATAAAAAGTATACATGCTCGTAATAAAAACTAAATAAGTACTTTCGAAAATGATAATAAAAATAAAATAATTTCTCACATTTATACCATAATTATTCGTACACTATTTACAATTTGCCTGGGGTTCCCCGAACTAAGCTTCTTCCCCAGGAATGAGGGCAAAGCAGGAGTCAGGGAGGCCCATCCCTCTTTCCCAGCTTAAACGCCAATGGAAGCTGGATTTTATATTTTAAGTTTTATATTTAAAATTTAAAATAAAAGTTTTCACTAAAATATTTAATAGGCACTAGTAAAAGCAGAATCTCTGATTGTATTCTTAAGTCCAATATCCAATATCATATGTTTTAATAATGCCAAATAAAAATATATTGAGCTTAAAATATAATATTTAATTAAATATTGTTTTCTTACAATAAAATGTCAAAAATAGATATAAAATAATTAACAGAATGCAATTGGAAAATACACATAAAAGTCGCCAATTTTCCTAACACACTCACCAACTAATTTTTAATTGAATTTCTTAACAGTCAACTTTTCGCCAATTTAGGTATAGCATGGTATGGACCAAAAAAAAAAAAAAAGTCATATTAATGAATATCAAATGTAGCACATCTCATCTCACATCAATATCCCAAACAGCCTATTATACCAGTAGAATCACTTCACTGCAAGACATCCAATAAAATTCTAAGGGATAAATTTATTTATATTACTTTCACCTACCTTAGTATTGTTAAATTAATATATCTTATTGAATGCCTTAGAGTAAAGATGCTGTTCATGATTGATGATTATATTCAGCTGTTGAAGAGAGATGTGCTGCATTAGATTTATAGCCTAAATTAGCGAAAACAGGACTGGTTGGTTATTTTCCAGTATTTTAGAGACTTAAGGTTTTTTTATTTTGAAGTTTTCCAATGGCGTTCTGATAAAATTTTTATGGTATTGTTTTCGTTTTAAGTATTCATTGCAAATTAATACTTCAAAGGCTTATAGGGTGTGGAATATCAATATTTTTTTTCCATTAAGCCAGACTCATAGAGAAATTAAATACTAGTAGCGTAGAGAAGGCCTCCTGCCTAACTTTCTCTATGAATAATAAAGCGATTAAGCCTCAGTTACAAAAGTTTTTGAAATATTCATAAATTTGTTGGTGAAGTTGGAATAGAAATTATTATAATTTCCCATCCATAATAATTTATTATTTAAATTATTATTAAATAGATTTTCTCTGAAGGAGCGGATTAGCTAAGTGCGTGGAAAGCTGAGTTACTTATGAGATAACTTATTTAATCAGTTCACAGAAAGAACTTATTTAATAGGTTCACAATAGAACCTATGGGATCTGCAGAACCTTATGGGAACCATCCAGCCTTTGTAATGTGGGTACCGTGCATTGGGTAAAAACCTGGTGATTGGATGTGATCCAAGTCAAATATCACATCCTTGCTGTTGTCGATATGAAATAAAGGTACTTGTGTATTAACGCCACCGCAGTTATATTTTATAACAGTTATATTTCATAACAGTTACCTTGGATAAAATTTTTAAATCCATTTATTGGGGTTAGAATTTTAAATTTTTTAAATGATCATCAACAATTAAAAATCGAAAGATTTTTTTTAAAAACAAAGTATATCCAAGATACATAATTATAATTATTAATATAATATATTTATATATATATATATATATATATACACAAAAAAAAAAACCAGTACCACTACAACCCATGAAGGGTCAGGGGTTCAGTACATGATAGAGACTGTGCTGTTTCATGGACAACGGTTCTGCAAGGAGGTGACTTGTCCTAGGTCACGGTCAACCGCCAGATTTTCCCTCCTTATTTTGGGTACCCTATTTTTAAACTATTTTATAGAGGCTGGGTGAGCCTCAGGAGGGTTCTAGATCCTATATGATCCATCTCCCGCTGCAAACAGACTAAATAAAAATCATGGCCTGCAACGGAATTTGAACCAGGATTTCCGGCATGGCAACTCAGTGCTCTACCACTGAGCCACTCCGCTCCGATATACATATATATTTTTTAATTATATAATTAATATATAACAAGTTAATAAATATTATTAACTTATATATTAATTATTATTTAGATAATATATATTATTGTAAATAAATATATAATGGAAACATCATGAACAATTAAAAATCAAAATAATTTATTTAAAAATAAAGTAATCAATCGGATTGACTACCCCTAACCAACCCAAAAGTTACGTCGACCAAAATAAAGTTTCATTTCATGCGAATTGGTACATTTTCGTTTTTTTGGTAAAATATTTCGCTCCTGAAAAAAGAAAATTGTATCTTCTTCTGTTTTTTGGCAAAGCCCAAATCCGCATTTTCGTAGCACTAAAAATAAGCAAACAACAAATCTATAACAAATCAGCTGTTAGAAATATAACCGTTATAAAATATAACTGCTTGCGCATGCGAACAAGATTGCTCTTTACGCAAATATAACTGCGGTGGTGTTAATACATAAGTACCGTAATAAATAAGACTTTCCGGTTTTTAGACAATATTGACTCATTTTGGAATACACAAATATTACACATTTAAGACTGGCATTGATACACTCCGAACTCGACTGTCCTTCCCACAATCCTCAATGGAGTCTCCAATGCCAAAGCCTTATTGATCATCATCAATATACAACACTTGTAGTAGTACAATATTTTTTTTTTTAATTACCAAAGATATGCTGATGTTACAGTGTCAAAACCAATCCAGTTATTGCATCCCAAAGCCTCCAATCCCACATCACTGATCTTGAAGAATGGTGTCAAAACTGGAGGATTAAAATAAATTCTCAAAAATCGCATCAAATCACTTTTACCTTACGTCGTAATCCAATGACTTCCTGCCCTTCAGTATCCTTTAATAATATCCCTCTGGTGCCTGTAGAACAGATCCGATACTTAGGGTTGCACCTTGACAAACGATTAACCTGGAATCCTCATACAAGACTGAAAAGACAAGAAACCGCACGACGTTTCAGGCTACTTCAACACTTACTATACAAACACTCTAAGCTCCCAATTAACTACAAAAGATTCATCTACATGACCATCATACGACCTATTTGGAGTAGAGCTTTGGGGCTCCACTAAGGCATGGAATTTCCCTCATATTCAATCCTTACAATCCAAAATCCTTCATAAAATCCTCAATGCTCCTTATTTTGTTAAGAATAAAGTCATCCATAACGACCTTAATGCCCCATTTGTTGCTGATTTGGCCCGAACCCGCTATCGATCCTTTCATAAAAAACTTCATTCCCACTCAAACCCTCTAGTTTCAAACCTAGCTTCCTCTTCAATTCCCGATAATCCTCCGAGCTGTGTGAAAAGAAGATGGCGTGACCTTCTTAGTTGAACTTGTGATTTGAGTACTACCAGTGGGTAGTTTATCTACTTGTCATTATCATGTCATTATGTATTACTTATCCTATTTACTTGTGGTATTATTGCAATGCAGTTGTAAATATCAATAAATAAATTTTAAAAAAAAATTCCCAAGGTAACCACATTTTTCTTATTGTAACCGACTTTTCCACTGTCCGTGAATTATTCATTCGTTCTCATGGAAACGGGTTCAATTGAGTTTCAATATTTGATTGCTCGAAATCGATACATATCCCCGAACAGCAATATACTTTTTTGAAGTACAACAAATTGTTATGCACAGAACTGCAAATATTATAAAGAAATTTTTATGAAAGGGGATACTCAAATTTTTTAGATACAACTATTTGTAAATAAGATACTAAACTAGACTAGTGTCAATCCCCGCTGATCAAACTAGCCCTGAAGAAGACCTGCAATGTGGGTCGAAACGTTGGCTATTTAATAAACATTTCTCTCTATTTAAGAGAATTTTCTTGACCTCCATCCGGATTATTTTTCTTCCTTAGAGAATATAAAGTGTATTAAAAAAAAATTCTATAGTTTTTCTTTTAAGATCATATTCTATATTCTTATATTATATCATCATATTTTATCCTCATGCAAGGCCTAAGCAGTTTGAGCAGGAATTCTGCACAGCCTTCTTATCCGGGTGTGTATTTTCCACGTCTTGTGAGGTTTGATGAGTCGGTTGAACAGGGTATCGGCCTGTCTTAACCTAGATCATTCGGAAACCGAAAATGCCCCCTCCTTTTAGGAGAGAACTTCAGGGGAAGGTTGCTTTAGGGTGTGCACTGTGAATGACCTTTTGTTAGGAGTAGGTACATATGTGTTTAGTTTACTGTTATGGTGTGTATGCATGGTGTACTTGTGGTAACCCGTGGGGGCGTTAATCCCCAAGTAACTGCATGCAACAGTTACCCCTTGCGGGTTTCATTTGAAGATATAAAATTTTTTTTTTTTAAATTTTAATGCGTGCGAATCCTAATATCAAATAAAGAAAAATAAATAACCTCAAACTGTTCATCATGAAATATCTTTATATATATAATTCTTCGGTTTGTGTGTATATCACTGAACTCCTCCTGAATTGTTGGACCTATTTTGATTTTGTGTGTATTCGAGTGGATTAGAGAATGGTTAAGATTCACGTTTCGATCCGATAGATAATGTTTTTAAAATTAATCTTCCTAGACGTTTGTTTATGTTGTACAGATGTATATATATATATATATATATATATATATATATATATATATATATATATATATATATATATATATATATATATATATATGTATATATATATATAAATACTTCTGTTCATGAATGTCATTGAACTCCCCCAACTGGACGCGTGATGGTGTCAGGTATTTTAATAGGTGAATATATTTTTGTTAAAATGGTTAAATAATCAGAATTTATATAATTATTTTATAACGTTCAAACTTAATAATATTAAATTAATATTATAAAATTTATTAATTAATAAAGTTATTTTATTAAAAAATTTAAAACGTTTAAACAGGGCAACGTCTGTCGGGTCAGTTTGTATTGCATATATTTATATATTATAATATGTATATATTATATACATATTTATAAAGCTGTGAATTGAGAGGAAAACCTACCGATTATGTATGATCTTCTCCAAACCACCTTCCCCTGCACAACCGTTTGCCTAGAAACAGTACGGTCTCTATCATGTACTGAGCCAAGACTATTGTAGTGTGTAAAGTTTCTTTTAATATTTTTTTTTCGGAAAAAAATAATGACATTGAGTTAGTTTCTCCTAACTTTAAATAAATGCAAGCTGGGAGCTAAAAAACTTTATTTTTCTATCCCATTTTATTTTTCCGAGGTAAATAAAACATTTATAGTAAAAGACTAGATTTATTATATTCACAAACAAACACAGTCAGCATTTGTACAAACAATTTTATTTTTACTTGAGAGAAAAAGAGAAAGTGAGAGAGACACGATACCTGTGTTTATACTTCGACAGAGCTAATAGGTACAGGGTGAGGAGGGTACACCCCCTGGGATGGGATATCCCACAAGCAGATCGTTTACCAGCAACCCCATGTCACACCCCTCCCTTCATTCAGTGGGATCTTCCCCAGGGAGATAGGGAGGTGTCAAAAGTCCCCTGACTCTAGATAACAGAGAAGTTTCATCAACAGCAATTAACCTCAATTACTGCTGTAGGCTACAATTTCACATTTAATTGAATTATTTTTGGGTATATTAATTTTAAAAAAACTTTTGTAATAGAATAACAAAAAAGTACCTCTAAAAATTTGTAAAAGTTTCAATATACTTTTAATCCCCAAGTCAGTTAGTCATTCGCAACTTTTCTCCATGACTAATCGATTGTATCACGGATATGGCACTACAATCACAACACGACAAGAGGTCAACTGTCGTGTAGTGGTTACCATAGCAACCTTCTATGTCCAAGATCACGGGTTCGTTGCCCAGCAGGTAGCCTAAGGATTTTGAGTCATTCATAAAAACATTTTTCCAGTCAAACACCCCCCCCCTTTATCTAAAAATACGTTTCAACTTCTTCAGTCATTTTCAATTTTCATCTCTTATAAGTCCATTTATTATTTAATTTAAACATTTGTTTACTTATAAATTTGCACATTATTAACCTAAATAAAAAGAATAATCCAATAAATACATGATTATATAAAAACATGTCCTAAAATACTGAAAATAAGTATAGATACCTTTTAGTAGATTGTCAAATAATTTAAATTTTTCTTTTAATACTTGGAGTTTGCAATGTACTCCATGGTCATTATTAACATTAATGAATTGAACTTTGGGCTGTTATGATAATTTATATTTAACAATGTTTTTTTTTTCCCAATTTTTAATATTCATACTATTAACATTTTAAAATAAATATAAAAATAAATAAAAGAGAGAAAATAGATCAATATAGACTACAAATTACTAATTTATATTATTTGACCTTTCATGATACTTATATATTTTAAGGAGAAAACAAATTAAAATAGTATTTAAATATAAATTATCATAACAGTCCAAAGTACAATTCATTAATGTTAATAATGACCATGGAGTACATTAAAAACTCCAAGTATTAAAAGAAAAATTTAATTTATTTGACATCTACTAAAAGGTATCTATGCTTATTTTCAGTATTTTAGGACATGTTTTTATATAATCATGTATTTATTGGATTATTCTTTTTATTTAGGTTAATAATGTACAAATTTATAAGTAAAAAAATATTTAAATTAAATTATAAATGGACTTATAAGAGATGAAAATTGAAAATGACTGAAAAAGTTGAAACGTATTTTTAGATAAAGGAGGGGTGTTTGACTGGAAAAAGTTTTTTTTTGCTTACTTGAATGACTCAAAAATATATACTCTAGTAAGATAAACAAGAGAATTAAAATAAAAGCCTAAGGATGTTTAAAGGGAGTAAAAATCCTTGGTTATGCCGTTTCTTGGAAGGGGCGTAAAACGGGTTCCGGAGCCTTTACGATATCAAGCACTTATTAAGGATCGCTATACTAATTATAGTTGGATAGACAAAATTTAGGATTCCCACTGAGGTATCGTCTGATTAGCGATAGCAGCAAAAAGTGACGATAAATAAAAAAGCCGAAATACTAAACAAAAACAATCTGAACTATACTAATACATGCAAACTACTATAATGCAATTGGGAAAAAAACACAATGCAAAGCCTTATGTTTCACAAATACACCCACTTACCAGTCGACGTTTCGCATATTCAGGCATTATCAAGACACAAGAACAAAAAAGGGTTATGTGAATCACATCTCGAAGAAAAAGGTGCAATACATCCCAACGATCACAGCACCCCACCACCAAGACGTTCAACATACGTCTACCGCTAAAAGCTTTTCAGTTGTATGTTGAACGTCTTGGTGGTGGGATGCTGTCTCATGTTTGGAGCCTGTTTGGGCTGATGATCGTTGGGATGTATTGCACCTTTTTCTTCCAGATGTGATTCATATAACCCTTTTTTGTTTTTGAGTCGACTGATAAGTGGGTGTATTTTTGAAACATAAGGCTTTGCATTGTGGTTTTTCCCAATTGCATTATAATAAATACTAGTGTTTCTTTTTGAGTTTTTGGCTCTATTTTAGTCATGAAAACTACAGCAATGCAATTCAAGCAACGATTAATACATTAATTGAACAGCTTTATAATTTGTAAAATGGATGGTCGTCCGCCCATAGGCGGATGTTTACCACTAGTTTTAAACAAAAAAGTATTAAATTAATTATTAAACTTTTTATTGGGGTTAAGTAGATACCCTTAAACACTTTGCAGTAATTACCATCTTGTAACAGTACTTGTGATGAATAACCAACCCTGTTCTGTTTTGCCAAGAAACCGCACGAAGTTTCAGGCTACTTCAACATTTACCAGACAAACGATCTAAGCTCCCAATTAATTACAAAAGACTCGTATACATGATAATCATTAGAACCGTCTGGACTTACGGATTAGAGCTTTGGGGCTCCACTAAGCCATCGAATTCCTCTCGTATTCAATCCTTACAATCCAAAATCCTTCTTAAAATCCTCAATGCTCCTTACTTTGTTACGAACAACCCACTAGTTTCAAACCTCGCAACCTCTTCAATTCCAGATAATCTGAAAAGAAGATGGCCTCGTGACCTTCTAAGTTGAACTTTTTATTTGAGTATTACCACTGGGTAGTTTCTCTACTTGCCTTTATCTTTCATTACATTTACTTGATGTATTCACTATACAGTTGTAAATTTCAATAAATAAATTTTTTTTAAATAATAATAATAAATAAGGATACGATATAGGAAGGGGATTGATAAGGGAGAGCCTGAAGGACGACACTGCCTACATATTGGATATTTCCAGTCCCTCTGACCTTTTCACACAGAGATTAACGAACCCTTAGTGACGTCATAACTTTGAGGTTAACTGACGATAGGAGTGAGGTCACTGCTTACATATAGGCTACTGATGTTAGGTAGGTTACGATTTTAGAACAGGTTAGGTTACTGATATGTAATAATGTCATTCTATCAATCAATACCTGACCTTAAATTTTCGACATTTACCATACAAGAATTATTCAAGTATGAGAGGAAAATAGTTGACTGGATGATAAATTGTAGAAAGGAGATAGTTAGGGAGTGCAGTAAAAAAAAAAAACAACACTGAATAAGTACTAGACTTATATTTATGTGCCGACGTTTTGACCTACAGTGTAGGTCATCTTCAGGGCTATGAGAGAAACAAACCGTACAAAAAATACGTACAGTAAGAATAATATAGTGACATGTAATGTAGAAAATGATAACGGACTTCTAGAGGTTACATAAGTAAATATATAAATGTTATTATTATATCTGTCACTATTTTAATTTCTTTTCATTATCTTTAATTTTATTAAATCTGTCTATATCTTAATTGCATTATATTCTGTCACTTTTTTAATATTCGTTATCTTTAATTTTCATATATGTCACTATTTTAATTTTCTACATTACATGCCACCATATTATTGTTACTGTACGTATTTTTTGTTCTGTTTGTTTCTCTCTCATAGCCCTGAAGATGACCTACACTCTAGGTCGAAACGTCGGCATATAGATATAAGTCTAGCACTTATACAGTGTTTTTTTTACTGCACCCCCCAACTATCTCCTTTCTACAAAAATTATTCAAGTTTTTGAAGGGAAAACTTTATCCGCGTTTAGGGACTTTTGACATGGGAAATATTATTTAGTTCACATCAGCAACATTAAAGACATGCTCGTGACGTAGTTGGCGATCCTGGCGACGTGTAGCGGTACATAATTAAATTATACATGTTGGATAGTATTAGTTCCCCTCGTATTTATGAGGAAGAATGGTCCGGGTAGAGGTCAAGAAAATTCTCTTATGTGGGGAGAACTTTTTGTAGGTAAACCAACGTTTCGATCCACATTGCAGGTCTTCTTCAGGGCTTGTTTGATCGGCGGAGGTTGACACCAGACAATGGAATTGGAATTAATCACAGCAGTTTTCACTCTTCATCTTTCTTCAGCTCATATCAAGGCACTTCTCTCATCTGAAGAACAAGTTAATTTTTTACATCAGTTATTTTTAAGTTTTATATATATAACAAACATAAGTTCTATTGTTGATAATATGCTCTGTTTTTTATTACATACGTGATGAATAGCTCTTTCGAAAGCTGAATTTAATCTCTCATACACTTGGAATAAACGGGATTCGTGCAATTGGAACAACCTGGTTCGATAAAGTCATTCTTTTTTTTTTTTTTTTGAGAAGGCTTTTTGTTCGGAGCTGGAAAATTAATGAATCCCTTCTCCATTGGTGCGTGACATTGGCACTGGACCTCCTCACAAACCTCCAATATCCTAAAAAAAAGTTGGGGACGAAAAATAATCGAGTTTCTGCTTTATACGAGTATTGTATAGAATCGAAAATATCGATACCAGATCCAACACACATCGAATCTTACAGTACATGAACTGATTCACAATGCATTATTAAACAGTGCGTGTTCTGCATGTGCATAAAAAATGATCTCTTGCTAAGTGGTGTTTATCAAGACAGGGTGACTTCCTGTGTATATATAATCATACATAAATACATTAAGCTTATAATATAAATTATATTTTAATTACAAGCAGAATTTATATATTTTTCATATTATTAATATTTTCCTCTTATACCTTAATCAGTATTGAGGAAGCCGCTTGCAAAGCCTAGTTAATTAAATCAATTTTTTATTATTATTTATTACGTTGCCATTTAACTAGAATGAGTTTTAAGCAATATTCTATTTAGTTTAATTATTAAAACTTAGAGAAGCCGAAAACTCGATACCAATTCCGCCAATCTCTGCTAACAAACTTCCTTTCAAGGACCCCTATTCTAACCTAAATCCGGACCACTCATAACGAAATCCTCCCACCTACACCTCGGTCTCTCTCAGACGCTTCCCAGTCGGTACAGCGCTTGTTGACTTTAAGGAATTCGTTCGTTATTAAGCCCAGCAACTTTACAAGCCTATCTTGATCCATGTTACTCCAACAAGGCTCTGCCCGCTCTGATCCAGGCCTCACCCTTCCAAAGCCTTCCTCACGTCGTCTGCTCATGTCTTTCTGCTTCTTCCTCTTGTCCTTCTTCATTCCCCTCTCGCCTCATAGATTACTCTGGCTATCCGTTCACCCTGCATTATATTTTCAACTGGCTTTAACCTAATGTTGCTCTTACTTACGCCGTTTCTGATCATCTCTCTCCTGGATTTCCTTTTATTCTCCTCAGAAACCTAATTCCCATTGCTCGGAGTCGGCTTCGGTGCTTTAATAGATTTTTATTTAAGGATTTTTACAACTTGGTTGTTTTTCATTCCTAAAAGATCTCAGTCAAGCCAAACTCGCTTATCTCTAAGTCCCCCAGTGCAATGCTCTCCTCCACATCCTGGTACCATCTCTTCTTAGGCAGCACTCATTTTCTTCTTTCTGTCGGATGATAATCAATAGTTTTAAGACATTGATTCCTCTGACATTCATATTAAATTACCATACTTTTTCAGTTCTTTTTCTCTATTGTGTAAAGAATAGTTTTTTTCCTTCTTTACCAATTGCCTCATCATAATGCTAGGGATGTTTTAGATTCTGGAAATATAATAATAACGTTTCCATTGGCAACAGCTTTCTTTCCTCCGATTTCATTAGTGTACATCTTTTTGGTCCAAACATTACCAAGTGTTACCACACTTTTTAAGAATGAGTGGAAAGGTATTTACTTTATTTATGATCTTTAAATATATTGTTTTATTATAATTATTGTTAGATACCCAAATATATAACTACCATTATTAGAGAGTCGTCTACCAAGATATTTCTGTATATATTTTTTAAGGAAGAAACAGCAATGGTCTGTAATATTAGATTATGATAAAATCTAGTGAAAAGCTATATAGAATAGATAAAGAAAATTAAAAGAGATAACAAAATATTTCTACAAAAGAAGGTTTTGTTGTCAAGTTTTGTCAAAATAAAAAAAAGATAGAACTATAGGAAACTTTTTCCTGAAGACAATCCAGAGAAGACAAACAAAATTCCTTTTTGCTCACCACAAACCAATGTCTATAATAGTCACCTGAAACCCTTCGAAGTTGTCCAACAGTCACAACTCTCACAACCTTATCAGCATAGAAAGGAGTCAATTGATACCACTACCTCAAACTGCAACCTGATATTACACCTGTACACTCCAGGGCATGGGAGAATGTATGACGTTATAGGATGCAATATTAGAACACCTGCGCTATCCGTCTGTTACACAAAAAAGTTTTGAATGCGTAATAAATATATCTTTATATTATGGAGCTAGGTAGCTCAGTGTAGAGTGCTCAATTACTATGCTACGGTTCTGGGTTCGAATCCAGCCGTGGCAGATAAATTATTTAATATGTTAACAGCTACGGTTTGACCACTGGACAAGCCCTCATGGGGCCAGATTTCCCCCCTAATTGGGTATTCTATTTTTACATTTTATAGAGGCTGGGTGAGCCCCAGGAGGGTCCTACATTTTATATGATCCATCTCCGGTTGCAAACAGACTTGTCTTCTTGTCCGCGGCGGGTTTGAAACAGGATTTCCGGCATGACAACTCATTGCTCTACCACTAAGTTACTCTACCATTTACTGAACCAAATATCCTTCATGGTTTATAATTGTTAATAAAACGCTTTTTATTACTTTTATTATTTACTTTATTCTTATCAGGAAAAAGTGTCACGAATGAATAATGACTAGCCACCAATAGAAGTAGAAAGAGAAATAATGAACGCACTAAAGATTAGATAAAAATAACAAAAACAAAAGAGACCATGTACCACTACAGCTATGAAGGGTATTGGATTAAGTACATGGTAGCGACTGTTATGCGGATAACGGTAGTGCAGGGAGATAATTTGTTCGAGATCCCACCGCCAGGTTTTTTTTCCTAATTCAGGTTACCTACTTTAGAGAGGATGGATGAGCCCCAGGAAGGTCTGAAGATCTTACAGGGTCCATCCGAGTCTGTTAATAGGTTATAAAATGTATCTGCTACAGCAGGATTTGAACCCGGAACCCTTTACTCTCTACGCATTGGGCTGACCAGCTCCCAATGAAGTAAAACATTATATTATTGTATCAGTGTCAAAAGTCTTAACAACAATCTGCACCACTTGAACAAAGACAAGAGTACAAAGTAATTGGCATTGCTAGTTGTCGAGTGATGGACTAAAATAGTGCGGGCAGCTGCTAGTGCTTCTATCTATAGGACCAGTTTAGTTGCCCTTCCGAATATTTGGCAAAATTCCACAAACGCAGTGACGATCTATGATTGTTTTGCCTCTCGAGCAGACCGGTCTACAAGCACGAAATATTTCAATAACAATATCTAAAATAGGTTATTAATATATCACAATAATACAGTTATATAGAAATTATCAAAAAGATAAGATATGCTCAGGAAACCGTCATGAATGCCAGCGATTTCGAAGAACTGCAACGCCTTGTTTAAAGTGTTAGCGAGGAATATGGAAGTATAGTTCAAGTGCTCTGAAAATAGACGAGAATGCTTATTCAGATAAGAAAACAGGAATATCCAGCAAAACGTATTTCAAACCACCACCAGATATAATTAGGATTGGGATCTTTAAAGGGTGTCTGACAACGCAAAGGCTAGCGACAGCCATTTTACGTTCACTCCGAAGGTAACAATAATATTTTACTTCAATTAAAAAAATCCTATGGCCACCTGCCGGGCTGCAAACTCGTGACCTTTAGTATAGAACAGCGGTTCCCAAACCGGGGGAGGGTGCGCCCCCCTGGTGGGGCGTGAGGACATGTCAGAGGGGGCGCGAGACAAGTTGAACATTAAATTAAATTTAAGTAGTCTTTCTAAAATTATAAGTTAACCATGATGTTTAGAAAATTGACCACTTTGACATAATGGACAAACCTTCATTATGGTTAAAATATTTCAAAGTGTATCCTAGTGTATCACGGGAAGCTCTTCGTTTATATTTGCCTTTTATCAAGCACATATTTGTGCAAAAAGCATTTTCAACACTTGTGGTAATTAAAACAAAGTATCGGGAATAAGCTTGATGTTGCCAGTGACTTGCGTTGTGCACTTACTAAAACTGGAATAGGCATACTAGTGAGAAAAATGGAAACCCATCCATCTCACTAACCAACCTAATCTATTTTTCTCTTGTTAATAATTTTTTGTATTTTATGAAAACTGATATTATTGTACCTTATGGCAGTATAAATAAATGTTTTGTTTTCAATGTAATACTTATTTGTTTTTGTTTTCTTCCTAGGCCCAAAGAATTTGTTACGGGCTACTGGGTATTAAAATGAATTAAACAATTTCTTAATTAAAGATACTAATATTTATTAACAAAAGGATAAAAAGGATACAATTAAACTATTAACAATTAAATTATTGAACTAATATAAATTTATAATAACAATATTCTAAATATTTATTATCTAGGCCTAACTCCTATTTAATTATTACAATAATATAAGATATTACTAATTCTAGATAGCTTAACTAGTTACAATAGTTTCTATGAATATTATAAAATTACACTATAATTTATAACTAATAGTTAACAGTTACAGTTCACTAGTCCACCGACCGTAAAATTCTCCAAGTATCACAAACTGACACACAGTAACAAACAGAAACAGTTTATTACACTCGCGAGACTGTTACAGTTCACTGATACACTTATTACACTGACCGGTTCAACACTGACTAGTTTATCACACTGAAACTCACTTATTACACTTATCACAGATCTTCATTGGTCTACTCTCAGGCTAACACTGACTCGCTCGAGGTGAAGGAAGTATTTAAATAGGCAAGGCCGAACATTCTAGAACACGGAGGGGCCAGAAAATTCTGGAATCTTCTTAATCCTTTTCCGACAAAAGGAGACGATCTAGAACGGTCCTAATCCTATTTTAACTTCTCCCGCCGACGGATTTAAGCCGCTAATCCTCTTGCTTCCGTCTTCCTGCCGGCACCCGTAACAAATTCATAGTTAAGGGGGGCGCGAGAAGCTTTCATTTCGAAAAAAGGGGGGCGTGGTACAAAAAAATTTGGGAACCCCTGGTATAGAAGGATATCATGCTAAAGACTATACTCCTCCACTTAACATGTAATGACTTAACTATTGCTCTGAAAATAAGATTGGTGAAACTCTATATATTTACGTTAGTAATATTCTCCCGTATCTGTACGGGGAAGGAAGCGCGTATAATGACGGGGACAATCATGAAAGTGAAAACGTTCGAGATGTTGGTGTATCTAAGAATTTTCTGAATTTCAGCTGTCCACTTGACCAACAGAGAAGTGATAATTCGGGTAGGAGAAGGTAATGGAATAGTATGCACCGAATACATGATTAAAAAATCATTGTAAAATATATATATATTAGTATTATCATTTATCTTATTTCATTTTTTTATTAATAGTTATAATTTTTAAATAGTTTATTTTGAAGAGAAAATATTTGTGCATGGCCGGAATTCGAACCCGGGCCGCCCACTTTTCCGTCGTGGTGCTCTAACCAACTGAGCTAGCCTGGCTCGTAACACGGTCAAACAAATCCATTCTCTTCACCCAAATCCATTCTTCATTCTCACAAAAATCCATTCTTCATCACCCAAATACATTTCTGGTGCTCACTCAGCCTTTGTAAATAGGGTGACCTTAATTAGGGAAAATTAATATTTCAGTGTGATCAAGCCCATATCACCTCCCTGGTAAACCGTTGGATTAGAAACAGTATATTCTCTTGCATGTTCTGAACCCAAGTTTCTTCACGTGTTTTGGTGACAGAAGTTCTTCATTTTTTAAATATTCAATGATGCCATGTGTAGCCGACATGAGATGTATTTTTCATTTAAAAAACCCTAAACATTTTCCAACTCGGATGGCAGAAAGTGTTTTATAATTTACAAGAGAAAAATGCCGGAACGAGGACAAATACTTGCTTTTGTGCCCTAGATTTCGCTGACAAGCGTGACTCCGAGCGATGACTATTTAATGCGCTAGTTAAAGCCGTGTAAAAGAACTTTCTGGAATTGTAGGTCGGGGGGGGGGATCCTCGTAAATATATAACCCCGTGCGGTCGAGGGCACCTGATTCATAATTCAACTCTCTACATACTCTACATTATGTCAGTATTCAAGAACAGAGACAGAAGTTGTAGAGTTTCTATTAAGTCTATAATAAAATCTATTCCCCTATGAACGACAATAAATTAAAATAAAATATGAGATGAATGAGATGAAAATAGTTGACTGGATGATCTAACGTAAAGGAGATAGTTGGGGGGTGCAGTCAAAAAGAACACTGAATAAGTAATAAACTTATAATTATGTGCCGACGTTTCGACCTACAGTGTAGGTCATCTTCAGGGCTATGAGAGAGAAACAAACAGAACAAAAAATATAAAAATGTACAATAACAATAATATGGTGACAAGTATTGTGGAAAATTAAAATAGTGGCCGATATGAAGATGAAAGATAACGAATATTAAAAAAGTGACAGAATATAATAAAATTAAGATATAGATATATCTTTATATTAGATATATAGATATACTTTTCATTATCATTAATTTTGTTATATCTATCACTATTTTAATTTCTTTTCATTATCATTAATTTTTTTAAATCTGTCTATATCTTAATTTTATTACATTCTGTCACTTTTTTAATATTCGTTATCTTTAATTTTCATATCTGTCACTATTTTAATTTTCTACATTACTTGTCACCATATTATTGTTACTGTACATTTTTATATTTCTTGTTCTGTTTGTTTCTTTCTCATAGCCCTGAAGATGACCTACACTGTAGGTCGAAACGTCGGCACATAATTATAAGTTTATTACTTATTCAGTGTTCTTTTTGACTTCACCCCCCAACTATCTCCTTTACTTAAAATAAAATAATTCAAATGGTGCAAAGTGGAATATGTTTAAAGCATTTCGGATTATTGAAGATACTGAAAATAAAAGGAATTGATAGCAAAGGGTATCCTATCATGAAGAGTATTTACAGGAATCGAACAGCTAATATTAACATGAAAATTGGAAAAAATCTCACCGACTAAATATCGATAAACGAGTTGCAATCTGTCTTTGATGTGGAAATCAAAAAGTGGAAGATCAACAATTAGGAGTAAAAAAAAAAGAAGAGAAAAAATTCAGAGTTCTTATTCACGAAGTGGAAGAAGAAGTGAGAATTAAAATAAAAGCTGTACCGCTACAACCTATGAAGTGTCTTGGGTTCAGGACACTGCAGGGAGTATAATATTTCTTGGATAACGGTTGCAGAGGGATGTGATTTGTCCGAAATCACTCTCAAACATCATGTTTTTCCTCCCAATTAAGATTCCCTACTTTACAGAGGCCGGGTAAGCCCCAGGGGGTTCTGCAGATCTTCTGTGATTGTTAAAGGATTAAATTATTTATAATCATTTTTATTAATTGTTATTTTTATGGTAATTATTTTTAAATATTTTAGTTTCGAAGAGAAAAGATTTACTCTGGCCGGGATTCGAACCCTGGTCGTCGGCTTCTCCGTTGCAGTGCTCTAAACTACTAAACTACCAGGGGTCGTATCCAAGTCAGACAATTCCGAGCTACCAGGGGTCGTATCCAAGTGTTCATCATATCCGCGGCCGGATTTGTCTGACTTGGGTACGACCCCTGGTAGCTCAGTGGCTTAGAGCACTGTTACGGAGATGCAGACGACCCTCCTATATTTACATACCATAAAAAAAAACGAACAGAAAAAGCGATTTCTATTTTTTTTTTTAAATGTTTTAAAAACGCGTGCCAATATCTATGTCGCGTGCACGTTCGATTTGGCTACTCAATTGTATATAGCCTGCTTAAAGGGGGGGAGTTCAGAGTAGAGGGGGGAATTTGTTCGGTCATTCGGGGAGCCGAGTTTTTCCCCGTACCCACCGAGCTCGAAACGAATGCGTGCTCAGTTTGAACAGTGCGGATTCGTTCGGCTCGCCTTGTACTCATCTGAGCAAATCAGGCCGAACGAATGCTCAAGTTTATACGCGGCTATGGAGTTAATGAATAAGTTAATGGTTTTTTATGGCTTCAATTAAATTTTAAATAAAAAGAAATAAATATTAAAGTAAAATATCAAAGTCAATAATAACGAAAAAATATAAAAGGTCAACGATATAAAATAAAAACGAGAAATCTCATACTTTTTTTTATCGCGGAGATAAACGAAATCGGTTCTCGGATATTAGCAATTGCCCGAGTCAACTTCAGATCTATCTCCTTTTCAGTCCCGCCATGCTGTAATTGCTTGGGAACCTTCAAAGGCACAAGAGGCCCCGGGTGGAGGGTTAGGCGCCCGCTTTAACTTATCTACTCTCTTTAATTAAACTTCGCTCTTTAAAATAACTCGACTGTTAATAAGCTTTTAATATCCTTACATAGGATTTTGTGATTAAGCCGACTTTTGTATTAAGATATAATAAAATATATATATATATATAATTAAAAATATTATTTTTAATTTCTTATCCTTTCTAAATTTTTTGTATTCAGCAAATGGCAGATAATGTACTGTTTCCAGGACATCGTTTGATTTATCTAAGATCACACTCAATATCCAGGTTACCAAATTAAAGGTAACCATTCTAAAAAGGGGGGGGGGACCCCGAGGAAGGTCTCCAGATCCCATTGGTCCTTCCGTTGTTGTTAAGAGATTAAATAATTTATGTCACTGTAGGAATTGAACCCGCGAACTTCGGCACAGCATCCTAGACCCCGTTCCCTATTAAATACAGCGAACATCTTAATTAATTTGTTTGTTGAATAAAACATTCTTAGCTTTCGTAAACAAAACTGTTCCGGACGAATCAATTTAGCAAATCTGTTTTTGTTATTTACAACTAACTCCAGGATAAAAAAACATGTTTGCGCTTACTGTCCGGCTCCAAGGAGTCATCTATTAACTTACTTGATGCAATCTAGTTTTTTATTATCTTACTATTTTTACTATCCTTCTGATGAAAGCGCAAAGTAAAATTAGGAAACTATTACCATTCAGTTCCAGGTAATATATTATTATGGCTAAGGAACTGCAGGTATATGATCATAAGAGAAAATATATTTTTCAAAATTTTTCTGAATATAGTTCCTCCCCCTTCCAATTTGCAAGATTATCATTATAGCGGGATTAATTTTGTTCATATATATGTAATGGTGTTTATTTAGCTATTGTTTCTCGGCCAGATATTGCAGTCATAGTTAACTATTTACCCCAAAATCTTGAATCACCCAAGAAGAGAGACTTGGATATGCTAAGAGGACTCTTAAAATATGTAAAGCACACATCATCGCTAGGACTACACTTTAGAAAACATGAAGCAGGACTGGAAGGTTTTTCAGATGTGGACTATGCTGGTGATGTGGGGAGTCGACCACTGAAGCAGATGTTACATCAGGAAGCTTGGCTGTAGGGGAAGCAGTTTGGTTAAGGAGACATCTTCAAGAAGTCTCTCTTATAAAAGTTAAGCCTCCAGTGCTAAAGATGGACAATCTCAGTGCAATTAAGCTGCTGCACAATCCAAAATTTCACAGCCTCACCAAACATATAGATTTAAAATGAATTGTGTTCGCGAAAAGATAATAGATCTTTAAAAGTTCAGCAAGTATCTTCAAAGGAACAGCAAGCAGACATTCTCACAAAGCCTTTAGCCAAGCCAAGATTTGAATACCTGAGAAGTCACATCGGTGTCAACGATCTACCTTGTGAAGTGACGCAGGGCTAGTACTACAGCCACTACATCTTATGAGTGAAGCGCAGTGTTGTGATGTGAGAAATTATTTTGATTTAGGGGAATTGTTAAGGAAAATAAAAAAATATATCTGATTATGAGTAACCGATCAAGGTGTAACCTTCTTGTGATATATATTGTGTTGTTACGGTGTTATTTATCTAAAAATTTAACAATTATCATAAATTCGTATTACTCGTCGGTACAGTTTAACGTAGTCCTGGACAAAATCATGAAGGGAATGTGGAAGAACAGCCATGATGGAGCAACGATAGGGACTAAAAACCAGGATCAAAGTAAGATGCCTGGCATATGCGGAAGATCTGGCCTTAATGGCGGAGACTGAAAGCGAAGCAATAGAGCAGACGAACACTTTAAAGGAAATAGCTGAAAAAGCAGGTTTTCAGATATCGTTTGAAAAAACAGAATTAATGTCTACAGATAGAAACATTCAAAAGAAGATAGTAGAGACCGCTTCCCTCTCCATCCTAAGGAAAATGTTAGGGATAGAAAGAAGAATTTACGGTCCAAAGAAGACACAGGATGGCTATAGGATGAGACCTAATAAGGAAATATACAAAGAGCTGAATGATTTGGAAAAGGACAGAAGAATAAGAAGATTAAGGTTCAAAGAGATTAAATAGAGAAGTCGTCTATAAAATGAGAGGATACAAGAGTGCTGGGGGTACATCAAACAGATGAAGGAAGAAACTGAGAGACTGGAAAAAACAGACCAAGACTGTTTCGATAGGGTTGACTATGGGAAGAGACTCAAAGAAATTAAGGCCCTTGTGGAAAAGAGATATGCGAGAAAAGGAATAGTGTGGACCGAGGAAAGAACGATCGTAAAGAATGAGGAAAAGGTGGGAAGAAACAAGGAAGGAGAGAAGTGAAAACAATGATATTCGCCTGGTCTCTAAGTTCGTGTCGGGGAAAAAAAAATCTTATTAGCAATAAAATTCGTATTTAAACCTAATAGTAAAGTATGACAGTAACTATCAACGGGTAGTACAGCAGTAAATATCAAGGGATAGTGTGATAGTAACTATCAAGGGGTAGTGATATAGTAGGTCAAAGTAAACTGTCCGACTGAAACTACTAACTTCGGCAGGAAATTAGTTTCTCATAGCTATCAGATTCTGCATCGTCTGTCCAATGTCTCTAGTTTCTAGGAACGACTATTGTTAGTTGCTGAAGGGCGTTTAATCAAATTACAATAAAAAGATTTTTGTTCATTTATTTAATGCAAATTTATGCCGCTATGGCTGATCGGACGAGGCGACAGTCTTAAATTTTGCTTATCCAGGCATAATTAGAATAGGGTCCGCAGAACCTCGGGGGAGCCGCTATTTTACGCCTCTTCTGAAGGACGGCACAGCGAAGAATTTCTACTAATTTTAATAAATCTTAAGGCCTGGTTACGAAACCAGAGAATACAAGGTTAATAAAAAATACAGAATTAATAAGATAAGCTCTTAAATTCTTAGTCCATTCATCAGCTGATTCTTCTGGTTTCTAAATTCTATATCTGGATAAACATTATTTATGATTAAATATTGAATAACAAAAAGAGACCTTACATAAATGTCAAGACTGTGGAAAAAATTCCAACGAAAAGTCCTTAAGTCTCAATTTCTGTTTTAGTTTGGAGACTTAAGGGCCTTTGGTTGGAATTTTTTTCCACAGTCTTAATAATTATTTATGATTATGTTTTAGAAATTAAAAGATTGTTTCTTTTTATATAAAAAAAAACACGGCAAATGGGGAATTTAATCCGCGATAGAAACAGTACTGTTGCTTGCAGCCAGCTGCGCAGAGTAATTATTTAAACGATATTACTCTCAACCGTCAGGTTTTTCAACTGATTAAAAGGACCAAGGAGGATTTCCAAACCCCGACTCTTTGCGACTCCCGATTCACGCCTCTTACAGAATAATTCATGGCACAGCACCCTGCTGATGATTTCGCAGTAGATGTTACTACATGGTATGTTTTCCATAAATGTCCATCCTACATTAGTGCCGCCCACATCACGACCTCACTATATTTGTTCGAAAAAATAAATAGGGGAAAGAATTAAGAAGGTTTCAATTTCCGTTCAAGGCCTCTCGAAACAATCGAGTGAATGAAGCTTGGATGAATAAATTAACTAAGAAGACGAGGTAGGGGCTAAATATACCAAAGGCTGTGTGTGGGCGTTCCAGCGAACTGGAAGAACGGAGAGTCACTGGATCGGAGAGTTGCTGGAATTGAGCAGTTGGCGGGCGGTTGAGTGAGCAGAACTAATTCCAGATCGGCAAGATCGTTCTCTTTGAGTTGTAGTGCATTGATCTCACTACTGATTTCTATTCATTTTCTTTCTTCAGCACCTGAGGGCTTAATTAGGGAGGTTATTCTGCTGTTTTCTGAGCACAGTCTAAAACCTCTCTACCTAGAACAATCCTTTTGAAGCACAGAACTTTTTTTAGCTCACTCACCTAAAAAGTGTTGTTAAAACCACATTTATTCCTATTATGAGTTATGTAAGAGAATCTTGGAATATTACATCCAAGCATCAAACCCAACTTCAAGCAATGGTGATGGGGTTCCTGAAGCGACTAAGATCAACGACACAACATTTTCGTAAAAATCATTAGAAGGAAAAAAGTTATACAGGTTTGGCTATGTGAAAAGAATGCAGAGTGAAAGGATAGCCAGACCAGAATACGAGGGGAGAGTGGAAGGAAGAAAGACCAGAGGAAGAACAAGAAAGATATGACTATATGGATCAGGATTTACAAACCAGTCCTTCATCACTGATTACGGTATAAGAGGAGAATATTAAGAATAATTATATATATATATATATATATATATATATATATATATATATATTAGTTAGCACTTGGTCCCAGTGTAGCCGCCAACTGGAAAAAACACAATCGCCAAGATTCTGCCTATGATTATCTCCACTTTTTAACGCGTATGCGAGATCCGTCAGCTTACTGTACGCAACGCATAAGGACCGGGCATAAGAATGATCCACGAGTCTTACTCTCAGGAATCGTGTTGAGATTTTCATAGATATCAATAGCCCTCCAGAGGTATGGTATAGGGATTGTGTGCATCGGAGAAAGAAATATAGATCATAGTGCGCCGGCTGACCCTGAGAAGCCATGATCCGTAGATCTATAATCATTCACTTTAACGTGATTATACTTCAGTGGAAAACGATCACCTGTGGTTTAGTGGTTAGCGTAACAAACTACTAAACCGAAGATCGCGGGTTCGCAGCCCGGCAGGTGGCCCTAGGATTTTTTTAAGGGAGTAAAAAATCCTTAGTTGTGCCGTCCTTCGGAAGGGACGTTAAACGGGGGTCCCGAGCCTGTACGATGTCAGGTACTCGTTAAAGTGACGTTAAATGAACAAACTTCAGTGGAAAGGAAACTGGTAAACGTCCCCCGTCATGTTAACGACTTTAATTTTAAGCGATAATGCTTAGATTTGTCGTTTTCATTGTTGCTATCAAATGCAGGACAAATTTAAAAAAATTATTTTGCTTAAAATTAATATTTAGATTTTTTTTAAATATTGTTAGCAATAGACTGTATTAGCCTACTATGATACATTAGGGACGCTAAAGAGTTGCTGTGTTTATTATAAATTATTTTATAATATTGTCTATAATTATTTATAGTTGGATCCTGTGGTATACATATATAGACCCTATTATCTGCTGAGAGTAAGCCCGCCTCTATAAGTAGGTTAATCTTAATTGGGAGAAAAACCATCGGCCAAATCATATATATAATCTCTACCATGTACTGAATCCAAGATATTTCATGGATTGTAGAGGTATATATTTGAAATGATATATATTTTCTGTTATAATTACCAATTGAATTATCTATAGAATTGATAAAAGGCTTCATTAATTATAGAGACTAATCGAAACAGGCTGTGAGTTGTGAAGACCTACATCGGTAGAGGGCGACTGTTGGATAACCAATCACTGGAAATAGGAAGCCATATCGAATTCTAATTGGCCAATAAACCTTATTTAGCCTGGTTATTGGTTAGCTCAGTATTTGGTTATTATTTATTGAATAATATCACTGAGTAATTATTACTATATCTTTTTTTTAGAAAAATAATTTTATTCTGGGACCTGGTCCCTTTAGAATAACAGAGATGAACATAATTAAGAAAATATTTATCTGGCCAAAGGCCTACAACTGAGTAAAAACTTATTTACAAAATATCCTGAAAGTAAATAACTAAACAGGTATGTTTTGGGAGATAATCAGAAAAAGTGATGCAAAATTAAAATAAAAAAACAGACAAATTTACAATAAAAATAACTAGGCTTATGGAAAAAAAACCCAGTAAATACATGATAGCATCTGGTAACAGAAATAAAAAATAAAAAAATGATTTCATTATGAGTGAGGAATATTTACAGTAGTTCATCAATCAATAAAGTTGAAAATATCTATCAATTATTTATTGGTTATAAAGCACCTGATTGGGAATTTAGAAGATGTTGGAAAAGTTTAGATTTAAATGAGGTTAAAGAAGACGCATGGCGGATATCGGGTGGGAGTGAGTTCCAAAGAGAGATAGAACGGGCGAGAAAGGAACGCTCAAAAGTTTTGGTTCTATGGGAACGGATATAAAGATCGGAAGGGCGAGATCTTGTGCCTTGGGATTGGATAGAGGATTTGAATTGTAGGAGACTATAGTAAGATGGATGTTGTGAGTTGATAGTTTGATATAAGTAAGAACCAAGGAAATAGAGCCTGCGGATAGAAGGAAAAAGCCACTTTAACTCAACGTAACGGCGGGACACATGAGACCTTCTCGGGGCGTCGAAGACAACAGTTCATAATCCGCCTCAACCTCTCCTCGAGCCTGTTCGAGAGTCCACCACATGCCACACAACCATAGTCAAAGTGTGGAAAGATAAAAGATGTGATGAGGAGCTTACGGATTGGTAGAGTTAGAAGATGTTTGGAACGGTGGAATAACTTTAGAGAGATATCTATGATTATTGTTGAAATAAAACAGTACAAATTATCTCGAATCAAATGAATTATTAGCCAATAGAGAACAATCGTAAAGACAAAAAACCATGGACCATTCCAAACCATGAAGGGTAGTGTGTACATTACCTGGTAAGTTCAGTACTTTGGTAAGGTAGAATTCATGGTATTCCGAAGTTTATGGTTTAGAAATATTTTTTTCCTTTTAAGGGTTTCCTCAGATTGAGGATTCCTTCAACCAAAAATTTTCTTTATTTCGTTCTTTCAACTTTTTTCTGTCTTGTATATCTTCCTCCCTCAGACCATGGCCATGCTTTTACTCATGCATCCTCATGGTCTTGGGCAAAAATTACCTGATCATCTGCGAACAGAAGATTATGAAGATGGCTGTTACCTAAACTTACTCCTATTTGCTTACATTTTTCATCCAATTCTTTTAAATCAGTTGAAATGTAGATTTTAAGTAAGGTGACATACAGTAAGCCTTTACTAGTGGAAAATTCTGGTGACAAATTCCTATCGATTTTAATATAATAATGTTTTAAATATTAATACAACAATCTCATAGAAGGTAATGAGAGAAATGGTACAACTTAAGTGATTGTTTTATAAACATTTTAAACTTTAACATTTATACGGTTGCTTAAGGCAGCAGGGTAGCCCAGTATGCAGAGCACTAAGTTGATGAGCTGAAGGTCCGGGTTCGAGTACGTGCATGGCAGATAAGTTATTTAATCTGTAAACAGCTGGGGGTAGATGCTGTGGGATCTGGTATAGGGTGAGCACCCCAAGGGGGAATATAGAACAAATCACCTCCCTGCACAAACCTTTGCCTTAAGAACAGCACAGTCTCTACCATGTACTGAACCGAAGAACCTTAAGGGTTGCTATGGTACAGGTTATTTTTTTTTAAATATCGACCCGACCCTTTAGTAAAATTCTAATTATCATTCTTATTTGATTATATTGGGCTGCTTATCATTAATTTTTAAATATAGTTCATATAATATGCTGAGTAGATATAGTGGTAGAGCACTGAGTTGCCATGCCGGAAATCCTGGTTCAAATCCCGCTGAAGGCAAGACTTTTTTTAGTCTGTTTGCAGCCGGAGATGGATCATGCAGGATCTAGCATCCTGTTGGGGCTCACCCAGCTCTATAAAATATTATAAAAATAGAGTACCCAAAATAAGGGGGGGAAATCTGTTGGTTGAGCGAGACCCAGGATAAGTCACCTCCTTGCAGAACCGTTGTCTATGAAACAGTACAGTCTCTACCATGTACTGAACCCAAAACCCGTATACGGGTTTTGTGGTAGAAGTTTTTTTTTTTTACAGTTAGTTATGGAATAGGCAATTATTACTATTATTCATTATTAATTTTATCCAAACTATAAAAAACTTCATCTACAAGAATGGTTTTTCAGAAAAATAGTCAATTTAAATTCGAGTAAAAATTATTCCGATTTCCTCTAAAACAATTTAAAAGACTGTATTTATGTCGAATTTTTTTATTCAATGATTATATTATTGAATAGTACAAATCAATATAGAAATTTAATAATTGAATTTTCCGTAAAAAAGCCGAACTAGCGAATTCCGTAACGAAACCTTAGAAGTTAAAAAAGGTTTCTCTTTAAAAAACGTTGCGTAACAGAATAAGTAAATTTAGAACTCTTTCGAATAATTATAACCTTTTATATTTAAGGAATCTTTGCTATGTTATTCTGAATCATAACAGAAAAGTATTATTAAAAACAAATCTAATGGAAGTGATTTGTCCGAGTTATACTTCTAAATAAGGGTACCCAATTTTTAGAAGCTGAGTGATACTCAGATAAGTCTGCCGATCCTAGGGATTTATCTACGGCTAATAACAGATTAAATAATTTATCTGCCATAGCAGGATTTGAACCCGGGACCTTCAGTTTAGCAACTCGGAACTCTACACAACTACCTCAAGACTTCAAGTCTAAGTCTTTAACACTCTGACTGCAAACTACGAGATAACTCGTAGATTTCGTTCTTTTCTAGAACGCCAACTACGAGTTATATCGTCCTGTGTTTACTCGCCATTTTTGTGCTACGATTAAACTAGAAATATATTAATGCTAATATCGATAGATGGCTTCTGGGAAAAGAACGAAAAATCAATGCTGACTTGCAGATTTCTGTTACAGAACAATTAAATAATTCTTAAGACTTTTAAAAAAAAAAACTTTTTAATGCTTTTTGATGAGAACTATGCACTAGAATTAGAGTTTTTAAATAATATAATGAAAAATGAACGAATAAAAGCTGCCAGCAGATGCTTTAATTTTGACAAGAATGAATTCATCGGAAAAAAAGAAGTGTCAAAAAACACAAAAAAAAGTAGTTTATAAAAACTCTCTTACCGATTCTCACGTATTCAAGTGAATCTTGGACTCAAACAAAAAAGCACAAAAGCCAACTTCAAGCCATGGAGATGCGATATCTAAGAAGAATGGAAGGGAAAAACAGAAAAGACCGACGTAATGATTACGGTCAAATGTGGGACTTCGGCCATGTTTCCAGAATGGCGGATGACAGAGTGGCGAAAGCTGTAAATGAGACAAAGATGGAAGGAATGAGACCGAAAGGAAGACCAAGGAAGACACGGGAGGGCGCAATCCAGGAAGGCTTTGACAGAAGAGGTTTGGAATGGAGAAGAAGACGATTGGTATAAGAGAGGGATTCATGGATAAAGCTCTACAGAAAGGATCCTCACATCGTTGGCGGCAGAAGAGGAGAAGATTAAATCAAATTGTTATTTTAGGCCAAATTTCTGAAAATTGCTGTGGCAGCTAACGTGTTAAAAATTATTTGGTTAAATTTAAGGAAGAAATAGTTGGGGGTGCAGTCAATGAAAACATCAAAATAAGCATAACTTATTTATTATGTGCCGACGTTTCGGCCTACAATGTAGGCCATCTTCAGGGCTAAGAGAAAAAAACAGAAATATATAAAAACGTAGCAGTAACAAGAATATATAAAGTGGTACAGGAGTGGAAATAAAAATAGTGACTAGATATGATGAAATAGTGAATAGATATAAGATAAATAAGAAAGAATATAAGACAGGTTACAGAATAATAAACTTAAAATAGTGATAGATAAAAATAAAATTGTAGATGATGAACAGAAATTCTAATAGTGACAGATAAAATAATACAAGAATAAGAATATAAAGTAGAAAAAATACATGTCAAGAAGGGATAAAATGTAAACAATAATATAAAGGGAAAGAAAAACGTGGAGGTAAACGGAAAGATACAAAAAGAGAAGATTAAAATATAGAAAAAGGGGGGTTGAGTATGAAGGATTTAGAAAAAAACTAGTTTAATTATAGATATAGATAAGATACCAGACATGAGGGGTTACATAGGTAAAGTGTAATAATACAAGCATATATAGAAAGAAAAGTTATTATTATTTGGTTAAATAAACTTTAAAGGTAACTTTATGTATATTTTGTACAAATAAACATGTTTTCTTAATACTGCTTATGATTGCAATATGCTTGGGAATAGGATAGATGTGGAAGGCAAGATTATTCAACGGAGGATTTTATTAAGTTCCATTGATTTTATGTTAAATACAAAAAAAAAATGTTTAAACAAACAAAATAACTAATGAGAGACAGGGCCACGTTTGGCGTAATGGTTAACATAAAAACATTCTCTGCATTATATCGGCTTCGCAGCGCGGCAGGTTGCCTTAGGATTTTGGGAGTAAAAATCCTTCATTATTCCGTCCTTCCGAAGTGGCGTAAAATGGCGTTTCGGAGCCTATGTGGTGTCAGGAACCCATTAGAGCTATCCTAATTGTAACTGGATATGCGAAATTTAGAGCTCCCTCTGTAGCATCATCTGTTCAGCCGAAACATTATAAAGTTACGCTCAATGAATAAACAGCACAAAGTACTGACATACGAAGCTACGCCTTTACAGAGAAAGTGTATTTTTAACTTTTTTATTTTGGTCGAGTGAAGAAGGCTAAACCAAGGGCCACTTACTTGTTGTTTGTTGTTTACAAACAAGATGGAAGGACCTGATCAATACAACGCTCTGCAAGTCAATTCAGGCAAATTTCTCCTTGTTAGGTTTGCTAGCCTACAGTACTCGCGACATACTCGAGTAAGGCAATGGGGGTTTACAGTAAGTCTATTGACAGTTCGATAAGTCTATTCGACAGGTTCTGTTGAGGAGGTAATAGTACTGTTGCAATATATATTTTCTTGTTTGTTTTTGTGCAAAACAAAAAAAAAATTAATTTTTACCTTAAACTATATACATCGTAAAATTATTTCTTATTCTTAGTTTTCAGTTAAATCTTTTATCATTATATTTCAATAATTTATTTTTTTATTTATTGTTCTTTTGATGGTGGTTATTTTTAAATATTTTTATTTTGAAGGGAAAAGATTTGGACACAAGCCTTGGTAGCTCAGTGGTTAGAGCACCGCGCTAGAGACTCAGGCGACCCGTGTTCCAATCCCGACAAAGACAAATCTTTTCTCTTCAAAATAAAAATATTCATTATTTTGTTTGTTCATTTAACGTCACTTTATACTGCTATGGCTAATCGGACGATGCTACATTGGGAGCTCTAAATTATTCCTATCCTGGTTTAATTAGGATAGGGATTTTTAACGAGTACCTGACATCGTACAGTTTCGGGACCCCCGTTTAACGTCCCTTCCGAAGGACGGCGTAACTAAGGATTTTTTACTCCCTTAAAAAAAATCCTAGGGCCACCTGTCGGGCTACGAACCCGCATATGTTATATACATTATATTTCATGTGATGACGATGGTGCAAAAGTCAGGCCGAAATATCGGAATATAATAAACAAGCTGTGCTTAATGGCATGTATACAATCCTGATGCGCTTGCTACAGTACCAGAACTCCATCCTTAGACGGATTGTTGGAGGCACATCGCTCGAGAGAGCACGTACCACCACCATCCGGGAGGAGCTTCGGCTTCCCTCGGTGCCCGAGTACATAGGTCGGAGGCACATCAAATTGTTTGATGGGCTGAAGGCCTGTGCGAACCCCCTATTTAGAGACATAAAACCTCCTCCCAGACCTGGGAGATGGCAGGGCAGTGCCCCCTTGGTCGATGTGCTCTCGTTGATCTAGGGATGGGGGGCCCCCTTGTCCTTATCCTTCCTTTCCTCCCTTCTTTTCTTTTTTTTTCTTCTTCCTTTATCTTCACTCTTCTTCTTCTCTTCCTTTCCTTATCCCGTAAGCGGTCCCTCCCCGTTTTGAATTTTGTAGAATCAACGGGCTTGTGCCGGTTTTGCAGAAACCGCCTTCAGAGGACTCAGATAACGTAATTCCTTGGCACACCTACGGGTAACAGAAGGCTGTAGACTTTGCATGTACATATTATATTGTTCTATATGTTATAATTGTAATTTAATAAATTGCGTGAGGTTCAGAAAAAAATAAATAATAATGACATGTATAGGAGCGGGGTAGTGTTATAAAGTTGAAGTACCTGGATTTGAATCCGGCTGTGACAGATAAATTATTGAATCTGTTTACAGCGAAAGATGAATCCTGATGGATAGGGAGACCCACCTAGGGTTCCCCAATCATCTGTTAAGTGAAAACCCTTAATTAGGAGAAAACTGGAGGTTGAGCGTGATCTCAGGCAAATCGACTTCCGTCACAACAGTTGTCCTGGAAATTGTACACCCTCCACAATCCACTTAACCAAAGACCCTTTAATGATTATAGTGTTTAACTATGAAGACTAAAACAGATTTTGAATTTTTTTTTTTTTTTATCAAAACCACGAAATATTATTAAAATCTGCCACTTATAGGCAATAAGTAATAGCGCTAAGTAGCTATGCAATCATACAATAAAAAAAATAAATAAATAAAAATATATATATACATGCGGATAATAAATACTTGCGAAAATGATAATCAAAAGAAAGTCTAAAAATAAAATAATTGCTTACATTCATACCATAGTTACAATATTTACAATTTGCCTGGGGTCCCCGAACTAAGCTTCTTCCCCAGGAATGAGGGCAAAGCAGGAGTCCCGGAGGCCCCTGCGTTTTTTAGTGGCATTAAACGCCAATGGAAGCTGGACATTTTTTGAAATACTATAAACGAAACTCCATAATTCGATTCTCGATTCATGTACACTAAATATGGTCATAACTCCTACGCCCGGTCTTTTTGAGTTGAATCCAGTAGGCTGACGTTCTTCCTGTATTTATGGTCAGGGGAAATAATCATCTGGAAATCTCCAGAATCGTATCTATCTACGGTGGGGTCACTGATCAGAGTACTAACCATTATCGACGCTTTTTAACTTTGATTACACAGGAAACTACTATATTTTTTCCTTACATAAGTGCCCACGTTTCGTCCTCAATAATATATTTATGAAAAATTATCATTTATTTTATTGTTATATGATATAATTTTTTAAATAGTTTATTTGAAAAGAAAAGACATGACCGGGACCGGGACTCGAATCCGGGTCTCCCACTTCTCCGTCGTGGTGCTTTAACCATCTCAGCCATTTTTAAATATTTTATTTGAAAAGTTTTTTATCTTTAACCATCTCAGCCAGGATGGATAAATAAAATATTTATGAAAAATGTTTATTAATTATTTTCTAATAGTTTGTCTTCTGCATACTGTTTTGTGGATGGTGTCTTACATTAGTACACCCTTCTTAAGATCTATAATAGTCTTAAGAATAATAATAGTCCATAAAATTATTACACATAACGAAGACATATTTCGTTTTAATTAATAACCAAAATATCTATATTATCAGTTATAAATAAGAGGTGTAAACTGCGTAAAGAGGTTTTCAGGTGTACGTTAGTAGCTACTAAATTAAAGGAATTATTAAGAAAGAAAGATTGAAGGAGTACCGCTGCAAATAAAAAGGGTTGAAAGGTAGATTTAAGGATGCTTGCGCTAAGTAAATATTAAAGGAAGGATCCTCCAATATACATAGGATACTCCAAGTATGTTACCATATAGCCAATGTCCAGTCCAAATCGTCTTTCATGAATGACTAACACTGACACACACCCATCCTTTTTATTATCTATTATCATTCCTTCATTCATTCATTCATCCTTCTTATCAGCCATTATCATAGTCTCCGAGTATCAATATCATTTGATGAGCCATCTTTAAAAACATTTAATGGTTTTATCTAACAGTTTTGTAGATTATTTAAATAAAAATCCATTAGTGAATCAGAGATGATAACAACTTTCGTTAAACTTTAATCAATTCTCCATAATTAAAACAGATGAAATGATTAAGTTAATTAATCTTCTTCTTCAGTGAGCGTACGTCTTGTTCGGTTTATGGTAGGCACTGTACTGTTTCTGAGCCAATGGTTGTGCAGAAAGATTTGTTTGTTCATTCATTGAACGACACGTCACGCTGCTATGGCTAATCATAACATGCTATAGTAGCACTCCTAAATTTAGCCTATCCAGGTATAACTGAGATAGGGATCTTTATTCAATGCTGGACACCGCACAGCCTTCCGATTCTGCATCGAAATGTCCAATGTCTCTAGTTCTGGAGGAGCCTCGTATTTGATCAACGAGTACCACACACCGCATAGCTTCAGGGCCCACAGTTTACGTGCATTCCGAAGGCATAACCAAGTACATTTTTTTTCTCCCCTTTTTTATTAATATCAGGACATACTCTATACTTAAATAAGCATATTACATGTCATGCACTTTTAAGTTGTACTTTTTATTTGAGTACAACCACAGGGTAGTTTCTCTACTTGTCTTTATGCATGCCAGTATGTACCATTCATCCTATTTACTTGTTGTATCAATATAATACAATTTGTAAATTTTGTATAAATTTCATTGAATAATAAAATAAATAATAATAAAAAAATTAGGATTAATATAGTATTTTCATCTTACAATAAGATATAAGTATTTATCATTCACTTCCGGTATTCCCAGAACCTTTTCGTTATGAACCACTACACTCTGCCATGTTGTATCCAACTTTTAAAGAAACTTTTCTTAATTCCGAAAATTTCTATTTCATTCTTCTTCTTTTTTTTGTTCCCAGACTTTAATGAATTCATCTGGTATGGAATTGGAAATTGAAGGAATAATGAGAGAGAGAAAGAGAGGAGTGGTTGAGAAATACGATGAATAAATTAGACTGGTAAAGTAAGGCAATGAGGTCTATCCGAGCGAGAATCTAACCCGCGCTATATACCCTCCTACTACCCTCCGGCAAGCTGGCTCGTATATTAGCATCCCATTGGGGATCTGTCGGCCAAGTCCATCTTTAAAGGGCTTCCCCCCAAAATGAATAATATTCTTTAAAAACCTGAATTTGTGTAATGCGAAAACTTTTTTTTTTTTTTACTTCTATTTGTTTATTCATTAAATATAAACATATCGTTTCAAGGAATATTCAGTTTTTGTTTATTTATTCATTTTACGCTGCTAAGATGATACGGGGCAAAACAACTTTCAGAAATTGGATGCGCAGCAATACGGGCATACAGGCAGAGTTGGGCAATAATTAATTACATGAGTATTTAATTACATCTCCAAAATGGACCATTCTTTAAATAGAAAAACAGTTAAACGGTCAAAAATAAAAAACATTCTGTTTTTCAAAGAACAATTACATGAAGTAATTGTAATATCCAATTACTTCTTACAATTACTGTAATTAGAATTGAGGGTCTTAATTACGATTATTTTTTGTCACAGTAATCGCAATTACAATTACAATTACCTGTAATTAAACTTGCACTTTAGTTGTAGCAATAAAATTACTTATTAAAACAGACAAAAATTGAGTAATTGAGCAAAAGTAGCCCTGCAGGCTGCGCATTCCCCCTCGAAAAAAATTCATCTCCCCCAATTTTTTATTAACAGTTGAAAAAAAAATTAAAGAGAATACTAGACTTGGAATTACCAGTTACAATTGCATGTAATTGTATAACAATTTCTTGGAATTTCAGAACTACCATTACAAATACATGTAATTGTATTTGGTAATTGAATTACTTTGCCTCAACGGTAATTTTATTTGCCTAGGACAACTACAATTACAATGATTCATAATGTAACTGTACCAGTGCAAGTTTAAATTACAATAATTGTTAAGTATTCGTTATTGTAATTGAAATTACTTTTTGCCCAACTTCGCTTACAGGAGTGGCTGAAGAGGGAACTGACATCTGAACAGAGAAATGGATAAAGAACTTTTGGACGAGGAAAAAGAAAAGAAATGTAAAAATAGAAAAATGAAATTACTTCACATGGCCTAAGTACAGAAGGAGAAGATTTTTAATACAGACTGAAAGAACTTTCTCAAATTATAATTAACTAAGAAAAAGTGAACTTATGGAAGAAACAAGGCAGGAAATGCTGTTTTATTTTTCCGCTTAACATTAATAACTTTAGTCAGTACTCAAGCTGAATTGGGCTTGGGCCATCAGTCTTGACTCAGGGCGCTTCGGACCTTCCGCGGGTTCGTAGCTCGGCAGGTGGCCCTAGGATTTTTTAACTGGAGTACAAAATCCTTCGTTACATCGTCCTTCGGAAGGAACGTTAAAAGGGAGTCCCGATCCTTTACGATGTCAGGTGCTCGTTAAAAATCCATATCCTAATTATCCTGGATAGGCAAAATTTATAGCTACCACTGTAGCATCGTCCGATTAGCCGTAGCACCATTGTAAAGTGACGTTAAACAAATTAAAAAAAAAAAAAAAACACCAGGCTAACATAACTGAAGTGATAGCGCGTTGTGTTGATAAAGTTGTTAAGCTTATCTACGAACGATTTCCTAAAAAATTGTCAAGCTCTAATGTGACTGGTAAACGTCCAAGGGTTAGACAGGGGTGTAGGTGGGACGGTGTGACGCATCGCGTCATGGATGGTAATACGATTTAGGGTTTGGGTTGTCTTAGGTTGATGAAGCTATTAGCGATTAGTAGTATCGGCATCGAACTTTCGTGTTTGCTTAACCTTTTTGTTCATACAATACATTTTCATAGCCAGCCGGACTATTTACCGGTCAGACGTTCTTTGTTTTCCTCAGTAATATTAATGGAGAAACAAAACCTTTAGTTGTGGATTTCCTGGTTTAACAAAGCACGCTCATCAGATAGGTCATAAATATTTATGGAATATTTTAGAATGCCATCAACAACTTGTGCATTCTCCTTTTAATCAGACAAGGCTATTTCAGTTTGTAAATCAATCCACTAATACATTATCGGTACTAATTCTACTTGAATAATATTAGTCGACCTTTTATAAATATATATATATAAATGGGGTGAACCCTTGACCCCATTATAAGCCCTGAAGGAGACTTGCAATATGGGTCGAAACGTATTATTAAAGATAATTTTTCTGACGTCTACCCGGACCATTTTCTTCCTGATACTAATTCTACTTTATCGTCACTATTCTTGTATCAGATTCTAGAACTATGAAAATATTCTCTGATTAACAAGAACTATTTTTCGAAACATCATTGTTCTTTTAAAAAGTGCATGATCATTTTTGTTTTCATTGGACGGTATATGTTTGTGAAATTGGTTTGTTTCGTTTTACGCCACCTTATGCTGCTTTGGCTAATGGGACGATCCAGCAGTGAGAGTCCTAAATTTTGCCTATCCAGATAATTTCCTAATAAAATTCCTAATAAAGGATGGTAATACGGTTTAGGGTTTGGGTAGTCTTAGGTTGATGAAGCTATTAGCGATTAGTAGTATCGGCATCGAACTTTCGTGTTTGCTTAACCTTTTTATATTTGTTCATACAATACATTTTCATAGCCAGCCGGACTATTTACCGGTCAGACGTTCTTTGTTTTCCTTAGTAATTAATAATGCGCCTGAATTGATTTCGCGGCGTTATTATAGAGAATTTGGGACTCAGAAGACCTGTATGCGGGGTCACCAGTGGTGTTTTTAGCATACATACTCATTAACATATCATCAGATATGTCTATTTTTGTCACATATTTATTAATTCCTTGGATTCACCGGTTGCCATTTTCGATTATGTATAAGTGGTTTAGGATCCTTTTTATAAGTCTGCTATCATTCATCGTCATTAAATGCCCCAAAATTTAATTCTTCTCTTCCTAATTGTGTCCCACATCTTTGCGATTTCTTTCACTTCATACAGGTCTTTATTGTTCCAACTAAGTCTAAACTCTCCTTCAGCCATCCTAGAATTTTCGTTTTTATTTAGTCTATTCTTTCTATTTCTGTTGAGAATCACCTTGTGTTAAAACCGAGTGAAGCTTCCAAACCTAATATGATAATTATTCCAAATATTATCAACATTAATACAAAGTTGATATTTGTAATAGAAAATCGAACATAGAGCTCTTCCAGAAAGAAAGCAAGATCGATGTTCGGATCAGACTCGATGCCATTATATAAATCGATTTTAAAGATCCAATAGGAAGAACCTTGCCAAAAGAGATGTGAATAATGGTAGGCGTGGCGGAGAAGACGAAACAGATCGATCAGAACTCGCTGTTCCAGTTCCGGCTCGACGACTTCCAACAGCTAGCAATCGGTGGGCGACTTGTAAGAAAGATATAGGTTTATTGAAACATAACACAGATATGCATTTACAAGATTACATAATTATCTGAACTAACTAGTTTCTTAGGTCCTGCGGTCGATTGGTAAGCAAGACACACTACTAAGCCCAAGATCGCGGGTTCGTAGCCCGCCAGGTGGTCCAAAGGGAGTTAAAAATCCTTGGTTATGCCATCCTTCGGAAGGGACGTTAAACCCGGGTCCCGAGCCTGTACGATGTCAGGTACTCGTTAAAGATCCCTATCCTAATTAAACTTGGATAGGCAAAATTTAGAGCTCATACTGTAGCATCGTCCGATTAGCCATAGCAGCATAAAGTGATGTTAAATAAACAAAAAAATAGGTTCTTGAGTTCAGTACATAGTAGAGACTGTACTCTTTCTAGAACACCGGTTTTGCAGGGAGGTGATTTGTCAGTGATGACGCTCAACCCCTTGTTTTTTTACTTTATTAAGGGTACCCACTTTACAGAGTCTTCAGATCCTACAGTCCAGTGTGTGTATATATTTATATAGCCACAACTGACAGGGGTGAACCTGCGAAATTCGAACACTGTCTTGGGGAAGTAGAGGGGGAGGCATAACTCTTGAAAGAAACTTGTGAAGTGGCAAGTTCTAAGCTTGTACTCTCCTTTAAGTTCCGCCCGGCTTTGTCATTTCTGTGTTACTTAAGCTTACAATAGAGAAGGATTTGTCGAGTTTTATCAAAGTTACTGATTGAATGACAGTATTTGTTAATGATAAAGAGAGGTTTAATACTGTAAGTAATGCCTAGTGATGTTATGACAGTGAGGTTATGTGACTGTCACACTAGCCTTGACTAGTTGACAGTAAACCTGTTGCAATAACAAGAGTAACTACAGACTAGAGTGCTGATGAGTTACTAAGATGAAGGGATTCGATGATCGGCTCCCATCGAGACATTATTCAATTAAAATATACTCATATCGTAATTACTGACATAGTATTTTTATGATAATTACTTTCATAATTCTGAAGAGAGTATATACCGACACTTTTAAATGCAACATAACAAAAAATATTTAAAAAATTGGAGATATGGCATTTTGGCTTCCTAATCTTCATATATATTTTTTTTCGGTCAAACCCAAAATCCCGCAAGATTATAGATGCTTAACTCGAATGTTTACCTATCTGTTAAGCGCTTACTATCTATTTAGAAATTCGTTCATTTTAAAATATTTAGAACTTCATTAAACTAGAGCCAAAAGCTCAAAAAGAAACACTATTATTTATTATAATGCAATTGGGAAAAACCACAATGCAAAGCCTTATGTTTCAAATCCAGTAATACACCCACTTACCGGTCAACGTTTCGCCTATTCAGGCATTATCAAGACACAAAAAACAAAAAGGGGATTATGTGAATCACATCTGGAAGAAAAAAGTGCAATACATCCCAACGATCAACAGCCCAAACAGGCTCCAAACATGAGACAGCATGCAACAAAAAGCATCATATTGATAAAAATTATTCTATGTTTATTTTTTATTTTTTATTTGAGAGTTGTTTTTGTATAATATTAAATATAATTTTATTTAAAGATTTGAAAAATAATATGAAAGATCATAATATACTAAGATCAAAGTTTAACATATTATTAATTGACTATAGAGGACATGGTTCCCTCTGAATTTAAAAAAAATTAAATACAATAAAACCACTTACATTGAGGTATCTCTGCTTTATTTTAGTTATTTGTTGGACAATAAAAGAATTTATGTACAGATTTATTTATTGAATTATTTATATTGTTACAATTATAGAATTTGTGCATGATTTTTACAGATGAATGACTTATGGTTGAATTGTTAAAAATATAATATGGAAAAAATGAAACAATTTAAACAGAAGATTGAGAAGGGCCTAGGCCGAAACGTATCTCGATAAATAAGGAATAAATAATTTTTTACTGGATATAGGTTTTTTTTTCTCCAATTTTAAAGAATAAAATATTTAGAACATAAAAATTATGCAAACTCTATTTTCATGCCTAAAAGCTTTTGTAACCGTTTTGCACTGGGCAATCGACTTTGAATATTGCATTAACCTGAATTAGAGCTTCGTTAGCAACTACTAACTACTATCCCTAATGAAAGTTGTCCTCGGCGGCAAGAGTTTGGTCAGAGTGTCGAGTGGACACCAGACCACAAAACAATTGTACGACCGGAGAGCTAACACAATTGTCCGAAACTTATTGACAGAGGCAGGGCTTCAGAGTTCGGACGTTCTTTCCTTCGTTCCCACTCAGTCGTGGATTAATTGTTCTACATTGTACATATGGTGATCATGCTGAAAATCATATTTTTTTTTATTTTATGAAGATAATAAGTTTAAAATATTTTTTTAAATTATCCAAAACGACTTTTAAGTGACGTTGCATCATACAAAGATAGGCGTAGTCATGCTCAAACATGAAAATCGATTATAGCAGTCCCGGAGGTTGTCGCTTCGAGTTAAATCACAACTTTTAACTTTTCAATCGTTCCCTTCTTAATATTCTCGAAAATAAAAATAATTGTGAGTTTTAGTATGAAAAAATCCAGTAATTATGATAAATGCCAACAGTCCCTGGTATTACATGTTTGCAATATCATTTTGTATGCGTAATGAGGTAAATCGAGTTTAAATATTAGTTTTATGGGTAAGTTAGTTATCTGATAATAATATGAAATTGAAAAAAAATAGTTTCGAAAATAAATATTGTGATGTCACCCTATTTACACCCTATTTTACATATTGATGAAAAAAAACCGGTCAAAATAGTTAAAATATATGATACAAATAATAAATCGATAATAAACCTACCGAATCAGACTTGTATTTAATGAAAATGAAACAATAAACCCACAAAAATTTTTAAACACAAATTCTGCACGCCGTCACTCGCAAAACGAAATGACTGTACTAAAACCAGTGCTGCCATTACTAAAAAAAAAATACTTTAAAAAACTTATAACAGTGTTGCCATTACTTAAAACAGCAATTTATTAAGACACGCGAAAGTATATAAAAAAAAATTAGGAAAAAGCAAAAAGAAAATCATCTTTCTTGGTGGTCACATTAATATGGCCAGGGACTTTATATTTCGGTAATCATTCCATCAAGAAATAAACGTTGCAACAAACATTTCTTGATGAAACAATGAACGAAGTATACACATTTATCATAATTAATATTTTTTTCATACTAAAACACACTATTATTTTTATTACGAGAATATTAAAAAGGAAACGAATGCAAAGTTAAACATTATGTAACAACTCGAAGCGACAACCTGCAGAACTGATACATATTATATTTTTAAAGAATGATTTTATATCATAACATCACATAAAGGGGTAGCAGCAATATTTAAAAATATGAATATTGTAAAAAGATGACTTAATGCGACAAGTAAAAAATCAGTAAAAAATCCTTAGTTACGCCGTCCTTCGGAAGGGACGTTAAACGGGGGTCCCGAGCCTGTACGATGTCAGGTACTCGTTAAAAATCCCTATCCTAATTAAACCTGGATAGGCAAAATTTAGAGCTCCCACTGTATCATCGTCCGATTAGCCATAGCAGCATAAAGTGACGTTAAATGAATAAACAAAACGAGATGACTTAATGCGTTCAATCAGCTGTTTCTAATTTCGCCATTTTTACCGACTATCACAAGTGTAAACAAACACTGTGACAGTTCTTAACACTGTATATCTACTCTGACCAAAGTACTACCAGCACAGTAACTATCACGGTGTTACAGGATACTTGGATGTTCGGCCAAGAAGAGATTGCTCCAGTAGGGGTCTTGATACCCCGACAGATCAAGTAGGTTTGGAGTACCTTAGGATCATAGTGGGTAGTATTAGTTACTATCCAGTCTCTTGGACAAACTTGGCCTTTCCGAAGAGCAAACAGAAGCGGGCGGTTTTCCTTCTAACCCCGAAGGCTTTAAGCTTTAATCTAAGTACAAAGTCTTCAGGAGCTGTCCAATATAGTCTAGTCGATTCAACTAATATCCTTCCAATATGTTAACTAAATACATCATTAACTTAATTTAACTACAGTCCCTGGCCATATTAATGTGACCACCAAGAAAGATTATTTTCTTTTTGTTTTTTCCTAATTTTTTTTAAATACTTTCTCGCGTGTCTAAATAATAAATTGCTCTTTTAAGTAATGGCAACACTGTTATAAGTTTTTTAAAGTATTTTTTTTAGTAATGGCAGCATTGGTTTTAGTACAGCTATTTTGTTTTACGAGTGTCGGCGTGCATAATTTTTGTTTGAAATTTTTTTGGATTTATTGTTTCTTTTTCATTAAATACAAGTCGGATTCGGTAAGTTTATTATTGATTTAATATTTGTATCATATATTTTAACTATTTTGACCGTTTTTTTTCATCAATATGTAAAATAGGGTGTAAATAGGGTTACACCACAAAATATTAAAAAAAAATAAAGATTTATTTTCAAAACTATTTTTTTCAATTTCATATTATTATCAGATAACTAGCTTACCCATAAAACTAATATTTAAACTCGATTTACATCATTACGCATACAAAAAGATAATTCAAACATGTAACAAGAACGAATCTATCCAGTGGTCACATTAATATGGCCAGGTACTTTATAACATGATATATAAGGGGCCTAAGATTATTTCAATGCGTAATTAACTTAAATTTAACCAGCTTCGAGCATAATTAGTGTGGAACGAAGTATCTCATTGGTAGAGGAGATTGGTATATTCGCTCATTTGCCGAAATGAGCCCTATGGGATCTGGAGAATCTCCCCGGGCTCAGCCAGTCTCCAAATTAGTCTCATAGTAATAGTTCTTGAATCTGAAGGATGAACAACGTCTTCAGGTATTCGAAAAGGTACTAGTATGTTTAAGGGCCTGCTGACATCAGCGCGCTCAGGTGTCACTTTTCTTAACCATCTCCTAATGTTATAATAACCTTTCTATTGTTTTGTTATTGTTTATGTGAAGTTGAACGTGAATGTGTTTTGGATTATCTTCTTCAAATATGACTTGGAATTTGAAGAAGATTTTTCGCACGGTGAACGATGAAAAATCAGCTGTGAGGTTCCTTCAGGAGCGGAATGTCATTCCGCAGAAAATGCGTTGTGGAAATGGACATGATATGAAACTGCAAGTGGGGAATAAAATTAGATGGAGATGCCAGAAAAAAGGACGCAACAAGACCCTGGGTATTCGATTAAATACGTGGTTGAGGAATAGTACATTACTTTTGGAGACTATTGTCCATTTTATATAACGAAGTTAGAGGGAAGAGACCCTTTTGATGCAATTTTTGAAGATATTGTTCTTTTTAATGAGCATTGTTTGTAACAAATCTTCCATTGTTTATCATAACATCATATTTTAAATATTTCTATTTTAAAGATTAAATAACAATTTGTAACTAAAATATTATAATTTTTTTTTTCTTTTAAAGAGAAAAGATTTGCCCGTATAAAGATTGCTTGTAATAAATGTTTTATTATTTCTAGTTTAATTTTGTCTAAATTTTTCTCATTTATTTCATTTCCTATAAATCTGGTGTATCGTAATGAAAGGCAATGCCTATTTAAAATTCATGCATAACCTGACAAGGTCCAAATAGTTGAGGTAAGTGACACCTGAGCGCGCTGATGTCAGCAGGCCCTTAAACAGACTAGTACCTTCGAAAATAAGGTGTTGCGTAAAATATTTGGTATATTTGGGTTTGGGTGGTTGGTGATTCGTGGTATCGGCATTGAGCCTTTGGGTTCGCTAAGCCTTATTACTATTAAAGTTCTTTGTATCGATAAACAAGGATCCTGCTTTTTTGTAATATTGTTGGCCAACTACCAATTAATACTTCTTTGAAGACGTTTTAATTAAATTGTAACAATTTGTCTTTTGAAAGAAATCTATTAGAATCATTTGGAATTGTATAAAAAAAATCCGGGTATTTATTAATATCGTGAAAGGCGAGCGTCCGATTGAAGTTGAATCGTCTGGTTCTGAACAGGTTCACTCGGCCATTTAATACACTCTCTAATTTAATTAAAATTCCTCTCTTCCAACTCAAAGAGAAATAATTATTTTTTTTCATTAAACGAATTGCTAGCTAACAGTAACAGCATATAAACGGTTATATGGATGAAAGCACTGCGATGCTTCGTGTGCATTTGTTTGTACAGTTTAGGTTTATCTAACATGTTTGTATATATGTATATATATATATATATATATATATACAGTAAAACCTCGAATTAACGGACAGCCCTGGTGCAAATATTTTTGTCCGTTATTTAGAGATGTCCTTTAAAGGGAGGTTTTATTTTTTTATAAATATGTATTTGTACAAATTAATTCTCTCTTATTCAATTTCCTATGTGTTCAAAAGGTAAGTAGAATAAAAAAAACATCGCACGTTCTTTTTTGAGTGTTCCCGAAACTTGTGTCCTACCGATATTGAGTCTTTCCGCTAGCGCGCGTACCCATAACTTTTCAAGGTCATAAAAGTCGATTATATTTATTTTTTGTTCTAAAGTGAGTCTTTTACGTGAGGGAGACATTTTCAGCCGCCTGCCACGAAGGTTAGAACAGAACTAAATTTTAATAAAGCAAGTTCGAGAATAAAAAAAAAGTATTTATGTGGAAAACCATTACTCAAAAGTAAACACAACTGTCCCTGTTTCCTTAGACCGGAAACAACTAATTGTTTCCGAGAAACGGGAAAGGGATAAAGTCATACTGTCCGTCTTTTAGAGGTTTTTTTTAATCGATTTCTAACCAACACATCCTGTCCGTGACCGTTAAAATGCCTTAAAAATTGTATTAAAATGTTGGTGCAAAAAAAAATCGTCCGGTAATGGGGAGTGGCCGCTATTTAGGGGTGTCCGTTAGTAGAGGTTTTACTGTATATATAAATAAATAAATGGGTGAAACTTATTTTTTATAGTGCAAACGTTTCGGCCTTCGATGTTGGACATCTTCAGGGCTAAGAAAGCAGCAGAAAAAGACTATATAACATTCTTATTATGTCATACCTGTTTTACACAATGTTCCTTACTTTGTACTCTTTTGCACTAGTTATTTTATTATTTATCTTACTCTCTGAATATCTTTACATTACTTTAAGTTCTGTATATAAATTCTGCAATTCTTCCTTAGTACTGCAACGATTTATCTGTTTTTTTTTCTGTTTCTTTCTTAGCCCTGAAGAAGGAATACATCGTAGGCCGAAACGTTAACACTGTTAAAAAATAAGTTCCAATTATTTTGTGTTATCTTTGACTGCACTCCCTGACCAATTCAATCCATCATTAGAATTATCCATTCAACCATTTTCCAACCAAAAATAAATAAATAATTTTTTTTATTTTTAAAGAGAAAAATATTTATGACTTATAAGGAATGACCAATAATTATAAAACATTATAAATAAATAAATGTTTGACGAATCATAAATTTCGATTCCGATACAACAGAAGAAATGTTTATTCTTTTTTTTTTTAAAGGATTTTCTTCACAAATGAAGGTTTCCTCAACCAAATTCTTCTTTCAGCCTTTTCTTCCATTCGTCCCTGTCAAGCGCATCCTCCTTCGTCATTCCATGCCCAGCCAAGCTTTCTTCCACTTCGAATGTTTATTCTTATTAAATAAAATCCAAACATTTCTTAAACTTATGCGGGTATTTTAAAATAATACTTAAAACTCTACTTAATAATTAACTCTTGACTCAAATTTATTTTTAAGTTAGTAAAATAAATGTATGGGGAAAACTTTTTATTGGTAAGCCAACGTTTCAACGCACATTGCCGGCCTTCTTCAGGGCTAGTATGATAGGCGAGTGTTGACAATAGACTAGTCCCTCAATCCCATTAATCAATCCCCCCCCCCTTACCAATAAACAGTTCCCCCTACATAAGAGAATTTTCTCGACCTCCACCCAGATCATAAAACGAATATAACTTTTTGAACGCTAACCAATAATTCTTTTTATCGTTTCATCACACATTCCCTTAAAATGAATTTTTTTATTTATTTATTGTGTTTTCCCAAAGTAGGAACATTCTCCAAGCAAATTTTAGGATAGTTTGTTTTCCATGCCATCCTGCCAAGATCAAATTCTTCATTTAACCCGTATTCTTCCATATCGTTTTGAAGAATACTAATCTATGAGATTTTTTCTTTAAAAATCTAAACGAATTTAAGATCACCTGTGGTCTAGTGGTTAGCGTAACAAACTACTAAATCCAAGATCGCGGGTTCGTAGCCCGGCAGGTGGCCTCTAGGATTTTTTTAAGGGAGTAAAAAGTCCTTAGTTACGCCGTCCTTCATAAGGGACGTTAAACGGGGGTCCCGAGCCAGTACGATGTCAGGTACTCGTTAAAAATCCCTATCCTAATTAAACCTGAATAGGCAAAATTTAGAGCTCCCAATGTAGCATCGTCCGATTAGCCATAGCAGCATAAAGTGACGTTAAATGAACAAACAAACAATCTAAACGAATTTCAACATAGGAATGTTCTTTCCAATAAATATGACTAAATAATTTTCAGATTGGAAAGATTTACTAGTTAAAGAATATTGCATGCTTCTTATGTGTTATTAATAGGTTATTTTAATAATTAAGGTCATTTATTTTATATAGGGAGACCTGTCTATTGGTAAGCTAACTTTTCGACCCATCTTGCAGCTCTTCTCCAGACTATTATGATCGACAGGGTTGACACTAGACACGCCAGACTAATATCATTATCGATTACATTATTCGTAACAAAATAAGGAGCATTGAACATTTTACGAAGGAATTTGAATTGTAAGGATTGGAAACGAGAGGAATTCGATGGCTTAGTGGAGCCCCAAAGCTCTACTCCGTAAGTCCAAATAGGTCGTATGATGGTCATGTAGATGAGTCTTTTATAGTTAATTGGGAGCTTAGAGCGTTTGTTTAGTAAGTGTTGAAGTAGCCTGAAACGGCACACAAGTTTTTTTAATAAAAACGTGACGATTAGTTTTTTATTTTTTTTATATCACTGCTATTCTCCTCCGTTTAAGAGAATTTCGGCTATGCGAACCACATTTTAAGATATTAGTTCGGATAATCGATGCTCTAATGTATATATAAGTATGACAGAATTAGACCCAGCGAATCAACCGTTTAGCTGTGATTGTAGGAACGAGATTCTTTGCTGTTAAGAGGAATGTTACGCGTGCGGTAATTGGTGTGAATGGTGTTTTAACAGAGAGACGGGATTGGCCGAGGGCCAGCCAGCCCTCATCGATTGGTCCAGCTCGTTTACACGCCAGCCAATGGGGAGACGAGCTGGGAATTAAATATGCTCTCGTGATCAGTTATTGGTTTCAAAGGTCAAGTTTCTAAATATCAAATTATTTATTATCTATTAGCCTTTTGATCGAAAAAAATAAATTAAATCTAAATTAGATTCCTTTAGTAAATTTTATTTCACTAGCCTGACGGCGGACTGGCATGCATTTTACAAATTTTCTAATGATGAATTGAATTGGTCAGGCTGTGCTAACTTGTCAACTCTACTCCATGTAGTGCTAATTTTACACGTCAACACAGCCCGCTATTCGCCCTAAAGATGGCCAACATCGTAAGCCGAAATGTTGGCACAATTAAAAAATAAGGTTTGCCTATTTTGGATTATCTTTGACTGCACCCCCTCATCAATTAATCCATCCTTAGAATTATCCAGTCAACTATTTTCTACACCAATATACAATTATTCATTTAATTGTACTGTAGATACTTAAATGTAGAGCACATTACGACTTTAATAGTTATTAAAGAATTTAAGTTAATAGCGACTGAAAAGACAAGAAACTGCTCGTCGTTTTCGCCTACTTCAACATTTACTCCCAATTAATCACAAAAGACTCATTTACAAGACAGTTATCAGGCCTATTTGGACATACGGAGTTGAGCTTTGGGGCTCTACTAAACCATTCAATTCATCTCGTATCCAATCCTTACAATCCAAAATCCTTCGTAAAATCCTCAATGCTCCTTATAATGTCACAAACAAACTCATCCATCAAGATCTTAATATCCCATATGTTGCTGATTTGGCCCAAACTAGATACCTATCCTTCCATGACAAGCTGCATACACACTTGAATCCGCTAGTCTCTCAACTTGCTTCCCATACTATTCCTGATAACCCTCCGAGGCGTCTGAAAAGAAGATGGCCTCGAGACCATCTACTACAGAACTTTTTTGGAGTGTTACCGATGGGTAGTTTCTCCATAAGTGTTTTTCAAGTCGTATTGTACATATAGCAGATTTACTTATTGTAATATTATTATAGTTGTAAATATCAATAAATTAAATTAAAAAAAAAAAAGTTAATAGCTTTTTATTTTTTGGTGTTTCACATAACGAAAGCCAGAATTTTTCCTATTGTAAACGACTAATTTTATTAAGTCATTTTTTAGATTTTGAGAATATTTTATATAATAAAATAACCCACCATCTGCCCACCTGCGGAACAAGCCAATTTTACACCTTTTGATTAAATTGAAGCATAGTAGGTACTCAACTTAGTAACTACAGTTCACATTACCCACAATTACACTCTTGTTTTCATACTAAAACACACAATTAGTTTTTATTTTCGAGATATCAATGTTAAAAAGGAAATTAATGAAAAATTAAAACTTGTTGAGACTTAACTCGAAGTGACAGCCTGCGGAACTGATACCAAAAACTGTTTTAATTTGATTTGTATGAAGTTGAATTTGTAGCGAAATTCCTGCACCTACGCCAAAAAAATCAATATCATTAAGCGTTCTATCAGTTCATATCAATACAATATTATTTTGGCTTTCACATTAAATTAGAATAGGGATCTTTCCAACGAGTAGCTGACATAGCACAGGCTTGGATCGTCATTTTACTTTCCCTCCGAAGGACGTTAGAACCAATTTTAAACTTCCTCTAAGAAGTATTAAGGCCACCTGCCAGGCAGTGCATCCACCTGCTATGTCACTCATTTAGTAGAGTCTCTAAATTTGAAATGCAAATAAAGCAAATTAATAATTGGTCGTTAAGGATAATTAAATAAACGAACGAAAACCAAATTACATTTTCAGCTCATTTGAATCGCAAATATGAATCACTGAACTAATAATGCTTTTTTGAATAATTTTGACTGATGGGCGATTACCAGCTTAACAAACCTGTAACTTCACAGCCCAAGAAGTCTTGGATTCAGTACATAGTAGAAACTGTGGCAAGATATCCAAGACACCTTCCCTCCAAAATCTTCTGCCCATACAATCCTCCTCCGTCATATCTTTTCTCAACTCTTCAATCCATTGTTTCCGAAGTCTCCCACGTTTTCTTCTATTCTCAGGGCAGTACTGAAGTTCTCGAAGTACCATTCTCATTCCATAGCGATCTTCTTTCATTTATTGAGAATGTCGAGTTTAGCTCATAGGTTATTTCTAATAATCTCACTCGGGACGTTCTGCAACCTGGATATGGTACAATTTCTTGAAATCCAGCCAGTAATTTATTTACAAATCGTTTTGTCATTGCCCATGATTCTGACTCACATAGCGACGTGCCGACCAAGAAGAAATGGTAATTTTGTTTTTTATATCACTTTAACTAAGTATTTAGTTTAACTAATATATAAAATCACTCATAAATAATGTACAGTCCCTGGCCATATTAATGTGACCACTGGATAGATTCGTTACATGTTTGCATTTAACATGCGTAATGATGTAAATCGAGTTTAAATATTAGTTTTATGGCTAAGTTAGTTATCTGATAATAATATGAAATTGAAAAAAATAGTTTGGAAAATAAATCTTTAGTTCTTTTAATATTTTGTGGCGTCACTCTATTTACATCCTATTTTACATATTGATGAAATAAAACTATCAAAATAGTTAAAATATATGATACAAATAATAAATCAATAATAAACTTACCGAATCCGACTTGTATTTATTGAAAAAGAAACAATAAATCCACAAAAATTTTAAACACAAATTATGCACGCCGTCATTCGTAAAACAAAACGGCTGTACTAAAACCAATGATGCCATTACTAAAAAAAAAAAATACTTTAAAAAACTTATAACAGTATTGCCATTACTTAAAACAGCAATTTATTAAGGCACGCGAAAGTATATTAAAAAAATTAGGAAAATAATCTTTCTTGGTGGCCACATTAATATGGCCAGGGACTGTATTTATAATTAAACTGTATTGATTTATAAATTAATTATAATTTAGTTTTTTAAAAAAATGAGAAATATAGCAACGCCTGCAGACGTAGAGGCCTGAAGGAAAAATCCTTTCCAATCGGAGCTGGCGGACATTAATCCAGAAATCTCATCAAGGCGAGCTAATCTGCTCAAATCTTTAAAAAGGATGAAGATATCTCCTCCCCCCCCCCCCGAGGAAATTGGATGCCAGGGTCTTCGAGTGCAGGGAATAGATTCTGATTTCTTTTAGGGCGATGGGTATCTTGTATAAGTCTGATTCGAATTTATAAATTAATGTTCAACTTCCGAATGTCATCCCCTACATTAATATGATTTTGTTCCAACTCAATTTGGTTCCCCAATTATGAGTATTCACTTCATAGGAACAGGGTGAGCCCCAAGACGATGAGCAGACCCCCAGATGTATCATGAACAAGAATCGACACTTTTTACGTTTTCACATAAAAAATAGAATTATCCAGAACTAATAATACCTAGTTTTATATTATATCCAATAATATTTGTATCGAAACTACTATATATGCGAGTGTATTTCCTCCCCTACTATATATATACTTTCTCACCTGCTCTATCACATTGTGAATTCACTCCCACCTAAGTTTGCCAGATGTATTGTGCACACGAGCATTGTCGAATTAACCACTGGGAGAAATTTCTGCGCTTATTATGATCTTGTGGTAATAAATCAGCCTACTCAACACGTGAAATGGATACCATTGTTGTTCGCCATACTCTGGTAGAGGAAACACGGAAACGACATAACAATCTTCTGGTACTTAGTAGTAGGAGAAACTGAACAGCATCGGGTATTTCTTCTTCAACGTTTGCAGTTCGTCGAAATCTTTGTCGACCGGCGTTTACTCGTTTTAACGTGCCATTGTGACGTTTTACGATTTGGTATTCTTCGGTTAGGAAATTTTTCAAGATAACTTCGAACAGCAGCAGCACCGTTTCTATGTACTTCGCCATAAGTTAAAAGCATGTCTGTTCTGCAAAAGTGAATAAATTTGTGGTGTCTCCTATGACGATCACAAATTGAACTGCCTCACAGTATTCACTCACACTAAAACACACAGAACTAGACAAACAGGTGAGTAACTACTGTCATTGCTTATCGTTCATTTGTTTATCAGGCGATTAAAACTTGTAATAGTGTTAAACACGCTAAACATTGTACAGTCTGTCTTAATGTAGTACCTAAATCAATAATAAATCTTTAACCTTTGATATCTGTTTAATAAATGAGTTTGAGATATATGTGCAATTCCGAAAAATCCTGTATTTATTTAGTTTGCTATTATTTATACTACAAACGAATAACGCAAATAAGGCATATACCTAAGGAAATAGATAAATAAAATACAATGGAATTAAAGTATTTAGGTACTAACTCGCTGATACTTTATTGTAACAGTTATCTTATTCTTTCTATACGTTACAATCAAGGTATTGTAGAAGTACCCGAAACCATAAACCACAATTAAAGCCCGGATTCCGAATTTTTACATATAAACTGAAGATAGAAAAAAATGTTGTTTAATTTTTCCACGCTGTCCATAGTGAGTACATTTTGAAGTGATAATTCATCCTCATGCTGGACAATATATTTTTGCAGAAGTTGTTTCCGTGTGTTAACAAAAAATTTACAATGCAATATTATATGCTTCAAACTATTGAATATGGTGCCATGGCACCACTGGCATTTTTCATCAGTTCTGAGAACACAGGTGTTGCTCCTATAAAATATTTTCAGGCATTCAGGGTTTGAAATTCTTATTTGACTCACGGTTTTTAATTTTTCTATGTCCATCTTGAATTTTAAATAGCTTTCAGGTTCAGGGTTGGTATAGGTGCTGTACAAATAGTTCTGTACATTGGATTGTAATTTGAGTTAAGAGCTCTATCAATATCCTTCCACAGTAAATGATTTGTTACTTTTTCAAGAATAGCATGTTTTTTATTGCACCTAATAAAGCATTGGGGTTATGAAAATCTGCAAAATATTCTTCAATATGATGGGTTGTAGCTACCATTTTAAGTTGTGAGATCCAGTTAAAATTGTTATTCTTTTGTTATAATTGATACTGTTCTGTTCTGACTAAAAATTCTGTTTATTTATTTATTAAACGAGTGTTGATTATTTAATTATTGTAAAATATTTACATATTGTAGATATTATATAACTGTAAATAAAAATAACTGTAATTAAGTGACGATATACTAATTACTAAAAATTAACACTAAGTGGGCCAGACTCAATGGCTACAATGTTATACATTAAAGCCAATAAAGAATTTATTATTATTATTATATTATTATTATTATATATTATTTATAAACACCATATGATGTTTATTATGTAGCATCCTGGATAGATATAAATTCTATTATTACTGTACACATTTGTTATTCTTAAGGGATATCGTCTCAGAATAAAATCATCTTTTTATTCTATTGTATGTAATATTCTTTCCTCTCATGGCTTCCACGATATATAATGTATCAAAATATAAATATTTTACCTCGCCCTGCGCACGGCAATGTTACTGCCTCTGGAATCAAAAATGACTTTCTGAACCGATAGGAAACTAGCTCCTATAAAAAATCCAAAACTGTTCCTCATCAATTATTTCGTAGTAGCATCGAAACTTTACACACGAGATTGATCATTATTAATGGAGTAAATCTAAACACTTTCCTTTTTAGCTTTACAAAGGATCGATCCAATATAATCGATCCAATAAAAATTGTAACGATACGTACATACCATACCGCACTAGTATTTCTAAAGTGACACTGTTCGAAGGTGAGTTATGGAAATGAGTTATGAAATGTTTTTTTTTTTTTACTTATCTCACTTTAGTAATACCAGTCCAATTTCCTATAAAAATATAAAAAGAACCAATCAAATACGAATTAAGACATAGTCTAAATGAATATTTCCGTTCAGATTTCGAAATTGGAAATTTTTGCAAATGCAATAACATTTAAAAACATCTGTACCACTACAACCCGTGAACGGGCTTGGGGTTCAGTACATGGTAGAGAATGTACTGTTTCATAGACTGTTCTGCAAGGATGTGACTTGTCCTAGGGCACGCCCAACAGCCAGATTTTTCCCCCTTGGGTAAAAATATTTTTATAATATTTTATAGAGGCTGGGTGAGCCCCAAGAGGGTCCTAGATCCAATATGATCCATCTCCGGCTGTAAACAGACTAAATAAAAGTCTTGCCTGCAGTGGGATTTGAACCAGTATTTCCGATATGGCAACTCAGTGCTCTACCACTGAACCACTCCGATCCCAAAAATACAATATAACTATGTAACAATCAATAATGAAAATTAAAAAAAATAAATTGTAATCATTTTAATTTTTTTTTTTTTGTTTCAGGTAAGAAGAACAAGAGACAGTTATGAAAATCAAAACGAACAAGGGAACTCCTTTCAAATATTGCATAAGTACAAATGACTAACATTACTGCAAACCAAAATAATTTGGTTTTATTATAACATTATTAATATTTTATTATTAATTATAATAATAAAATATTAATATTTTATTATTAATTATAATAATAAAATATGAATATATTGGTTTTATTATAACATTATTAATAATTTTGTTTTATTATAATATTATTATTATCATTATTATGGATTGAGCTACCCAGCTCACCGATAAGATAAATAAGAACCATAATACATTTTTTAAACTAATATAACTAATTTATTAATTCACTCATGTTTTCGCCAATATTAAGGCATCATGTGGGATTTTAACATAAATTGTGATTTGATATTTATTCACCTTTTTTTTTTTATTTAAAAGGGAAAAAATACAAATAACAATAAAAGCAATACATTAAACAACACATACAAGTAATACTTCTTCTTCTCGCGTGACTCTACAGCCCATGGATGAGCCTTGACTCTCTCAATACACACCAGCCAATCTTACTAATATTATAAATGTGAATGTTTGTATGTTTGTCTCTCTTTCACGCAAAAACTACTGGACGGATTTGGATGAAACTTTACAGTAATGTAGGTTATACATCAGAATAACACATAGGCTATAGCAAGCGCGGATTTATGGGAGGGTGTAAGGGGGCACGTGCCCCCCCGACAGTATTTTAGGTACTGTGGAGAATCCATTATCGTACATAAATAAAGGCAAATCACATGATGATCTATGTAGGGGCACGGGGGCATGTGCCCCCCCCGTTATAGTACATAATTAAAGGTAAATCAGGAACTTAGCATCTTGAAATTTGTAGATAGGTTCTGTGTATAGTTTAAGAAAGAAATTCGGATAATTCCACCCCAAGGGTTTCCCCTTTAATATAATAGGGGTTCAAAGGTTGTATAGAATCCGTCAGTTTTGAAGTTAGACATCTGAAATTTCGGATGTTCGAGTAACTTATATTTAAAAATATAATTAAATTAATTATTTAAAATGATCTTTCACGAAACTTTACGTGGCAGACCAAATTCCACGCGTGCGAAGCCATGGGCATAAGCTAGTCCTCCATATCCAGAGCAGCGGCCTTCCAGTTGCGGACATTGAATAGACTCCTGGAGCCCTCACTGACCCCATCCAGCCATCGCTGCTTGGGTCGCCCTACTCTTCTTATGCCTTCCGCCTTCTCTTCAATTATTCTTCTTGGCCCTTCAATTCTTCCGGGCCACATGGCCAGCACAGCACTACCTACCAAGATTTATTACTCTGGGGTCTGGAATAGACTTGCCAGCTCCTCATCGTATGTCTTATCAAGGCTTCCCCCTCTCTAATAAGTCGAAAAAAAATCATACTTATGCACTGTTTTGAAATTCAGATTTTTTTTTCAGCTAGACGATGACAAATATAACTTAATGAGAATATGTTCTCAAGGTTAGTTTTCTCATTAAGGCGAGTATTGAAAAGACGTCTTCTCAATTTCAAGTTTAATCCAACAGTAGTGTGTATTGCCCTTTTATTAGTTTATTGTAATTACGCCAAAATTAATTAAATTTATTGCTTGATTTAAAAGAAATAATAACATAAGATACATTCCATTAAGGACCTAAACCTCATTTTATAGGGTCTAGAGAAAATAGCACTATAAAGTGAAATCGATACTTAAATTTTTTTTTAAATTTATTTATTGATATTTACAAATATATTACAATAATACAACAAGTAAATAGGATACGTGATACATGACATGAGAATGACAAGTAGAGAAACTACCGAATGGTAGTGCTCAAATCAAAGTCCAACAAAGAAGGTCACGTGGCCATCTTCTTTTTCAGACGCCTCGGAGGATTATCGGGAAGTGAAGAGGAAGCTAGGGTTTGAGTGGGAATGAAGTTTGTTATTAAAGGATAGATAGCGGGTTCGGGCCAAATCAGCAACAAAAGGGACATTAAGGTCGTTATGGATGACTTTATTCTTAACAAAATAAGGAGCATTGAGGATTTTACGAAGGATCTTGGACTGTAGGGATTGGATACGAGAGGAATTCGATGGCTTGGTGGAGCCCCAAAGCTCTACTCCGTAAGTCCAGATAGGTCGTATGATGGTCATGTAGATGAGTCTTTTATAGTTAATTGGGAGCTTAGAGCGTTTGTCTAGTAAGTGTTGAAGTAGCCTGAACGTCGAGCGATTTCTTGTCTTTTCAGTCTTGTATGAGGATTCCAGGTTAATCGCTTGTCAAGGTGCAACCCTAAGTATCGGATCTGTCCTACAGGCACCAGAGGGATATTATTAAAGGATACTGAAGGACAGGAAGTCATTGGTTTACGACGTAAATACTAAAAATTAAATTTAAAAAACGGATTTTTTCATTTTCCTATCAAAAAATACCACAAACCACTAAAAAGGAGGTGGGTGATTGGTAAAACCCAGAGTTATAGGCCCGTAGGTCTCGGGTTCAATCCAGCTGAAGCAGATAATTTATTCAAACTGTTGACAGCCAAGGGTGGACCCTATTGGGATCCTCTGACACTCCTGGAACTCTCCCATCCTCCAATTAAATGTGGGAGAAACGTGGTAACTGAGCGTTACCTGGACATATCACCTCCCTATACAACCGTTATCTAAGAAAGGACAGTTTTACCATGCATTGAACCCAATACTCTTGTAGTAGTACAGAGTTTTTTATTTTATTTTTAGTGTCGATTCCATTTCATAGCGCTCTTTTTCTGTAGGACATAACTTTTTTTTTATTTTTAAAGAGAAAAGTTAGGCCCTCGACCGAGATTTGAACCCGGAACCTTTGTCTCACCGTGACGTCGCTTTACCAATTGAGCTATCCAAAGCCGCCTGCAGGTATTCATCGCAAAAATGGCGAGTGCACTGGGACATGGGATCTATGAGAGAAAAGGTTTGTCCTCGGCCGGCAGGCGGCCTTGGATAGCTCAATTGGTAGAGCGATGTCACGGTGAGACAAAGGTTCCGGGTTCAAATCCCGGTCGAGGGCCTATCTTTTCTCTTTAAGAAATAAAAATATTTAAAAACTCAAAAAAATGACCAATAATTATAAAAAATCATAAATAGTAATATGACGTAAGTCAATACGATCCTAAAATTAAATTAATGTTCAAAGAACTTAGTTCTAGTGTATTCATCGCAAAAATGACGAGAGCACACTGGGGCTTTAGGATCTAAAAGAGAGAAGGTTTGCCCTCGGCCGGCAGGGGCCTTGGATAGCTCAATTGGTAGAGTGATGTCACGGTGAGACAAAGGTTCCGGGTTCAAATCCCGGTCGAGGGCCTATCTTTTCTCTTTAAAAAATAAAAATATTTAATAACTCAAAAAAATCACCAATAATTATAAAAAATCATAAATAGTAATATGACGTAAGTCAATACGATCCTAAAATTAAATTAATGTTCAAAGAACTTAGTTCTAGTGTATTCATCGCAAAAATGACGAGAGCACACTGGGGCTTTAGGATCTAAAAGAGAGAAGGTTTGCCCTCGGCCGGCAGGGGTCTTGGATAGCTCATTTGGCAGAGCGATGTCACGGTGAGACAAAGGTTCCGGGTTCAAATCCCGGTCGAGGGCCTATCTTTTCTCTTTAAAAAATGAAAATATTTAAAAACTAAAAAAAAAATGACCAATAATTACAAAAAATTATAACTTTTTTTTATTTTTTATTTCTTGTACAATTTGCTATAATTCACAAAAATACATGCTGTACCAAATATACCAGTCTCAAATTAAAAACAATTGTTCAAAATATAAATGTATCTGTGCAGAATCATAATTTACAATAAAAGAAAAAATGTATAAAAAAAAGTTATTTATTTGACAAGTGAGGAAAGCGCCACTTTATTAGACCCGAGTGAACTTTACCACACGAGCCCCAGGCGAGTCTGCTAATTAAACGAGGGTGTTATAAGCACTTTTCTCGCGTGTTAAATATTACATTTTTCCTGCAACCATTTAAAAATTAAGAAATTGAAGGTGAAACTTTAGATTTGTTAAAACTACACTAGCGCTATCTCTTACAATTTTCTATTACTAACCATCCTAAGACCAACTAAGAAATATTATTCAAAAGCCACGGATGAAATTTGCGGGATTCGGAGACCATCCTGGGGTTCATCATCCAGCCTTTACAAAGTCGTTACCCTTAATGGAGGGAATAATTCTGGTGGTTGACCATACGGTCGGACAAAGCACCTCTCTGCACAAACGTTCTCCTAGAAATTGCATAGCCTCTATTCTGCATTGTATATACTTGATCCCAAGACCATTCATGGATTTTAGGGGTAAAGGTTTTTTAAAAATAGAGAGAGAGAAATGCTTTATTTGCAGCAATGCTGTCCAACTATATTGGATTGCCGTAATACACAGCATACTGATCAATCATATTCTACATTATAATTTGTTTAAATAGGAGAACAAAAAACCTATTTCCAGTTAAAGAAATTTTAAATGATAATATAGAAAATGTAGTCAACGATAAAAAAGAAGGAGATATTAGTAAGTTATATTCATCCGTTATTCTAAAATTGAAAAAGAAATAATATATAGGTTTTATCTGCTCAAAACATAACTGTCACAATAACCTTCTCAGTAATTGCCTTCTAAACTTCACCTGAACCAGCCATAGTAATTTAATTTATTAAAACAATTGAAATATAATATAATGTCAGAATAATTATCAATATGATTGTTTGTTTTTATTTATTATTTGTTTATTCATTTATTTAATTTGAGAGTTGTTAATGTATAATATTAAATGTTATTTTATTTAAAGAATTTCAAAAATAATAAGATAGATCATAATATACTAAGATCAAAGGTTGACTTATTATTAAATGACTATAGAGGATATGGTTCCCTCTGAATTTGAAAAAAAATTTAAATGGAATAAAACAACTTAAATTGAGGTATCTATGCTTTATTTTTGGTTATTTGTTGGACAATAGAAATATTTTATATACAGTTTTATTTATTGAATTATTTATATTGTTATAATTATAAAATTTATGCATGTTTTTACAGATGAATGACTTATGGTCAAATTGTTAACCGTATAATAAGTAAAAAAATTAAACAATTAAAATAGAAGATTGAGAATGGCCTAGGCCGAAACGTATCTCGAAAATAAAGAATAAAAATTTTTTTAACTGGAAATAGTTTTTTTGTTCTCCTATTTAAAGAATATATTATATGATTGAGTCCAGTTGAAATTTATAAAAAAAATTATGAATTATAATTGGTTTGTTTTAAATGCATCCTTAAAAACTACAGTATGTCCGATATGGATTGATCAGTATTTTTTTTTTCTCTCTTCCTTCCTCCTTCATTCTTTCCTTCATCCCTTTTTTTTTTTTTGTCTTTATATACAAGAAAATAAAGAAAATATTTTAAATATTAGCATGTGGGGCATCAGCTACTACATATATGATGATTAATTATCCCCAGGGAGTCAAGAATAATATTCTCGGCGAGCACCATCACATCCCTGCCATTGACACCCAGGTCATCGAGGAAGCTCCATGTTCTTTTTGGAATCGTTCCGCGAGACCCAAACCAGAGGCCTCTCACGGTGAACTCTCTCTCTCCGAAGGTCTCGCGGAATTTCTCCTTTAGGAAAGGGAAGCATTTTTCATAAATTTCCTTCTTTTCCCTTTCCACTCCACCCGTCTGGTCAAGGTCATTATTTTCGAGTCTAACAGTCGGATCCAATAAAAACAAATCTGTATTATTATATTCCTTGAAAAATCTCGGGTTCAGTATAACATATGATTGTTACTGGTTTTCGTACCAAACCGTTGTAAAGAAAGGCTAATGAAGTTCGAAATAACGCTCGTTAATTTTTTCCTAATTGAAGGTTCATACTTCAAAAGCAGCGGTTCCCAAACTGGGGGGGGGGTGGACATGTCAGGGGGGCGCGAGACAAGTTGAACATTAAATTAAATTTAAGAAGTCTTTCTAAAATTCTAAATTAACCATGATGTTCAGAAAATTGACCACTTTGATATAATGGACAAACCTTCATTATGGGTAAAATATTCCAAAGTGTATCCGGGTGTGTCACGGGAAGCTGTTCGTTTATATTTGCGTTTTTCAAGCACCTATTTGTGCAAAATAGCATTTTCAACTCTTGTGGCAATTAAAACAAAGTATCGGAATAAGCTTGATAGTGCTAGTGAATGCGTTGTGCACTTAGTAAAACTCGAATAGGCATACTAGTAAGAAAAATGGAAGTCCGTCCATCTCACTAACCAACCTAATCTATTTTTCTCTTATTAATAATTTTTGAATTTTATGAAAACTGATATTGTTGTATGTTATGGCAGTATCAATAAATGTTTTGTTTTCAATGTAATACTTATTTTTTTTTTTTTTTGTTCCTAGGCCCACAGAATTTATTGTTAAGGGGGGCGCGAGAAACTTTCATTTCAACAACAGGGGGGCGTGGTACAAAAAAGTTTGGCAACCCCTGCTTAAAAGGTACTGAGTGAGCCATAATGGGATCTTCAGATCTCACAAGATCATTTAAAGGAATACACATGATTTATCTCACACACCTGGCTTGAACCCGAAATCCATAGATTAGTAGTTCAGTATCCTGCGCACTTTTCTTCACCACTCCAGTTGATATGCAATTGATTATTGACATTGAAATTAAAATAGAAAATTAAACAAGACTGATGATGGCTAATTAACCTATTGATAAGAGTTTCTACCTTGCATTGCTTTATGTTACTAATGCACATGCGCTCTGCAAAAACAAAGACACCCATATGAACATAAGTGTATTAATAATGTACATTTCATCGAGCACTTATTAGGAAATTTCTCTACTTACAGTCACTACTAGTCTCTCCACATTTACTAACAAACGAATTAATAATATTTCATAATTAAAACACAAATGGTGAGAAGAAGGTTACAAGTTAGGTTATAGAACTTGCCAACCGCAAAATACATAAGTAACTCTCAACAGCAGAGTATTAAGTCGGTGATCGCCGACAAGGTCCCTAACGATCCCAAAGTAACTGACTGGCACGTCACCTTTAACCGACTTTATTACCTCCATCATTCGCTATCACACTATTTTTTCTTTATTTATTATTATTATTTAATAAGATTGTAATATTTTATTATCAATTTATTTTTATTAGAGTTTATAATATTAGCTTGAAATGATATATATATTTTTTTTAAAAAATGTACTACTACAGCCCATGAAGAGTATTGGGTTCAGTAGATGGTAGAGACTGTACTGTTTCTAAGCAAAATCACCGTGGCTGTCAACAGATTAAATAATTTATCCGCCATTGCCGGGTTTGAATCTAATTTGCCATAACAAAAATAAATTATTTTTCTCCGAGATTACTAAGCCTATTTTTTTAGATTTAGCATCTGAGTCACAGATAACGCTAAGCATATCGTCGGCGCCTTAAAAATGAGGACCAAATTAAAATATATCTATTTATAATTTATTTTTAATAATTATTATTTTGATAGTGATTACTTTTAAATATGTTTGTTTCGAAGAGAAAAGATTTTCATTGGCCGGGATTCGAACCAGGGTCGTCTGCGTTTCCGTAGCAGTTCTTTAACCAACTGAGCTACCAGGGGTCGTAAGGGTGTTGGGTTCAGTACATGCTAGAGACTATACTGTTTCTATGGCAAAGGTGGTGGCAGGGAGCTGATTTGTCCGATATCATTTTCTTTTTTGTATTTATTCAACGACCCCTGGTAGCTCAGTGGTTTAGAGCTTTGCAACGGAGACGTCCCGGGTTCGAATCCCGACCAGGGTAATTTTTTTCTCTTCAAAACAAAAATATTTAAAATATATCTACACACAAATAACAAATTAGATTGATCACTTGAAACTTAATTAAACCTAAGCACCTGCAGATAATCCATCTTAAAGCAAATTGAACCTAGAAAAACATCACCTTCAGGAAACTCACTAATAACAAAACTTAGGGAAACAATCTTCCCATTAATTAAGTAAAATTAAAATTAACTTTAAATATAATTTAATTCTAATTAAATTAATTAATTTAACTTAATTAATAATTAATCATTAATTAGGTTAACTTAATAATTATATATTTTTTCTTGAATAATTATTAGTGGCCTTATAAATATGGAAAAGAAAATCCGAGTAGAGGACAAAAAATAATTCCTTAAACAGTGAAACTATTATTATAAAGTGACGTTTCGATGCAGTTTGCAGGTTTTCTTCAGAGCTATGTGGTCACAAGTACGTAAGAGTGGAAGTAGAACATTAGTCATTTTCACGTACTTGTGACCACTAAGCACCGAAGAAAACTACAACGAGGGTCGAAACGTCTTAGTAGGCCCGGATCATTTTCATCTTTGTATTTATTCTAATCATATTATTTCATTTATTTTGTTAGTAATTTGTTTTCTATTTTTCACTACAGTTACTACTAGTATTAGGAGAGGGAGGGGGGCGTTTGTTAGGTTAACAACCCATGAAGGATGAATACACCACCTCTCCAACCGTAACATTATTCAGTCACCTCACCAAATCACACTTACCGAAACTTATCGTATCGATCAAGTTAACATGGAAGCTGACAAGTAGTACCCAACTCGGATCGATATTTGATCCAGTTTCCTCTTGTTTAAGTTATGAAAACTAATTGACTTCGGCCCTGTTCCCGTTCCAACTGAAATATTAACAACTCCGGACGGGCGAAGGTGACCTCATGGCGGATGGTATAATTGTTATCGATCGAGAGATAGTTAATGAAACTTTAAAGAGGAAAAAGATCAAATAGTTAGGGATCTTTAGGGAAGTTTAATTGCCTCCTTAAAGTTATTACAGGCCATTTAAAAGAAGTTACCGTTTAACTTTGTGTTTGGTACATCAAGAAATTTTCATCTATATTTTAATAAAGCAAAGAAAATAATCTCCTCAACCTGATATCATTATCGAAGAGTGGGAATGGGATGGACTCGCTGACCAACAATAAGAGCGACCCTCCAGGCTTACTTGGACGTGTGTTTGGATGCCCTAATCATAGTTTTTATTATTATAATGCAATTGGGAAAAACCACAATGCAAAGCCTTATGTTTTAAAAATATACCCACTTACCAGTCGACGTTTCGCCTATTCAGGCATTATCAAGACACAAAAACAAGAAAGGTTTATGTGAATCACATCTCGAAGAAAAAGGTGCAATACATCCCAAAGATCAAGTCCAAGCAAGCTCCAAACATGAGACAGCACCCCACCACCAAGACGTTCAACATACAACTGAAAAGTGCAAATAGTGTATTACTGGATTTGAAACATAAGGCTTTGCATTGTGGTTTTTCCCAATTGCATTATAATAAATAATAGTGTTTCTTGTTGAGTTTTTGGTTCTATTTTATTGATAGTGTTTCTTAGTTCAAAAAATACCCTAAGGATCTCTCGCTTATTATCCAGAGGTAAAATAGTCCATCGTTCGGGTTTCCGAATTGGAACTACTTGTAAATGTAAGTAAAAATGTAAAATTTAAGCATGGAATCTTCGGGTATGCTTAGGCGTATTTTTATAAAGGAAGTATTGTATTTGCGAACTTTTTAATAATTTTAACAAATATATCAATTTTGACCATCCCTAAATCCATTTCGACTAGTACGGTGACTGTAATTACCTGATCACAAAACATTTAAAAAAACTGTTTATTTAACATATTGTAACGGTCACTGAGGAAAGACGGGCGGAAGGGATTAACGCCTTAAGCCCGTCGGTTGGAGAGATTAAGATTGGATTAGAACCTTCTCGAAGATCCCAGAACCGCATCCATTCAGTGGCAAACCGGCCAGTGTAATAAGTGTATCAGTGAACTGTAACACTCTTGTGAGTGTAATAAACTGTTTCTGTTTGTTACTGTGTGTCAGTTTGTTATATTTGGAGATTCTTACGGTCGGTGGATTTTAATTAGTGAACTGTAAGTGTTAATTTGTAGTTATAAGATCTAGCGTAATTTTATTGTATTTGTACAAATTTAAGTAAATAGTTCAGCTATTTCGTAGTAGTAATATCTTATATTATTGTAGTAATTAAATAGGAGTTTAGGGCTAGGTTATAATATTTAGAATATTTTTATTATAAATTTATATTAGTCTAATAATTTAATTGTTAATAATTTAATTGTACTCTTTTTGTCACTCAGTTAATAAATATTAGTATCTTGAATTTAGGAGTAGTTTAATGGATTTTAACACCCAGTAGCCCGTAACAATATGTTTTATTTATATTTAGTCTTTTATTTTATTTTTTTAATTGTCACTTCGCTTCATTCTGATATTCTAATGAAAAATTATCAATTCAGTTTTTCAGGTGTTATTATTTTTTCTAATTGTATTTTTGTATTAATTTTTGATATTTGTTACTGACTTTTTGTTTTATTTAATAAATTTTGAGACATTGGGATGTTTAAACTGTGATTACTCTTTATATACTAGAATAATATATAGAATACAGAATTACAAGTTTTTACTAAAACATTTTGTACGTGTCTTTTTTAAGCAGGTTTAAACTTAATATTTGCCTAGTAAAAAATGCATTTAACCTATATTCAAAGTATGTATGAGAGGATGATGTATAGTTGACTGGATGATCAAATGTAGAAAGGAGATAGTTGGGGGGGGGGGGTGCAGTAAAAAAAAAACACTGAATAAGTGCTAGACTTATATTTATGTGCCTACGTTTCGACCTACAGTGTAGGTCATCTTCAGGACTATGAGAGAGAAACAAACAGAACAAAAAATATATAAAAACGTACAGTAACAATAATATAGTGACATGTAATGTAGAAAATTAAATAGTGACAGATATAATAAAATTAAAATAAAGACAGATTTAATAAAATTAAAGGTAATGAAAAGAAATTAAAATAGTGACAGATATAAAAAAATTAAGATAAAGACATTAAATTTTAACTTTAACTTTAATTTTATTAAATCCGTCTTTATCTTAATTTTATTATATCTGTCACTATTTTAATTTCTTTTCATTATCTTTAATTTTATTAAATCTGTCTATATCTTAATTTTATTATATTCTGTCACTTTTTTAATATTCGTTATCTTTAATTTTCATATCTGTCACTATTTTAAATTTCTACATTACATGTCACTATATTATTGTTACTGTACGTTTTTATATATTTTTTGTTCTGTTTGTTTCTCTCTCATAGCCCTGAAGATGACCTGTGTCAAACACTGAAGGTCGAAACGTCGGCACATAAATATAAGTCTAGCACTTATTCAGTGTTTTTTTGACTGCACCCCCAACTATCTTCTGCATGAATCTGCAGACCCTTACGAGGTTACCTAGTCCCAATAAAGTGGATACCCTTAACCAAGGGCAGATCCAGGATTTTTTTCTGGTGGGGGGGCGTAACGGACAGACAGGAAAAAAAATCAACAATAAATTACACATAAACTTGTAGTATCTATAGAAAGATTTCAAAGGTTTATTAAAATATCAAAACAATAGTTTCACTCATGTTATTTATGTTATTTTAACAACTATGATCATGTGATTGGCCTATATTTATGTACTAAAATGGATTCTCCATACTACACAAAAACCTGTCTGGTGGCACGTGCTGAGTGAATCTGCCCCTTGCCCTTAACTAGGAGAAAACTTGGCAAAAGTTAGGTTATAAACAGTACAAATTCTACAATTTACAAGTTAAGATGGGTCTTAAGGGATCTAAAGACTATACTGGGGCTCACCCAGCCTCTATAAGTGTGTATTTCAGATCAATTTTAAAATTATTCGTAATAATTATAAATAAATTTAAAAATGGAAAATTGGAAAACCTGATAAATATATAAATGTAATTTTGAAAGTATGTGTCAGGTGTTATTATATACTCTGTTCCATATGTTCTAGATATAATTGAGGCCGCAGTTATTCAATTATATTTACGACATTATTTAATAGCGCCCCTCCTGGAGTTATTAAGGACTACGAAGACGATCGAGGTTAAGCCACCCTCACTTAGCGATCCCTTTACTTAGAACTTTACGACTTTGAACCCTCCCGTCCGGGGATCGTAAAGCGGACCGGCCCTATGACGATATTACTGCCATTTCGTCCCTTCGGTCGCAGATGTCTACTTCATTTCAGACCAGGAATAGCGAGCACTCTTCATCCGAAGATGAAATTTAATAAATTGTTTAAAACATTAATGGAAAAGTACCTACAAAAAATACCATAAGCCTTCAAACTTAAACAGAAAACAAAAATACCTGTCAACATTTCGCCAATTTAGACATCATCAGGACAGAAAAAGGATAATACTAAAGGAAACAAAAACAATTAAAGCATCCTAATCTCAAAATGCAATAATAATAATAATAAAACATTAACCAGTAGAAACTACATACGGAAGGTTTGCAGGTAACAGCTGGAAAAGTTTTGATAAAACAGCTGATAAAAAATAATTTTTAAAATATTAAAACCGTGGGAAAATTCTTACGAAAAGCTCTTAAGTATCCGAACTAAAACAGAAATTGAAATTATCTGTCCAATATTTCATCTCGGTTCATCAGTTCAATCAGTAGCATTTCAGCCTTGGAGGTGGTGGGATGTTTCTTGGGTGCATTATTCAGAAAGTGTCTGCTAATAGTGCTCAAATAACAAATTCAATTTTGAATGTCTTCCGTCTCGAAGGATTTTCGGGAATTTAAGAGGAAACTTGGCATGAGTGGGAATAAAATTTGTCATGAAAGAATTGATATTGGATCAGCAAGAAATGGAACATAGAGGTCATTACGGAAGCATTCAGGATTTTACGAAGGATTTTGGATTGTAGGGATTGGATACGAGAGGAATTCGATGGCTTAGTGGACCATCAAAACTCTACTCCGTTCGAATAGATCTTATAACAGTCATGCATATGAGTCTTTTGTAATAAATTGGGACCTTACAGAGTTCATCAAGCAAGTGTTGAAGTAGCCTGAAACGGCGAGACCATCAATTTAAAACAATGAAATCCGAAAAGATAAAGAAGGAAATAGTTTAAGCTTGTCGTGTCAGTTATCAGACCTATTTGGACATACGGAGTTGAGGTTTGGGGCTCTACTAAACCATCCAATTCATCTCGTATCCAATCTTTACAATCCAAAATCCTTCGTAAAATCCTCAATGCTCCTTATTATGTCACAAACAAACTCACCCATCATGATCTTAATATCCCATATGCTGCTGATTTGGCCCAAACTAGATACCTATCCTTCCATGACAAGCTCCATACACACTTGAATCCGCTAGTCTCTCAACTTGCTTCCCATACTATTTCTGATAACCCTCCGAGGCGTCTGAAAAGAAGATGGCCTCGAGATCTTCTACTATATAACTTTATTGGAGTGCTACCAGGGTAGTTTCTCCGCAAGTGTTTTTTGTTCTCATGTCATTTGTTCATATCAGCAAATTTACTTTATGCAATATGATTACAGTTGTAAATATAAATAAATTAATCTAAAACTGCCTTTATCGAATTGCACGTCATTTAGACCACATAACGCTGCGTTTTGTCTCTTCCTAATGTTAGTTAATGAAAGAGATCTCCCATCTGGTATTTTTTTTATATTCCCATTAACAAAGAGCAATTATTTTTAAATATGTCGGATGTAACCATGTTTGCACGCCAGTGTAATATAAAATCTTTGATAAAACTGCCCCAACCTTCCTTCCTTGTACGCTGGCAATTCCAGAGCTTCTCTCTCTCTCGATGGCGTGAATCGGAGCTTCAAGCTTGAAGCGAGGCAAGTCAAGGTAAGTTAATTACCGCTATGCTCGTTCCGTGTGTGTTAATTAATTTTCAGCTTCAGCTTCAGGCGTCGGATGTTGAAAGCAATAAAGAGAAATTGCCCTTCTCAAGTTCCATAGACCTTCATATATGACGGAATTATCCAATATCATAGAATTTTATCCTAACGTTTAACATAATCTAGAGGAAAACAGTACGGATGAAGGACAAAAATTATTCCATAAATGGGGAAACCATTTAATTTTTTTTTTTGTGAGGGGGGTCAGAGGTAAAGGGAGGGTTATTTAGTGAAAAAACTTTATGAAATCAAAACATTTATCCTCGCTTTCACAACCTTTTATCATATTTTCAATCCCAGGACTTACGAATTGAGGGTTTTGTGATGATTTAAAGTCAGATAATGCCTTTTGGACTTGAGTATAGCTTTCAAAAACCGCTACGGAAGTTGTCCAAATTTCTGAACAGATGGAAATCTGTTGGAGATATTTCTAACGAATAAGTTGGGTGTTTGAGAAATTCCTAACCCAGCTCGTTTAGTTTCTTCAATGCCTGTCGTGAAACATTAAGTCTGGTGTTGTGTAAGAAATGGGAGGATTTTTTTCATAAGTTTTTGATGCGTTAAGTCAATATCCCTGCAGTACGATGTGGATCGTTCGTTCGTTCATTTAAGGTCACTTTATGCTGCTATGGCTAATCGGACGATGCTACTGTGGTAGCTCTAAATTTTGCCTATCCAGGTTTAATTAGGAAAGGGATTTTTAACGAGTACCTGACATCGTACAGGCTCGGGACCCCCGTTTAACGTCCCTTCCGTAGGACGGCGTAACTAAGGATTTTTTACTCCCTTAAAAAAATCCTAGGGCCACCTGCCGGGCTACGAACCCGCGATCTTGGGCTTAGTAGTTTGTTACGCTAACCACTAGACCACAGGTGAACTTGGATGTAATAGTCTCAGCTAGGAGAAATGAATTATTGATGAAGTAATCCGTGTCACCAGCTAAAAAATTCTCAAACCAATGGCAAATCCGTTTGTTACAACAGCCTTCCCCGATCGCGATAGTCTTGCATCTTGGTTTGTTGTTTGTTCATTTAACTTCACTTTATGCTGCTATGGCTAATCGGACGATGCTACAGTGGTAGCTCTAAATTTTGCCTATCCAGGTTTAATTAGGATAGGGATTTTTAACGAGTACCTCACATCGTACAGGCTCGGGACCCCCGTTTAACGTCACTTCCGAAGGACGGCTTAGCTAAGGATTTTTTACTTGCATCTTGGGCCTCTCAGTGTCCAAGATTTAAAATTTACTGATTACTTCAATCCGATTTTTTTTCAGGATCGACATATTTTCCTTTATTATTTCTTATATGAAACAGAAAAAACTTTATATTAGATATAATGTTATAAAATAAATTCGTTTCCATGACAAATACAAATACATCAATGCAATACAAATATTGTCCTACTTGACAATAAATTAATATTGCACCTCATACAATATCCTTCAACCGCAGTATACTTCTGGTTAACGGATCGGCCAATAGAATTGCAAATCTTCAAACTTAAATAATTTATGCGGTTTGTCTGGTGTGTTCGCTTCCTCAGAACATTCGGTATGCTGATAGGAATGCCTTAGTAAACACAGAATAAATTCGCTCAATCCGTTATGTTTTTAGTAGTTAATACATTTGTAATTATGATCTCGATTCGGTACAAGTCCCAATACAAACTCTATAAGCAAGATTGTAAATATTGAAAGGAATATCAGGTAGAGCTTCGACTATCCGAAAAAATGTCGTCAGGTTTAGTTCTGATAATGAAATAAGGAATAAAAATGGAAATCAACTCTAAAAAACAAACAATCGCCACGTTTGTAAAAAAATAAATCTGTAATTTATTGTCTGCCGTTTCTGGCTGCTTCAACAATTACTATACAAACGCTCTAAGTTCCCAATTAATTACGGAGGGGAGCTTTGTGGCTCCACTAAGCCATCGAATTTCTATCGTATCCAATCCTTACAATGCTCCCAATGTAGCATCGTCCGATTAGCCATAGCAGCAAAAAGTGACGTTAAATGAACAAACAAAAATCCTTACAATCCAAAATCCTTCGTAAAATCCTCAATATTTTTTACTTTGTTACGAAGTTATCCATAATGTCCCATTTGTAGCTGATGTGGCCCGAATGCTATATATTTTTTCGATCCAAATATGACAAACTTATTTCCCACTCAAATCCACTATATTCAAACCTAAATACATCTTCAATTCCCGATAATATTTCGAGGCGTATGAAAAGAAGTTGGACTCGTAAATTTGAAATTGAATTCGAGCTTGTTCGAGAAGGATCTGGGAACCTTCCTGGGGCTCACCCAGCCTCTATAGTGTAGCTACACTGAAATGTTCTAAAAACGTGTTCAGCGTGATCCCAGCCAATACAAACAATACAGTGCAAATACAATACGCATATATAGCATGACGAGTATACATATTTACGCATGCATACATATACATATATAACATGAGATATACTGGAATTGGAGTGGAATATATGGGATATATGGAGTGGTTATTCCAGTACTACTATTGGATAGTTTCTCTTTTTGCCTTTATCTCGTGTCATTACCTATCATTTAAAAAAAAAAATGGTATGTACCGATTTGAAAAATAAAACAAGCTACATCTTTTACCGATATTTGAATTTCAATTTCGAGAATGTGGGTAGCTCTACAATAGCATTGAACAACTATTATAGTACAATTCAATAAATAATTTGTAAAATGGGTGTTGCTCAAAAAATAATTACTTTATTTTTCATTAATTATGATAGAGTGAGATCAATAGTATTTGGTAAAATTTTATAGTAAAAATTCACAAACCGGATAGTAGAATTATCAACACATCCAAACGCCATTAAAAGCATTACTCATAATAAATCTAAGCGGAAGAAAGCATAGATAAGAGTTGACATATTGCTGACTGACATGAAACACCATTGACTGAAGAGGGACAATTGACAATGGCCATTTGTCCAGTCTCGGGGACCACTTGTGTTGTCAGTATAATCTAGCAAATACACAATTAGTCACTTCATTCATACTATATCTATTTATATGTATGTGTATATATATATGTGTATATATATATGTATATATATATATATATATATATATATATATATATATATATATATATATATATATATATAGACGGTTCTGCATGTAGGTGGTTTAATCAGAGATCACGCTCAACCCGCGGGTTTTTCCCCAATTCAGGGTAATAATTTATTTGCCGCAGATGAATTTGAACCCAAGACTACAAATACTAATACTTTTCTTGAACTTTGAAGCATCTAGGTAACGATTGGTTCCGTGGTAACGATTTCAATCTATCAAACAATTAAACCAAGGAAGAGGTACCGTGGCTACTCATCTTCTTCACGCTTCTCATGTTATATTGTAATTTTACTGGCAGCCAGTCTGCTGATTGTCAATTTTTTGTACACGACAAGTGTGGATGCAAATAAAATGGGAAAAAAATAAATGATTTTTTTCCTCAGGCACTCTGTTTTAATTAATATACATCCTCTAAAACATGGAGGATGTCATTTATAGATAAGATAACTTTGGATGATTCCCAAATTAATTATCCATTTGGCGTCCTATAATTATTATTTATTGTTTACGAATCGCTTACGCATATAAATAAATATAATTAATTAATTTCCGGATAAATAAATTAATATTTTTCTTTATTTAACATTAAACAGCTCCCAATTAATTACAAAAGGCTCATTTACATGACATTTATCAGAACTATTTGGACATAAGGAGTTGAGCTTTGGGGCTCTAATAAACTATCCAATTCATCTCGTATCCAATCCTTACAATCCAAAATCCTTCGTAAAATCCTCAATGTTCCTTATTATGTCACAAACAAACTCATCAATCATGATCTTAAAATCCCATGTTGCTGATTTGGCCCAAACTGGATACTTATCCTTCCATGACAAGCTCCATACACACTTGAATCCGCTAGTCTCTCAACTTGCTTCCCATACTTTTCCTGATAACCCTCCGAGGCGTCTCAAAAGAAGATGGCCTCGAGACCATCTACTATAGAACTTTATTGGAGTGCTACCGATGGGTAGTTTCTCCACAAGTGTTTTTCATGTCATATTGTACATATTAGCAGATTTATTTATTGTAATATTATTATAGCTGTAAATTTAAATAAATTAAATTTAAAAAAGAAAAAAACATTAAACATAGCCGGGCGGTGGGGCATCGAAGCAAAAGCACGGACGACATAACTCAGCCGGACGCTGTCAGACAGAGAAGCGTGAATGATATCCCACCGTTGGGCCCTTGCCAAGTCTAAACTGCCAAATGTCACGGAACATGTGTGCTTTCTCGTGTTTTACCTAGTTTATATAGTCGGGGTACAGGAACTGTCACCACAGGATTAACCTTTATGGAGAAATAATATTGAATATTTCGGATTATAGTAAATTTATTGTAGCATAATATATAAAATAGTATTGGTAATCAATACAGAAATTGACTTTTTCAATAATATTAGGTTTTTGACATTAAATGATTAAAATTGAACTTACTTTTTGTTAATATTTCACTTAATTCTTTAAACTCGTAGTATTTGCAATTATCGACAAATAAATATTTTGCAAAAGTTAGGGGTATTGCGAAGGGCGGATCCAAGATTTTTCTGGGGGGGGGGGGGCACAACGGGCATACGGGCAAAAATATCAACAATAACTTAGAAATAAACTTGTAGTATTTATAGAAAGGTTTCAAAGGTTTATTAAAATATCTAAACAATAGTTTCGCTAATGTTCTTTCCTTTAATTTATTTATATATTTTAACAAGTATGATCATGTGATTTGCCCATGTACAGTACACAAAAAACCGTCTGGGGGGCACGTGCCCCCGTGCCTCCCCCTTGAATCCATCCTTGTGTATTGCAGTTTCTTAGAACATAGATAGTGAAAGTGGGCCTGATAACGATTTTAAGCAATACCATTACGAAATTTTATACATTTGTTCCTTATGCATTTCTTCTACTTAACCATTGCATAACACTTTTTATCTTTAAGAGTTTAAGTAAAGAAAGAACACTTATTGAAAGGTGTCGGTGTTGAAGTGACACTTTGGCGGGAAATTACAAGGCTGATACTGTCATTAGTGAATAAGCAATCGAAATTGTTTACTACAGCTTACTATCGTTGAAACTCTACGAGCGGCGTATAAGTACGATATTTTTTTTTAAATTTATTTATTGATATTTACAACTGTATTACAATTATACAACAAGTAAATAGAATGCATGTTACATAATGACATGAGCATGACAAGTAGAGAAACTACCCACTGGTAGTACTCAAAGCAAAGTTCAAATAAGAAGGTCACGTGGCCATCTTCTTTTCAGACGCCTCGGAGGATTATCGGGAATTGAAGAGGAAGCTAGGTTTGGAACTAAAGGGTTTGAGTGGAAATGAAGTTTGCTATGAAAGGATAGATACCAGGTTCGGGCCAAATTAGCAACAAAAGGGACATTAAGGTCGTTATGGATGACTTTATTCTTAACACAATAAGGAGCATTGAGGATTTTACGAAGGATTTTGGATTGTAAGGATTGGATACGAGAGGATTCGATGACTTAGTGGTGCCCCAAAGTAAGTCCAAATAGGTCGTATGATGGTCATAGCTTATATATATATACGATATACCTTGCTTGTTTGAGGATAGTAAGTACTTTTGCTATATTATTATAACAATACTATATTACTATAATATATATTAAATATATAATATACTAGCTTTTGCCCGCGACTTCGTCCGCGTTGATTTTAAATAGAAATCTATGTTGAGTTTAAATGGAGAATGAATTTTGAATTCCATAATATAAACAATGACTTAAAACATTTGTGAATTCAGCCAACCTATCAATGCTTATCCCTTTGTTAATAGATTTTAATAAACTGTTCTATTAAAAATTAAATGGCATAATTACTATCAATAAGTTTTCTTGAAATCCACCACTTAATATAAAAACTGTAATATCTAAAGGTTTATTTTGCAAAATCATGAATAAAATTATTTTATGTTAAAATGTAAAGCCTGCTTACTAAATTCACATCTTCAACTTAACATGATACGATTTCCCGTATTACACTTTTCAGGGTCGATTTTCAAAAAAATAAAAAACACGTATTTCTTTATTTCTAGTTCATAAAAATATCTAATTAACATGAAAGATAGTTGATCTTGGTATTGAATGAGACCTGGACATAAGATATCACCTTTCTAGGATAGGTATAAGAGAATTCAAAATTTCCAACATAATAAAGGGATCTCAACAAACTATTTTTCTTTTGTGAATAATTTCTAACAATGGACATATCGATGCCTTACTTCACAAATTTATTAAGAGCAAATTTTTCGAAAATGGGTTTTGTTATATAAATAATGTTGTAAAGTTGTGATCAGGAAGTCATAGATCATATGTTGATATAAAATTAATAGAGAAGTTGGGAAGGTTACAAAAATATTTTGTGTGCTTAAACTTGACCTGTATTTCTTGTGCTAAATTATTATCAAATTTGACTCCTGTTAAATCTTGTTTTCGGCACTTAACACATATAGGAACTAAGGCATCGATATATTCTGTTATCTTCATTCTAAAGATTCTATCAAAGATTGAAAGGTTTTGAGATAAGTGAGCTCCAATAAAAGTAAATTTAAGTTAGGAATCTTGTCTCTTCATAACAAAAGAAATATTTATTACAGTATTTTTATTAGTTTTGAAACAGGTAGTTAGGTACCTTACTATCTACAGGTAGATCCGTACTTAGGTTTTACTACCTACATCCGGGCAATTCAGTACTGTACCTTCCAATTGCCGAGTTTGAACGGACCTTTTCTGTGAAAAGCTTTCAGACCCCAATATATCTTCCCAAGACTACCTGATAGGTTTGTTATTCTGGTACAATTTTGAATTATTTATTCCTTCAACAGATTTTAAAGTTTTATTTATTATTCAATTGGCTTTTCTATTTTCTTTATAATTTTAATAATTTCCATTAAGCGATGCCCTTTTGTTTTGTTTGTTTCATTTTTTTTGTAGGAATGGTTTCAAACAACAGTCGTTTTAAAAATTTATATCTTTCGTGACCAGAAGTTGTATTTATGGCTAAATTAAGTTGTGGAAATAAAAGTTTGATAAAACTATTAAAAGAAATAATAAAAATGGAGGCAAATTAGGAAAGTTTGTTGTTAGTTCATTTAACGTCACTTTATGTTGCTATGGCTAATCGGACGATGCTACAGTGGGAGCTGTAAATTTTGCCTATCCAGGTTTAATTAGGATAGGGATTTTTAAAGAGTACCTGACATCGTACAGGCTCGGGACCCCCGTTTAACGTCCCTTCCGAAGGACGGCGTAACTAAGGATTTTTTACTCCCTTAAAAAAATCCTAGGGCCACCTGCCGGGCTATGAACCCGCGATCTTGGGCTTAGTAGTATGTTACGCTAACCACTAGACCACAGGTGACCTTATTAGGAAAGTTTTTATTATTACCTTTCACAATGAATTGAATTTTTTTACATCTCTCGTGTTTAATTATTCCGATACCCTAATTTCTGAAATATAACATACATAAGTAATTCTAAGGGCACCTCAAAAACGGTTTATTTGTTTAAGTGAAATATTAGAATAATAAAATTGTTAAATAGTTATTAATGGAATATACTAGCTTTTGCCTGCGACTTCGTCCGCATTGATTTAAATAGAAATTTATGTTGAGTTTTAACGGAGAGCGAATTTTGAATTCCATAAATGAACTCCATATTATAAACAATGACTTAGAGCGTTTGTGAATTCAGCCAGCCTACAAATGCTTATCCCTTCGTTGATAGATTTGAATAAACTTTCCTAATAAATATTAAATGGCATAATTACAGAACTATCGATAAGTTTTCTATTAAAATCCCCCGTTTAGATATAATATCCAAAACTGTAATATTTAAGGGTTGATTTTGCAAAATCATGAATACAATTATTATTACGTTAAAATTTAAAGCCTGCTTACTTATTAACTTAACATGTTAGGATTTCTCGTATTTTACTCTTTTATGGGTAGATTTTTCAAAAATAAAAAACACATATTTCTTTATTTTTAATGTAGAAGCTAAATCTAAAATTTCATGGTGCTCGCACTGAAAATTACGTTGTTTTTTTTTTTATTACAAACGTTTGTCACCCTTTTCACTTTATTAGGTAAGATGAAAGACCAGGGAGTAGAAGGCAAAGAAGTGAATACGTTAGGCGTTTGGATGACTCATCCTTACCGGGTAACTAAGCCTTCCCTCTTTAGGGCAAACTCAAAAAAAAAAAAAAAATTACGAGTATAACTCAAGAACATCTGGGCCGATTTCGATTTTTCTTGGGTATTCTTCTTTTTTGGCTGGAGGCCAGTCCTAAATGCTTCGAATCATCGAAATCAGTCCAGGCGTTCTTGAGTTATTAGGTCAGTAACTAACGCCACTCTCTTTTATATATATATATATATATATAGACTAGGTTGGCGATATAGACCATGAAGATCTTAGGCCGAGCGAAGTGGTCGGTTGCAGACATACATCTGGTTGTTGGGATTACATTTTAGTGCAAATCATGGTTTATTATATCCGTTCTTCCATAACCAGACTCATTGGAGCCAATTAACTCACTTCCCAACATCACACGCTTCAGAGCAATAACAAATCGATCTTGATCCATGAATTATGGCTGTTCTGGGTGGCGAGCACACGAGGACCTATATTACTTTCATCTATGCCGTCTCCGAATCATCCTAGAAAATCCGATTTCACGAAATAGAAATAAACGGGATAGTGTCATCACACTTCCGATCCGTTTTACTCCTACGCTATAGAGAAGTGTTTTTTCGTCTGATTAATTAGTGTTATTATTTAACCTCAATTTACGCTGCTATCTTATGGGATATACAGCGTGATGGCACCTTAGTCCTAGAAACAGAGTAGCGACAACCTGGGGAACTGATAACTTATTTTTAATTATTTGAGATTTATTTCTACGCATAAATAATTATTATGGATTAATTAATTTCCAGAAACTAATTAATCTAACCTATAATAATTTAATATACTAGTGTATTTGCAGTTGGTTGCTGAAGTCGTAAAGAAAAAACAGGCTGTATTTTTACAGAATCAGATATAAACAGAACATTTAAAGGATTAATATATTTACAAAAATCTATTTATATAAAGAAAACTGATTCTTCTTATAAATGAAGTAAAATGGTTTTTTATTTTATTTTTTTATTAATTGTTATAATTTGAAATAATTTTATTTTGAAGAGAAAAGATATGTTCAGTGCCGAGATTCGAACCCCGGGTCTCCCATGTTTCCGTCATGGTGCTCTACCAATTAAGTGATTCGTACCTCGGTCAGAGGTGTTATTCTTCAAAATAAAAATATTTAAAATTACAACAATTAATAAAAAAATAAATCATCCTACTATGTAATATTATAAATGCGAAAGTTTGTATGTTTGTCTCTCTTTCAAGCAAAAACTAAAGGATGGATTTGGATGAAACTTTTCAGTAATATAGATTATACATCAGAATAACCCATAGGCTACAGCAAGGGCAGATTTAGGGGAAGCACGGGGGCACGTGCCCTCTCAGACAGTTTATTGTGTTCTGTGGAGAATTCATTATAGTACATAACTAAAGGAACATCAGGAACTTAGCATCTTGAAATTTGCATATTGGTTCTTTGTATAATTTATGAAAGAAATTTGGATAATTCCACCCTCAAGGGTTTCCCCCTTAATATAATAGGGGTTCAAAGATTGTATGGAATCCGTCAGTTTTGAACTTAGACATCTGAAATTTTGGATGTACGAGTAACTTATAGTTAAAAAAAAATTACTATTTATTTAAAATGATTTGTCACGAAACTTTATGTGGCAAACCAAAGTCCACGCGAGCGAAGCGATCTGATGAAATAATAAGGGCAGTTTTTGGGTATGCGCCTGTTGTGGACTTTCCGACGCTATAGATACCTTAATTGCTGGATATTGACCTATATTGGATCAGATCTACGCAGATGATATATTATCACGGGTCACTCATCCCGATAGCTTGGAACTATGAGTGAACTGTTCCGTGAAAATCTCTCTGAGAGTTGATTCAGTGTGACTAAAACTATCGCTTAATTAATTTCGTCCGATTGTTACCTCTGTGGATATCTGAAGCCCAGGATGTTCGAGCATATAATTCGCTCTATGGATTGTTTGGAGAAGGAAACTAGAATAGATATCGATGCTGTTCGAGTAGATATTAGGGAGCGGAGTGGCTCAGTGGTAGAGCACTGAGTTGCCATGCCGGAAATCCTGGTTCAAATCCCGTTTTGACTTATATAGTCTGTTTGCAGCCAGAGATGTTCTTAACCTTACATAGAATCACCGATTGGAAATTATATTTTTTATTGCCAATGCAAGTACTTACAAATAAATAATTTACCCGCCAGAGTAAACCACTGTAGTGGCAAAGGTGTCATTTCCTATTATCCCCTGACTGGGATGATTATCCCATATAGTGAGGCGTTGCCGGGGCAACGGGTAGCCAGGTAAGCTCGTTAGCTGATTGGATAAACCTCCCACCGCCACCTCAATAAATCAGTTAGTGTTATCTCGATTAAGGAAAATCGATATCGCGATGACGTGCCGCTTATCACAGCCTCTGTCTCCTTAAGGGGTACCATTGTTCTTCAACTTCTTCCGATATTGGATTTTCTTCTCCAATAGTCCAATATATATTTTTTTTTAAGAAACAAAAAAATATCCTTTCATTCATACTCTTTACCAAAGTTAATAAAATAAAACACCTGTATCACTACAACTCGTGAACGGGTCTGGGGTTCAGTATATGGTAGAGACTGTACTGTTTCATGGACAACGGTTCTGCAAGGTGACTTTTCCTAGGTCTGGCTCAACCGCCAGATTTTGCCCCCTTATTTTGGGTACTCTTTTTTTATAATATTTTATAGAGGCTGGATGAGCCTCTGGAGGACCTAGATCCTATATGATCCATCCCCGGCTGCAAACAGACTGAATAAAAGTCTTCCCCCTGCGGAATTTGAACCAGGATTTCCGGCATGGCAACTACCAATGAGCCACTCCGCTCCCTAAGGGGAGATAAAATAATAATAATTAATAAAATATAATATATGTAATAAAATGTATTGAAACTACGCTTTAAAAATGATTTTTCTTATTAATATTATTCAATCTGATATCATATATCATCTATTCAATCATATATATATATATATATATATATATATATATATATATATATATATATATATATATATATATATATAAAAGGAAGTAAATGGTCTGAGTGGAGGTAAAAAAAAATCCCTTTAATAGGGAGAACTCCCAATTAATTACAAAAGACTGATTTAAATGACAATCATAAGATTCATCTGGACTTACGGAGTAGACATTTCGGGCTCCACTAAGCCATCGAATTCTTCTCGTATACCAATCCTTACAATCCAAAATCCTTCGAAAGTCCTTAATGCTCCTTACTTCGTAACTAATAAATGAAGTCATCCATAATGACCTTAGCGTCCCATTTGTTGCTGGTTTGGCCCGAACCCGAAATCAGTTCTTTTAAGTCAAACTTTATTCCCAATCAAACCTATTAACCTAGCGAACTCCTCCGAGGCGTCTGAAAAGAAATTGGCCTCCTGATCTTTTAAGTTGAGCTTGTTATTCAAGTACAACCATTGTACCTCTACCATTGCAAACCTCTACTTGCCTTTATGTCATGACCATAATATCATTCGATTTACTTGATGTATTATTATTAAACAATAAATTTGTTGTAAAATTCAATAAATAAATTTTAAAAAACAAACTATTTGGTATAGTTATGTTTCATTCTTCATAAGAATGGATTATTTTTTATTTAAAAAAAAAAATAATAATTTAGGTTTCTGAATGCTACACAAATGGCAGATCGTACTAATTGCTATCCAATTAAATTACATAATAATATTAAAAAATAATAATGTCCTATACTAAATCATTGAAAACGAAAGCAGTTGCCCATTGATGATAAGGTCGATATAGACACAGAAGTGATTAAATCTCTCGTGTTGAGTGGAAAATGGTCCGTAAATAATAAAACAGTCGATTTGCCTTTGAACAGTTCCTGCCAATATCTATAAAAGGAATCGTCTTTTGTTGAGAGCTCTATTTACAACTGTCACAACAACGCTATTACCTATCTTATTATGTACATAGTCGTGACTAAGCATCTAACACGGGAGTTGGGAACCAATTAATAATTAATAAAGGACTTGTTGATTGAAATGCATAAACTTATAATACATTTAGGGAGCGGAGTGGCTCAGAGGTAGAACAAACAATTGCCGTGCCGAAGTTCCTTGATTCAAATCCCGCTTGTCAGGCTTTTATTTAATGTGTTAGCTGCCGGAGTTGGATGCAATGGGATCTAGGACCTTCCTGGGGCTTACCTAGCATCTATTAAGTCGGTACCCGAAATAAGTGGAGAAAAATCTCCAAGAATAGTAGTCTCTACCACTTACTGAATTCAAGACGCTCCAGAGTTGTAGTGGTACAGGTGGACGCCAAGGGATCCACGGGAGACTCGATGGGGGTCTACGTTGGCGTGACAAAAACAATGGTTTTAATAATTAGAATGAGTTTCCCGTCGGTAATTTGTATATTACATTGCAATAATTAATTAGGCAATCCTATTCTGTTAAAATAGCCATATCTTGCTGAGTAAGCCCGCCTTATGATTATTAAATCTTCACATTTTTTGTCGAGTTTTGGAAATATGGTAATGTAGCTGGAGGGGATCCACCGGAACCAAAACTAAATTTTGAAAGTGGTCTATGAGAAAAAAAGTCTGAGAACCTCTGATCTATTTTTTTACGTTCCCTCTTTTGAAAATATGGAATTTAAAAAGATATAATCGATTTTTATAAAAAAATAAACTACCTTCGATATTACCTTCAATATTCATTTTACGATTTGCAGTAAAAAAAACTATAGGACGCAAATATTGATTTATTTAAAAAAAATAAATAAAACTATAATCGATATTATCCCATATTTTACTCCGAAATTTTGTGAAATATTACCAATATTGAGAAGAAAGTATTATCTAATCATTATTAATATAGAAATATTATATATACGCAAGCATTATTATTATATATGTATTATATATAATATATATACTATATATAGTTTCGTTACTTACATCAACAACTTTCTTAGCTTTCAACATTCCCCTCAAGTTGCGCCAAGTATTTGTAAGGCATATTCTCTTTCACAAACCCTGAAAAGATGCCAAACAAACACATTCTAAAATATACACACAATGTAAAAAATAATTTTAATAAATAAAAAACAAAAAACATCAATATATATTAGTGAAGGGTGAGCTGAAGCAACTATTATTTGAATAAATTATTATTAAAAAATAAATCTGTATACTGCAAGCAATGACGAGTCTTGGGTCCAGTACATTGTAGAGACTGTATTGTTTCTATGACAACGGTGCAGGCCAGAGCGTTCAACCGCCAGTTTTTTCCCAGATTAATGGTACCAATTTTATGGAGGCTGTGTCTCCAGATCCCACAGGATCCATTCACAGCTGTTAACAGATTAAATAATAAATTAACCACAGCCAGATTTTATCCCGGGAACTTCGGGAAAGCAAATCAATGTTATTAAACAATTAAAAAAGACAAAAAAAAATTAGTCTTCGTGCATTTATGAATCTTGCTGATAACTGTGACGAAACGTTTGTGAAATTCAGCTTTATCTCATTCCGACACGCAACACACGATATCTTCAAAATGTGCAAATGAGGGATGGAGATGCGTGACCGGGCAAATCAGTCCGAATTATCTCTGCTTTATTATGCTCCTTTATCTCTCTTTAAAATTTAAATAAACTTCACTTGTATAATAAAATATTATATATAACAATATATTATTATATGCATAAATCCACCTGAAAAAAACTGCGACAAAAAATTATGAATGATTTTTGATTCAATAAAATAGAGCCAAAAACTAAAAACGAAACACTATTATTTATTATAATGCAATTAGGAAAAACCACAATGCAAAGCCTTATGTTTCAAATCTAGTAATACACCCACTTACCAGTCGACGTTTCGCCTATTCAGGCATTATCAAGACACAAAAACAAAAATGGGTTATGTGAATCACATCTAGAAGAAAAAGGTGCAATACATCCCAACGATCAACAGCCCAAGCAGGCTCCAAACACGAGACAGCACCCCACCACCAATACGTTCAACATACAACTGAAAAGAAAGTAATACGAAACCAGCTGGGAAGGTTATAGAATCAGCTGATCCACAAAACATATCAAGTAATTGATATTTTTTAAAAATATTTATAATTTAAATAATCGAGCACGACAAAAGACTGAAGACAAAGTAGTTCCATGATCCATTGCTAGGCAACACCAATGAAATATTACATAACGAACAACTTTTTTATATAATAAACAGATTATTTTATTCCCTACACTACTACAACCCGTGAAGTTTCTGGGGTTCAGTACATGGTAGAGACGGTATTGTTTCTTGGACAAGTGTTATGCATGGAGGTCATTTGTTCAAGAACACTGAACAAACTGTATTGAAGTAATAGTCCTAACATTTTAAATAGTGAAATATGTTATAGCTTGTTTTTTTTTTTGTTTTTTTTAAATTGATGCATCCCATTTACATTTCACTTCAAAAACAAAGCTAAATTTTATGTAACTTCTTGAAGAATAGTAGCTTTGTAATTGGCACTTTTTAAAAATATTTTTGCATTTTCCTGATCGAGCACCACGAAACAAACAAAAGAGAGTTCCTAGATTCTTTGCCTAGCAACGGATAGAATAACTATTTTTTGAATATTAGTTTGTCGTGCTCAATTTGTTAAATTATAAATATTTTGAAAAATTGTCAAATCCAAAAGCCACTGTTCCTAAATTCTTCAAGTAATTACACAAAACAGCATCGTTAAAAAAAAAATTAAGTGGTACAAAAAACGAGTTAAAAACAAAATAAGATTAAAACTATTTATACAATAGCGAGATTTTAAGTATTGTATTTTAAAAAAAAGAAATGTGTTCGGATTTTTTCCAATTTTATTATATTGGGCTGTAGCATATGAAATGTCAGTGAAGGTGTAAATTTAAATTCTTAGCAAAAAAAAATTAAACAATACTTTTTTTATTAATTTATGTTAAACAAGTTCTGTAGAAATTAAGTGTCAAGGAAGAAGTGAAGTCTTGGGTCCTTCCTCACCCACCATATTCTCCGGACGTTTCTCCAACTGATTTCACTTTTTCCGTTGTTTGGAAATTTTTTTAAGAAATAAAAAAAACTACAACGAAAATGCCCTGAATCGGCCTTCCAAGACTTGGCTTCTTCCTTGAGACCTAATTTCTACACAGCAGGGATAGAAATGCTTGGTTCACTTTGGGAGAAGTGTATTGAAAGTGAAGGATTCTATTTTGATTAATAAAAGTATTGTTTAATATTTTTTTTGCAAATAATTTAAATTTACACCTTCACTGACATTTCATATGTTACAACCCAATAGTAATTATTTTATTGTTAAGAGGCTGCTAAAGGAGGCCCAGACACGTGAAGCGGATTGATGGATGATGATGATGATGATTATTTTTTGCCCATTTTTAATTAATAATGATATTATTAATCTGAAATATTTTATTATGTTATCAAACAATAAATTATTATTATTATAATTATTTACGGAGTGGAGACAGAGTACGGGGACGGCTGGGGCGGTTGCCATGGCTACATCCTTCGGGTCGATAGCTGAGGCTAACCCACTGCCCTCTTCTGTCCTTCTCTTCTTTCGTCCTTCGTCCTTATTATTTTCAGGATATAAACAAATATTTGTCATCAATACTGATAACACTCCCACAAGTGCACTGGATGCTTGATAACTCTCTGTGGCACGACCGGAGACGCCTATCAGGAAAGCCATTGTACGCAGCAAACAGAAGGGGAAGCAGTGAGGTGGCATAATGAGCAGATATTTATGGCGGGCACTGTGGGGGAGGGAGGGAGGGAGAGGAGCCCACACCCCCAAAGGATGGCTATTGCTCTGAATGCCTTATTCATGAATGAACTACTCCCCCACCACAATTCTTCCAGCCTTGTAGATGACTCAAAGCAGGGGAGGTTGCAATCTCATCAAATAATCTTTTTCAGGGCACGATAGTCTATTTGGCTCAACAATATTTACATAACAATACTAAATTTTTAAAATATTGTTAGATTACGAATTCGAGACATTATTTTAAAATAAAAATTAACAAAAAGTTAAAATAAAAAATCTGATTCATTGCAAACAACAGGTTTAGGATCAGCTCATGGTAGAGTTTGTAACTGTTTCTGGAGATGGTTTTTCCGAGTTCACCCTCGGGTTTTTCTTCAATTTAGAGTACTCACTTTTATGACTAAGATAGAAATATACATGAGAGAGAGGCTATGCAGAAAAATTAAAACAATATATGAAATCTATAACTCTCTAAAAACCTGGAAAAAAAATAAACAGTCAACATGCCAATTCATTTCAATCCAAAACATACGAAAAATTCACAATTATAAAAATGAATATTATTATGTCCCAAGAATATCATAAGAAAGCTATAGATTGAGAAATGAGTAATGAGTAGGAGTGAAAAAACGTAATAAAAATAGAAATAGAAATTAAAAAAAATAAAAAGTACGAAACTTGACATGATTTTAACTAATTGTCAAAAATAAATATATTAATACAAACAAAATAATTATAAACAAAATTAATAAAATAGTTAATAACGAAATTACTGAATAAAATAAATGAATGGTATAGCATCCAATAAAGTATTTACTTAGTCTATAACTTCTTTGGGGAAAATAAACAAAACACTTAAGGCAACGAGATCGATTTATCAATATTAATTTATTCACGCGGAAGATTCACCTGCCTAGAGAGCGTATTTGGGATGTCAAGAGATGTTGGAAAAGCAAGGATTCAAACGAAGCCAATGAAGAAGCATGGCGGATGAAAGGAGGGATTGAGTTCCACACAGTGGTGAAACGGTGAAGGAATGTAGAGATCGGAAAGGCGGGATCTTGTTTTGTGGTGCTGCACAGAGGATTTGAATTGGAAGAGACTGTAGATATATGAAGGGTGTTCCGAGTTTTAACCCTTTAGCGACCGTGAACTACTATAATAGTCCGAGCGTGCCGTGCCGTGGGGACCGTGGACTATCATAATAGTTTTGCTTCTCCGGCGTTTCTAGACCGTGAGCTACAATAGTAGTTCAGTTCCTAGAGCCATCTAGGTGTCCGCATGACAAGCTGAAATACTTTTTCTTGACAACAGATGTCGCACAAATTCACTTTTGGCTATATTATTTTTCGTAAAGTGTGTCTGTCGTGTTTCGGCATTTATCACACTCAAAAGAATTTTTAATTGTATAAATTCGTGTATAGACATTTCAAAAAATAAAGTATATGTATAAATTTGTATATAGACATTTCAAAAAAATAAAGTATATAATTGTATAATTTTTTAAATAATTAAAATTAATTTACAGTATTTAAAAAAAAAAATTAAAAATATGTTTTTAAATTTACCAGTAACAGTCCATTCACCATTCCAAGTCCGGATCAAAAAGGATGATGGGAAACTATAAGGAATTAAATAAAAAAAACATGATTTCAGAGTCAAAAAGTAATCGGTTCATCAGGCACGGTTGACTTTTTTACCACTCGGTCCAGCCAGCCCAATCTGACCCGGCCGTATTCGGTCGCTAAAGGGTTAATGGATTGGCATAGATAAGCAGTAAGGAAATATTGTCTACGATTGGGAGGGAAAAGCCACTTTAACTCATCATAGTGATGAGATACCCGGGATCGCCTCGGAGTACCAAGGACAAATCTTAAAGCGCGTTTTACGATAAGATAAGAAAAGATATAAAACCTGAAAAGTCAGAGTGTCTATACTAAACAGGTAAAGGAAGGGGTTTGGAATTACCGATCACGCCGGCCTGGAAAGAGAGAGATTAGGAGCCGATCCAAAAACCTCCAAGGGTTCTTGGAGAGGAGAAAACAAGACAACATTCAGAGAGAAGGATGGATCAGAGAAGAAAGAATGAGCGTGTAAGAGCAATCACAGGCAGTACATCTCACATCAACACTCTGAGTGAGGCAACATCCTCACTTCAAGATCTTCAGTATAAAATACTCCCTTGTGTCTGGCCACACAATAGTCGAGTAACAACATATGATAGTAAGAGTACAAATAAATACTAAATAAATAATAAGAAAGAAAATCAATACACCCACAAACACACACACACTCAAACATACAAGTAATGCTAAAAACCCCTATAAAGGACTTAGAGACTCGACAGAACTGGCTGAAATTGAAGTCCCCTTTGATGTTAGGCCACAAAGGATAGCTTTGGGCCTCGTCAAATATACTCGTACCTTCGTTCCTCTGTCTTTGAGTTTGGCCGAGTCCCAGTCCTCTCAGGAAGTCGCAGTCTTCTGTCCTTTCACGGTTTGTTTATATTAAATATTTACTCTTATATATTGCTATATTATATATTATACAAATTTCAAATATTTGTGGCACCTGTGCATAGTGGGTCAAGTCGAATTTTGTGAATTTCAAGCTATCTACTTAAAATCGTAATTTTTATCCCTTTTCTTGTGTCTAACACGCTAAGTGTTCCGTCCATTGCAATGAAGGATATTCCTTTGTGAATCGTGGGCAGATACTCCAATCTTGAACTTAAAATAAGTTGAGAAAAATTACGATTCTAAGTAGATAGCTTGAAATTCACAAAATTCGACTTAGCCCACTATGCACAGGTGCCACAGATATATAAATGCCTGAAGTGAAAACGAATGATAAAAAATTGATAAGATTTTTGGCTAAGTTCCTGCTTCAAACGCCACTGTTCGATTTTGTTTTTGTCCAGAAATTATGAATAAATGATTTTTTTTGTAAGATTTGAGAGATCTTCTAGTTGAATAAGCTATACTTTATTGCCCTGTGAGAGTTTGAAGCGCTAAACTTAGTAAATGGTAAGCCCCTAAAACGCCTTTAGGCTATTAATCCACGAAAATAAAGTTTTGAGTGGATATTCGGGACGATAAAGAATATTAGAGATCACACAAAGCGGAATTGTAATCGCATGCAAGCTGTTTATATAACTGAAATGATAGCATTGCGAAAGTTAAGATGGGCTACTAAACTTTTTTAGTAACTAACAAATTTTTTAACATGTGCTGGGCCGACCGGTAAACGTCTGAACGGTCAACCTAGGCGTAGATGGAAGGATTACGTTGAAGCAGAGAAGGACTTCTGTTCAGACGGAAGTTTGTTCACTACGATCGGTGGCATTGTTATCGATTTTCCTAGTTCATTAAATCTTTCTTTTTCTTTTCGGTGAGGTCCGCTAGGATTTCAATTCTTCCTATACTTTTCTTTATCTTCCCCTTTTTGTTTACCTGAAATCCCTCCAAACTCAAGATCCTCTTCCTGAAAATCTCTCTGTCCACAGTGTCGTCTTACCTTATATGATTTCTTTATAAATATTTCTTTACTTTCTGAATCAAACTATTTATTGATAGTAACTTCAATATTCTTTTCGTTAATATGGACTCATCCATATTGAAAATAAATCAAAAAAATAAAAACTTCTTTTTATTATTGTTTGCGTTATGTTTTATATGTTCCTGCATATTTCATCATTAGATCGTAATTCCATATCCTTGTCGTTTTCTTTCTTGCACTCCTGATGACCATTTCCCTGTTTCAGGTTGGTGGTGTTGGTGACCGTCCTGGTGGTTGGCGACTTCGCGCAGCCATGTGCCACACTACTCTGGATCTACTGCTCTGCCTACGCTGCCATCCTGGGCGCTTCGCTGTTCTTGGACGCTACGCTGTCCCTCTGCGCCCTCAGGGGAGGCATCCTGGACACGGAGCCGAGGAAGCACGTTAAATACGTTATCTACATCAGGCTGAGTGAGTACTTGTATTAAGTTCTTGTATTAAACAGTAGTCAAAAGCCTCTAAAGGATTGTTCACACATTTTTCAAATCATGATAAGATTAATCAAATCAAACCACGACAATTATTACTCAATCCTAGCGCAACCTTTTTTTTTTGACAACAAATGTTCAACTGGTGAGATAGTTAAATCCACTACTCTGTACGATAAAAATTTAACAAACATGTATTTTTTTTTTTAATGTATTTATTGAAATTTACAACTCTATACTGAGTACATCAAGGAAATATAATGAAATATAAATCATGTCCCGTGATAAAGGCAAGTAGAGTAAACTACCAAGTGGTAGTACTCAAGTAAAAAGTACAGCTTAGAAGATCACGAGGCCATCTTCTTTTCAGACGTCTCGGAGGATTATCAGGAATTGAAGAGGTTGCGAGGTTTGAAGCTGGTGCGTTTGAGTGGAAATGGAATTTTTCATGAAAAGCTTGATTTCGGATTTGGGCTAAATCAGCAACAAACGGGACATTAAGGTCATTATGGATTACATTGTTCGTAACAAAGTAAGGAGCATTGAGGATTTTGGATTCCGAGGATTGAATACGAGCGGAATTCCAGATGGGTCTAATGATTTTCATTTATAATAGTCTCTTGTAATTAATTGGGAGCTTAGAGCGTTTGTCTAGTAAATGTTGAAGTAGCCTGAAACGGCGAGCTGTTTCTTGTGTCTCAGTCTAGTATGAGTATTCCAAGTTAAGCGTTTGTCAAGGTGTAGTCCTAAGTACCAGACCTGTTCTATACTAATCAGTGGGATGTTATTAAACGATACAAGAGGACAGGAAGTCGTTGGTTTACGACGGAGGGAAACATTTTATAAAAATGAAAGTAATTTTTGAGCTCTTATTCGATATTGGATGGGAGCGATATAGCTCAGTGTCGAGGGCTGAGTAGCCAAGCTAAAGGTTCTGGGTTCGAATCCAGTAGTGACAGATAAATTCAATTTGTTAACAGGTATTAGTGATCGTCCACGGGGCACTTCTCTGCACACCTTACTGGGGTTCACCAAACCTCATTATTTTTTACAATGTGGGTACTCTTAATTGGGGGAAACACAGGGCGGTTCAGCGTTACCTGGTCAAATTCCTTTCTGGAAAACTGTTAGCTAAAAACAGTACAACTTCTGCATGTACTTCACCCGACACCCTTTAAAGGTTGTACTGGTACAAGTTTTTATAAAAATTACTTTTATATACGCAGTTAAGGGATATATATATAATCTGTGTAGGCCGGGTGAATATATATATATATATATATATATATATATATATATATATATATATATATATATATATATATATATATATATATATATATATATATATTCTATCTGAATGTATATATTCACCCAGCCTACACAGATACATTTCTCGTATAACACTCGAAAATTACCAACAATTACACAGTTCAGACTTCAAATTAACACAATTTTTAACAGAACATGGAAACACAAAACAGTATTTGAAAAGATTTAACATTATAAGAACAGGCACATGCGATGAAGATGGACAGACCCACACTTTCAGACACATACTATATAACTGTTCACGATACGACCGACAAAGAATTAAATTGATAAAAAACATAATACTCAAACGAGGGGCTTGGCCTGAGAAAGAACATTTAATTTTTTCTAAATTTAAAACTGACTTATGATCATTTATAAAAGACATAAATTTTGATCAGCTCTAGGACATAAGAAAGGCAATTCACCAGATACCTGGTTTTTCATTTTTAATTGTAACTGTTATGAGTATAAATATATTTGTATACATTTTTATTAAGTACTGTCGCTAATCGTAATGTATAACTCATGAATTGATTTTTTTTTTTTTTAGTTACATCATTTATATCATAAAACCTTTTATTTTTGTTTAATTTGTATATTTGTTAAATTTATTTATTTTTTCATTACATAATTTAGTATTACAAGTTTAATTTTAATTTTATTCTCACAAATTATCAATTCAGTCAAACTATAAATTTTGAATTTCTTGTATTGTTAAACTATACTATAATGTAATCTGTAATTATGATACCAAATTGATCTGTAATTATTAACATCACATGTAATGACATGCAATATGCTTACTTAAGTATGGAGCATGTCCTAATATTAATAAACGGTACCTCCATGGGTTTACCATGGGGGGAACAAATTAAAAAATATATATATATATATATATATAGTGATATTCTTATGTAATATAAGAGGATTCTAGTTCTTTATAACTTGGCCATTTTAAATCAAATATTTATTTGGAAAGGATCATTTATCTCTAAGGCCCCCCCCCGATAAAGGATTCAATGTAGCAGAAAGAGGTCCCGATAATGATGATGAAAGGACATTCCACGACTCATCGACTTCAGATAGGATTTTCTCGTTTTATCAAAATTATGAGAGATGAGAAATTTGTGGTAGACTGATAACAAAAACCACAATCACTTCATCTGAAGAGGTTTGTCATCACTTTCCCATTATCTTCTATGAACTTTATGTTGGATGTATTTTTCCCCTCTAATTAAAGCTAGCAGAACAATAGGAAGATCTGCAGAATCGATCAATGGCTGTTCACAGGATGCCTGCCAAACCAGATTGGAACCCGATACCTACAGATCAGTAACGCTGCGGCCTACACACAGAACTATTCCGCTACCTGCATCATTGCTGTAATATTTGTTTATTAAATTCGATATCATGATGATTTTATTCGTGTATGAGAGTGTATAGGTTTATCCTCATAGGAAAGTTTCGAACCCAAGTTGAATAATAATGAAAACCCTCCTGCAGTTCGATACCGCAGCTCCTATCGATACCTGTTGATTCCCTACCGACGGCAATAAGCCATCTTAGGATAAACCCTGCCAGCTCTTCCAACAGGAATTAATCCCATATCAGGGCTACTTTAAACAGTTTTCAATCCCATGCAGATTTAATGGTGGGAATCTTTTACAGTTTTATATATTTAACGATGTGTTTTGATTTTATTAAATAAAAATAATAATAATATAAATCTTTAACAGATCGAACACGACAAAAGAATAATCAAAAAGTGGATTTGGACCAAATCAGCAACAAACGGGACATTAAGGTCATTATCGATTACTTTGTTCGTAACAAAGTAAGGAGCATTGAGGATTTTACGAAGGATTTTGGGTTGTAAGGATTGAATACGGGAGGAATTCGATGGCTTAGTGGAGGTACAGATGGGTCTAATGATTGTCATGTAGATGAGTCCTTTGTAATTCATAGGGAACTTAGAACATTTGTCTAGTAAATGTCGAAGTAGCCTGAAATGGAGAGCTGTTTTTTGTAGAACTGACTTTGAAAAGAACCTAACACTCATAAAAAAGAGTTTAACTAAAGATAAATAGTTTAAGGTAAACAAATATTGGGAAAAACAGAGGTGTATCGTTTTCGTGTTAATTTTTATATGTTTAAGTACAAAAGCATATTACTAAGGTATTTAGAGATTATGATAAATTATTGTTTATGATATAATATCAGTTGTACAATTTTTTATCCAAAGATATCTATCAATATCCAGGTGTATCATTTTGACTGTAAGTCGATAAAACCTTTGATAAATATTAATAAAATATTTGATATATAATATGCTTATACAATTTATGTATTATTAAGTATATATATTTCTTTGCAGGCGTGATGATGGTGGAGGTTTGCTGGCTCCTACTGGCAGTGGTCTGGCTCGCCCTCAACTACCAGAGCTGTCCGATAGAAGGGGTAAAGGAAGCCATATTAGGTACAATATAATAACATACATTATAATAATATTGTCGCAATATTATTACAAAAAAGCAAAACAAAAAAAATCATTTTGTTAAATATCAGCAATATCAGTAGAATTGTGTATCTTGAAGTAGGAGCAGATACACTACTGTTCATTGCTGGAGGGTAGTTACACATATGTTTGTATATATATATATTTTTATTTATTTATAAATGGGTTCTACAGTCCTTCAAAAACCTTGGCTTTTGTCAATTTCTTCCGCCATTCACCTCTCGAATCGATCATCGTCCGGTGGGTACCGCATACTCCGATAATTTGTGGATGAACCAATAGTTCATTAGCGCGTACTTCCCTCAGGAAGTTTTTCCAGTCAGTAATTGTACTATTGAACATATTTAATTCATGTTTGCAGAATTTTGTAGATGTGAATTCATGACAGCAAGAGTATATAAAGAAAATAGATGATGTTATAGGAATATAAGGAAGAAATAGTTGGGGGTGCAGTCAATAAAAACACCTTAATAAGTGTAACTTATTTATTGTGTGCCGACGTTTCGGCCTACACATCTTCAGGGCTAAGGGAGAGAAACAAACAGAAAAACATGAAAAAAACGTTGCAGTAACAAGAATATGGTGACAAGTAATGTAGTAATGTGGTACAAGTGTGGAAATTAAAATAGTGAATAGATATGATAATTAAAGATAATGAATATAAAAGTGGTTACAGAATATAATAAAATTAAAATAGTGACAGGTAATGATAAAATTATAGATGATGAACAGAAATTAAAATAGTGACAGATATAATAATTAAAGAATACGAATATAAAATACAAAAAATATATGTCCAGAAAGGATAAAATGTAAACATAATATAAAGGGAAAGGAAAATGAGGAGGTAAACGGAAAGATATAACATGAGAAGATTATAATATACAAAAAGGGGTGGAATATGAAGGATTTAGAAAAAAACTAGTTTAATTATAGATATAAATGGAATGATACCAGACTTCTAGAGATTACATAAGTAAAATGTAATAATACAAGCATATGTAGAAAGAAAAGATTGATAAATTTCAAAAATTAAAAATTGTTGTTTATAAATATGAACTCTAAAGTATGAAAAGAAAATAGAAAATATAAGTAAGGGAAGTTAATATATAACTGTATACAGTTAGAAAGTTGTATTAATATAAAATATGATGTGAATATAACATAAACATATAGAAAGTAGGTATAGAAATTCAGTAGATGTAAAAATATGAGGCTAAATAATAATGAACTCTATGCTATTAACATATGATGGATGCCAAAAATAGGTGTGAGAACAGGTGCGAAGAAAGGTGGAAAGGATGGGTTTTATGCTTGATCCTTGATTTTTAACTATTTTCGCCAATTCTTAGAAATTCATTTTAATGACTGAGTAAATCGTATGTACTATAAGTAAACTACAAGATTTTATCTTTCTTTACATTTTTATTCCTATTAGGTTATAACAGTTATCAATAACTGATACACAGACATAACTGATCATGACATTCAGGACATGACTGAACCTCAAGAATCTGAAAAACTTATATTATAAATAGTCATGAGAAAAACAACCAATAAATAATTATCAATAAAATTAAATTACATAAAACTCAGCATTTAGTTTTAAAACCGTTTAAACCGCTTCCGCGCCGATAAAAATATCGACTGAGATGGAACCCGCGGTTGACCTAGTAGCGCTTACTACACCTCCATGCGGACGCAGAACACGTAATAATGTGCGAGAGTCGAACATAACTCAGCTCGAACTTAGGGCCCGCTAGAGCACGCTACGCAGGGCACGCGAGGGTGAACCCGCCCTGTCAGGACGTATTTAGCGATAACGAGTCTGTCTAAAGGAGGTTTAAATAAGCATTAGACTGTCATCATCGTATAAGATAACTGCAATAATTAAAAGTCTACAGGAAGTATTTCGCAAAATTAACAAATATCTGAAAAAATGGGGACTCAATGCAAATACTGACAAAACCGAAGCTATAATTTTCACAAAACGAAGACCTATACTCCCCTCTACCATACTACTTAACAATATCTCAATACCTATATCAAACCATATTAAATATTTAGGAATTTCTCTAGACCGCAAACTACTATTCAACAATCATATCAATAATAAACTGAATAGCGCCCGCAGAATATTATACAAAATGTATCCATACTTTAACAAAAAGTCAAAATTATCTGAAAAAAATAAGAAAATATTATATAAGGGAGTCATTAGGCCCATGATAACTTACGCATGCCCAGTCTGGAGTTTAGCTAGCAAAACACACATTAACAAAATACAGATATTCCAAAACAAATGTCTAAGAATTATAAAAAACTATCCAATATATACTAATATCACCACAATGCACAAAGAACTGGACATCCCAACAATACAAAAATTCATACACCAACAAACCCTCAGATTCTTCACCTCATGCCAACTTGCCAACAGACAACACACTGATACAAGAATAAGAAATTATACAAAAACAACAACACCAAACGAACAAAACACATACTATTATAAATAATATGCATTTTGTATTATGTTATACATAAATTTTGTCTTAAGTAAATCCTATGTACTCTCTTTTCTGTTGGTTTTTTAAATTTTACCAACAACAAAAACATATTAATCAGTGACCGTTGTAATGTGAACTCATTTTCATTGTAAGGGATTATCCCACCAATGTTTTAAAATTTGTACATATTTTAAAATAAAACAAAACAAAATGTTAAAAAAAAAAAATAAGCATTAGGGAATTCCGCTGCGAATTAAGATAAATTTCAACTTGTAAATTAAAAAAAAACAGCTGCCGTGCCAAAGGTTCAACTCCGGCTGTGGCAGATAGTTATAATTAATTTAATTTGTTAACATCTCTTGAGAGGCCCTACAGGATCTGGGTAACCTTCTGGGGCTCAACTAGGATCTATAAACATTATCCTTCATTGGGGGACGGTTGAGCGTGATCTACAACAAATCACCTATCTGCACAACTATTCTACTATAAACGGTACAGTCTCTACCAAGTACTGTACAGTCTCTACCAAGTAATGTACAGTCTCTACCCCAAGGACCTTCATGGGTTTTAGTGTTGAATGCAAGCTTAGGTATGGGTGGTTTTTGCAGACTACGAACCCGTATATTGGTGTGTGTATACTGCCAAATCATATGTGAATTAATAAAAAATAAACACAACCTTTATTTTAAATTTTACATATGCCAGCAGCAATAAGTGTAAATACATGTTCCGGACTTCTTTTACATGTTTAAACAACAGTGATTTTAATTAATTAGAGTTGTCTTTTATAAGTAAATTTTACAATAGCAGAAAAAATGTAGAAAAAACCCGCTTAAAAAAATTAACAATAATAATAATTGTAATTTATAAATAAATAAAAATAATACTAATAAAGTAAGTAAATATAATAATAATAATTAAATAGAAAATAAATTCACAATTAAAAATAACTATAAAATACAGATAACTAGATTATGATACCTACGAATAGTGATTTGTTAAGTGAGAAGTATATGTTTTGTTCTTTTGTGCGTGTACCGTCGTAGCGAATGTTTATCATAGTTATCGATTTCTTGGATTAATGGGTTTCCGGAAGCTGGAGTTTTTTCGAAGTATGCTTTTGTTTGGGCTGAAACATATTGTTTTACAGTGGGAAGTTCAAGATCTCTGAGCATAGTCGATATTTTCGTGCAGCGGGGATAATTATTAATAATTCTCATGCATAGGTTTTGTTTTCAATCATATGTGAATTGAGTATGTTTTATTCCTCTGAAAAGTACACTACGGTCTATATAGGGTTTAGGTGGTAGAGAGTTCAGTATTTAATAGGGACTGTACTTTGACGATACAATCACGCTCAAATGCCAAGTTATATAGACTAAGTGTGCCACGGGGGAGTCAATTCTTCGAGTTCATCACTACCAATCCACAATCGATAATATAATAACAAATTTAATTATCCCAGACAGTAATTGTCAGTCCAAAGGAACCAGAGGTTTGTGATAAAAAACAAAATTTATTAAAAGCATTACGAACATTGTGATTTGCAACTTCAAATGTTCAATTAATCTCAGCTGATAAATCCCAGTCCTTAGTTCTGTCAACAATCAACAATTATAATAACAGGCTGAGTGAACCCGAACGTTAAATAACGAAACCAACAATCACTGTTTACAAACTCCTGACCACCGATTACGGTTTAATCATCAATACGTATGAAATCCTTTAAAAATATCCTCCCATCTACGTTTCGGCCTAACCCTCGGACATTTATTTAGCAATTCAGGGTGCTTCTTTCTTCGTTATTCAGCGACTCCGTAGGACTTAGACGAGAACTTCTAAGGGATTTAAACCGGCCGATTGAGATTCAAGCGAGGATACGATCAATTTGATTAAGCATTTATACAATATTAACTTTACTATTTTTATTTTTTACGAGTTTCATAAAAAAAAAACCTTCAAGGTCATTCTAAAAGCTTACTTAAGTTTGTAGTTGTGCAAATCGTACGTTATAAATGTGCAATGGAATACACCGATGAGAAGCATCGATGGCAGATTGAAGCCAATAATTGCTACAGTAGAGAGGTAGTGCTAGATGGTGGTGGTTGGAGGACGATATATAGGGAAATTGGTACATAGCAGTGCTACATAGGACCGGATATATATAGGGCAATATCAGGCAGTGTTAATGCTCCCGATAATCGGCCATCGGGACCTCCTCGGTCAGTGTCCTGCATCTCAAGGACATCCAGGATCCAAGAGTCCTTAAGTGATAGAGAATATTATAGCATTATATCACACAGCTTTAAGGATGAAATCTTTGATCAGGACGAACTATACGTACGCATATTAATTTTTTTTTTTTTAATAATAAAATTACAACAAAATAAAAATTCTGAGTTCACTTACACGAATTTCATTTTCGGTTTATGCACGAATTCTTATTTGAAAAATAGTAGATTAATACTGTTAAATCCTAATAAATTTCACTTCATACAATCAATACCACTTCCTATTCGAATAACCCAAGAGTATTTATGGATTGTTGAGTTATATAAATGTTTAATGTTTCTTTCAAATATTTAAAATTTCAATTTTTAATTTCATCAATTTTAAAATATATTTGAAAAATTATAAAAATAAAAGCCTTAAGTCACTAAAATACTTGACATTAACTAAACAGTAATCATCAGGACATATTCAATTAGATTCACATCAATGAATACGCTGGTCTCATTCAAAGACGCACAATTAAAGATTTAGTTGAAATAGAATGATAATTTTCATTGAATGTTTTGGAGTGAGGTTGCTGTATCTGTTGATGTGAGTTGTACTGCATTTGATCTTAATGTGTGATCTGATGATACCTTAATTCGCGAAACGGTGGTTAATTACCAAAATTTTACAGAACTAAGGCTTTAAAAAATTTAAAAACATTAAAAATAAAAAATGTATTAATAAAAATAATAGGTACTTTTCCAATCTGACGCCCACCGACCCCAGCACGCTCCTCTGGCACTTGCTTCAACTATTTGGACCCTGTCAGGTTATCCTGCCTGAAATTTATTTGAAATAGTATTCTTTCATTATCATACAAGAGGATTCTTAGGAAATGAAATAGGAGATGCCCGGGCAAATCGTTTCTCTTTAAAAGAAAAATAGATAAAAATAAAAACAATAACAAAAAAAAGATCATATTTTAGTAGTATATCACCATTTCTCTTTAAATTTAAAATATATAAACTACTGAATAAATAAGAAGATAAAATAAAACATTTATTATAAACAAAATTCATTAAAAATAACAATATCACATCAAAACGGTGTCGTATATCCAGAACAATAAAAACAATTAACCAAAAAACATCACATTGTAGTTAAATATAATTATTTATGTTTCAAATTGAAATATTTATTATTATCCCCAGTTGCAGTTTCATATTATGTCCCTTTCTACAAGACATTTTACGGGGAATGACGTTCCGCTCCTGTAGAAATAGCACAGCTGACTTTTGATCAATCACCTCGCGAAAAATCTTCATTAAATTCCAACTCATATTGTATAATTAACATGAAAACAAATAAACGTCCACTTGACACAAACAATAACAAAGGACTAAGAAAGGTTACGGCAACAGTAGCAGGTAGTTAAGGAAACTGACACTTGGGGCGCTGGGGTCGGTGGGCGTTAGATTGGAAGAGTACCAAATAATATATTGACGTGTTTCAACAAGATCCTAACAAAAGTAATGTTCAGTGAATCGTTGATCATTGAATCGTGAGATGAAAAATTGTGAGAACACGGGGATATAAGATCGGTGAAAAGAACGGATTTGTCTGACTTGGATACGAGCCCTGGTAGCTCAGTGGTTTAGAGCACTGCACCGGATATGCAGACGACCCGGGTCAAAAAATAATAATAATAAAAAATAAAATAGTATACGATAAAGAGAAGTATATGAAATAGATTGATAGGGTTAATATTATTTGTAGTAAGAGGTTCTTATTAATCTGGTTCTTATTTATAGCACATACTATATGTAATATTATTCTATCAATATATTACATATAATACTCTTTCCCAAATACTATTTTAGTTTATTTGTATCTTGTATATTTAACCCTGAAGAATACTTGCATACATACTTCTAAATACACCGTATATAACTGTTTTACCTATACCCGGGCCATTTTCTAACTCATATTTGTTTGACAGTTTAAATCCGATGTCACGTAACTTGCATATACATTTAATGACTTTCGTCAGAGATAAAGAAACTATAAATCAGACATAAAACTAATATCATCGCTACTTTAAGGTGAAGAACTACGTGCCGGAGTTTTCGAAAATAAGTTGCCTGGTTAAAGTATTAGACAAAGATGAATTGAGTTGTAAAAGTAGACGACTTCATAACGCCCCCCCCCTAGAGATTTATTACCGTAGGATAAAATATCTGTCGTGGAGATTAATATGAGTCAGTGAAGTTTCTAACAGGCACTTTCGTCAAAGCTCTGGAACAATGTAAGCCAAACTTCTTCAAGCGTGCTTAATTAAGATTAACGTAGTCATTTTCTGTACTTAAAATATTGACTGTCATTAAAAATATTAAGTATAAAAATTAGTGTAATTACTCCGCTGATTGTCGCTTCGAGTTGAGTCACAAGTTCTCATTCGTTTCCCTTTTAAAACAGTCGAACCTCGGTATATCGAAACTCAGGGGATCGAAAAAACTTCGAATTATCGAGGATTTCGATATAGCGAGGTTCGATTTATTGAGGTGATTTCTGACTGACTTCGATATATAGAGGTAGAGGTTCATAATAAAATATGTATATACTCAATGTAATATAGAAAAAATGTACCTATTTTATTAAAATAATGTACATATATGTACAACAATACGATTTAGGCCAATTACGTTGCTTAAGATGGCTATTTTTGAATATTGAAATGAAGAATTTTTATGACAAATATAACTAAAAGCAGTTAGAAAAAAATAAATACGTAATTAGAATAAAAACCATACTTCGTCATTATTTAACAATAAAACAATAGACTTAAACAACAGATACATATTGAATTTGTGAAAAAATAATTAGTTTTGAAAAAAATCGGAAATTGTAGTTTGTATAACTTAAAACGACACTTTGTCCAATGCATCATCCAATACTTAACGTAGTATGATAGAAGATGAAACCTATTGCACAAGTGTTAGCAGAAACTGTAAACAAATATGAGTGGGGGAGTTACAGGATTACTTGAGAAAAAAGGACGTTTTGAGAATGACAATGCTTCTCGGAACGAGCTGTGTACAGGCTAAACGGTTCATATTTAACGAATTGACTTCGATATGTAGAGGTTTTCCTACAAAAACTTCGCTTTGTAGAGGTGCGGTGTAAGCTAAGGAATCTTGGAAAATTCGATATATCAAGGTCTTCTAAACCAATCCTTCGATATGTAGAGGTAAAAATGACGTAGGAAAGATAGGCAGATTCAAGGGGAATAGAAAAACTTCGATTTATCAAGAAATGCGCTATATCGAGGTTCGACTGCATTTAGCAAAAAAAAAAAAAAAAAACGTTACCGTCAGCTTTAATATGAAAATGAGAATGAAATTATGGAAAATGTCTATAGTTCGTTAATCATTTCATCTAGAAATGAATCTTTCAACAAACATATTTTATCTGTATTTTAAAATGTTACTTGAAACTTATTTTTTGATGAAATAATTACCGAAATCTACTCATCTATCTATACATATTATAAAACAAAGTCCTCGGCCGCTTAGGTTCGCGGTAAACTAAATTTTCATGCGGTTTCCACTAATAGATGGGGTGATTCATCAGGAAGGTTTATGTATATAGTTTGTTGAGGTTTTGGGTGAATGGGTTGGAATATTAAGATAATTGTCGGAATTGTTGGAAAAAGTGTAGCCTTCTGGGAGGTTTCATCGAAGATGCTGCCCAATCACATCTAACGTGCATTAAAAATAATTCGTATATAGAGGAATTTTTTTGTTTTGTTTTTATTTTTATAATTTCTATATAATAAAATACATTAGACTGATAAATTATGTAGGAACGATATGCCTTATTATTGCAGTGGGTCGTTAGTTACCAATAATTACATTCTATTTTCCATATTAAAGATCATGATAACTTGTATTTTTGAAAATATTTAAAATGAAACGAATAAACAGTTGATAAAACTTGATACTCGACTCGAAGCGACAACCTGCGGAACAGATGCCAGAACAGTGTTAAAGTAATTGCGAGAATAGAAAACGCGTTTAAATTACTGTAATAGCAGAGTGAAGTATTATGGCATTATATTAGTTACTTTAGAAAAATAATTAATTTATTGAAATTTACGACAGTTTAATAATAATAACAATAATACATCAAATAAATAGAAAAAGATGGCCTCGAGACCTTCTACTATAGAACTTTATTGGAGTGCTATCAATGGATAGTTTCACCACAAGTGGTTTTTTTTTCATGTCCTTTGTTCATACAGCAGATTTACTTGGTGTGATATAATTACAGTTGTAAATATCAATAAATTATTCTATTCTCTAAAAAAAAAAAGTAAATAGAAAGAATGATATGTAATGGCGAGATAAAGGCAAGTAGAACAACCACCCTGTGGTAGTAATCGAACAACAAATTAAACTTGGAAGGTCACGAGACCATCTTCTTTTCAGACTCCGAGAAAGATTATCGGGAATTGAAGAGGTTCTCAGGTTTGAATAGGAATAAAGCTTGTGATGAAAGGATTGATACCGGGTTCGGAGGCCACATAAGGGACAAATGATTTATCTATGTCATTAAAGATGACTCTATTCGTAATAAAGTGAGGTATATTTAGGATTTTACGAAGGGTTTTGGATTGTGAGGATTGGATACGAGAGGAATTCGATGACTTAGTGAAGCCCCAAAGCTCTACTCCGTAAGTCCAAATAGGTGTTCTGACGACCTTACTGGGATTCACCTTGCCCATAAGAGGTTACCTTAGTTGGGGGAAAATCTTGCGGTGAAAATCTAGGACAAATCACCTCCCTTCACCACCGTCGTCCTAGAAAAAGTACAGTCTCTACCAGGTGCTGAACCTATTACCCTTCATGGATTATAACAATGCAGATTTTTTATGTTTTAAAGATTAAAAAAAAAGTTTATAGTTCATAATAAAAATTTCTTAATCTTATTTCACTCTATATTTAAATACCATTTCTAATATCGAAACATTTGGTACTGGTATATTTGCCTGCTGAGCCTGCTGACTTCAGCGGACTCAGGTGTCACCTCAACTATTTGAACCTTGTCAGGTTATGCAGGAATTTTAAATAGGCATTGCCTTTCATTATGATACAACAGATTTATAGGAAATGAAATAAATGAGAAAAATGTAGACAAAATTAAACTAGAAAAAATAAAACATTTATTACAACAAATATTCATTAAATAGAAATATTTAAAATATGATGTTATGATAAACAATGAAAGATTTATTCCAAACAATGCTCATTAAAAAGAACAATATCTTCAAAAATTGCATCAAAAGGGTCTCTTCCCTCTAACTTCGTTATATAAAATGGACAATAGCCTCCAAAAGTAATGTACTATTCCTCAACCACGTATTTAATCGAATACCCAGGGTCTTGTTGCATCCTTTTTTCTGGCATCTCCATCTAATTTTATTCCCCACTTGCAGTTTCATATCATGTCCATTTTCACAACGCATTTTCTGCGGAATGACATTCCGCTCCTAAAGAAACCCAATAGCTGATTTTTCATCGTTCACCGTGCGAAAAATCTTCTTCAAATTCCAAGTCATATTTGAAGAAAATAATCATAAACACATTCACGTTCAACTTCACATAAACAATAACAAAACAATAGAAAGGTTACTATAACAGTAGGAGATGGTTAAGAAAAGTGACACCTGAGCGCGCTGATGTCAGCAGGCCCTTAAACATACTAGTACCAAACATTTTTTTAAAATATTAGATAGAGAATTATTTTGGTCAATTAAGTTGGTTCATTATTGAAAATATTAATGCTAAAGTCAAAGACGATTTATCTTAGATCGAGAAAGTTAGACACAATACTGAAGTCAGATTAGCTGTACCGTTATAAGCTGTTATTGTATCGTTTGTATAAGTTGTTATTTTACATTATACATCGGTTGTATATCGACAGCCCCGATGAATAAGTAGTTAAGTCGGATTTTGTCTAGAGAGTATACTGCTTTCAGATAACAGGAATCGTATCATTCTCGCAGTTTTCACTACGAGAATAATTCACTCACTTAAGCGTAAGAAACTCATTTCGGAGAAAATTAGCCTTAAACACTTACTCATCGGGGCTGTAGATAGAATGTATGTATATAATATTGGTTACATTAACCAAGTTATATTTTCGTCCGCATGAAATTTAAATACCATAACGTGGGCGGAGGGTGACCTTAAGTACATAAAAGGGAGAATGGAATCAAAAAGGTTGAGACCTTTAAAAAACAAAAGAGATGCCACGCCTCGCGTCCAAAAACGTGAAACATTAATTTTGTTAAACCTATTTCCTCTTAACAAAATTATCTGAACTGATTAAAAAGGAATTAAGTTTCGAAAATACTCGTAATATATCTGCTCAGTCAACGTTTCGTCAGTTCAGGCAAGATCAAGATATAGAAAAAATTGATGAGCACATGATTTTTATTTATAACCTTACATGAAATAAATTTTGAGAGTTTATATTTAGTTTCCAAGGCAACGAAAAAAATGTTTACATTTACATGTACATATTTATAATTGGACTAGCTTTTGCCCGCGGCTTCGCTCGCATAGAATTGGGACTACCGCATAAAGTTTCTTGACAGTGCTTTTTAACAACAATTTAAAATAATAAATAATTTAATTATTTAAAAAATTTAATTTTTTTCCCTATAGGTTACTCGTACAAAATTTCAGATGTCTAATTTCAAAACTGACGGATTCCATACAACCTTTGAACCCTTATTATAATAAGGGTGGAATTATCCAAACTTCTTTCTTAAATCATACAAAGGACCTATCTGCAAATTTCAAGATGCTAAATTCCTGATTTGCCTATAACTATGTACTATAATGGATTCTCCACAGTACCTCTAAAACTGTCGGGGGTGGAGAGGGGCACGTGCCCCCGTGCGCCCCCCTAAATCCGCGCTTGCTATAGCCCATGTGTTATTCTGACGTATAACCTATATTACTGTAAAGTTTCATCCAAATCCGTTCAGTTGTTTTTGCGTGAAAGAGAGACAAACATACAAACTTTCACATTTATAATATTAGTAAGATTAGTAGTATATCAAAACAAATAGTTTCACTCTTGTTCTTTCTGATATTTTAACAACTATGATCATGCGATTTGCCTTTAATTATGTACAATCATGGATTCTCCACAGTACCTAAAAACTGTAGGGGGGGGGGGGGGGGGTACGTGCCCCCGTGTACTCCCCCCCCTTAAATCCGCGCTTGCTATGGTCTATGTGTTATTCTGATGTATAACCTATATTACTGTAAAGTTTCATCCAAATCTGTCCAGTAGTTTTTGCGTGAAAGAGAGACAAACATACAAACTTTCACATTTATAATATTAGTAAGATATATTAAATCTCGGCTCGACAATGAATTCTGAATGAAATAATTCCTATGATCATCCTGAAGTGATTTGTAGCTGAGGTACAAACTTTAAGCAAACCGGTTAAATCATCTCCGATGAGTTGGATTTGTTACCTGTGGTGTAATGGTGTAGTGAGGTTCGCAACCTGGCAGATGACCTGAGGAATTTTTAAGAAGGGAATAAAAAATTCTTCGTTATATCGTAAAATCAACCATGAGAGGAAACGTAAAATTGCTTCATCGAGCCTGAACGATGTCAGCTACCCGATAAAAATCCCTATCCTGATTAAACATGGATAGGCAAACTTTAGAGTCCCCACTGTAGCATCGTCCGATTGTCATAGCTGTATAAAGTAATGTTAAATGAATTAATAAAGAACAAATAAATTATAACACAAAACCACTGTTACTGACTTATTTAAGCTCTAACACAAAATATAGCACTGTATTTTCATTTAAATGGTAAAAATGGAATGCATCCATTTAAAAAAAAAAAAAGCTAAGAAGTGTGATAAAAAATACGGTGAATAATTTTTTATTTCAAAAAGTAATAAAATTACATTGAATTCGATTTAATCTCCTTTAAAGAACTGTCCTTGTCTGGCAATGCATTTATCCCAACGTTTAATCCATGACTGGAAACATTTCTGGGAGGCTTCTTTCGGAAGGGGTTTTAGCTGCTCGGCCGTGTCCCTCTCAATGTCAGGAATGGTGTCAAAACGTTCCCCTAGCAGCAATTTTTGGGAAGAACCAGAAGTCGTATCGTGCTTAATCGGGTGAGTATTGTGGATCTGGACAGACAGGAACACTTTTTTCGGCCAAAAACTCGCGAATGTGAAGCGATGTATAACACGGCTGTGATGAAGAAGAAATTCGCCCACTTTTCTGGTCTCTTTCTTCGTATGTATTTATATACCAATATATAATTCGTATATATTTATATACCGGTCTCTATATTCGTATGCAGTTATAAAAATTCATTCGCCGTATATTTTTATCACACCTCGTACATCTTATTTCAATAATTTGATTTTAGGACTATTATTTCAATAGGGAGATATAGTGAAATCAGATTGACATTTTTCTTATAAATTATATATTTTTATGTTAGAGAAGAGTTGGTCGACTGTATCTTCTAATTCAAGGAAGAAATAGTTGGGGGTGCAGTCAATGAAAACATCAAAATAAGGATAACTTATTTATTATGTGCCGACGTTTCGGCCTACGATGTAGGCCATCTTCAGGGCGAATAAAACAACTTGCAGGTTAGGCCGCTCAGAGACAAGTCGGGTAGTAGACTTGTCTCTGTAGACTTGTTAAGTAGACTTGTCTCTGAGCGGCCTAACCTGCAAGTTGTTTTATTCGCCCTGAAGATGGCCTACATCGTAGGCCGAAACGTCGGCACATAATAAATAAGTTATCCTTATTTTGATGTTTTCATTGACTGCACCCCCAACTATTTCTTCCTTGTATATATTTTTATCTATGAAACGATAGAAACAATAATAATTTTATTTAGTGCTGCTACTCAATTTTATTTTACTTAGTGGTACTAATATTTTAATATGTTCACTGGGAAGGTACAAAATAGGTACTAAAATGAACTATAATTTTCAGAATAATATCGGGCTACTATTGCTAAACCGTTAATTACTTACTGTACAATCATACCTAATGAACAGTAATAAATACTTTGCGAAATGAGATTGGTCCGTTGTTAGGTGGGGGGGAGTACTATAATAAAGTAAATCTTTTATATTTTTTCCTAATGAATAACTTCGATGTATCGATATGTTTATTTTGTTTAGCCATTCAAAGTTCTTATTAGAAGTAATGTTCTACACTAATTAGGGAAGAACCAGTTAATACCTGCACCACCACGCAATTATTCAAACAGACAATTAAGACACAATACTACTATAATTAATTATACTAGGATCCGTCTAGATCGTACAACTTCATCAGAAGTTCTGAACTGATCTTGAATCGGATTAGAGATCTGCCAAGTTAGGAGGAGATGACTGCGTGAACCAGGAGAGGGTGAACGAACCCCGCGATCTTTGCCAAAGGTCAGGAAGTCGGAACGAGCAGATTGAGTTCGATATTAAGCAATTCCATCAGCCGATATTAGCAGCTAATGGAATCTCATTTCTCGTCTTATTGGAACATTTTTCGTAATAAATATTGTGTCAGCAACACACCGATTTCTCTTATATCACAGAGTCAACAAGTGCGAGATAAAAAATGTATTGAGATTTACACGACTCATACAAATATCTTCTCCTACACAATAGATTGTCCAGAGGCTATGGACCAACAATAGATATGACAAACTATCATATCAGACGTTTGGAATCTAAAGCGGAAAACAAGGAAAAAAAGAAATTTTCTTGAAGTATTTAATACGATACTTAGCTCATCATATTTCTCAATATTTTAGTCCGGTTCTAATACTGAAGTTTTGAGAGAATATGATTACTCCTCTACTCTCTACATTATATATCATATTCTCTTCTCCCCATATTCTCTCTCTCACAATATTGCAATAATATTCTGATTCTGGGCCTGCGGACCATCCTGTGGCTCACCCAGCCTCAATTACATAGTTAATCTTTTTTTAAATATTTTATACAGGCTGGATGAGCCCCAGGAGGGTCCTAGATCCTATATGATCCATCTCCGGCAGCAAACAGACTTAATAAAAGTCTTGCCCGTAGCGGGATTTGAACCAGAATTTCCGGCATGGCAACTCAGTGCTCTACCACCAGGGGATGAAACCGATATATTTATATTTTTGCTACTCTGAATGTAAACCATTATTTAAGGTAGAAAAAATAACGTTCTTTCCGAAAATGCTCTATTTCGAATCCTATCCGCAAAAGATGCTTTATTCTGCTCCAAGTTTGATTCAATCCCGACCGGAGCGAAATTTTTCCATCCTTTGAGGATTCGATCTGGGCCGGAACAATAAATATCGATCCTTCGTTTTTACTTTCTCATCCATCAGACGAAGAAAGTATTGAAATCGCCAAAAAATTCGACTTGGATATTTTAATGTTTCTTGACGTTTCATAGGGTGTAGAATCCAAAAAACATAAAATCTCAGAGGTGTCGGTCCGTCCTTCCGGAAAAGTTTGTTCCATCAATGCTCGGAAACTACAAATCGGATTTCAACCAGGTTTTTTTCTAAATGTTTGGTTTATGATCTAGTTGATCCTAAAGAGTAAAAAAAATATATTTTAGTTCTCAGAATTTTTTTAAGGATGAGAAAGTACTATGCCTCACTAGGCACAATTATTTCATTCCGGTTTGGTATTTTCGTGTGTAGATAGGTAAATGAGGAGGCCAAAATCAAGGTTCAGAAAGAAACATGTGGGATCGATACGTTTTTGCTCCGCAGGATCAAATCCTCAAGGGATCAAAAAATATCGCTCCTGGTGGATTCTGTTCCGTTCGGGAGCGATTGTTTTATAACAAAATGATATCGTTCCAGTCCAGACCGGAACGATTTTCCTTATAAAATATTGCTCCTGCTCCGAACGATTTAAATGAGATCGATCTTTTGAACTTTATTGAGATCTCTGGGAACGAATCTTCGACCCCTGTCTACCACTGAGCCACTCCGCACATATTTAATTATTAATATATATTTTTGCCAAAAAAAACTTTATTATTAATACGAATCGCAAACAATAACTAGAGAGCTTATCAATCCTGTTAGGGATAGAACACTTGACCCGGTAGAGCTAAGGCCAGATGCTATAACACTGACAGCCCACATGGCTAACACTTGAGTACGTCAACACTTATCTATTTATAATCCCTAAGGAAACCGACAGGTATTAGGTATTTATATTAACAGGTATGGGGTGATTTTGATGATATTGATAGAAGAGAAAACAAGTTTGAAGTCGAGAAGTTTAAGCACTTGAGCCCAAATTACAACTATGTATAAATAAAAGGAAGTTCGAGAAGAAATAAAGACGTTATACAGGTCTTTTATATCGAAATTTAAAAGTTAAATTTTAAAAGACTATAGTCCCTTTAAATGTTCAATATAAGTGACACGTAGCTACTAATTTTGAAGGAGGAACGTCCTACGTTATTCGAAAATAATGCATTGCATGTAGTATTAGGTTATACAAAATACGAGTCCACCCACTTAATACTTACATTTTATAAAATTTTAGTCCCTCCAAATGTTTTATACACGTGTAAAACATTACCACTAACTTTGAAGGATGAAAAACGTCTTAAGTTATTCGAAAGTAACGTATTGCATTGAATATTCGATTCTGCCAAGGACAAGTGTTATGACGACTATAGGAGGTTACAAAGCGTAGAATCGCAGAGCGTAAATCTGGTAAATATAATCAAAGTGAATCAAGACAATTAGCTGTACAAAACTCAGAAAGATATAACCACGTGTATGAGGACAGTGACTTTTTATGGACAGCTGTTCCGTCTGGACTACGAAAGACTTACTAATAGGATCTTTGTAAAGACAGGTAATGATATTAAAAAAATAAAACTGGATCACATCGGTAAAGTCAGATATGGAACAACTAGAGAGCGCACTGGAGAAGATTCACGACAAACTGCAGTTTGGAAAAGTCATCTGACATGGAGTAGAAGTTTCCCTCAACAGTCAGAAAACTACGAGTACTAAGTGGACAGAGGAGATAAAATTGGCAATCAGCCGGAGGGCGAAGGAGATCTGGAAGAGGAAAGGAACAACAATAAAGATTGGATACGAACACCATGGTCCTCAACAGGACGAAAAGATGAAACATATATTGAAGTGATAATATTGTTAAGGTTGAAGTGAGCTTGTAAAGTTATAATAACGAACAAAGTCCTAAAACATTAATATGCATTGAACCTGCAGGTAAACTTCCGAGGGATAGGCCAAGGAGTAGATGGGATGATGGCGTTACCGGAGATTTTGCGGGTTCTGATATCGGTCCGAGGATGAAAATTTTTGGATTATGAGAATTTTAAGGATATCCTTCATGAATTGGCCAGTGTCCTTTATATTATGTAATAATGTATCTATTTAATATTAAGAACAAATAATTTCTTTGCCAGGTATGGTCGTGTGCAACTGGGTGGTTGTAATGACCGTGATGCTGACGGTGTGGTGCGTCTTCGACACGGCCGGCAGATCTTGGGTCAAGATGAAAAAGTACCAACGATCCATGAGGGAATCTGAATCCAGGTTTCAGTACAAGAGATCTGGAAACAGGGCGAGGAACTGGAGGCAAAGGTGAGTATTTTGGAATTGGAATAATATATGGGCGAAATTATAACGTACTTTAAAAAAAAAAATTATATTCATGGATTTGAAAACTTCATAACAATATTTTATGAGATACATTATAAAGCATTAATCATATGAACGAAATCATTCACCGACAAACTTCTATTTTCAGTTCTATACTACTATTAAAGTTAAAATGATATACCATTGGTGTTACAAATTTTAAACCTATTAAGCAAAAAAATTCTTGCTTGTTTGTGAAATCGTTATGGTTAATGGAAGCAACTTGTATCTCATATTAGCCTATATATCTCAGTATTGTTTCTGTCCAGTGACAGGATGTCAATAGCTCCATAACAAATACTTTCAGTGTCAATTCACCTGCCCACTGACGATACTCGGATTCAAGGATATTGGCAAATCGGTCTAGATCCAAGAATTATGGCAGTTCTAGTTGGCCCGACACACAAGAACCCGAACTTCGTTTCAAATAAAATATTTAAAAAATTATAACATCTAACAATAAAATAAAAGATATAAAATATAATAATATATAATGACGTAAGTCAATAAGATCAAAAAATAAAAGTAATATTTAATTAACATTATCCCCGTGTATATATCGCAAATTGCGAGAACACGGAGATATAAGTAGGTTCAGTGAAAAGAAGGGATATGGCTGACCGAGAAGCGAACCAGGGTGGCTGAGGTGGCTAAGTACCACGACGGATACGTGGGAGACTCAGTCATGGTCATATCTTTTCTTTTCAAATCAAATATTTAAAAGAACCTAAAATGTTTTCTGCAGACCCTCTTTGGATAAAACTCAGAACATCTAGGAAAACCATAACGCGATTTGGAAAACCCGTAAGAGCCGAATGATCGTAAGTAGGATCCCGGGCTTTGTTGTTTTTCCCAATGGACGATTCACTCCCCATAGGCGGATCCAGGGGAGGGGGGGAGCATGGGGGTACGAGCCCCCCCCAGACATTTTTTTCCATAACAGTACATACTTATAGGCAAATCATGTGATGATAGTTGTTAAAATAACAGAAATAACATGAGTGAAACTATAGTTTAGATATTTTAATAATCCTTTGAAACCTTTCTACAAATACTACAAGTTTATTTCTAAGTCATCGTTGATTTTTTTGCCCGTCTGCCCGTTGTGCCCCCCCAGAAGAAAATCCTGGATCCGCCCTTGCTCGGACCCATTCAAGTGCTAACCACGCTCGATGCTGTCTTACTTTGATTACCTTTTTTATATTTTTATGCTTCGTACTTATCACTTAAGATGCTTTATATCAGCCAGAGGGGGGGATGGACAGCTAATGTGTAGGATACTATGGTACTAATCTGTAGGACCCGGGTTCCAGAGCGGCTGTGAAAAATAACAAATATTTATTCTATTAGCCCTGTAGGATCTAGGATGAATTCGAAGTAATTGAGTATTTTGATATTGTTATGTAACTTGTTAATAATAATAATAATAAAATGCCTCTTTTGTTTTCATACAGAAAAGTTCTACGAGCTTATCAAGACAGCTGGGACCACAGGTGCCGTCTGCTCTTCTGCTGCATTAGGAATTCTGACAGGAGCAAGGTATAATAAATAATTTACTTAATTATAATAAATAATAAACTTACTCATTATGACTATAAATACATTTATTGAAAATAAGTGGTCCTTAAAAAGCCATTAAGAACAAATTTAATTATAAAATAATAAACTAAGTGTGTATCTAAACTCAAAATTAACTCCACCAATGAAATTAAATAACGGATTTTATTTAATCTACCGGTGTACAGCAGAGTGCGATAGATTGGATTAGAGACGATATATTGGATCCAAACAGAACGTTATCACTCTGTGGAGGTAATAAAATAAAAATTTAATCTCCATCACCTTTTCTACTGTTACCCTCATAACTCCTAAGTTATTACTATTTATGTAAAATTAATTGTAAGTCATTAAAAATTATTTTTTAATTATATTTCATCACAAAGATCCTTTGTAGGTAAAAAAAAAACAAAGAAATTATATAATATTAAAACTTAAATGTTATATACTGCATTTAAAATTCAGATACAACTATCAAATAAGGCCACTAGTGCTATCTAGCGGAATTAACTTAAACTTCCATGATCTAAGTTCACACTTTTTTATTTTTTTTTATTCATTAACATCACATTATACTAATGTGACTAATCAAAGAATGCTACATTATAAGTCCTAACTTTTGGTTAAAGTTATCCAGGTATAATTAGGATAAGGATCCTTGAAAAGTACCTGACAACACCACACAGGCTCAGGCCCCTCATTTTATGTTCCCTCCGAAGGACAGCAAAATCAAGGATTTTTTGCTCTTTTGCTAAGGCTACTTCCTGGGTTGCGAATACTGGGGCATAGTAGGTCGTTATGCTAACAACCACACCAGGTGTGACCCTAAATTCACACGCTTTCTTTGATGGGATATAATTTTGGAAATAAATATTTTAAACAAATCACATCCTTGAACAATAATTTAAATATCACTTATATAACCTAAACATAGGGAGCGGCTAGTGGTAGAGCACTGAGTTGACATGCCGGAAATCCTGGTTCAAATCCCACTGCAGGCCATGATTTTTATTTAGTCTGTTTGCGGCGGGAGGTAGAACATATGGGATCAAGGACCCTCTTGGGGCCCACCCAGCCTCTATAAAATATTATAAAAATAGGGTACCAAAACAAGGGGGGAAAATCTGGCGCTTGAGAGTGGCCTAGGACAAGTCACCTCCTTGCAGAACCGTTGTCCATGAAACAGTACAGTCTCTACCATTTACTGAATCCCAGACCCTTCATGGTTTGTAGCAGTACAGGTTTTTTTTTTTTTTTTTTTTTTAACTTAAACATAAAGAAAGTAACAGGTAGAGTAGGTTATTGTTATTATTATAAGTCAATTATTATTATTATTTTTAATAATATATTTTATCTACTATAAAATTAATTAATTAAAATAGTAAAAATTGACTTATAAAATGTTAATATTAAATACAAAAATTTTAAATGAGTGATTTTGGCAGTTTCATTAATAAACTAAAGAAAAGAAATTATTATTTTTGGGGGGGGGGAGGGAAGAGATAAATTTATAATTTCAAATTATCTATAAATTATGCAGAAGTATAATTTACATAATATATTCAAGTTCAGTGTTTTACTCCAGAAACGGTACAATACTTCTAAAAATAAGTTAAATAATCGCTTCTAAGGCCGAAACAAAGTGGTGCAACTTTAAGTTACAAACTAACTTTAAAGTAAACCAATTATAAAGCTTTGTTATAATGAGCGGAGAGGGTGTCGTAGTTTCAGCAAAGAAACTTAATTAAAATTATTACTTTGAAATTTTATACTTTAAACTGTTATATAAGCATTGAAAAACCAAAGCGAGAAAGAAAATTAGCCCTCAAAGTTTGCTTATCATCCACCACAACATTAATTATGGCTTTCTTCTACCAATACTTAATTAATTTGTTTTCAAGTATCATCAAAATTAATGCTGTTGTTGTTTGTTTATTTTATATCATATTTAAGCTACTATGGCTAATAGGACGATGCTACAGTGGGAGCTCTAAATTTTTTCTAACCAGACAAAATCAATTTTTATAATTGAAAAATTAAAAATTAATGTTTATAATTTAATATTATTGTTTACAGAATTCGTTCACCGATATCGCGAGACTACTGTCAGACTTCTTCAGGGATTTAGATGTTGTGCCCTCAGATGTTGTTGCAGGTCTGGTACTTTTGAGAAAATTCCAAAAAATTGAAAGAGAATCTAATGTCAACCAGGTAATAAATTATATTGTTATATTAAAGCTTTATATTTATTTATATGTTTTTATGAGTCGGCAAAAAATCTTATGTTTTTAAATTAAATAAATAATCAATTTCAAAGTTTAATTTTTTTAATTATTAACTAGATAAAGATATTTAGTAACCAATCCAAGATTAATAATAGTTCTTCCTTCAGTAATGGTTGAGAGAAATATTAATGACAGTACTGGCACATCATACTATAAAAACTATTTTTAATTTTTAAATTTATCTCCTTTCCCGACTGGAATTTTATATTTTTATTTCTATATGTTTCTTCTATATTTACATCATATTTTGTATTACTATAACTTCATTCTATTGTAATTGTATACATTTATATAACATCCCTTATATTATCAAATTTTTACATCTCTACCTATCATTCAACGAGATTCCTATGCATTACTTTCTACATATTTCTTTATTTATTGTTTGGCATCATATTTTCTATCATTTTTCATACATTTTACTTATGTAACCTCTAGAAGTCTATTATCATACATTTTATATTTTATCTATAATTAAACTAGGTTCTCCATAACTTTATATCTCATTTCTTTTATAATTACACTCTTTCGGTTTACCTTCTCATATTTCTTTCTCTTTGTATTTTGTTTACATTTTCAACCTTCTGTACATATATTCTGTAATTTTTGTATTCATTATCCTTAATTATATATCCATCACTAATTTTTACTTTTCTATTACTCTATATGTTGTTATATTCTTGGTACTGTAATGTTTTTTTTTATAGTTTGTATGTTTTTTCTCTCATAGCCCTGAAGATGACCTACAAAGTAGGTTGAAAGTCGGCACAAATAAAAAATATGTCTTGACTTATTTGGTGGTTTTTTTGACTGAACCCCCCCAACTATCTCCATCCTCCATTATAAAAACTAATATTTGTCATTTTACAAACTCATGTATTTTGGACCAAGAAAAATACAGTTATAATAGAAAAATAAATAAAGTCCACTACTAGACGAAAAATATTAATAATACGATAAATTTCATGACCAACTTGTGGAATCTTAGCAAAGCAAAATATAAAAAGATATAATCTTATTCATTCAAAACAACAAAGCATACATAGGTATTTGAATAATCCAAAAGGTGCAGAAGTATGGTGAAAAGATTATAACATATGTATAAATAATAATTATAACATTTAAATATTTTTATTTAGAAGAGAAAAGATTATTCCAGGCCAGGATTCGAACCCGGGTCACCCTTGTACCTAGCGTGGTGCTCTAACAACACCGATCCTATATTCCCATGTTCTCATAATTTTTTTATGTATACAAGGAGAACAATGTTCATTGAACACTACTTTAATTAGGATTTTGTTGACTTAAGTCAATTTTATATTTATTATTCTTGTAATACTGATTTATAATTTTCAAATACTTTTATTTTGAATAGAAATGGATTTGTCTGGCCGTGTTAAGAGCCAGGTTAGTTCAGTTAGTTAGAGCACCACGCTAGAGACGCTGGCGACCTGGGTTCGAATCCCAGCCTGGACAAATCTTTTCTATTCAAAATAAAAATATTTAAAAATTATCACCATCATAACAATAATAAATATAAAATAAATAATAATTACAATAGCTTAATTCCCCAAAGAACCAATATCCATGGCTTATATATATATAAAACAAGATCTTTTATTGATGCCTTTTAACTACTAGGAAAAAATATTAGCAATGGGGCTAGCTCAGTGGATATAGCACTAAAATGCAATGCCCAAGGTCCTGGGTTCAAATCCGGCTTCGGCAGATAAATTATTTAATCCGTTAACAGCCATTGTTAAAGGGATCTGATGACCCTCCTGGGGCTCACCCAGCTGTATAAAGTGGGTAACCTTAATTGGGGGGAAACCTAAAGGTTGAGCGTGATCTGGGACAAATCACCTATCTGCATAACTCTTGTCCAAGAAACCTCTACCATGAGCAACCTCTATGGGTTGTAGTGGTACAGGTCTTAGGAAAAGGTGTTTAAAATGCTAATTATGTTTAATATTAATTTTAAAAAATATTTTTAATAATTTAGTATTTAATTATTATACATATTTTCATATTACTTTAAACATGAGATATTATATTGTCATTAATTCCTAGTGAAACCCCAAAATATAAAGATAAGTGAAATGTAATAAATCTATGTAAGAATGAAGGAGTTATTTTTTTACACTTATTGAAATAATAAAGTTATTACATTAATGTTTTAATATTGTAAACAATTCTACTTTATTATGACAGTAGACTTTTTATTATGTTTTAGAGAAAAAATGACACATACGAATATCTCTCCGGAGTACCAGTCACTCCGAGAACTAAGTTCCTGCCGTTGGGAGACATGCAACATTACCAACACTTCCAAGCCGTTATCCACTTCATGCATTACGCTTTGGCCGCCTACGGTTGGCCCATGTTCCTCATGACTACGTCACTAGTCAACTTTTGTAAAATTTCTCAAAATATCAGGTGAATTTTATTTTCTATATGGTGTATGTTTAATTTACAGTAGGGGAGAGCGGTGTTGATTGGAAACATTTTGTAAATTTAAATTTTTCCTGCAAAACTATAACTGACAAAAGTGCAAATGCTCAATGGTTTTTGGTATTCACCAGACTAATTAGCTTATTTTATTTTATATTTTTTCGTACTTTGAATATTATTCAGTCCCGAACCAATAAAAGAGTACAGAGGATATACGAAGTAACTCACTTTTTCCTAAATGTTAAGGAAAGCCAATTTACCTCGGAATCGGTATCATTATTTTTATAAATCCATGCGGCTTGTTGGTCCTGTCAATCTGGCAATGAAGAGGATATTTGAACGGTTCGAAACCCAACTCGGGGAAGTCACCTTACCCCGAGCTACCCCAAAACCTGTTCAGATCAACTACTTTTTTACATTTACGGACATACTTTATCAGTCGATTTGAGCCATTCAAACTCATTTTGACCACACCATCATGTTCTCAATCACAAAACCTATCAGAAACCAGTGTTACCAAATTTTGAGAAAAAAACAAACAAGTTACCTCGTTTTTCCCCTGTAGTCTTTATTTGCGAATGAAGTCTCCTTAATGTCAATAGAAATTTATAAGCTTGGTACTTTTTATTAATTCTTAATTAATATTGTTGTATTTTGGGTACAACTTCAGAATATTGTCACAACACTGCAATAGTGCTAATTGAGGGGATTTGTGGTAAATAACTGCTTTGCATTGAACAGTAAAACTCTCAAATCAGTAACATCTATCTCTCATATAAAAGGCTACTCCATAATTACTCGTTCTTGTATTGACTTTTTTTATCCATTAATTCATTTCTTCAATTAATATAACATACTATTTTGCCTGATATAAATATATATTTTTTTTTTTTTTTTTAGTTTCAGTTGCTTGCTATGTCGTTCTAACCCACAAGTTAACGGAGACAATTGCTGTAACTGTAATTATGCTGCCTTGAAAGGAATGCTGTCTAAAGGTCAAGTCGTCATCGTTTATGCAACTTATCATGTTGATGTTGCAGAGACACCGTTCTTTGTCGCAATAGATTTTTCCAGAAACAAAATTGTCGTCAGTATCCGAGGGACATTATCAATGAAGGTATGGATTAATGATGAATATACCCATTGAGTGAATGGTGACAAAGTAAACATTTGCTTTTGTTTAAATAAAATTGTAGACAATACTTATGTTTAAATAAAACAGTTCTTCTAAACTCAAGACACATATTAATAATTTAATAAATATTAAAATATAGGTGTCAAAGGTGGTTCATATCAAATATTTCATAATATAATAAATTAAAATGAAATATACAGAGGAAAAGACGGTCAATGTAAATTCTCGAATAGTAAAAGTAGTATATACAAACAAATAAATAGCTTCATTTTATTTGAGAAAATACTTTCGCCTCCAAATTACTTCTTCACCATATAAATTATAAGCTTGATCTATAATTAATCAAAATAAAATGATATATATTAGGTTTAACATTTTTAAGATCTATTATGTTCTAGGACGTAATCACTGATTTAAATGCTGAAAGTGAAACCTTGCCGCTGAATCCACCAAAAGAAGACTGGCTCGGACATAAAGTAGGTTATAGTCTATATAATTAGGGCATTTATAATATTTTTTATTTTAATTTAACAAATATTTCATTAATTACGTTGCTTGGAATGCAAATGGTGTAGTTGTAATACATATATTTTTAATTCTCACATTATATTTATAATTTTCACATCATTATTTAATCATTAATAAATTAAGCAACATTAACAAATTAAATCAATTTGAAGGGAATGGTTCACGCAGCTGTTTATATCAGAGACAAACTCATTGATGAAAATATTTTAAATGAAGCATTCACAATCGCTGCACAAGAAAAGCCGCAGGAGACATTCGGCCTTGTTCTTGTCGGACATTCACTCGGTGCTGGAACCGCATCGATTCTGGCCATTCTACTCAGACAGACATATCCCGACCTTCAGTGCTTCGCCTATTCTCCCCCTGGAGGTCTTTTAAGGTGAATATTCAATTATTATTCAGTTTTATAATCCTATTTCTTTATGTATTGGGTTGTAACATATAAAATGTCAGTGAAGGTGTAAACTTAAATTATTAGCAAACAATTTATTAAACAATACTTTTATTAGTCAAAGTAGGATCCTTCACTTTCAATACACTTCTCCCAACGTGAAACAAGCATTTCTATCCCCGCTCTGTAGAAATTAGGTGTCAAGGAAGAAGGGAAGTCTTGGAAGGCCGATTTCAGGGCATTTTCATGGTCAAATTTTTTATTTCTTAAACAATTATCCAAACAGAAAAAGTAAAAATCAGTTGGAGGAAGGTCCAGAGAATATGGCGAGTGAGGAAGGACCTCTATATTCCTGAGAGAAAAAAAAATCGGATGAGCTGCTGGGCCTCCGTTAATTCATGTGGTACCCATATTTCCAGCTTTTTTGTCTTACCAAGCTCCTTAAGGTGCCTGGAAACAGTCATGACACTTGCTCCAAGTAGTGAACCTAAGTCACGAGTGGTTTGGGAAGGGCCTACTTTGACCAGCTCTTTCAACTTTTCATTGTCCAACTTAGTCTTCGGCACAACATGTTCTTTGTTGGTAAGGTCATATAATCCCCAGACCGAAATTTTCTAAACCAACGGAAGATTGTTCTTTCGCTCACTGTACCTTCACCGTAAACAATATTAATGTTTCGGAACACCTCCGTGACGCTATGGCCAAGTTTAAATTCGTAGAGAAAAATTATAAGAATTTGTGCAAAAGACATAACTTTATTCTTATTTATTTTTAAAGCGTTGCTTCACTTTCAAAAGGAAAATTAAGACTGATTATGAAAAAGGATTAAATGATCTTATAAGCGGTATACATAAGATATTGTTTGTGTACAAATACTCTAATCCCTAATGAAAAGAAAACTGTAAATAAACGAAACTGACATTTCATCCGTTACGACCCAATATATTTTAATAGCATATCAATACTCAAGTTGCTTTTACCTAAGCTTGAAAATTTATATTTATTCTCTCTAAAATTGATGGTTATAATTATGCAAAGCAGAAAAACATTGAAGTTAAAAAAGTAAATCTTGGAACAGGTCCAGGATTTCAATTATTTTTATTATGTAGTCATATAAAATGGTTATATCAATGGAGGGCATCACTGAGAAAACCATACATCTGGAATGAAAATATAAAGATGGCGTTTTGGAAAAGAGCAATGGACTCAAGCAAAGAGCTAGCACAAAGACATCATACTGTATAATGGCAAAAGGGTATTGGAATAAAATGACAATGATAAAATATTGTAATGCAATTTTAATAATTAGTAATTCTATTGAACTGATTAATTTTTTTAATTTATTATTATTGATATTTTCTTGTCGATTTTAGCATGCCTGCTGTACAATACACTAAAAGTTTCATTACATCAGTTGTTCTTGGGAAAGATGTAGTCCCGCGTATTGGGCTATATCAGATGGAATCATTGAGAGCGGATCTCATAAACGCAATTAAAAGAAGTAAAGATCCAAAGGTAAGTACTAAACACCCCATGTTTCACAGAAATAGTATATTAATACAACCTTTAATTTATTTTATTATTATAGTGGAAGACGATAACGTGTAGCGTGTTTTGCTGTGGTTGCGCACCGATGCCAACATCAGCTGTGGAATTGAGAGCAGATTCAGCAACGATGCAGGTATGCTTTTATTTCTTTTCTACTATTTCTAGTAATTATTTGCTATTACTATTTATACTATTTCATTTACTTTAACATGGATTGGGCCGCTTGCTAAGATAATAGAAAAAATACTTAGATGAAAGTGATCAAACCATTTTAAACCTGCTCTTTTTTCATCGAAATAGTTAACAATAATCCCACCCAACACCACTTCTTACTCATTCCACAAAAGTCATCCAAATAATTTTTTTTTTTTTTTAATGTATTGTTAAAAAAATTAAACAATATTTTTTTTCCCGGGTTTGTAAGTCTATCGGCTTTGATTAGATTGGATAACAAGAAGGTGGTAAATTTGTACCATTTTCTTCCCCTTTAAAAGTAAATCTTTTTAAGGACTATGTATTCATCGGCACATGTCATACATCTGTATATTATGTACCTATAAATTAAATATTAACAGTATAAAAACATACTATAGAGATCCCAACTATAAATACAAAATATTATAAGTTGATTTTTATTACAAAACTATAAGAAAAATTTAAAAAGGAGATAGTTGGGGGGTGCAGTCAAAAAAACACTGAATAAGTACTAGACTTATATTTATGTGCCGACGTTTCGACCTACAGTGCAGGTCATCTTCAGGGCGATTTGGAGAGAGAAGCCATTGGGTGCACCGGCTGATATTGATATTGTTAGTCAGCCGGTGCACCCAACGGCTTCTCTCTCCAAATCGCCCTGAAGATGACCTGCACTGTAGGTCGAAACGTCGGCACATAAATATAAGTCTAGTACTTATTCAGTGCTTTTTTTTACTGCACCCCACAACTATCTACTTTCTATATTTGATCATCCAGTCAACTATTTTCCTCTCATATAAGAAAAATTATATAAGATGTCATTAATTGATACCTTATATAATAAATACATTTCATTGATTCATAAGAGTTTCGTATAACAGTCGATGAAATTACTTTGCTCACTATTATTTATTTATTTTTTCTTCTATCAACCATTGTCAAACTCTCACTACATTGTCAAATTTTCAAAACCGATGCTATTTATGAATTTTATAAAGTCTGACCAAAATTTTTTATTTTTTATTTATTATTCTTTTGGTGGTGATTATTTTTAAATATTTTTATTTTGAAGAGAAAAGATTTGCCCGGGCCGGGATTCGAACCCGGGGCTCCCGCGTCTCTAGCGCAGTGCTCTAACCACTGAGCTACCAAGGTTCTTATTCAAGCCAGACAAATCCATTCTCTTCACCAATCCTATATCCTGGTGTTCTCACAGTTTTTGCGATGTATATAGGATCGGTGAAGAGAATGAATTTGTCTGGCTTGAATACGAACCTTAGTAGCTCAGTGGTTAGAGCACTAGAGATGCAGGCTTCAAATCCCGGCCAGGACAAATCTTTTCTCTTCAAAATAAAAATATTTCAAAATTTGTTGTATATGCTGTGTTCTTATATTGGCAAATTTGTTAGTTGTGTCTTAGAAAAAATCAGTGTAAACTTGGAAATTTATTTCAAATTAAAAGTGTACGTTGGAAAAAAAAAAAAAATGATGTTATCCGCTTCATTGTGGTGTATTGTAAGCAATAAATTTTTTTTCTGTATTGGCCTACTAAGGACCACGTCATTTCAACTGTCTTTTTTTTAGTCTTGATGTTCGTCCAGTTCTACCTCATTCCTCACGGTGTTGTTCCCTTCTTTTTTCCATCCATTTCTTTCCCATCTTCAGCTTGGTTTTTCTTGGAAACCCACGTGAGCATTTAGTTTCATCCTAAGACAGTTTGCTTTTCAGAATATTCTCACAAGTAATCTCCATCTCTGGCAAATCTTTTTCTATCATTTTGAACCAGGCAGGTTTGGTCTTCTTTTGTTTAGAATATGTGAAAATATAGTTCGTTAATCTACGGGTTTCATTCTCAGCAAGTGGCCATAAAATGCAATTCTCAGGGTATCCGATATTTTTTTAACATTAGTATATAGATCAGTGTTCGTATGTATTCACCTTGGTTTTTAATTGGGCCAAGAATTTTCCTTAAGATCTTTCTTTCTTTGGTCTCTAATTTTTTTTTTCAGGCCTTTCTTATTCATAAAGATACTAATTGTAAATTTTTATTAATTTTTTTTTTAAGACGTACACATTAACCCCATGCACCTCCTTACCCCACTCCTCTACATGTATGAGTAATATCAATAAATAATTTTTAAAATTGCTTTCAGGCTTACCAACTGGAGAAAAATGCCGCTCGTGAGGCAGCCGTTCATCCGAGCGACAATACAATAGCACTCACACTGCACCAACCCCTGTATCCACCCGGGAGTATTATACACGTGGTCAGGCATCACCCATCCAAGACTGAGTCAGTATAAATAATAAATATAAATATATTATAGATTAGAAGCCGGCTCCGTTCTATTATTTTATTCTATCTCTTCAATTCTATTATGCTCTCTAACAGAAACTTAACTAAACTTCACCAAACACGTTTTAAGTGTGTATTTTTTCTTATATTTATAAAAAAGCTTCTTTTTTCTAACACTAACTGCTTGAAAATAATTTTTTGTAGATTTTTTCAATTTATAGCCTATTTGGAATTTCAATTTGGCTAGTAGAAGAGCGAACAGTAGGTGCAATAATCGCTTGCGCAGTACGACACTAATTTATTAATATTTTGTAATTTTCTAATAAATAGGCAAATGCTACCAACTTTGACAGGATCCTAAAGGTTGTTTGGTAATAAATTTATTTAAAAAATATTGTAAAAATTTGTTATAATATGTGATACAATTTGAACATTCAACAAAGCATTAATTCTCTGAATATCGATAGAGATAGTACATGATTCGAAGATGTCCAACCACACACTCAATATGAGCATTTGAGAGGGTATCATTATTTGAACGAAAACCGATAATTGTTAACTAAAATAATTTTATATAATTATTGGTCATTTTTTATGAGTTATAAATATTTTTATTTTTTAAAGAGAAAAGATAGGCCCTCGACCGGAATTTGAACCCGGAACCTTTGTCTCACCGTGACATCGCTCTGCCAATTGAACGGAACCTAGTCTTGACCATATTATACTGTTTCATGGACAACAGTTCTGCAATCAAATAATAATAAATTAAATTTTGACACGGTTCACCCAGCCGCCTCTCTTATTAGCCCTGAAGATGACCTACAAAGTAGGTCAAAATGTCGGCACAAATAAAAAATAAGTCTTGACTTATTTGGTGTTTTTTTACTGCACCCCCACTATTTCCATCCTCAATAATAATTAAAGTATTAATTATAAGTCTATAAAGTATTGTAATATAAGTCTAAGATTACACATTGTGTGGCATGATCCAAATTGACAAGCCTGCCAAGAGAGAGAGGCAAACGGGGCATGGCAAACCCCGGATTTCAGGTGGATCGATAATAATTGAAAAAAAAAGTTACTTAATAAAAAAATTAATTGTACAAGTATATGCTAATAAAATATATTTTAATTTTTAGTAATGAGATGGTTTGTAACAGATGGCTGTTGATGTCGCTAAGTGAATTTAGAGGGTAAAGGTAAAAGTAAAAAAATTAACCTTTATCTCTTTCTAGTTGTTGCTCTTTTTAAATTTTTCAAGTCTCAATTTAAAAAATAAATAAATAAAACAATAATTTAAGTTTAAGGAATGTTCGCCCAAGAATTCACAAGTACTGTAGAGCATCGATTATCCAACGTCAATTTACTGAATGTTCAATTATTTGAACTGGCTTCATGGAATAATTATTCGATATTGCCAAATATAGAAAATAAGTTTAAAATGGATTTTCTCTAAAATTTGATTTCCTATAACTATTACTTAATACTTCCTAATACGAAGGAGTACCCCAAAAAAAAAAAAAAAAGGAACTATTTTTTAAAAGTCATATGTTTAATCTTTTTTGCATAACAACCTTATCCCCTTCAAATTACTCTCCATTGCACTTCACACATTTATTCCGTCGGTGTTTCCACTTTTTGTACTCCTTTTCAGTGATGGCTGCCAGCTATTCCTTCGTTTTTTTTCCTGACATCATCAGCGTTGTCAAATCGGAAACCTTTCATGCCCCATTTCCTGCGTGGGAACAAGAAAAAATCACACGGAGCCAGGTCGGGTTAGTTGGTGCGTGTGGTAGCAAAGCCATGCCATTTTGGCCAAAAACTGGGTAACAGAGTTTGCCTCGTGTGCAGGCGCATTCTCATGATGGATAACCAGTCTCCTGTCTGCCACAAATCAGATCTTTTTTTGCGAATACTGCCGTTGGTCTGCAAGCACAATTTCTTTCACTTTCACAATATTTTCATCTGTTCGGGAAGTCGACAGTCGAGAATAGTCCTTAATCGACATATCGCCATTTTTGAAGGCAGAGCTATTAATTTTTTTTGGGTACCCCCTCATATACTTAAAAGACTTATGAACTTAGCTGCCATGAAGAGGAAGTTCAGATCGAAACAAACTAATATTACAATTTTATTTCTTTCATTGAAAATCTTCCTAGGTATGAATATGTATTATTGATTTTTATTTTATTAGTTTGGATACTACACAACAAAATGAATATTTTTTTATAAACAGATATGATGGTTTTTTGGTATTTTCCTGTTTTTGAATTAATAAATTTTAATTATCTGAACCATACCGCTCTATTGTACTTTTGTTTTAAAAAGTTTTTGTAAATATAAAAACTACCTGTATAAAAAAAATAATATTTAAACATGAATATTATATTTTAAAAATTGTTATAAAATTCTCTGTATTCCATGTCTGTCAACAGGCAGAAATACGAGAAAAAATGGAGGTAAGAAAATCTTTTATTGAATGATACAACTGGATACTTTTGGTCACGAGATGAAATTAATTTTATAGCAATGGTTATTAAATAAAATTATTCTACTTGTAGAAAATAGGTCATCATATTATTTAACTAAATAATACATAATTTTTAATGGTAAATATAATATTACAAAAATTGCTCAAATAGCCTGGAATATATAGAGTAACAAAAAAAAGGTGAACTTGCACGATACACTTGAAATTAAAAGAAAATGAAACGATTAATAATTGAAATAAAATTGTTTATAACAGCACAGTTTTTCACAAAAACAACAAAGCCATAAACAGCAAACAAATTAACGCCCTAAACAAATTAGCATTAACTAACAATTAAAAAATTAATTGATGTGGACACCTCATATGCCTAATCGTCCTAACCAATGATTTTTTACTGTCTTCAAAAAATCACCTGATAATCTCAACACCACAAGTGGCTCTCAAAGAGATATGATTGTATATACAGACATCATGACACAATGGGTTCAGTAATAGTTAAAAGTAGTATTTCCGTTGAAATATGAAAACCGAACATGGGTACAATTACAATAGTTTCCGTCATATGTACAAGGAAGTTATAAAAAATAATTACAAAAAAAAATTCCTTCGATGTTATTATTTTAAATTTCTAAGTAATATTTTAAAACATCGAGATTACACAAACGTAGTATTCTTTTCCAACTAGTGAGTCTTGTTAAAATTTTTTTTACTATAATCCATCCAACGTAAGTAAAATATAGTTAATAAACTATATATATAATTTGGCTTAGTAGGGTAATATGCACAAATATGAAATCGCTACAAGCCTATTGACTTTGCTTTTATTCGACTTTCTTTCATAAAAAAACTTCCTTCATAGATGACACTTGCTGATATTACGTAGATTTATTCTAACACAGCTTTCTAAAAATATGCTTTTTATAAATAGTTTTTTGGAAGCAAGCTTGTTAATACACTCGCACTATAATAAGGGAAATATGATCAATATTAATAAATATAATGATTATCAAAGCTATCGATCATCACATTAATTTTAATGTGTATATTATTGTTTTATAATGAAGTGATTTCAAGTAAAATATAACCAAAATCAAGTTTTTAATTAATAAAAAGTATTCTGTTCCGCATATTGTCGCTTCGAATTGAGTTACAAGTCTTAACTGTTTACTTGTTTTATTTTTAATATTTTACAAAAATACAAGTTACCATGAGCTTTAGTATGTGAATAACTTCTATTTTTGGAAAATATAAAAAGGGAAATGCATGAAAAGTTAAAACTTGTTGCGACTCAACTTAAAGCGACAACCAGTGGAACAATTACCTAACAAACAATAGAAAAATGAAAATCTTATAAAAGATTAAAGAATGTAATTAGTTTAGCTATTTTTAATTTTTACCTAAAGAAAGGTATCTTTATTTGAGATTTAAATGGTTTATAAATAATTAACAGGCAAGTATTGAAGAAACATGATCCAGTATATCAAGCAATTTGGGCAAACAACACAGATTTCGATGAGGTTCTCATTTCTCCAGTGATGATACAGGATCACATGCCCGATAAAGTTCTCGAAGCACTGAACAAGGTATTTTCTATTAATATTTTTATTTAATTTTTTTTTTTGATCGTTTAAATGTCTCATTTTCGATTGCCCAGAAGAACTACGATAAATTTATAGGAGGTATCGCTTTTGGTGATAGTTTGGCTGTTACCATTTTTTATATACATACATAAAACTGTTTGTTATATTTTAGTCTTTGGACAGACGACAATTTCAAAGAGATTATATTAAAGGTATCTATTGTATCAATATTATATTCTTCACTTTTGCATCTGAAATTTTGAAAACATAATGTTTGTTGAAAATCATAAATGAAATAGTCTCTGCATGTACTTCTAGAAAGTAAGAATTTAAGGAGGTTAAGCGTGTATTAAACTACTTCTAGCTGTCGCATGGCATGATGGCTTCGATCTGTGCTTAAGAGATTAATGTTTATAACACACTTTTTATTTATTTAATTTTATTATCTTTGTTTAAAGGGAATATTATTTGCAAAATCTATTTGGTAATATTTTTCTTTCTTTCTTTTTTTAATTTGTAAATTCATTATGTTTCATCAGGTGTTAGTGATAAAGTTTGTATTTAGAATTTTTTAGTTATTCGTGTATTAGCAAGTCTGCAGGGACTGTTATACACCATTGTTTACAACCTGAACAATGATAATTCTGAAACCTTCTTATACACATTAATGGAAATTGAAATATACAAAAAGTAATAATAAAATACTAATTCTAGACCCCTCTGGTCACTTCAACTTTAAATAGTCAATAATAAAAGGAATAAGGCAAAAAACACAAAATCAAATTTAATAGACAATTCAAAAATTTCAATATACAATAACAAAATTAACAAGACAAAAACACTAAAAATCAATATAGAAAACAATTTACCAATACACACACAAATAACTTAAATGAGACAAGTGATAAGAAGAGGTTACACGAGATAAGAAGGTAGACTGGCTAATACACAAGTGCTGAAAATCTATTTTACCTTGTGTTTTCTTTCTTTTTTTTTTAAATTTGCTAATTCATTATAATTTTTCATCAGCTATTAGTGATAAATTTAGTATTTAGAATTTTTATACTATAGTAGACTATAGATAGTTCATGGCTGACTGAATGTTAACATGGATGGATTTTAAAATTTTATAAATTAATTGTAAGAATAAAAAAAAAAAATTGAACAAACTAAATTTGATACAATACAAATAAGCACAAAAAAACAGCTTAAATATTTTTTATAGCCATGTTTTTAAGGAACATATCGCTGGTCCGGAAGTATAATGACGCAACTGTAAAATTTTGTGAAATTGACTTTTTTGTCTTGGCGGGCTCATAAATGCATTTACTAGATGTTTGTAAATCGACATAATTGTACTTATGAAATTTGGACACTGGAGGGAAGATCGGTCGTTATAACCTGCATGCTTATTTACCTTTCCCTCTGGCAGAATGACTCATTTGGTCAGTTAAGTGTGCTCTCCATTGTCCGAAATGATATCGATATATATATATATATATATATATATATATATATATATATATATATATATATATATATATATATATATATTTATCATGGAAAGAGGTTTAAAAAGGACCAAAAGATCAGGACCTATTTATGTTCCTGACCAATATGTTTTGGTTATCAGAAATGCCAAAAAAAAAAAAGGATGAGCCCTTAAAAGATAAAGAAATGGGTTACAATGATTTTTTATTTTAAGTCACTTACTAACAAGATGGCCTTTAATTTTATGAAGGACACAGAGGGAAACTTTTTTAAGGTTTCTGAAATAAAACAAATTAGGCTTGAAAATGGGAGCGATATTTTTCAGTATAAAAATAGTTTTAAGGAAGTAGATTGGAAAGAGGTCAAATTTAAAAAAAGGAAATCATGTGCTCAAGAATGCCTTTCTTTAATACCTGCTTACACGAGGAAGATTTCCGTTCCAGAAAACAAGTTAAAAGACTTAATTAGTCTGATCAACAATACTATTCCCTCTTTCTACAAGCCCTTTTATGACAGTCTTAAATAATTTTGGTACAGGTTTTTCTATAATTTTTGTAAAGAATTTTTGATAATTTTTCTATAATTTTTTTGTTAAATCGATTTATACTTTTCATACTATTTTGATAATTTTTGTTCAAATAAACTTTTCTTCGTATTTTTACTTGTTTTCCTTACTTCTATAACGACAAAAGTGTAAAATTTGTGATGCATTTTCAGAAGAATAATGACATATTGCTATGTTTCTACTCTTAAATATATCTTAAATATATATATTGATATTTGGGATGCCAGAGTCTCATTTAGGATGAGTACTCAAACTATTATTTATATTCCTTAATCTTAATTGGGTTCCTTTCCAAAGGTCTATTCTTGTGTTTACCAATTTACTTATCTATTATACCTTCAATATATTATTTATAAATAAATAGTGTATCTGGGGTATGTAAGCACCAAAAGAATTACAATAAGGATCGTTTATTTATTTACTTTCAACAAGGTTAATGATTCAGATTTTAATATATATAAAAAGGATTGCCATAAAATCATCATCATCACTGGCTCTACAACCCAGCGCGGGTCCTGGCCGCATCAAGGCGTCGCCTCCACTCTTCTCTGTCCTGCGCCACGGTCTTCCAAGCTCTGGATCCAATGATGCTGCCTGCATCACTCTCGACTTCATCTGACCATCTAAGTCGTGGACGCCCACGTTTTCTTTTTCCATCAACGAATCCAAACAGAAGTCTTTTTAAGATAGCGTTGTCCTCCATTCTAGCCACATGTCCAGCCCATCCCAATCTAGCTATTCTTATGTGCTTCACCACGTCAGGCTCCTGATACAAAAGATACAGCTCTGCATTTTGTCTGAGTCTAAATTGATCGCCAACTCTTACAGCTTCAAACATTCTTCTTAATATTTTTCTTTCGAAGAGCAGCAAACTGTTGGCATCTGCCCTGGACAGAGGCCAGGTTTCCGATCCATAAGTCAAAACAGGCCTGATGATTGTTTTGTACAGCATGACCTTGGCTCTTCTTGATATCAGACGACTTCGTAAAATTTTCGCAATCCCAAAATAACATCTATTAGCGGCCAATATTCTTCTTTGCCATAAAATACATTACAGAAAATAAATTAAACTTATCTGTGGACAGGGGTAGATTGGGTTACAGGTCAGTCTTCTTCCTTGACATCTCCGCCCACTTCGTTCGGCCGCTCTTCTCTCTCTGGGTATCCGTCCTTCTTCTCTCCGGCCTCATCTCCCGAGTACCTTCCTGCTCCGCCTTCGTCTCAAGAGCATCTTGCTTCTCTCCGTCTATCTCTCCGTCTATCTCTCGAGTGCCTTCTTCAGCCTCGTATTCCAAGAGTTTTCTTCTCTCCCCCTCTCCTTCCCTCTCCACCATCTTGGACCATAAAACTCCATAAAGGACCCAAAAGGTCTGTTCTTTGTCCCAAACATATTCTCTTTCATGTGTCCCGACATGACACATTTTCTCCGCTCAGCATCCCTTTTTGCATCAGTACATAGCATTATTTACATGGTACTGATTACTGTGATACTGGTATTTGTTATTTTATAAATTGAAATAACTTAGAAGTTGCAATAATAGCTCACGACGTTTGTAAACTACTCTAATAGAAGAATTAAACTGTATCTGTAGGCCATTCTATTAAGACAAATTGGAATTATTTTTCTTTTGCGTGTACTGTAAAATTTCAATTTTTACAGTTGTGTCATTATACTTCCGGAGCAGCGATATGATTAACATAAAAGATTAAATTAAATAAAAAAAGATTCCTGGCCAAAGAAAAAAATTAATAAATCAGCACACTACAACCCATGTTTCTTGGACAGTAGTTATGCAGGAAGGTGATTTATCCGAGATCACACTCATCTGCCAGATTTTTCCCCCTTATTTTAAGTACCCACTTAATTAGAGACTGGGTGAGCCCCAGGAGGGTCTTAGATAGATTAAATAAAAGTCTGCCAGTGAGCGGGATTTGAAACCAGGACGTTTGGCTTTGCAACTCAGTGCTCTACCACTGAGCCATTCGGCTCCCTCTCTGGCCAAAGAACTGCATAAAAAAACAACATATATATATATATATATATTAGTGTACTTCCAGTCCAGGAAAATTAAAAATTGTCTGATGGTATGTGGCAGTGGTTCCCAACCTTGGGGGCACACCCCCTCAGGGGGGCATGAAGACAAATCATGGAGAGTGCGAGAATAGTTGGAAAAAAAAATTTCTCTCATGTTTGAAAAAAACTCACTTAGGTTTCATTATTTTTCTCTTACCAATACTTCTTTACCTTAAATTGAAACTTCTAATGTATCTTGTGATGCTAACACTAAATGTTTTGTTGTTAATGTAATACTTGTTGGGACGACTGCATTTAAAAAAAATAAATAATAAAATAAAGACAATCATTCAAGTGAGTAAAATAAAACCTTTTTCCAGTCATGTATTTTTTCTTTATTTAAAAACGTTTCAACATTAATATGTCATTCTCAATTTACATTTCTTATAAGTCCTTTAACGTTATTTAATTTAAGACTATTCTCTAAATTTTTTTTATAAATTTGTACATTTTCAACCTTTTTAGTTGATTGTCAAATAATTTAAAATATTTCTTATAAAACTTAGAGTTACAATGTACTCCATGGTCATCATTAACAATTTAATAAAAAAAAAAAAAAAAATTGTTAATGATGACCATGGAGTACATTGTAACTCTAAGTTTTATAAGAAATATTTTAAATTATTTGACAATCAACTAAAAAGGTTGAAAATGTACAAATTTATAAAAAAATTTTAGAGGATAGTCTTAAATTAAATAACGTTAAAGGACTTATAAGAAATGTAAATTGAGAATGACATATTAATGTTGAAACGTTTTTAAATAAAGAAAAAATATATGACTGGAAAAAGGTTTTATATTACTCACTTGAATGATTGACTAAGAAAGATGTACTCCAGTAACAAAAACAAGATAATTAAAATAATAAAGACAATTTGCAATACTAAAGGCTATGAAAATCTGACCGATTTATATATACTATTCTTATTATGTATCACTTTTTTCTGAATTGATCGAAAATTACCTATCTACTTTTATTATCTTTAAACGGATTATTAGGAATCTATTTTTAACATAGAGAGTGAAAAAGTGGAGGGAAAACAACAGTACAAGTTATAACGATACGAGCACAGATTTATTGGATATAACACTATATAAACATATATAGACAGACAGACACTACACACCCCAACAACGATCCAGTCACAGGATGCCGACTGACACAAAATGGCCGAACACCAATATGATCATGCCAACATGATCTCAACAGTCACTTTACAGTGTTGTCTGTCTTTAATACAATACTTTATAAACAATGTATGCTATATAGAAAAGAGGAATTACTTTAACACCTATTTCATTTATGTTGCATAGTAACAATAATGCATAGAGCCTAGTATTTTATTTTATGTAAATTTATCTGTTCACACTTATTAAGCAAGTCTTTCTCATTTCAGCACAAAACTTTATATGTTGCAATAAGTCCATATCTATTATATTCTTGTTTAAATGTCAATAGATACTAATGATTACTTATTGTTTTTTGTGTTTTTTTCTTTACAAATGAAATGCCTATATATTTTTTGAGCTTTGTATAGTTTGGCTTGAAAAAAAAAAGTATTAGTTGATTAAAGGCTTATTTTGTAAGTTGTAAATTTTTTATTTTTTTTTTATCTATTACTTGGCAAATATCTGTCTCAATCAGGTTTTGCAACACCATAACAAAAACAAGCATAGGGCAGCTGTGCGAACCCTCTCTGATATAGCACAAGCACCGTTAGAGCACGGCCTCACTGACATAAGGTATTATATTATAATTGATATATTTATCTAAATCCATTCAAATAGTCTTCCCTTCAGAAAAAAAAAAACACATACAAAATGGAAGCCATGGAGATCCTCTACACATTTTGTCAAAAAGCACAAAATTTTATTTTATTTTTCTTGCATGCTTGCATGAAACACGAGTAGACGATATCAAGCATCCTGGGCGATTAAAAATTATATTTTTATTAAGTTAGTGGAATTTAAATTCTTATTAATATTGCATAACTTAATGAAAATGTTTTTTTATGTGTATGCACCTTATTTTCTGTCAAACGTGTGTAAGACTTGGTGAAGACTTTACCCATAACCATTATGTTAATTATCATTACTTACCTCTACCTAAATAGTTATTTATATACCTTTTGACTGAGGATAAATCAAATATAAGTGGTATTTTTTTTTGTGTGTACATTATTTATTTATTGTTATACTCAAAACATACTTTTAGTATTTCAAATTCTGACAATTCATAAAACAACCTTCACAGAAGAAACTTTCGGTTCAGTTGTGCATACGTTACTAGATAGCAGCACATTGTCTGACAAAACACTCTCAAAATTTTTATGAAACAAGGAATATCTGTGTTGGTCATTAAATATAGAAAAATTATTACCATTTATAGCTGATTTAGACTCATTGATCCATTGGTAAAATTTTTATAATTATATTTAGCTAATATTTAAACTTTTAAGAAGCTTCTTATAAAGAAGTGATTAATTTTTTTATTTTATTTTATATTTACAGTTTTTTTTACAGAGTACAGCAGCATTAATACATATGGATAAGTTTATTAATAATCAACTAAATGCACCTATATTTTGAATTAGTGGTATTTATGTACTTAAGTTTTTCATTTAATTGTATATTCTTTTTAGATTTAATTTTTTGTTTATAAACCTTATTATGTTATGTTAGAGAAGAATTGGGCGACTGTATCTTCTAATATAAGGAAGAAATAGTTGGGGGTGCAGTCAATAAAAACACCTAAATAAGTGTAACTTATTTATTGTGTGCCGACGTTTCGGCCTACAATGTAGGCCATCTTCAGGGCTAAGAGCGAGAAACAAACAGAAATGTATAAAAACGTTGCAGTAACAAGAATATAGTGAGGATTTAGAAAAAACTAGTTTAATTTAAGGAAATTTAATAGGGAAAGCATAATTTAATAATTAATAAAAAGGATAAAATGTAAACATAATATAAAGGAAAACATAATAAAAAGGAGGTAGACGGAAAGATACAAAATGAGAAGATTAAAATATAGAAAAAGGGGGTGGAGTATGAAGCATTTAGACAAAACTAGTTTAATTTAAGGAAATTTAATAGGGAAAGCATAATTTAATAATTAATTTAATAGGGAAAGCATAATTGAGGAAAACAAGTTACGCTGGTTTGGCCATGTGAAAAGAATGTTGGGTGAAGAGACTATAGGGAGAGAGTAGAAGGAAGAAGGACAAGAGGAAGAAGCAGAAAGACATGAGAAAGGCTTTGGAGAGGCGAGGCATGTATTGGAGGAGGCAGGGTCAGCTGGTCCTGGAGTATTGTTTCATCGGGCAGGATTTACAAACAGAATCCTCAACACTTGTCACGGTAAAAGAGGAAAAGATTAAGAAGATGAAGAAGTATGTTAACTTTGAAGGGAAGCAGAAATATTTGAGTGGAAAACAGTTTACTGGATATAAAGGAGATGGTTGGGGGGTGCAGTCAATAAGAACACCGAATAAGTGAAGTACTTATATTATGTTCCATTATATTATATTCCATCATTGGAAGTAGAAATAAAATGATCTCTGTGTATGATGAATAGCCTATAATCTTTGTATGAATCTTGCCGACTGATCTGTCTAAGCTTTCCTCACAAGAATGGTGTTGAGGAGCTCGTTCATGCAGTTATAGTACATCAGCCTTGATATGAACTTGAGTTGTTCACTCTTTGGTCTTGCTTCAAGGATCCACATAGCCTTTCAGCTATCAACTATATGATAATCAAGGCCAAATCATTACCTTTTTTTTTCATAACGCTCCATATACTTAGGACTTATTATGTTCCATCATCTCTCTAGCTAATTATTATCGCCTTGTCTAAAAACTTTTCTACGTTACATCACTTCTATGGCAGTTACTTTACCTAATGAAAGGTATTCTAACACTCTGCACTATAAAGGAAGAACAAGTAGGAGTACTGTATTAATCAGAACTATTAACAAGACATGAGTAGAAAAATCCAAACAAAAAAGCAAGTAATGAATATGGTGTTGGTGGTGTTGGGATGTTTTCTCTGGTTGGTGTCTTGTTAGACTAAGGTTGGGATTTTCTTTCTTTATTTTCTTATTCTTCTCTTTATGTGTAATGGTAAAATATCGCATGTATTTTTCTTTCCTATATTTATAGAGACTTAAGATTTTTTGTTTGAAATTTTTCCACTCATGCCTAAACAAATATTTTATAGCTCTTTTGAGTTGCTGCTTTTATATATATTGAAATACTTTAGTTTCCTGTTTTTCTAAAATAGTGGTGCAGATATTAAAGAAAAAGTAAAATTTGTGGGTTTTATCAGACACAATGAGATTTCTCTCAATCATTAAAAAAGTATCTTATACCATTCATGGAATAAATCAGTTGACACATTTGACAAGAACCAGATTTTCCAATAAAAACCTAATGTTTAGACTTTTAAATAGGGTTTTGTTATTTTTACTATATTTTTTTTTGTTTTAAACGAAGTATTATCAATATAACAACAATAATGATCTGAAATCTAAAGGACCTTATTGATTATTTAAGAGCTGGTTGCTTGGTAACTAAAAAGCAACCAAGAGAAGATTTTCATTGACGGATGGATTGTAGAGATATCATTAAGAAATTATTCATTGTCATTAGAGAATTTCTGTGGTTGGCTTTAAAAAAATGTCCATTGCTTCATTTAGTAATGACGATGATATATAATTATATCATATTTAGACAATACTGTACAAAAGGCTAGACAAACGATGATGAATATGGATTCACCCTAATTGAAGAAACCAACATTAGAAGATCTTCATCCAATAGAGCATAACATACACAAGATTTTTGGAGCAAAATAAGATTGGTTAGCCCCAGAACTTTTACATTATACGTTTATCTTAAAGTATAATATAACTATAAGTGTTATTAGTGGGAAATGTTGCTACATACATTTATTATGAAGAAAGTTTATTGCTTGATTACATTTAGGGAAGCTACATAGCTTATAATAGCAATGTAACAATTTCCTTTATAAATAAATAAATAGCTTAAATATTTAAAACTAATTATCATTCATATTGTTGTAGGTTATAACAAGCTTGGGTCCAGCGAAACCCCAGAGGGCGGTCAATAACAATAATAACAACAGTTCAGGGCCATCTGACATCGAACACTGCCACTTGCTGGCCGGTTCAAGCGCGGCGACGACGCCTCCGGCCCAGAGGATCTGTCTAGAAACCAGCTTCACGTCCAATAACCACCAATCCCAAAAGGAAGACACCGAGTCCAACCATCTTCCCTGGGAGTTCATCTCTCTTGTGTCCCCTGTTTTCGAACGAAGGCCTGAACTGCTGCACGACGAGTGGATGGGACTCGCTCCTCTAGCAACGCCAGAGTCCATGTCCGAGGTATCGAGTATCTGTTCTCGAGCGGGTAGCCTTTCCGGTTTACACAAGAAAAGAAGACACCGGGCCATTAAAGAGAGTCATAGTGTTCGTTTCAATGAAAATCTCAATGATATAACAGACTTTAGTACGGATGTGTCCGAACTTACGGGATGTAGTCCTGACCACAAAAACAACAATATTCTCTCTAGGTTTTTCAGGCGAAAAAGATCTAAAGAACCAGAAAGAGAACAAGAAACAAAATCCCCAAGTCCTCCGCCCCCACTGCCAATCGAACCTATAAAACTTGACGAATCGTTGACTTCAACCGAATCGTCGCCCCTGTTGAGCAGTTTGCACCTCCTCACTGATCAAAGATTTGCCGAAATACTCGGGCGACCTTTGACAAATAATGACAGTACGAGTGCGTCATCTAGCTTTCACTCGGGGCAATCACTTCAAGAACTTCCAGCAACGATTTCGTCAGACTCCATTACCGTCAATGCAGAGGTGCACCAAAGCCCCGAACGGAGATCAGCCTTGAGATCTGAATCTTCCGTTGGAGGTGATAGTTTACTAGAGGACATCGAGAGATCGTTGAATATGAGCCTCTCCCGAGCTGGTTCCAGCGCAAGGCTTAGCCTATCCAGGACTGGCTCAACCGCTAAACTTACTGAGGTCGAAATCGACATCGGTGAACCTCCAACTAGCTCGGAGGTTCATCCAGCAGGTACCAAATACATGTATCCGATATTACTTGTGGGTCATGGTGAGAGTAGTGTATAATCACATTTAATGATGTCCATGTTTAAAGTTGCGCTAAGTATATTTAGCATTCAGATAATTGCACACGACTTTAAACACTAAAACGATCTACGAGTGCATTGATAGTTTTATAAATTAAAAACATATTTTATCAATTTTTATGGTGTCCAAAAAGACAATTCAATAATACCATTGAAACTGTATTTTTTAATTTTTATACGAATTATTGTACTCTATAAAAAATCTTTGTTTATAACAAACTTAAATATTTACATCTACATTAGGGTAGAAGGGCAAATCTTAAATGAAGAGAGATTTTCCACATTATAAGATAAAAAGATATATTTATTCTAAAAGAGGCATGAATATTATTCAAAATGAATTAAATTCTGATTCATTTACAAATTATGACATAATGTTAACTCTTTGAACTTTAAAGCTTCTTAAATGCCTTACTTACTGAGCGAATACTTAACATATATTTTGGTTTGTTTGATCTAAGACTTATAATTTTACCTATTCTTATTTCTAAATTAAATTATTTATAAGTTAAGCTTTAACTTAATGGTTTTAAAGAATGTTTAAAATTTCATGATTTTAAAACAAGTGCCGTTGTTTTGTTTCCAAAAGCTCGTCATGAACAATAATATTAAGAGCTAATATAAACAGTTACATGTGCAAGGTTATGGCATCCTTTCCTATCCCTCCCGCTCAAAAAATAAGATAATGTGTTTCCATAACTATCACTATAGCAATTGTTTTGTTTTTTTCATAACTTATTGCTTGTTTTAATAATCCTTTCAAGCGTATACTTAAAACAAGCAAATATTCCAACAAAAAAATCGAGAGCCTCCTAAAAAATTCTGCCTTCAGTATTATTGTGCACCTTTATTTTTGTTTTTTATATAATGTTTATTTTATTTTTGTTTTTTCTTATTGTTCACTCTATTTTTCTCACTGTCGGTGCATGCCATTCAGAAACTCATGCACGGTCTTACGCTTACGATTTTGAGAAATTTTTATCTTAAAAAGTTCTCTGTAGGGAGAGTTATTAGATTCATTTCATTAACAATACTAATGCCAGTAAATTTAAATTTGTACTTGAAATTGCACTATTATTGGTGATTCTTATATAATGAAGTTATCGTGTATTGTACATTGGAATTAAAAAATAAACATAATTATAACTATAAATGCTAAATTAAAAAAAAAAAAAGGAAAAAGACAATATTTTTTATATATAAAAGATAAAATTATCTGTACTGGCTCTTGAAAATAGATGAAACATATAAAATACCTAACGCAAATAGCTTCTAATTTAGTTTTGCTGTCGGATACCAAATCGACAGCTGTGATATCCTAACTTTTACCAGTAGGGAGAGCATGGACAGTTCCTTGTGTCTAGCTGATTTTTTATATAAATTTATAAATGATGCAAAAAAAATTGTATTTAAGCAACTCAACTTGTAAATAAGCGATTCCCCCCTCCCTCATTATATATATATTCATTAGCTCTATTATGTCCATTAAAATAAAAGACTTATTTAATTTTAATTTTCATTCAAATGATTATTTATGAATAAAAGATTCTTTTTAAATTTATTTATACGACTAATCTCAATAAATTTGAGAAAGTCTGGTTAGGTAAATTGCGTGCTTCTAACTGCTTACCCCCAACTTGATTTTAATTTTATTTAGGTTAGCACTAAAACTCCATACAATAAGATAAAAGTAGAAATTCATCATTACTTTTCCTACTCCTTTTAATTAAAAAAGAACAAATTAATCGGAACATACCATACATATATAAAATATACCAGACAAATTAATTACATATGCTAAATGTTTAAAAAAAGGATTTCCGTTGGATACTTTGACTTGAAATTTTTCATTATTGCAATATTCCCCCCTTGATATCATGTATAAATAAGCGAAAGTAAAAAATAAATATATAATTTAGACATATTTAAAATTAAAAGAGTAAATTATTTATCTTGAATGATAATAGTTGACCTTGATTAGATATGCGGAAGAAAATGGTCCGGGTACAGGTCAATAAATCTTAAATAATGAGAAATTTTTTATTGAAGAGCCAGCGTTTTGACCCACATCACAGGTCTTCTTCAGGGTTAAATATACAAAATACAGACAATTGAAAATGACTAAATTATGGTAAATATTAAAGTTAAAATTAATAAGCATCAAAAGTATTAACAACAAAGTACCTTCCTATCACTTTGTTATTATCACTCTTGATGGTTACGCAGTTTAACTTTAATATTTACCACAATTTAGTCATTTTCAATTGTCTGTATTTTGCATATTTAGCCCTGAAGAAGACCTGCAATGTGGGTCGGAACCTTGGCTCTTTGATAAACATTTCTACCTATTTAAGAGAAATTTATTGACCTCCACCCCTGGACCAGTTTTTTCCAAATAAGTAAATTATTTATTGCTTAACTTACTTAAACTTTATCCTCGAAAACATTGGAAGTACAAATATTCTTGAATAAAATTTCTCTGCTCAGCCAAGAATTGTAAAGACCTCCGTTCTTGAAAAAAACACTTAAGGTTGCAAAATATTTTTCAGCATGTTTCTTGAATCATAACCTGTAATCAATTTGTATTATTAGTCACAAAAGACTTTATTTTATAATTATTTTTATATAATTAGAACTAATTTGTCACAAAGTTAATCAAACATTTTTTAATCTCTATGCTTAAGGGGTCACACTTGAGTGAATTGCTATTTCGTAATTAACTAAAGAATTCAGATTATATTTATTATCGATGTAGAATTGGTTGGTTTTAGATGTAATAATAATAATAATAAAAGCTTTGGGAAAGATGTAAATGAAAAAGCAACACACTGTTTCTTTAATAGTAATTTCTTCGTTCAAATTATAATTATAGATTTTTATATTTAATTAAATCACAAATATATGGAATGTAAGATGCACATCAATATATATTTTTCTTAAATATTTTATTTGAAAAGAAAAGATATGGCCAGAACCGGGACACGAACCCGGGACCTTCACCTCTCCGTGGTGACGCCTTATCCATCTCGGCTATCCTGGCTTCGCTTCACGGCCAGCCATATCCCCTCTTTTCAATTGATCCTACATCTCCGTGTTCTCGCACTTTGCGATGTATACACGGGGAGAATGTTACTTTAACATTATTTTATTTTGCATCTAGTTGACTTTAAGTTGATTATTATAATTTATTTTATCTTTATATTATATAATTTTTTAAATATTTTATTTGAAAAGTATTTTTTTAATTAGGCATCTATTATCTTAGCAGGGAAACCTCTTTTAAAAACCAAAAAAATAATCAAATAAGGAGCTGGTAATAAAAAAGGACTGTAAAACTTTAATTTTTCCACTATTCGATGATTCATGCTTGAAAACACAAAATTACTATTCTCTTTTTTCAATGGGTAAAAACTTTCCAGAAGTAAAGCTATTAATCACAATAAAGTTTAAAACTCTATTTTAATTATCATTAAAATTATGATTGAAAAGATTTTCACTTTTAATAGTAAGCTCCTCGACACAGAATTAAACCGTCTGTCTAATATTGTAATGATCCAAAATCAAATTTTAGGGATGTGTCCATTTTATTCTCTACATGAAATAAATGTGTGTGCGTATACATGTAATAATATAAAAATAAATAATAAAAAGATATAATTACAGATTTACAAGATGGTAGTAACTTTTTTTTATATTTACATGGAAACAAAATTGTTAATGATAAAAATTTCTTCTGTTTAACTACTTAGAGACTAAAAATGATCATAAAATTATATAAACCAGAAATACTTTTATTTTTATTTTTGGTTAGGCCATTTTTAGTCCATTGTTAAAAAAGCACAAATTTTAAAAATATTAATGTGCAATAAATGTAATATATCATAAATATTATATATATATGATATATATAAATATATATATATATATATATATATATATATATATTTATATATATATATAATATATATATATATAAGATATATATATAAAATATATAGCTCCTTCAAAAGAACAACATAACTCAAAATTTGGTATTTTTTTTTAAAGGTAAGGTTAAGTGTAAAGCCTTCAGTAGCAATTATATTGGGTGAAGGTTTTTAATTCAGGATCGATATATTTGATAATCCGTTTCCAACACTTTTTTTTTATTTATAATGAAGTTGTATTTTGAGTTGTATCATGTTTGAACTTGAAGTTTTATGGGAATAATGAGATAAGTTTCAAGCTTTTTAAAAATTTTCAAATGGTTAATAAAATAATTTCAATACTATCATTACAATAGGAATGCTTTGCTTTACCAGTTCTTAAATTTTTATTTTTGTAACATGCATGGAACTTTAAATACCTCTATTGAAAAATAAGGTTTTTAAATATTATGACGTTCTTTTGAACGAGCGATATAACATAATAATATATTTATGAAATTTTAGTCTATAGCAAAAATATTACAATCTATTTCAAACATATAAGATTTGTTATTTCTTGAGTTCAAACAATGTTACTCAAATTTCAATCATATGTCATAAGTACTACAAGTATTTAAATATTTTTATTTTGAGGAGAAAAGAATTGTCCTGGCCGGGATTCAAACCCGGGTCGTCTGCATCTCTAGTGCAGTGCTCTAACCACTGGGCTACCAGGGGTCATCTGCACCTCTAGTGCAGTGCTCTAACCACTGAGCTACCAGGGATCGTCTACATCTCTAGTGCAGTGCTCTAACCACTGAGCTACCAGGGGTCGTCCGCACCTCTAGTGCAGTGCTCTAACCACTGAGCTACCAAGGGTCATCTGCATCTCTAGTGCAGTGCTCTAACCACTGAGCTACCAGGGGTCGTCCGCACCTCTAGTGCAGTGCTCTAACCACTGAGCTACCAAGGGTCATCTGCATCTCTAGTGCAGTGCTCTAACCACTGAGCTACCAGGGTCGCCTGCATCTCTAGTGCAGTGCTCTAACCACTGAGCTACCAGGGATCGTCTACATCTCTAGTGCAGTGCTCTAACCACTGAGCTACCAGGGTCGCCTGCATCTCTAGTGCAGTGCTCTAACCACTGAGCTACCAGGGATCGTCTACATCTCTAGTGCAGTGCTCTAACCACTGAGCTACCAAGGGTCATCTGCATCTCTAGTGCAGTGCTCTAACCACTGAGCTACCAGGGGTCGTATCCATTTCAGACAAATCCATTCTCTTCACCAATTCTATATTTGAATCCCGGCTAGGACAAATCTTTTCTCTTCAATATAAAAATATTTAAAAATATTCACCATTAAAAGAACAATAAATAAAAATACAAGTATTTAAATTGAATATTGAATCCTGTAGATCGAACATTCACGTTTGAATAATAAAAAAACATTATAATTTAATTCTACTTATATCAAAGATTAAACATTTAAATAACATTTTATATTTGGCTGTGAATAGTGGAGTTATTTAATCTGGGTATAAAATGAGCACTTTCGATCATGCATATGTTTTCCCCCAATATTGATTTAACGAATTCTCAGCCAGATTAGCACAACACGGCTCGGAATAATGGAATGTTTATTTATCTCGAAACAGTTTTAACAGATATGAAAATTATATATGATGTTAAAGACACAGAAATGTTTTTAGTAGTATTCTTGAATCAAATTTTTACAAATATGTTTGTAAAAAAATTTAAGAACACATTGTATTTATATGTAAAAATTGTTAATACATTATAAAGTTTAGATGATCGCCTTAGGCACTCATTTTTATGTAAATTATTTTAGCTCCTTGTAAATATATTTGTTATAAACTTATTATAAAATATATCATATAATGTTGATTAAAAAAAAAAAGTATATATAAAAAAGATTTGATAATAAATGGACTATTTACTTTGTAAGAAATGTAAATATAGTTTATAATTTAAAATAAATATGACATTAGAAGCTGTGATAGCCTGGGACTATGGCTTCAAAAAAGTTCTGGCACTTTTGTGCAATTATTTCAAAATGCCAAAATAATGGATGATAAAAACCATCAATATTTATAAAATAATTTATATGATGCCCATTATTTAAACGTTAACATTGATTTTACTTTGATTTTTAAAATTGTAAAAACAATTTTTTTTATCTAGTTGTATCCCTTGAATTGCGAAAGTTTTAGAACAATAATGATAAAATGCGATCAAACTAAACTCCCTAATTTCCATAAAATCCTTCCATATAAAATTAATTACCTAACAAAAAAAGCTCAGAATGGAAATAAGAAGTTTCTGAAAGATAGTTTGGTAATTATTCTGCAGGTTGTCGCTTTGAGTAGAGTCACAATAAGTTTTAACTTTTCATTTGTTCCCCTTTTAATATTTTCCAAAAATACAAGTTATCATTAACTTTAGTATGGAAAAGAGAATGAAATTATGGGTAATGCTTAAATTTCGGTAATCATATCATCAAGAAATACAATTTTCAACTAACATTTCGAAGTATAGGTGACATATGTTTGTTGAAACGTTCATTTTTAGATGAAATGATGAGTGAAGCATACACATTTACTATTACTATTAAAATATATATTAAAAATGAAACGAATAAACATTTGTTCACGTAGGCTTCCACGGTCTGCGGTTTTGTCCATATGTTCTTTTTCCGGGATGGACCGTGTGGTGTTGGTTTTGTTTGCCAACCTTTCGCTCATCGTGTTGTGAGCTTCCTCAGGGCTAGTCAGTAAATGAAGAGCGGATGGTGGAGTCAGGGTGTATATACCTTAGGGGTGAGGGGGGGGGGGGTCTTGGTCGAAGAAACATTTAAAGCTTGTTGCAACTCAACTCGAATAGAAAAGCTATGCAATAGATACCGATAATTTGGTCAAATTTGTGCTATAAGACATTTTAAACAACTTTAAAATATAGTTAAAGGTCTTGATTAATTTAGAAAATATAAAAGTTACAAATAATCAATAGGTATCAAAATGAATAGTTGGGGGAATGGTTTCATTATTCCACAATGAGTAGAAATAACAAGTTTATTCACTCCGAGAGATATACTAAAATAGCGAGTCATATACTCTATGTCTTAATATTTCTGAAAATTCTATCATATGTAAAGTATGTAGAGGGGAGTGATTATTTGGCTCTGCTATAAATTTAAAATTTAAAATATGCTCTTATTATCATTCTACTTAACCATAAAGTGCTAATAAATATTTTGATATTTATTAGATTTACTCTACTAACTGACGATTCATGTGATACAACTAATCTACCTGTATTATCTTGTTGTGGTAATGATGGTTTTTATACGTCTGTTTGTTACACGTTAATAGTGTAACCCTGATCTCTACATCTATCCATGATAGTATTAGATTTAATACATCTTCCATTGAAGAAAGAATTTTGCTGTCCATAATTGACCATGTAATTATAAAATAAAAATAATGAATATTATATCGTACTTAACTGAATATTCTTTAGATACTATTCCATTGTAATTTATTAATGTAATGTTAGATTATATTTGGATAATATAATTTGTATAATTTAAAAAAAAAATAGAAAAAAATCATAGGATTTATATTAGTTGTCTATAATTGTTTTAAATTGGTTACCTTTATGTAAATAATATTGTGATGAGTTGTCAAAAGAAAAATAATAATGACTTTTATTTATAAACAATTATTACGGCTGATTTCAACTAATAGTATAGATCTCAACACATAGATTAATTTTGTAATTTTATATTCATCGAAGAAACAGTTTTTTTCTTATCAAAATTTAAGTGTAAAGAGTTTATTTATTGAAATACAAACACTTTCTGTGATAATTTTTTTTTTTTATTATTATTTCCCTAGAACAAGCCTTAATAATAATAATAATAATAAGCTTTATTTTTTCCTCTTTCTTCTATGTACAATTTTTACATGGTTTTTATATTTACAAGGTTTTTTTTAAAAAGAAAAAAGGCCCTTCTTTGGGCATAAGCCTCTCCCAATTTCCCCCAGCTACGTCTGTTCCAAGCCGAACGATGCCATAATACTCCTATGAAGTTTTGTATGTCGTCCCGCCATCTCGTAGCTGGTCTCCCTCTTCTCCTAGTGCGGTGTATTGGATACCAATCCGTTGTTGCCTTAGCCCAATGTGTTGGTGCCATTCTTGCAATGTGTCCAGCCCACTGCCATTTAAGATCAGATACTGTCTTGAGAATATCACGCGTACCAGTCAGCTTCCGTAGTTCTGTCTTCTTTATTTTCTCCCTTCTACTTTTCCTTAACATACTTCGCTCCATTGCACGCTGAGTGATTGCTAGGGATTTAGATGTATCATTATTTAGGCTCCAAGTTTGGCATCCATAAGTTAAAGAGGGAATGATGCAAGCATCAAAAACTTTTCTCTTGTGATGTATGGCCATGTTGCTTTTAAAAATATTTTTGTGTGACCAAAATTTGGACCATCCTATTTTAATTCTTCTATTCACCTCTTTCTTGGATTTATCTGCAAATGATATGAGTTGCCCTAGGTATATTGTTTCTTTAACCCATTGGAGTTTGCTGGTACCGAGAAATATTTCTTCTTCTTCGGCATTTGTCATTAAGACTGATTTGTTAAAATTTATCTCCAGCCCAGCCTCATTTCCTACTAGGACTAGCTCTTCTAGCATTTTCTTCAGTTCAGATGGTGAGTGTGAAATGAGAAGTACATCATCGGCGAATCTCAGATTTGACAGTTTGTTACCATTAATGTCTATCCCAAAATTCTCCCAGTGAAGGTTTCTGAAAACATCTTCCAAGACCGCGTTGAATAGATCGGGTGATAAAGGATCGCCCTGACTAATCCCTCTTTCGATTGGAAAATCCTCTCCATTTAAGTCCAGAACTACTCTCGCTTGGCTCTTGGTATACCAACATTGAAGAATATCCAAAATCTGTTTATTAATGCCTTGGCGTTTTAGACTGTTGATAAGAAATGAGTGCTTGACTGTATCAAAAGCTTTACTGAAGTCAATAAATACAAAATATATTGAGATTAGAACAAGCCTTATAAGTTGTAAATAATATGTTAACTTTATTGGTATATATAAGGAAGAAATAGTTGGGGGTGCAGTCAATAAAAACACCTTAATAAGTGTAACTTATTTATTGTGTGCCAACGTTTCGGCCTACAATGTAGGCTATCTTCAGGGCTAAGAGAGAGAAACAAACAGAAAAACATATAAAAAACGTTGCAGTAACAAGAATATGGTGACAAGTAATGTAGTAATGTGGTACAAGTAATGTGGAAATTAAAATAGTGACTAGATATGATGAAATAGTGAATAGATATGATGATTAAAGAATAACGAATATAAAAGTGGTTACAGAATATAATAAAATTAAAATAGTGACAGATAATAATAAAATTATAGATGATGAACAGAAATTAAAATAGTGACAGATATAATAAGTAAAGAATACGAATATAAAATACTGAAAATAAATGTGCAGAAAGGATAAAATTTAAACATAATATAAAGGGAAAGAAAAATGAGGTAAACGGAAAGATACAAAATGAGAAGATTAAAATATAAAAAAAGGGGTGGAATATGAAGGATTTAGAAAAAACTAGTTTAATTATAGATTTTTTTTTACATTTTTTACATTTTTTTACATTTTTGTTCTGTTTGTTTCTCTGTTAGCCCTGAAGATGACCTACACTGTAGGTCGAAACGTCGGCACATAATATAAGTACTTCACTTATTTGGTGTTCTTATTGACTGCACCCCCCAACCATCTCCTTTACATTAATTATAGATATAAATGGTATGATACCAGACTTCTAGAGGCTACATAAGTAAAATGTAATAATACAAGCATATGTGGAAAGAACGGATTGATAAATTTGAAAAATTAAAAATAATGTTTATAAAAATGAAATCCAAAGTATGAAAAGAAAATAGAAAATATAAGTAAGGGAAGTTAATATGATAACTGTATACAGTTAGAAAGAAGTTGTATTAATATAAAATATGATGTGAATATAACATAAACATATAGAAAATAGGTATAGAAATTCAGTAGATGTAAAAATATGAGGCTAAATAATAATGAACTCTATGCTATTAACATATGATGGATGCCAAAAATTGGTGTGAGAAACAGGTGCGAAGAAAGGTGAAGGTGGAAAGGATGGAGGTAAGATAAAGATTAAGATGTGTACTAACCAATGTGTACTTTATTGGTATATGTTGATCACGTAGAAGTTTAGGGACAATTAGATTAATTTTAGATCATTTTAACTTGGTTGAGTTTTTGTCCCTACATATCATTGATCATATAAAAAAAAGTATTAAAAACGTTTGGCAGTAGTTAGTAAATTTTAAACTTACAGTTTTCTATATCTTCATTCAAAGTATACAACTTTTCAATTTTACAAGCGGAATTATTTTTGAACTCATTTCCCTAGTAAGGTAAAAGTAGATATTCTGATCGAAATCTCAGTAAAAATGTTTTGCAGCAGGTAGTTTTCTATGAATATTTCAAATTAAGTTCATCTTTAAACTTGTGTGCCATATGCCAATTCAAATACCTGAAAAAAAAAACTAACATTAAAACAGTCAAGAAAGTAAAATGGTAATTACATGCATTTATTTGTTACTGTCATTTAAATGTATTAATGCAATACTAAAACGCGACAAAGCAAATCAAAAGTTATTCTAAACAATAACTAATATTCAGATAGAGATCCACATAATTTTATGTAATATATAAATATAATAATTCACAATGCCTAAGAACAAAATAATACTATAATTGGTATCTGTTCCGCAGTTTGTTGCTTCGGGTTGAGTCACAATAAGTTTTAACTTTTCATTCGTTCCCCTGTTAATATTTTCCAAAAATACAAGTTATCATGAGCTTTAATATTAAAAAGAGAATATAATTTTAGGAAATGTGTATATTTCGGTAATCATTTCATCAAGAAATGAAAGTTTTAACTAACATTTCGAAGTACAGATGATATTTGTTTGTTGAAAAGTTTATTTCTAGATAAATTATTACCCAAGTATACACATTTCCCAAAGTTACATTCTCTTTTCCATACTAAAGCTCATGATGATTTGTATTTGCAAACTATGTGGCAAAAATTTGCAATTGCATATAAAATTTTAGCAGCATTAAGAATTCATCAGTTTCAATGAGATTATATCAAACATAATACGCATATGGCAATAAAAGTAATTATAAACAAACTAAAAGACGTTTAATACCATTCATATAAAAGATGAAACGTTTTTTCTTTTGTAAAAGATTTTAGTTGAACATACATTGCAACTTCAGAAATCCGCCACTACATCTTACCACGGCACTAGTGCTATCTAGCGGAACTAATGGTAACCAAATCCTATTTATTCGAATTTAAAATTCGTACCCAGTGAAATTATTAAAATTATTAACACCCTAATTCGCATAATTTAAAATTATTGTTCATATTAGTTTTTAGTTCTGATCTGAAAAAGTGATGGTTTTACTACAATTGAAATGGGGAGGGGGGTCCGTGTATAAACGGAGGTTACGGAAGTAAAAAACTGTTATCTTATTAAATAAAATATAAAACAAAACCTTTATTAACACACGCGTTAATATTAAAACATATGTAAGTATATAATATACACTGCAACAATCCTCAAATATTTCTGTTTTGAGGAGAAAAGATTTGCCCAGGGCCAGGATCACTATCAAAATAATAATTAATAAATATAACAATCCTCATTTTATATTAAAATGGTAGTGTAAAATTTAACTCCGGATCTTAGTGACGATGTATTTCGATGATATAGGTATCGATAGTCATGGAATATTAAGATGTGGCGAATCCCCACATTGAGATTGTTACAATCTGTCTAAACTTAGATGAAAATAGCAAAAAAAGAACTAATGGCTGTCGAGGTGAGCCGGTTCAAGTTTGAACTTGACTTCGAAATCCTTGAAAGCTCCTGCGTTTTTAAGCTCCACTATACTCTACTTCTATAAATGTACGTATACTTTACTCTACAACTAGCTATAATGTGTACAGGTTATAATGTGGTTAATTTTTTTCGGTACTTGTGTATTAGCCGGTCTGCATGAAACTTGCCTCCTTATCTTAACATCTTCTTATCACTCGCCTCATTTGAGTTATTTGTATGCGCGTTATTATATTGTTTTTTAAAGGGTTTTTGTCTTTAGGAATAGACATTTTTAAAAGAAGCTGTGAAATACTTCTAGAAGTTCGGGATAATTCCAAACACGAAATAATGTCAAAAAGGTCATCAAATAGATTCGACAAGGTATTTTACAAGAAATTAGGTCCTATCAGTGTTCAGGTTATAAACAATGGCGGATAACAGTCCCTGCAGACCGGCTAACACACAAGTACCGTTTTTTCTACAGTCTACAGGTTTTAATATAAATTTTTTCTATTATTTTTTTATTTGTTCTTATAACTTTTTTAACTTCTTATTACCTCCTTTCCAGAAACTTGAGCCAAGAAAAAAAGGAAATCCTATTAAGCATTTTAAGTTAGTTTATCTTAAAAGGTTATCATTGATCTTAAAAGACTGATTAATCTAAACTACAGATAAAAACTTGTTCAAAATTCTTATCAACTTGAAAATAAAAACTCCATATTAATTATATTTCACAACCAATAAAATGTTTTTTTTTTATATCTCTGATGATATTATTTACATTGTTGTTTAATAGTTTTATAATTGCTAAATAGAGTGAGCTAGCATCGCACCCGAACTCAGGCACATTAGAATCGACTTTAGCTAAACAAAAGGTCACAGGAAGCGACTGTTAGGCATAATGAGTGAAGTCATCTTTTATATCTTTCAGACGGTCAACCGTTAACTGAGTCTGTCTATTTTATTATTATGTAATAATAATAAATCATCAAGATGTATTATTATTACATCTTGATGATTTATTACAAGAAGTTGTTAAAATAAGAATTACGCCATGATTTGGCAATTAGCAAAACTTTATCGATGACAAATTTTCAAAACTGGGAATACCAGAGTTGAAAATTCATCTGTAAATAATCGTAGTATTAGTATATTTCATGTCATGAGCCAGATTTCGATGAATTAGTCAATGATGTAACATGTACAGGACAATGAAACATGATAATTATTCTTAAAGGTCATGTTGTATTTAAAAACCCTGCTGGGGCTCACCCAGCCTCTGTTATAAGTTTGTTTGTTTGTTCATTTAACGTCACTTTATGCTGCTATGGCTAATCGGACGATGCTACTGTGGGAGCTCTAAATTTTGCCTATCCAGGTTTAATTAGGAAAGGGATTTTTAACGAGTAACTGACATCATACAGGCTCGGGACCCCCATTTAACGTCCCTTCCGGAGGACGGCGTAACTAAGGATTTTTTACTCCCTTAAAAAAATCCTAGGGCCACCTGCCGGGCTACGACCCCGCGATCTTGGGCTTAGTAGTATGTTACGCTAACCACTAGACCACAGGTGACCTTCTGTTATAAGTAACATTCCTCTAAAATAGGGGTCACGATCACGAATTAATTTATTGAAGACATTTAGTTAATAAGGCTTAATAAGATATTGCGCAAAATATTCCATCCATAAAAGGATGAGACGAATGGTTAATTTAGAAGGTGCAGAAGGTTCCGGTTTCAAATCTGGCTGTGGCAGAAACATTATTCAATCTGTTAACAGCCACGGAGGGACCCTCAAGAGATCTACAGACCCTAATGGTTCTCATCCAGCATCTACAAATGGGTAATCTTGGTGGTTGAGCCTAATGTACAAATCACCTCCCTGCACAACCGTTATCCCGGAAACAGTACAAGCTTACAATCTTGTACATGAATACAATTACAAACAAGTACAGTGATGCATGAATTGCAAAGAATGCTTCGGTAAATATATTTGAACGTTAGAGTATTTAAGGTTCAGATGGGCTTGTAAAGCTATTGGGCTTAGTAATGAACGAATTCCTGAAATGTTAATAAGCTCCACTAAAAGTTTTATGTGTAAACGGAGGAAAATTAATAATAACAATAAATTCTTTATTTATTCTGGGACAAGTCCCTTTAGAATAACAATACAGTTATGTAGGGTATTATTATGTCTTAGACTATATTAATATAGGGTATTATAATGTCTTATTAAATGAGAAAGAATTAATAGAAAAAAAAAGTTGCGAATTACCTACAGTGATAACGAAAAAGAAAACAGAATACAAGAAATTCAAACTAATAGAAATAAGATTACAATAATTATATATAGAGAAACAATAGATAGTTACATATGTATGCAAATTACAATGTCAAGTAGAAACTAAGAAAACAGAAAATGAAACAAAAATATGAACAATATCAACTAATATGGTATAACTGGTTTTTAAAAATATCTAACTGGATGTGTGAAGCGTCAATATTATAAATATACTTATATATAAATAAAAAAACATCATTCATTTATCAGTTACAAAATTTTAATCTGAAAACTGGGTATGTTATTTTATAATCACACACACAAATGTACATAAAAAAACATCATTCCTTCATTCGAATGAAGAGAACTTTAAGTCAAAACTGATCCCACTACTATTTTCGATTTTTTGGGAATTGTAGGGATAACAGGTGACGGAATATGCGGGATTTAAAGGCTGGGAGATTATTGGAACGAAGAATGGAAGAAGGTATAGAGTTCCAAAGGGACGAGGATAGGATAAGGAAAGCTCTATCAAAATCAGTTGTTCGGTGGGATGCTGTATATAGGTCTGAGAGCCGAGAACGGGTGTTACGGGAGTGGACCTAGGTTTTGAATTTAAGGAGATCGGAGATGTGCGATGGTCGGCGGGATTGGATAACTTGGTTAAGAAAGGAAGTTAGGAAGTTCTTACGGCGAAATAAAGTGTAAAAAGGGTTGAGCCTAATGATTCGTGGGCGGAAGTTTGTGGAGATTGTTGGTATCGGCATCGAGCCTTTGGGTTCGCTAAGCCTTATTATCATTATTAGTGAATATATTTGCTACATATTTATTTCAAAGTCCTGCCTGAATTTTTACCAAGCCTATAGCACCAACTATCGAATAGAACACGAACCAAACAGTCTGATAACTCGACATTGAAATGGGCGTCCTTGAACACATCCACGAGTTGGTCAAGTCTATTTGTGCAGTCGTAGGCGAACATAATGTTTATGAACAGATGTCTCGTCATTATTTACACAGATGTTTTTAAAAAACAATTCCTAGATTGAAAACTGTCAGTTGTTTATTTTCTTTACCGGAAAAATTGAGATTTTATAATTTATTTGGCAAAAATTAGCCTAATTCCAAATTAAAACTTATGGCCATCATGATCTACAGAATCTACTACAAATACATAATGATATATCGATGTAATAGTTCACATATGTGTGTTATGTGCCGAAAACAAGATTTTACAGGAGTCAAATTTGATAATAATTTAACACAAGAAATACAGTTCAAGTTTAAGCACACAATATATTTTTGTAACCTTCAACAGCTTCTCTATTAATTTTACATCGACATATGATCTATGACTTCCTGATCACAACTTTACAATATTATTAATACAGCAAAACCCATTTTTGAAACATTTGCTCTTAACACATTTGTGACCTAAGGCATCGAATCTGCTATGAACTTAAAATTAATAATAATACATGAATAACAATCGTTAAAAAGAAGATGAAAAAGGCAACTCGATTATTGATATTGTTATTTTTATTTATTAAAAAAGCCTCAGTGGTAGTTGTTTACAGTGGTAGTTGCCGTGCTGGGTTCAAATCCTTGCAGACTTTTACTTAATTTTTTAACAGCTGAAGATCGATCGTATGGGATCTGGGACCCTCCTGGGGCTCACCCAGCCTCTATAAAGTGTACAATATAACGAAAACCATCATCAAATGCAAGTATAAAGTTAAGCCTATCTAACGAAATAGCAGTTTGATATTCAGAGTCCCTAAGACTGCGCAGTTAGCAATGATCCACTCAGCTGTTTAGGGACTCCCCAGCTGGGGCAAAGGAGATCAATGTCCTTTACAAGGTTATCCAGATAAATAATGAATAATTAACTATTCAATAATATTTATATATACATATAAGTTTAGCGTAACACATAAATGGTAAAGTTCCATTTACAACTAGATTTAAATCTCAAAAATCACAGAAAAAAAAATATCTATTGACAATAATAAAAAAAAGAAGAATGCAGAGTATACATGGCCATTCCATAAAATATTTTAAGATAAAAAAAGTAAGGTTTAAAAGTGAAACAAAAACAAAAAAATAATTCTAACAAGAAGCCTCCTAATCTAAAAAATAATATAAAACATAAAATCAGTCGATATTTCGCCAATTTAGAAATCAACGGGACAAAAGGAGAATAATAAAATTGAAGATAAATAAAAACAAAGAAATAAGGAAGGTTACAACTGTGAAAGATTTAATAAAAACAGCTGATAGTTTAATAAACAAATGCACGGTGCATCTATAAAAGTACCAATGTAATTAAAAATAAAACAACAAATAATAAAAGAAAAAAAACAGTAAAAGTACTGGTCTGAATTAAGAATATTCTTTCAATAATATATTCGTAATGTTTAGAGATATTTAGTATTTTTCATTAAATAACATAATGAAATGTTTTAATGTTTTACTTTTTAATTTTAGATTGGTTTTACAGATAAAAAAATATATTTATAGATCATAAAAAAAAATGACTTAATATTATTTCATTGCATTCTCTTTATAGAAAGAACTAAGTCCCGAAATAGAAATATCGGAATAAGATGTAGTTTGTTTTATTTTTTAAATCATAGATTCCATTTTATTTTTCATTTAAATTCGAAAAAATGCTAAATTTCGTGTAACGACTTAAATAGATCAGGAACAGTGGCTTTGTGATTTGCCAATTTATAAAAATATTTATAATTTAACTGATCGAGTAAAGCAAAAGACTTAATAAAAAGTAGTCCCTAGATCCGTTGCTAGGCAACACTGATAACAGGTTACACAAATTTTAATTTTGAATAAAAGAACATTAAATAAAAATATATATTTTTTAATATAATTTATAGAGAATATATTAAGCCTCTTTTATCTTTTATTTCTTTATTAATATTCAATAGTGTTCTATAAATAAACATAACATTAAATCTGAAATATAGTTGATAAAAGGGAATACTTTGCATGAATTTTAAAACTGTCATTTACCAGATGATTATGAGGATATAGGAATCGTGATTCGTGCTAAGATACATCTATCAAGGTTTTTACTACCATCTTGTAATACCGAAAACATTTTAACATTAAGATTTCAACGGAGATATATCTGTGGCCCTGTGCATAATGGACTAAGTCAAATTTTGTGAATTTCAAGCTATTTACTTAGAAACGTATTTTTTTTTATTTTTCCTTGTGTCTAACACGCTAAGTGTTCCGTCCATTGCAATGAAGGATATTCCTTTGTGAATTGTGGGCTGATACTCCAATCTTGAACTTAAAATAAGTTCAGAAAAATTACGATTCTAAGTAGATAGGTTGAAATTTACAAAATTCGACTTAGCCCACTATGAACAGGTGCCACAGATATTTTGTACTAAAAAATTAGCGATAATTTAAAAAATACATAATGGTGTAGACATAGTTTTTGATTTATTCCCAATTTTTTGAGCCATGGTAATGTAATAGATTTACTAGAAAGTTATATTTTGTCCACATATGGTTAAAAAAACAACCCATGAAGGGTCTTGGATTCAGTACATTGCAGAGACTGTAATGTTTCTTGGACTACGGTTGTGCAGGGAGGTGATTTGTCCAAGACCACACTCAATCGCAAAATTTCCCCTTATTTTGGGTACCCAATTTATGTCTGGGTGAGCCCCAAGAGGGTCCAATACCCTATAGGATCTCTTCCCGGCTGCTAAGAGATTAAAAGGTCTGTCAAGAGGGGGATTTGAGCCCCTGAGTTTCGGCACCGTAGGTAACTCACCGCTCTACCAATGAGCTACTCATCTTCCTTTGTATTGACTTGTCTAAAAGTTGACTAGTTATTTTTCCTACTGCATTCTTATTCCGAATCAACAATTCGAGATTTTCTTCGAAATATGAAGACTGAAATCAAATTCTCATTATGATGCTTAAATTATATATATGCTCAACAATGACTGTAATTTAAGTTGTATACAATTCCTACTGCTTGACCGAGTACCAATATCCATCGATGGGAATTGCAAAACAAGATAAAAACATATTATCTCAGACCACAAGATTCGTTATTTTTCCTGATCGCCGTATAATGTCTTAGATGGGAAAATTATATTGTTAACGCCAGGCGATTCTGTCTGAACTCTTCACTATGGTTTTGTGGTTCGAATAAAATACTTTAAGATGAATAATGTTTTCTTCTGTTTAATTCAGGAATCCTTCATGGTCATTTATTATTTGTATTTATTCAACTAATTGTATTTGCTTTTTATATTTGTATAACTAACTATATTTGCCGTGTAATCGCCAATCGTTTATGGATTTAAGTAGGATCAAAAGAAGAATCACGAACACATGGGTCTTAGTAAATAAAATTATTAAGTTCAATTATTATTATCATTGGAGAACGGAGATAGTTGGGGGGTGCAGTAAAAAAAAATACTAAATAAGTACTAGACTTAAATTTTGTTAGTGCCGACGTTTCGACCAACAGTGTAGGTCATCTTCAGGGCGATTTGGAGAGACAAGCCGTTGGGTGTACCGGCTAACTAACTATTCTTAGTTAACTAACTAACCATCCACTTCCATTGTTAGTTAGCCGATACAACCAACGGCTTCTCTCTCCAAATCGCCCTGAAGATGACCTACACTGTAGGTCGAAACGTCGGCACGTACTAAATGTAAGTCCAGTACTTATTTAGTGGTTTTTTTTTACAACACCCCCCAACTATCTCCGTTCTCCATTTTATCATCCAGTCAACTATTTTTCTCTCATATTATTATTATTATTTGAGCATTAAGAATCAATATAAGGTATCTATTCCGCAGATTGTCGCTTCTAAATGAGTTACAAGTTTTTATGGAGAACGGAGATAGTTGGGGGGTGCAGTACAAAAAAACACCAAATAAGTACTAGACTGTTGAAAAGTCCCTTTCTAGATGAAATGATTACAGGAGCGTACACATTTCCTACATTACATTCTCTTTTCCAAAGTAAGCCCATGATAACTTGTATTTTGGAAAATCTTAAAAGGGAAACGAATAAAAATTTAAAACTTTTGTGACTGAACTCTAAACAACAGCTTTAGGAATAATTACCGGGTACCTCAGTGCTTGAGTGCGTACGTGCATAGTCTCTATACATACTGAACTCAAGACAGTTGGATTCTAACAGTACAGTTTTTTCTTTTCCTAATTTGCTTTAATGATAAATTTTAAATAAAGAAATCTTACTAATATTAAAAATGTGAAAGTTTGTCTCTCTTTCACGCAAAAACTACTGAACGGATTTGGATGAAACTTTACAGTAATATAGGTTATACATCAGAATAACACATGGGCTATAGCAAGCGCGGATTTAGAGGGGCGCACGGGAGCAGGTGCCCCCCCCCCCCCGACAGTTTTATAGGAACTGTGGAGAATCCATAATAGTACATAATTAAAGGCAAATCAGGAATTTAGCATCTTGAAATTTGCAGATAGGTCCTTTGTATGATTTAAGAAAGAAATTTGGATAATTCCACCCTTAATATAATAAGGTTTCAAAGGTTGTATGGAATCCGTCAGTTTTGAAGTTAGACATCTGAAATTTTGTACGAGTAACCTATTGTGAAAAAAATTAAATTATATAAATAATCAAATTATTTATTATTTTAAATTATTGTTAAAAACCACTGTCAAGAAACTTTATGCGGTAGTCCAAATTCTATGCGAGCGAAGCCGCGGGCACAAGCTAGTATTAAATAAATGTAAAAATAATTCATCATGGCAACTTATCTCTTGTGCGTACGCGATTTCGACTTTTCCTGTTCAGATAGTTTATTTCTTAGTGTAACGGTAGTTGAATACGCAATTCACAGAAACCACTCCATATTCCGATATGCTGAGTCACTGGGGCCGTTTTCAATTTTATTTCGTTTTTTTTTTAAACCGGCTTTTTATATCATTTTACCTCCTTTACAATGAGTATGATTTGCTAATTATTGAGTAAACTAGTTTTAATTTACTAATGTTGTAAGAAGAAAAGTATTAAACTATATCTTTTTTCCGTATACTACCTAACCTTTACCACTACAACCCATGAAGGTCCAGTACATGCTAGAGACTGTACTGTTTTTAGGACAAGGGTTGTATAGAGAGGTGATTTGTCCCAGATTTCACTTCCACGTTAAGTTCACTATTTTTGGATACTCACATAATAGAGGCTGGGTGTGCCCCAGAAGGGTCCATCCGTGGCTGTCAAAAATTAGATAATTTATATGTCACAGTCGGATTCGAAACCGAAACCTTCAGGATAGCAACTTGGCACTGTAAACTCTAAGTTATCACTCTCTCTAACGCAAGTACCAATTTTGTAAATTTAAAAAATGATTTTTTAATGCCAGTGAGACTGATGAAGTGAGATGTTGTGCAAATTGATCTATTAAATACGAATACTTCTACTGAAGTATGTTGGTATATAATGGATTTTAATAAGATAAGATCGACAAAAGAAACAAAGGGCTCAGAGCACCAGCTCAAAAAAAAAAAGGAGTTCCGAAAAAAATGAATATATATCACTCCTTCAAAAGAACGACATAACTCAAAAGTTGCCATTTTTGAGTTAAGCCTTCAGTAGCAATTGTATTGCTTGAAGCTTTTAAATTCAGTAACGACATATCTGATATTTTTATAAACATTTTATATATTTTTTTATTAATGTCATATTTTGAGTTGTATCATGTTTGAACTTGAAGTTATACATGAATAATGACAAAAGTTAAAATCAAAAAAGTTGATAGCTTTTAAAAATTTCCAAGTGTCAATAAAAGAATTTTAATGCCATCATTGCCATAGAAATGCTTTACTTTATCAGTTACCTTTTTTGTTTACTCACATATAACCTTCAATAAATATTTAATATATATAAATAAATATAAATATATAATATAAGCTCTAACTAGAACTCTGTACTATTTGAAAATTCAGACCGATGCAATAGTTATCGTATATCTTTCGCGCCCGATATCCTCCTTGTTCCAAAACCTGCCTCTCCACGATGTTCCCCCCCTCTGTGGAAACGCAGATAGCCTTCGACTGGCAGAAGGTGCAAGGGCACAGTCGCCAGTATACTTGAACTGACTGCGTGGAGTGCAACCTCCATCAGGAGCTCTCAAGTATGTAGTTTATTGTCAATTCATTGTTTTTTATTACTTTTTTATATTATCAATACAGCATAAATAACATGTTAATATATATCGATAATCATTGATAACACTTTTTTTATGGGATCTAAATCTTATCAGATAACGGTTTTCAAGTTGTTCGAAATTTTAAAAATGCGTAGTATTAACATTATTTTTAATATTTATTTATATTTTTATAAAACATTTAATATTTAAGTCACGAAAGAAAGATTTTAATTATACCTACATGTGAAATTCTCATAGTTTTTTTTCTTTCACAATTTAATATATTTAAAAAAATACGTTTAGGTGTATATAAAATAAAAATTATTTATATAATTATAATAAAACTTTTTATATAAAATTTATTTACAACCGGGTATAACTAATTTTAAAGTTTGAACCTATTTTTTCATAAACTTGAGTCGCAACAAATAAATTATTTGTCAATAAAACTATTATACCTATTTTTTTTTATTTATTGTTCTTTTGATGGTGATTATTTTTAAATATTTTTATTTTAAAGAGAAAAGATTTGTCCTGGCCGGGGTAATTATATTATACATATGAATATTACATACAGTTCATCGAATAGAAAGGCATTTATTTATTTATAAATTAATTGTGACCCGAGAAAGATTATAGGACATTTAGTAAACTTAGGTTATTAGGGATATAGATAAACATAGACACAAAGATTGAAAACACACAGAATCAACATCAACCTGTACCCTGGTACATTTTTGCACTTGATTACTATCAAGCTGAATCTTTGTGAATAGCTTCGTTTTGATGAGACGCCCAACAATTTCCTTAGCGAAAATTCTCGATTGTGGTAGCTAACAGAGGTAGCAAGGGTAAAATATGTCGATTTGATGATTCTCCAAAGTTTAAGGATAACGTACCACGCAATTTGTAGGACAATATGACTGTTAAATTATATAAATATTAACTAAGCAAAAAAAAATCAGCAGGTTAGTAATCATTTTTGATGACCTATCGATCAACATGTATCGATAACGAGGTCATCAAAAATGATTACTAACCTGCTCATTTTTTTTTTTTACTTAGTTAATCTTACTAATATTATAAATGTGAAAGTTTGTATGTTTGTCTCTCTTTCACGCAAAAACTACTGAACGGATTTGGATTAAACATTACAGTAATATAGGTTATACATCAGAATAACACATAGGCTATAGCAAGCGCGGATTTAGGGGGGGGGCGTACGGGTACACGTGCTCCCTCCCCCCCACAGTTTTTTGGGTATTGTGAAGCATCCATTATAGTACATAATTAAGGGCAAATCACATGATAATAGTTATTAAAATAACGGAAAGAAAATGAGTGAAACTATTTGTTTTGATATCCTACTAATCTTACTAATATTATAAATGTGAATGTTTGTATGTTTGTCTCTCTTTCACGCAAAAACTACTGGTCGGATTTGGATGAAAATTTACAGTATTACAGGTTATACATCAGAATAACACATAGGCTATAACAAACGCGGATATAGGGAGGGGGGGTGACGGGGGTACATGGGCCCCGACAGTTTTTTAGGTATTGTGGAGAATCCATTATAGGACAAAGTTAAAGGTAAATCACATGATAATAGTTGTTAAAATAACAGATAGAAAATGAGTAAAACTATTTGTTTTGAGATCCTACTAATATTACTGATATTATAAATGTGAATGTTTGTATGTTTGTCTCTCTTTCACGCAAAAACTACTGAACGGATTTGGATTAAACATTACAGTAATATAGTTTATACATCAGAACAACACATAGGCTATAGCAAGCGCGGATTTAGGGTGGGGGTGACGGGGGCACGTTATATTACGTATATTTAGAAAAAATAATTAAATTATTTATTTTAAATGATTTTTCACGAAACTTTGTGGCAGAACAAAATCCACGCGAGCGAAGCCGCGGGCATAAGCTAGTAATTATATAATTTAACAGTCATATTGTCCTACAAATTGCGTGGTACGTTATCCTTTAATTTTGGAGAATCATCAAATCGACATATTTTATCCTTGCTACCTCTGTTAGCTACCACAATCGAGAATTTTATCACAGGAAATTGTTGGGCGTCTCATCGAAACGAAGCTATTCACAAAGATTCAGCTTGATAGTAATCAAGTGCAAAAATATACTATATATACATGTATTGAAATTTTACTTTTTAATTGTAATAGGAACCTACTATATTTAATTTTTAATATTTCTCTCTACTATATAAACAAGTGTTTATTGGTGTAATATTTTATCGGCGTTGCCTAGCAACGGATCCAGCAACGGAACTACTTTTTGTCCACTTCTACAAAGTAAGAACTAAACTGAACTTCGATTACTATAATAATATCGACTATGTCACTACTAAAACGTTAAGTAGCTGCTATTGTAAAATTAAATGGACTGTTGTATTGTTTGTAAAACGAAGGTTGCTCCAGCGTATAGCGGGTAGGGACACCAGTCTCCCAAGGAATTAAGAAGTACTTATCCAATAATTAACTAGTAAAATTATAAAATACTTAGTAAAACTTTTGAGTGCATTAGAAGTTCAGTCAGAGAATTATTAAGTGGATTACAATAATAAATACAACACATGATTTTCCTTTACACACTTTTTAATTATAATTAGATAGGTCAAAAAGTAAACCTGAATAAAATTAAATACAAGTACAATTAAATCATTAATTAATTAAATCAGTAAAATTATCTATACATGTAAAATGCTTTGTCCTGAATGACTGACTGACTGAGGAATCAGCGCAGAGCGTAAACTGCTGATCGTAGAGGCCTGAAACTTGGAGCGTGTGTTCTTTGTATGACGTAGGCATCCGATAAGAAAGGATTTTCCGAAATTCTATTCCCAAGGGGGTGAAAAGGAGGGCAACGTATGTATGCTTGCTCGCGTGTTTCTTACTCGCAAAATCTACATATTTTGCTGAACAAAACAAGTCAAGTAACAAGGTTCACTTCTCGCTGCTGCCGTACGACAAGTGAAACCGTTATACTAAGTAATCCTTTTAAATAAATTCAATAACATTACATACTAATCCTTTACTGGCACGAACAACAGTAAACTCCGGTCCGTCCCGTTTGTTAATTAGTGCCAATGTATGTTCCACGGCTGTGCTGATCCGTCTGTGATGAAATTTGATATGGATAATCTCAAGCCTGGGGAAGGACATAGGCTACTTTTTATCAACACACCACACAGGCGAAGTTTATATAAAACTGTAACCTGATTGACTAACACACCCAGCGGTCAACGCACAGCAGAAACCACTGAACTTAGCATCTTGAAATTCGCTGATAGGTTCTATGCGTAGCTTAAATGAGCACTAATAAAGGAATTTGTATGGAATCCGTCGGTTTTGAAGTTAGACATCTGAAATTTCCGATGTATGAGAAACTTATAGTTTAAAAAAATTATATCTATTTAAAATGATCCGTCACGAAACTTTATGTGGCAGAACAAATTCCACGCGAGCGAAGCCGTCGACAAAAACTAGTTTACTATAAAAATACAGCATTAGAATAAAAATAATACAATACATGCAATCCTTGATGGCCAAAACCGAGAAGAGAACGAAAATGCAGCAAAATATAAAAACAAAATTAAAGGTAAGATTGCTAAAGAAAAACCCTGTCTGATTTTCACAATTTGATTGAGTTAAAAATGAGTTTGTTTGTTTGTTTGTTCATTTAACTATGGCTAATCGGACGATGCTACAGTGGGAGCTCTAAATTTTGCCTATCCAGGTTTAATTAGGATAGGGATTTTTAACGAGTACCTGACATCGTACAGGCTCGGGACCCCCGTTTAACGTCCCTTCCGAAGGACGGCGTAACTAAGGATTTTTTACTCCCTTAAAAAAATCCTAGGGCCACCTGCCGGGCTAATTAAAAATGAGTTTTTAAGTAGTTAAAAAATAAAACTGTTAATATTGCATTTAAAAATTATTTGTTTAAAATTATCTAAATATATACAAGCTCTCAATTTACAGTTTGCCAATTCCAAACAAAATCTTATATATCATGATAGAAGTACTGCAAACCAAAGTTGAGAAGCATTCTAACAATTACATAGATATTTACATAATATGTAGATTCTTCTTTTGTTTTTAGTTAAATTCTATTTTAGTTAAATCGCTAATCGGACGGACGCTTCATTGGGAGTCCTAAGCTGTGCCTATTCAGGCATACTTAAGATAAACAACTTTAACGAGTACTTGAGTACATGGGACAGGCTCGAGACCACCTTTTTACTTCTCTTCCGAAGGACGGCATGACCTAGGTTTTTTACTCCATTCAAAAAATCTTGTGAGCACCAGCGGAGCATACTATTACAGACACAATAGGATAACGTTCTATGGACACTTAAAAAAAGCAGAATGGACTTATATTGAAAACTGATAATGGGCAAAATATTGAGTAAGTAGATTGTGAAAAAGACATTAAAATGGCTAAAGGTCCCTCAGGCTGGGATTGAAGGACGTTCTTCACTTAGGAAAGAACTTCAGAATGCTCAAGGCTGTCAAGAAAGAACAAAAAGAAAACCAAGCACAATTTGGATAGAAGAAAGAAAGCAAAAACAGAAGGGACTAATTACAGAAATATGGAGGAGGAGAAAAAGGCTGTAATGATTGTAATGATGCCAATAAATTGAAATTTAATGTTGAAAGCGGTTAGTTGCTACAAATTCAGCTAAGTAGAGTGCAATTTACTAGACTAGTGAATTAATGACTACTCAGCCCTGGCGCCATGCTTCGATAACATGCCCATAATTAAGTTTATAACATTTAACAAAATGCATTTATTGAAACTTACAACTGTATATTTCATACATCAAGTAAATATAATGAAAGATAAAGGCAAGTAGAGAAACTACCCAGTGCTAGTACTCAAATAAAAAGTTCAACTTAGGTCACGAGGCCATCTTCTTTTCAGAGGCCTCGGAGGATTATCAGGAATTGAAGAGGTTGCGAGGTTTGGAACTAGTGGGTTTGAGTAGAATTGAAGTTTGTCATGAAAAGATTGATGTCGGATTCGAGCCAAATCAGCAACATATGGGACTTTAAGGTCATAATGAATTACATTGTTCGTAACAAAGTAAGTAGCATTGAGGATTTTATGAAGGATTTTGGATTGTAAGGATTGAATACGAGAGGAATTCGATGGCTTAGTGGAGTGCCATAGCTCTACTCCGTAAGTCCAGATGGGTCTAAAGATGTCGTGTGTAAGAGTCTTTTGTAATTAATTGGGAGCTTAGAGCGTTTGTCTAGTAAAAATTAAGCAGTCTGAAAAGGGCGAGCTGTTTCTTATCGTTTCAGTCTAGTATGAGGATTCCAAGACAAGCGTATGTCCAAAAAGTAAAGAGTGTTTTGTAATTATTCTGTAAAGTCAACAACTTATCGACGACTATCACATACAGACGACTATCACATTATTTAATCTGTTAAACATCTACAGACCCTCCAGTGGCTCATCCAGCCTCCATAAAGTAGGGGAAAACCTTGCGGTAAAGTCTATTGAAAGATGAGAAAATCCCAATACAAACGTTGTCCAAGAAAAAGTACAGTCGTTGTTCATTTAACTGCATGCTGCTATGGCTAATCGAACAATGCTACAGTGGGAGCTCTAAATTTCGCTAAAAGCGAAGTGGTAGTGCACTGAATTGCCATGGCAGCGAAGTGGCTCAGTGGTAGAGCACTGAATTGCCATGCCGAAGGTCCTAGCTTCAAATTCCGCTCGCAGGCAAACTTTTATTTAATCTGGATGTAGGGCCCTTCTGGAGCAAACCCAGCCTCTAAAAGCGGGTACCCAAAATGAAGGGAGAAATCTGGCGAGTGATCTAGGACAAATCACCTAACAGCACAACCCTTGTCCTAGAGACAGTACAGTCTCTAGGTTTTTTTACGTTTTAGGCACATTTTTTTTTTTTTTTTTTTTTTTTTTTTGGCATTGGATTCTTTCTTTCATCCATACAGTCAGCTATGTATTAATTTTGTGCACTTTAGATGCCAACAGCACGCGGTTTTTCCCCAGATGGTTAACGCCTGTTTTTCCCAGGCGGTCACCCATCCAAGTGCTAACCACGCCCGACGTTGGTTAACTTCGGTGATCTGACGGGAACCGGTGTGTTCAACGTGGCATGGCCGTTGGCGGCAGTACATACTTATAGGCAAATCATGTGATGATAGTTGTTAAAATAACAGAAATAACGTGAGTGAAACTATTGTTTTGATATTTTAATAAACCTTTCTATAAATACTACAAATTTATTTCTAAGTTAGTGTTGATTTTTTTGCCCGCCTGCACGTTGTGCCCCCCCCAGAAAAAAATCCTGGATCCGCCCTTGGTTTTAGTTATAATTAGGATGGAGATCTTTAGCGAGTACCTGACATAGAATAGCCTCGGTTTTATGTCCCTTCCGAAGGACGGTATAGCTATGGACTTTTTATTCCCTTTAAAAATTCTAGGGCCACCTGCCAAACTACTGTTGTTATGCTAATCACTATACTACAGTTCAGTCTCTATCATGTACTGAAACCAAGACCTCGCATGGCTTGAAGTGGTACAGGAAGTTTTATCACAATGTAAACATGTATATGAGTAAGTAGCCTTAGGGATTTAAGAGGAAAAACCCACACACCCATACTTAAACCAAACAGTAATTACATCGTTATTAACGGATATCGATTAAATACAACCGGATGATGCGGTTTTCCTGTCATGTTTTCACTGAACCAATGAGCGGCGCTTCTCCTTCCGGAAGTGCCATCTGAATTTCTCCCAATGGCCATGAGATCTCGTTTAGTTCTCTTGTTTTATTTGTTTTTGTTTTGGGCGAATGCCTAAAACTCCGCCATGCCATCAGCGCAAAAGGTCCCGTCTTTTCCTGTTATTAATTGAAACACATTTACCAGTAGTTCTGTGAACAATGAGCCTCGTGGGCTAATTCAAGGATTTTTATTACACGATTACAACACAAAATTTTACGTTACTTTTACACGTTTTCAAACTTGTAAATACAATGGCGGATCGAGAAATTTTTCGCCAAAAAACAGTATCGAACCTGTGTATTAGTTCCTTCGCTCAAACCCTCAGAATCTTAAAGGCTTTGTATAAATTCCTTTACTCTACATTATAAGGGTACAACTGTAGAATACTTCACCTGTGGTGTAGTGGTTAGCATAACTAGGCCCACGTTCGCGGCTTCACAGCCCGGTAGGTGGCCTTGGTTATTCCGTCCTTATGAGGAGACGTAAAATGCCGTCCGTGTCAGATAATCGTAAAGATCCCTTTCCTAATTAAACCTGGATAGGCAAAATTAAAGACTCCCTCTGTAGCATCGTCCGATTAGCCACAGCAGCATAAAGTGACGCTAAATAATCAACATATACTTCCTTCCTACGTTTCGGTCCACCCTTCGGACGTTAGTAATTTTTACAAAAAACAAATGGTCTTTCAGGCGATATGTTACATCCAGTGCCACGGGGCGAATGCTTCACTAGCGCACAGGCTTCCCCCCATTGGGCTCGATTATAAGCCCTGAAGAAGAACAGCAATGTGGGTAGAAACGTTGGATTTCCTTTAAACAGCTCTCCCAATTTAAGTGATTTTTTTTTTACCTCCATCAGGAACATTTTTTTCCTCAATATTATTTCTATTTCATAATCAAGGATTTTTATTACTCTAAAAACCGATTATACAAGTATTCTCTCACTATCGATAGATATAAGTGAACCAAACAAAGGATGTTGAACACATGGAATTAAAGCCAACTCGCTAAGTTCTTCAACTCAACAACTTGCCGCATTCCGCTTCCTTTGAAAACGATTTAATTAAATGTTAGGCTTTGTTACAATTTAAAGAGATCGAACTAAAGTCCAGTAACTTCATGTCAAGTTATGTTCCTATTCGGCTGTTCCTCCACTTTAATAAATCTAAAAGTCTGTCAGAGCTTATTGATTTGAGAAGTTATATTTTAATAAACCCTAGTGCTATTATTAAAGATAAAAGGACTTTTCCCCGTTTGTTTTGAAGTGAAAAAATATTAACATTAGAGTTATTAAAATCCAGTAAGAAGTGAAAAACGTTGTTGTTCAAGTGATAAAAGATTAGAGTTTTCATGTAATGAAAATATTTGCATATTTAAAATATCTTCAAAAATTAAAAGTTGACCGTATAAACATGGATAAGAAATTAGTCCGGATGAAGTTCGGCATATAAGTGAAACTATTTATCAAAAACCAACATGTTGAGTATCTGCTGTTCTGTCTTATCATGATGTTCAGATCCTAGGGGAAACCTACCTGCTCAGAGACCCTTAATCGATTTATTTACATATTTCTAGCATTCTAAATCGTGTCAAATATAACAAGATCGGCTATACAATATGAATTATTTACTTTGTCATCAGCCATTGTTCGACCTTGTATGATCTGCAAACCTTCTTGAGGCTCACCCAGCCTGTATAAATTTGATGCCCCTCATTAGGGGAGAATGATGGTTGAATATGATTTCGGCCAAATCTCCTGCCTGCACATCCGTTGGCTTATAAACAGTATCAAAGTTCTAAACCCTTCATGGGTTGTGTTGGTATATAGTATTAGTAAAATTTACTGGTCATACCATTAATTACTGGTATATAGTATTAGTAAATATTTACTGGTCATACCATTAATTACTGGTATATAGTATTAGTAAAATTTACTGGTCATACCATTAATTACTGGTATATAGTATTAGTAAATATTTACTGGTCATACCATTAATTACTGGTATATAGTATTAGTAAATATTTACTGGTCATACCATTAATTACTGGTATATAGTATTAGTAAAATTTACTGGTCATACCATTAATTACTGGTATATAGTATTAGTAAATATTTACTGGTCATACCATTAATTACTGGTATATAGTATTAGTAAATATTTACTGGTCATACTATTAACAGCTCCGGATAACCGGGTTATTCATTCAATTTTTTAGTATATTGCATTTTTAAAAGCGTTAAATTGTGGAGTTGATGAAGTGAGATTAGGAAACCAAACACGATACAGATACAGCGTTGGAACAATGATACAAGAAAGAACTGCCGTGAATTCCAACCTCCTCTAATCTTTAAAATACACACGAGGGGTTAAATGAGCCAGAACAAACATGTATGGTGTAGGAATTAGCAGAATACTACGGAAGCATTACCTACGATAATGTATCTTTATCATATGGTATAATGTATCATATTAATACTAATGGGAACTGGATAACACTGAATGTAATCTAAAAAATATCTGGGTAGCGAAAAGAGGAAAAAAATATTTTTTTAAATATACAATAGAGAGTCGAGTATACAAACGAACTGAGCGATATGTGATCCAGTGGTTGGTATAACAACCTACTAAGCTCAAGATCACGGTTTGTAGCCCGGAAGGTGGTCCTAGGAGTTTTAGAGGGAGTAAAAATTCCTTAGTAATGCCGTCCTTCAGAAGGGGCGTTATATGAGAGTACGATGTCAGGTACGATGTCAGGTACGATGTCTGGTACGATGTCTGGTACGATGTCAGGTACGATGTCTGGTACGATATCAGGTACGATGTCTGGTATGATGTCTGGTACTCGTTAAAGATCTCTATCATAATTATACCTGGGTAGGCAAAATTTAGGGTTCCCGCTGTAGTATCGTTAGATTAGCCAGTCGCTTAGTTTAATATTAAGCGTATGGAATTAAGTGAGCGCATCTGATTTTCGAAAGTTATGACTATAGAGAACTGTAAAAATGTATTGAAGCATAATATAATAAATATATGTGTATCATTTTAAAGACTATTTTACAAAATTTTCCTTCTACGCTTATCTCGATCTTCTTTTCAGACGCTTTGGAGGATCATCAGGAATTGAAGAGGTTTCTAGGTTTGAAACTAGTGGGTTTGAGTGGGAATGAAGTTTATTATGACAAGACTGATATCGGATTCGGGCAAAATCAGCAACAAATGGGACTTTAAGGCCATTATGGATTACTTTGTTCGTTACAACGTAAGGAGTGTTGAGAATTTTGAGGAGAGGAATTCGATGGCTTAGTGGAGCCCCAAAGCTCTATTCCGTAAGTCCAGATGGGTCTAATGATCATCATGGATATGAGTCTTTTGAAGTATTATTCTTAAATTATTTTTCGGAAGCCATGATAGTTCAGTGGGTAGGTGGCTGAGTTGCAGTGTTGAAGGTCCCAGATCCAAATCCAGTTGTAGAAAATAAATTATTTCTGTTAACAGAAATGGATGTACCTTATGGGATCTACAGACCTCTCTGGGGCTCATCCAGCCTCTATAAAGTAGGCGAAAACCTGGCGGTCGAAATCACCTCCCAACCCAACCGTTGTCCAAGAAACATTACAGTACAGTACTGTACAGTACAGTAAAGTACAGCCTATACTATGAACTGAACCCTTCATGGGTTGTAGTGGTACAAGTTTTTTAAAAACTATTTTGCAAATAACATGTTATGTTTAGCAATACTTGCATATTTTCTTCGAAATCTATTTACTCTTCGAGGATGTTCCCCGATTATCAGAATATTTTTCTTTCTCCCCCCCCCTTATTTTTTGTTTATTCATTTAGCGTCTCTTTATGCTACTCGGGTTAATCTGATCATACCTGACTCCGCGCACGCTAGAGACCCCCATTTTAGGTCCCTTCCAAAGGACGGCGTAATCGATGATTTGTAAATTCCTTTATAAAGGATCCTAAGGCCACCTGTCAGGCTGCAAACTCAGGACATTGGCATTATAGTTTTTCTCATTATCTACTCTAGCAACAGAATAAATTATTGTAATTAATAATAGTTTAAAGAGCTAAGCTTCAAATAAAACTCTTTATTTCAGTATTATTAACAATTATTAATTTGTATGTCACACAATGTGAATTTAACAATTTTGAGAATCGTATATTTTAGGTTATATACGGCTGGGGGCAGGTTACACATGGATTTGCCACTGTAATACAAATAAATAAAAACTATGTAATGATGAATTAAAAAATTAATATTAATTAATTATGGTCAGGTAATAACTATTGAATACAATAAAATAAATTAAATGGTAGAGGCAGTGGCAAATCCATTTCACACAAAATCGCCCACAAAGTCACCCGGCTGTTTATAACCTATACAATGCTATTTTACTCCCGTTACAATCGATTATCTGTCACAGATGTATCGAACCCTTGTTTCTTTGTTTGTTCATTTAACGTCACTTTATGCTGCCATGGCTAATCGGACGATGCTACAGTAGGAGCTCTAAATTTTGCCTATCCAGGTTTAATTAGGACAGGGATTTTTAACGAGTACCTGACATCGTACAGGCTCGGGACCCCCGTTTAACGTCCCTTCCAAAGGACGGCGTAACTAAGGATTTTTTACTCCCTTAAAAAAATCCTAGGGCCACCTGCCGGGCTACGAACACCTGCGATTTTGGGCTTAGTAGTTTGTTACGCTAACCACTAGACCACAGGTGACCTTTGTATCGAACTCTTATCAGAAAAGCATCTAAGTGCCTAACCATTGAAATAAATACTTCCGAGATATTGTGAAAATATTTGTGTATCTCGGATCGCAGGTAAATGCGGGTAATGACATAAAAGATCCATCGCAGAATTATGTCCTCAAATAAAGTTTCGTGAAAGATCATTTTAAATAAATAATTTAATTATTTTTTTAAAATATAAGTTATTCGTACATCCAAAATTTCAGATGTCTAACTTCAAAATTGACGGATTCTATACAACCTTTGAACCACAATTATATTAAATGGGAAACCGTTGGGGTGGAATTATCCAAATTTCTTTCTTAAACTATACAAAGAACCTATCTACAAATTTCAAGAAGCTAAGTTCCTGATTTGCCTTTAATAATGTACTATAATGGATTCTCCACAGTACCTAAAAAACTGTAGGGTGGCATGTGCACCCGTGCGCCCCACCCCATAAATTCGTTCTTGCTGTACCCTATGTGTATTCTGATGTATAACCTATATTACTGTAAAGTTTAATCCAAATCCGTTCAGTAGTTTTTGCGTGAGAGAGACAAACATACAAACTTTCACGTTAGTAAGATTTATGGCCCACTTTGCACCAAACGGAGGATAAGGACGAACGCTGAGTCAACAAGACTCTACAAGAGCCCAGATATTTTAAGGGCAATAAAAGTAGCCCAGCTTCGATGGCCACATAATTAAAATTACCCAGGATCAGATTGCTAAAATGGTCCTAGACGAAAGGGACAAGAAGAGGGGAAAAACCTCGGCTCTGATGGATCGATGGAGTGGCGGCGGATGCCAGGTCCATTTTGGGAATCCGCAATTGGAGAGCAGGAGCAACCAATAGAAGTATGTACTAGCGAACCAAGCTGCAGGAGGCCTTGATTCTCCACGAGTTGTAGCGCCACGGATGATGATGAGATATTATTTACTAACTACAAATAAACAATATATTCTCTTCCAAGAACTATTCCTGTCCACTTTTCCTCCAAGACATTTTTGTGGTCTCGGTTTCAGAGATTACGGGAAGCGATACCTATCACAATCGCTATCAATGTTTACTATATAATTATCTTATCGAATTTTTCGAGTATTCTCAATTTCATGACGTTATATAAATTTTTGCAATAAAGAAGTATTGTAAACTGCGGAATTTCCATGAATGGGAATAAAGTAAATAAAAGTATAAACAAATATTTAATATATTTATAAATACATATTATCCCCGGATGGATCCTCTGGAATCTCCCAGCACTATAAAATGGTATTCTTAATAGTGGGATAACTTGGAGATTGAGTCTCATCTCGTAAAAATCATCTCCCTGCCTAACAGTTGGCTTAGAAACTGTACTTAGGAGTTAACCACAGACGTTTCGAGTTATAGTTTTATAGAAATACTAGCTTATTTATGCCCGCGACTTCGCTCGCGTGGAATTTGGTCTGCCACATAAAGTTTCGTGAAAGATAATTTTAAATAAATAATTTAATTATTTTTTAAAAATATAAGCTACTCGTACATCCAAAATTTCAGATGTCTAACTTCAAAACTGACGGATTCTATTTCTTTCTTAAACCATACAAAGAGCCTATCTACAAATTTCAAGATGCTAAGTTCCTTATTTGCCTTTAATTATTTACTAAAACGGGGAGGGCACATGCCCCCGTGCCTCCACAGAAATCTGCCCTTGCTGTAGCCTATGATGTATAACCTATATTACAGTCAAGTTTCATCCAAATCTGTTGAGTAGTTTTTGCGTGAAAGAGAAACAAACATACAAACTTTCACATTTATAATTTTAGTAGGATATCAAAACAAATAGGTTCACTCATGTTCTTTCTGTTATTTTAACAATTATGATGATGTGATTTGCCTTTAATTATGTACTATAATGGATTATCCACAGTACCTAAAACCTGTCGGGGGGGGGCCACGTGCCCCCGTGCGCCACCCCCCTAAATCCGCGCTTGCTATAGCCTATGTGTTATTCTGATGTATAACCTATATTACTGTAAAGTTTCATCCAAATCCGTTCAGTAGTTTTTGCGTGAAAGAGAAACAAACATACAAACTTTCACATTTATAATATTAGTAAGAAGTAAGATTTATATCCATCCAGAGTGAATAAACGGTTAAGTCGAATCTTGTCCAGAGAGAGTTAACTGTATTGAGAGATCAATATAAGCAATAAATTCATTCCAAGCCATGCCAGACATATAAGCCATTTATTCGCCAGGTCTGTATATATATGTATGTGTGTTCAATACAATACTATACTGCAAGGGTTCCCAAATCGGGGGGGCGCGATACAAATTGAAAGTAAAAATAATTCTCACTTATATTTCTCTAAACAGTAATTCTTTATCTTCAATTAAAATTTATAATAGTATACCATCTGGTTTCTGACGGTGTCGTCAAATTGTTTACCCACGTTTCGCTAGGCATGCCGCTACTTCCTCAAGGCTTAATCTAAAACAAAGCAATACTTCTTTTGTTTTCAAGCTAATACTTTTTTTTTTACGCCTATACAATTTATTGTGTAAGCGGCGTTAGAGGCTTTCATTTCAACAAAGGGAGCTCGGTACAAAAAAGATTGGGAACTCCTTGCAATACTGCCTCGATTGCCTTGTGAAGGTGCTTCGATCCAAGCAGTTTTTTAATTTCTTTTTATTTAAATGATAAAAAATATATGTTGAAGAAATTGGTCCGGGTAGAGGTCACTAAATGAAATTCTCAAGTAATTTGATAAAATCTTTATTGATAGCCAACGTTTCGACCTACGCTGTAGGTCTTCTTCAGGGCTATATGCAAAATACAGACAATATAAGAAAACGGTACAAATATATTAAAACATTTTAAATATAGATAAACCAAAAGAAGGTGAATACAGGCAAAAAATTGATAAAGATGTACAGTAAGGTAATTATGAAGGTTAAAATGTATAAGTGTATTCTATAAACTACTAAGTGCCAAAAGGTAGTAACCCACATCATGAAGAAAATAATAATAAAACAGAAAGTACATAATAATAAAACACTTTTTGTTTTATTATTATTTTCTTCATGATGTGGGTTACTACCTTTTGGCACTTAGTAGTTAATAGTATACACTTATACATTTAACCTTCATAATTACCTTACTGTACATCTTTATCAATTTTTTTTTCCTGTATTCACCTTCTTTTGGTTTATCTATATTTAAAATGTTTTAATATATTTGTACCGTTTTCTTATATTGTCTGTATTTTGCATATAGCCCTGAAGAAGACCTACAGCGTAGGTCGAAACGTTGGCTATCAATAAAGATTTTCTCAAATTACTTGAGAATTTCATTTAGTGACCTCTACCCGGACCAATTTCTTCAACATACATTATCATAGGTATACAATTATCATCAATAAGATAAAAAATATACCAAACTTAACACAAGTATTTGCCAATAAACCATCATAAATAATTAATCTGCTAATGCTACTTCTAAAAATATTAATCATAATTAACTTGAGTGCTGACACGATATGAAAACGTGTGACCTACGAGTGTGAATATTTAATTCTCTGAATATGACGGTTATAGCATTTTTATATTTAGGAATAATTCTGTCCAAGATTTTGTTTTGTTTAAAGAAATATATAGCTCCCACATGAATCAGCTCTAAGTCGACCGCTTGGCAAATTCTTTGCCTTTGAAATATTAGTTTAACTCTATTTTCGTCACGGTATTACTCAGTGACCATCTATCGACTGGCTATAAAAGCTCTATTTTCAGATATATGTATATATATATATATATATATATTTTTTTTTTTTTAATTGAATTTATATGTAAGTATATAAATACATATATATCTGAAAATAGGGCTTTTATAGCCAGTCGTTAGATGGTCACTGAGTAATACCGTAACGAAAATAGAGTTAAACTAATATTTCATATATATATATATATATATATATATATATATATATATATATATATATATATATATATATATATTCAATACGTGGATTATATTGAATAGGTATTTGGTTGATTGGTGTGGTAATATCAATTTTTAAGTACCACTTATGTCCTAACAACGTACACGTGTCAATTTATACTTAGAATAAAGTGTTATTTACTGTAGTTCGCTAAAAGCCTATTATTTAGCTGTCAGAGCATGATAATAAGACCAATTCAAAATATATATATATATATATATATATATATATATATATTTGTATTTATTTTTCTTTTGATTATTTTTTATTATATCCCGGCCAAGACATAATCTTTTCTCTTCAAAATAAAACGACCCATATATTGCATCCCAATCCCTTCAATTACACCTATCAAGCCTGGAAGAATGGTGTCGGAATTGGAGAATTAAAATCAATCCCAGCAAGTCCCATCAAATTACCTTTACCCTTCGTCGAAAACCCATGACTTCCTGTCCTACTGTATTCTTTAATAGTACTCCACTTATCCCTGTTGAACAGATTCGCTACTTGGGACTCAACTTAGACAAGCGTCTTACTTGGAACCCTCACACAAGACTGAAAAGACAAGAAACAGCTAGACGCTTCCGACTACTTCAACACATATTAGATAAGTGCTCAAAGCTTCAGATCAATTACAAAAGACTTATTTATGTGGCTGTTATAAGGCCTATATGGACTTATGGAATTGAACTATGGGGCTCCACCAAACCATCGAATTCCTCTCGTATTCAATCCTCGCAATCCAAAATCCTAAACGCTCCTTATTTTGTCACAAATAAAACCATCCATAATGACCTTAACGTTCCATATGTTACCGAGTTAGCCCATTCCAGATACCTATCATTCCACAATAAACTTCAAACCCATCCAAACCCACTAGTTTCCATCCTTGCATCCGATTCCATCCCGGACAATCCTCCTAGGCGTCTGAAGAGAAGATGGCCTCGGGACCTTCTATTATAGAACTTTATTAGAGTGCTGCCAGTGGGTAGTATCTCTACATGTCCTATCATGTATTATTTACTCTTACAGCAATTGTACTAGATGTATGTATTACAGTTGTACAACTCAATAAAATAATCAAATAAAAAAAAATATATTTAAAAATAATCACCATAAAAAGAATAACGAATAAAAATAAATTATAAATATAAAATTGACGTAACTCAACAGGATCCCTATTAAAGTAATGTTCAATGAACATTCCTACCCGTGCATACATCGCAAAAACTGCGAGAACACGGGGATATAGGATCGGTGAACAGAATGGATTTGTCTGACTGTGATACGACCCCTGGTAGCTCAGTGGTTAGAGCACTGCACTAGAGATGCAGACGACCCGGGTTCGAATCTCGGCCAGGGCAAATCTTTTCTCTTCAAAACGAAAATAATTAAAAATAACAATTAATACAAATATATTAAGATATTAGTATTGTTAGATATTAATAGATATTAGAACTATTGAAGAGAAGTATCACTAAACCATAGCCTGCCATGTTGCTGACCTTAATAGCTGCCTTCCTTAGTGTGCAATTCAACCTGTAGAATGCGTTACCGTTACTAACTCATTTTCATAAAAAGTTGTAGATAGGCAGTATTGTTCTTCCAATTCTGATGGGCGTTGCCTGGCAACGGATCCAGTAACTATTTTTTTTGGCAGTGAGTGAGTGTCAACCCCCACCGATCAAACTAGCCCTGAAGAAGACCTGCAATGTAGGTCGAAACGTTGACTTTACAATAAAAGGTTCTCCCTATATATACCGAGTATGTATACCTGACGCTTATAATTTCTTCCTCATATGGACATAAGGTGAACCAATATTGTTCAACATATTTCTTTCATGGTGTATAATTTTAACCGTATCAAAAACGAATGTTTTTTTTTTTAATAAGTGGTAAGTGCTGTTTGATCTCGTTTATTTGGGATTTTTATTAGGAAAATGAAACTATAATATATTTTTTGTTGGTATATCCTTCGTTTTAGATGTTGTTCCGGTGATCGGAATCAGTTCCGCAGATTGTCGCTTGCTACGAGTTTTAACTGTTTATTCATTTTCTTTTTAATATTCTCTAAAAATTACAAATTTCTGTTAGCAGTAGTATGGAAAAAAATAATGTAATTATAGGAAATTTATATATATCAGTAACCATTTCATCAAGAAATAAAATTTTCAACTAACATTTTAATTTAAAGTATAGATGATGAAACGTTTTTCATTAAGGAATGAATTATGGAGATACCCATAATTATATTATTTATTTCATACTAAAAAAAAAAAAAACCTGTACCACTACAACACGTGAACGGGTCTGGGGTTCAGTACATGTTAGAGACTGTACTGTTTCATGGATAACAGTTCTGCAGGGAGATGATTTGTCCTAGATCACACTCCCCCGCTAGATTCCCCCCCCTTATTTTGGGTACCCTATTTTTATAATACCCTATATTTATATAGACCCAGCCTCTATAACATTTTATAGAGGCTGGGTGAGCCCCAGGAGGGTCTTACATCCTTTATGATCCATCTCCGGCTGCAAACAGATTAAGTAAAAGTCTTGCCCGTAGCGGGATTTGAACCAGGATTTTTGGCAAGGCAACTCAGTTTCATTCCATACTAAAGCTCATGATAGTATGTATTTTTGGGGAATATTAAAAAAGGAAACAGTTAAAAATTGCAACTCAACTCGAAGCAACAACCTTCGGAACTGATACCCGAGTTACCGAAGTTATCTTCAGACTTCATTGTTTACTATAGCTCTAATTTATTCGTATCTTTTGTTTCGCTAATAGTAGAAGTGTTTTTGAACGTGACTGTCAAAATCTCAAGATCTGAAAATAGATAAAAAATCGAGAAAAGTACTAATGTTCAAATTTATAGATGCAATTAATACTTGAATTACATCTATAGCTATATTATAATTATTACACATACACACGACACTGCCCGAAGCATTGCGCAACTTTAGAAGACATTTCGTATCCCACCCTCACAGTATTAAGCTCCGACACGAGACCCATTTACGTTCACAACACGACCAGCAACCTCTGAAGATGGTTCTTCTTGCAGAAATGCTGCTCCCTCTACTTCTTCTCGCAGTGGTACTTCGGCTGCTATACAAATGGTGGACATCGGTTTACAGCCTCTGGGACAAGAGGGGTGTCCAAAACGTACCAGGTTCGACTCCACTAGGAAGCGATGCTAGTCTCACATTGATGACCAAGTACCAAGGGCACAGGCTCAACGAGGTAAGCTGTTTCTTTTATATTTATTTTTTAAAACTTTATTACTGTATATTACTTGATTGCTTTTTTATTATATCTAAAAAATCATAGAAGAATTTTGAGAATATCAAATAACTTCTTAATATACAAAAAATTTTCTGATGAAACAAAAACCCTGCACCACTGCAATATGTTGGTTGTTTTTAAATTTAACAGTTTTATAAAAATCAAAAAAACATTTTTTTTTTAAATTTAATTTATTGATATTTACAACTATAATAATATTACAATAAGTAAATCTGTTATATGTACAATACGACTTGAAAAACACTTATGGAGAAACTACCCATCGGTAGCACTCCAAAAAAGTTCTATAGTAGATGGTCTCGAGGCCATCTTCTTAAAAAAACAAAAAAAAAACATTAAATCTTAAATACAGTGGGTTAAACAGCTAAGTCACTTTGGTTATGATGATAAAGAATTCCTGATAAAAATCATCATCTGTCCAGGTTTTCTCTATCATGTTGTGATATCGAAAATATTTTGATTTTACTAATTTTTAGCGGATTTATTTTATTACTTTCTTAATTATAGTGTCTATTCTTTCTAATAGGTTTTGTAGTAATTTGTAATAAACAATAAGTGATTTTTTGAAAATACTTGGTGTGTACACACAGATTTTGATTGATGTTGTGCACATTTTGGAATCATTTACGTATATATGTAGTTTAATAGGCATGCATGAATGTTTATGTTATATACATATGCTTATCTTAAAATAAATCTGTACAATTAATGAATAGTCTTAGGTCAGTACTTGGTAGAAACTGCACTGGACAACAGTAGTGCAAGGAAGTATCATGCGCAACCGTCAAGTTTTTTTACCCTAATCAAGAATACCCTCTCCATAGATTCTACAGATACCACAGGATCCATCTAAATAAGATAGTAAATAATTCACCTTCCACAAAAGGGTTTGAGCCCTATTATGTTCCAAAAAATGGTGAAATTTTACATACATATATATTTTTTTTTTGGATCAGATAACCCATAAATCAATTTATATTAACTTTATTGAATCATTCATTCAAGTGAGTAAAAAACCTTTTTCCAGTCAAATTTTTTTTCTTTATTTAAAATACGTTTCGACTTATTAAGCCATTTTCAATTTTCTTTTCTTTTTATTATATTTTATATTTTTTCTCATAAATTTGTACATTATTAACCTTTTAATAGTTGTCAATTAATTAATTTTTTTTTTTTTTTACTTGGAGTTTGTAATGTTCTCCTTGGTCATTCTTAACATTTATGAATTGAACTTTAGGTACTTGTGTCTTAACGCAGCCCTGGTTACTTTTTCCTGCTTGTTCGCATGAGCGAGCAGTTACATTTTGTAACGGTTACATTTCTAACATTTACCTTCTATTTATTGGGGTTGAAAAATGAACAATTACAAATCAAAAGAATTTATTAACAAATGGAAAATAATAATAATATATTATGAACAATTAAGAAATAAAAGTAATGAAAAATTATGTACAAAAAATAATTTCAAACAATTAAGAATTAAGAAATAAAAGTAATGAAAAATTATGTAAAAAAAAAATTGAAAAATGTAATATATGATGAACAATTAATTAAAGAAGAATGAACAATTACAAAATACAAATAATAAAAATTTAATCGCATTTAGGTGGAAAATGCGTCGAAATAAACTTCAATATAGATTCAAAACAGTCTGTATTTTGTTTTGACTGATGCTGTCGCCATACGAACTCGCATAAATATGATTCATTTCCAAAAAACCTTTCACCATAATACAATTTCATTTGATGGGAATTGCTACATTTTCTTTGTTTTGGTAAAATATTACACTCCTGCAAAAAATGTATAGCTTGTTCTTCTGTTGAAGGCAAATCCCAAATACGCATCATTTTACACTAATTAAATAACTAACTAAAATAATAACAACGAAAAATCTATAACAAAGAATAAAGGACAAATAACGAACAATAATCAACAAATAACAAACAATAAATCAGCAATAATCAAAACACAGTAAGCAAGATGAATCATAGAACAAATCAGCTGTTAAAAATGTAACCGTTCCAAAATGTAACTGCTCGCGCATGCGAACAAGCAGGGAAAAGTAACCAGGGCTGCGTTAAAGACACAAGTACCTTTTTTTCTTTATTTAAAATACGTTTCGACTTATTACGCCATTTTCAATTTTCTTTTCTTATAAGTCCATTTTTATTTAAATATTTTTACTCATAACTTTGTACATTATTAACCTTTTAATAGTTGTCAATTAATTAATTTTTTTTTTTTTTTTACTTGGAGTTTGTAATGCTCTCCTTGGTCATTCTTAACATTTATGAATTGAACTTTATAAATTATGGATATTTCATTTGGAAATAGTCCAAAGTTCAATTCATAAATGTTAAGAATGGCCAAAGAGAACATTACAAAGTCCAAGTAAAAAAAAAATAAAAAATTAATTAATAACAACTATTAAAAGGTTAACAATGTACAAATTTATGAGTAAAAATATTTAAATAAAAATGGACTTATAAGAAAAGAAAATTGAAAATGACTCAATAAGTCGAAACGTATTTTAAATAAAGAAAAAAATTTTGACTGGAAAAAGTTTTTTTACTCACTTGAATGAATGATTCAAAATTATGTTCTCCAGTAACATCCACAAGAGAATTAAAATTAAAAAAAAAATTTATTTTATTTTATTATTATACTTTTTATTGCGTTGAATCTGAAACTAAATGAATTTATCACTAAAATAGAGCCAACAACTCAAAAAGAAGCACTATTATTTTTTATAATGCAATTGGGAAAAACCACAATGCAAAGCCTTATGTTTCAAAAATACACCCACTACCAGTCGACGTTTCGCCTATTCAGGCATTATCAAGACACAAAAACAAAAAAGGGTTATGTGAATCACATCTCGAAGAAAAAGGTGCAAAACATCCCAACGATCATCAGCCCAAACAGGCTCCAAACATGAGACAGCACCCCACCACCAAGACGTTCAACATACAACAAGAGTTGTATTTTCCGCCAGATTTTCCCCCTATTTTGGGTAACCACTTTTACAGAAGGTGGGTGAGCTCCAGTAAGATCTCGTAGGGTCGATCTCCGGCAGCTAACAGATTAAATAAAACTCTGCCACAGCCGGATTTGAACTCAGGATCTTAGCCACGATTCTCACAGCGCTCAACCGCTGAGCCACTCCGCTCCCTATAGTTATTTTTAAGACTTATTAGGTAATGCTAATAATGCATATTTATTATTATGAAAAAACGAGCATATTGTTATGCTAATTTACTGGAAAATTTATCTTAAATAAATTTAAATTTATGATTCTTTACATTTCATTCCTCAAAAAACAGCTGTACAGTTCAACGGTCTTTATTTTCAATTGAGATAAACAATAGGCTTCCAGGATTATTTTTGCGACTCGACGTGACTCGAACTTTTGAAAGGATATACTACCAATTATCCCAACCGTTAATTTATTTGTCTTCGACAAATAAAGCTCTAAAATCTCATGAATAAAACCAATATCGCCAGGAGTTCTTCAAGGTTCTACCCTTGTTCCACTTCTGTGCTTATTATACGGGTGCACATGTACCGGCTTAATGTACATTGATGACCCTGGCAATAGCATTTTTACGAAAAAAACAAGTTGGACTTTATCTTCTACGACGAATCCAGGGCCACTATGGTGTAGTGGCAAGCACAACCTTCTATGACCAAGGTCATGGGTTCGCAGCTCGGTAGGTGGGCTAAGGATGGTTTAAAATAATTAAGAAAACCTTACTTATGCCGTCCTTCAGAGAGAACGTAAAATTAAGGTCATAGCTTTTGTGGAGGCAATTCCTCGTTTAAGATCCTAGAGAAATTACACCTAGATAGGTAAAAACTCTCACTGTAACATCGTCCGATTAGCCATAGCAGCACAAAGTGACGTTAAATGAAACAATCTACGCCGCATCTAAGACTAACGACGTCTTAATCCGGAGGCATTTTTGAAGTGGAGTAGTCTTGCATTATCATTATCACTATCATTACCCAGGGGTAATGATAATTTAACAGGCTATTATCCCGATAAATTATACGAATAGATATAATTTATCAGGATAATAACCGCTGATTAATTACATCCAATAGAAGACCAGGAAAATGGCATAGAGTGATGCAACCGTTCCGAGAAGAATATATTGGCATTGACCAATTCACTGCTTTCCTCATCCTCAATTGGGATTAGCCCTGAATGGTTCCCGCCTTCTCGTGTGTAGAATTAATTTAAATAAATCAAATTTAGTCATTCATAATAGACCAAATCTACGGAATAATAAATAAACTAATAGTTATTGTTGACTGTAGGTGTATTAGGTTCACTTGTGATGTAGTGGTTAGAATAATATGCCCAAGATCGTGGATCTGCAGCGTTGAACGATTAGCCATACCAGCATAAAGTGATGTTTTTTTTTTTTAACTTTATTTATTGATATCTACAACTGTATTACAATAATACAACAAGTAAATAGGCTAAGTGATATATAATGACATGTAGAGAAACTACCCACAGGTAGTACTCAAATCAAAGTTCAATTAGGAAGGTTACGTGGCCATCTTCTTTTCAGACGCCTCGCAGGATTATCGGGAATTGAAGAGGAAGCTAGGTTTGAAACTAGAGGGTTTGAGTGGGAATGAAGTTTGTTATGAAAGGATAGATACCGGGTTCGGGCCAAATCAGCAAGAAAAGGCACATTATGGTCGTTATGGATGACTTTATTCCTAACAAAATAAGGAGCATTGAGGATTTTACGAAGGATTTTGGATTGTGAGGATTGGATACGAGAGGAATTCGATGGCTTAGTGGAGCCCCAAAGCTATACTCCGTAAGTCCATATAGGTCGTATGATGGTCATGTAGATGAGTCTTTTGTAGTTAATTGGGAGCTTAGAGCGTTTGTCTAGAAAGTGTTGAAGTAGCCTGAAACGTCGTGCGGTTTCTTGTCCTTTCAGTCTTGTATGATGATTCCAGGTTAATCGTTTATCAAGGTGCAACCCTAAGTATCGGATCTGTTCTACAGGCACCAGAGGGATATTATTAAAGGATACTGAAGGACAGGAAGTCATTGGTTTACGACGTAAGGTAAAAGTGATTTGATGTGATTTTTGAGAATTTATTTTAATTCTCCAGTTTTGACACCGTTCTTCAAGATCAGTGATATGGGATCGGAGGCTTTGGGATGCAATAACTGGATTGGTGTTGACTGATAATACATATGTATCATCAGCATACGTGGTAAGGATAGTATTAGGATGAGTCGGGATGTCAGCTGTATAAACTGTATAAAGGATTGGACCAAGGATACTACCTTGAGGAACTCCAGCAGATTGGGAAAAGAGGGACGAATAGACATTGTTATGATTTACTTGGAAAGTTCTATTTGTGAGATAGGATTGGAGGATGAGAAAGTATGTAGGGGGTAGGAATTTATGGAGTTTGTAGAGCAAGCCCGGAAAAGTGATGTTAAACGAAAAAATCAAACCGTAGCTATTTCAAGAAGTTGTATGGGAGGGTAATATATACAAGAGCGCGGTGGCTCAGTGAGTAGAGGGCTATGTTATGACTGTTAAGAACCACGAATGAACCCAGTGAAATCGTGGAGATCACCTGGATCGTGATCCTGGAGATCACCCATCCTTTACAAAATAGTTACTATTTAATGGGGGGGGGGGGTTGAGATTGAGCATGATGTCTGACAAATCACCTTCCTGCACAATCGTTTGTTTGGAGACAGTGCAGTCTCTAGCATGCACAGAAGCCAAGACCCTTTACAGAACAGAGTAGGGTTGTGCTATAGTCGATAGTTACTATCGATAGTGTCGACTATCGATGGATCTTTTTTACCCTCAAGATTTGAATCGGAATAATGCTGATCTGTCTCGGTCCAGTGTCGAGTTATTTTGAAATTGAACTCGGAATTCCTAGAGCTCAAGGGCTCTCTTCTATATAACTTTGATGCCACACCGGGCGTGTCATTATTTAATTCTCCAAAGTTACTATGGGTAGTACATGTAATCTCACTTTTGTGCAAACAAACCAAAAAAGATATTGAGCATTGGCTCTTCTAGATTTTTATAAACTTAACTTCCTCTTTAATTAGAGATCTTTTTCTACAATTCTTAAATGTTCAACTAGAAATGCTAGTTTTTCTTTCGGGAAATATGTGGCTCAAGGAGCACACTTGACTCTTGAAATTAACTATTTCGTTATTTTTCTTTTCTGAAGATTTGATTTGTTCATTGTTATTGTAAACATGTAAATTGTAAATACTTTTTTTTATATTCAAATAAATTAGTTTATTTTCCTCATCTTTATGATATAATCTTATAATTTATAATCCTGCGAATTTCAAATAGTAGGTAGGTAATTGAATCTAATTAAATTAGTTGAAATTATTTATTGAATAGGTTTGGAAAAAAAGGAAGCAGCTATAAAAAAACTATCGATAGCATTCGATAGTTTTCAGCCGATAGTATTGGCCTATCGATAGTACTAACTATCGACTATCCCCCAACACTATGACAGAGTGGTACGGATTATTTTCGGGAATAGGAAGTGTTCAAAGTGAAATCACTTTTGGTTGTAGACTGTATTTAATGAAATAAATTGATAATAGAAAATATATTGAACATTGATTTGCATACTACATCATACATATAAATTATTACATGTACTTAATAATGGTGATAAGGGACAGGAAACGTATTATTACTAGTGACTACCTGACTAGTGATAGCATTGTCTTTCCTGCATATGAATTCCATTCTTCTTTGCGGTTGCCTGCTAGTTTGTTCCCAACTCTGCTGGCGTCTGCTTCAGTTTTCTACATGAATTCCTAACGAATCCAATCATTACGATCCATAATTCATAATGCTTCTTAGTTTATTAGGAATTATCATCTGTAATCATTTAGCACGAACCCGATATCAATGCTTTCATGACAAAATTTATTCCCGCTCAAACCGACTAATTTTAAACCTAGCTACTTCTTCAATTACCGGTAATCCTCCGAGGCGTTTGAAAAAAAAACTTCGTTGCTTTTTAAATTGAATTCGTCGTTCGAGAAATATCTGTTGATAGTTTCTCTTGTCTTTATTTCATCCCATTTATTATCTTTCATTTTATTTGCTAGTTGTATTAATATAAACAAATAAATTTTTTGTTCAAGTAAATTCAACAATGTTATATTATGTTGTGTTCTAAAATTGAATTATATTTATTTATTTTCTTATTTTGTTAAGAATAAAGTCATTCATAACGACCTTAATGCCCCATTTGTTGCTGATTTGGCCCGAACCCGGTATCTATCCTTTCATAACAAATTTCATTCCCACTCAAACCCTCTAGTTTCAAACCTAGCTTCCTCTTCAATTCCCGATAATCCTCCGAGGCGTCAAAAAAGAAGATGGCCACGTGACCTTCTTAGTTGAAATTTGATTTGAGTACTACCAGTGGGTAGTTTCTCTACTTGTCCTTATGTATCACTTATCCTATTTACTTGTATTATTGTAATACAACTGTAAATATCAATAAATAATTTTTTTTTTAAATATTTATTTTAATAATTTAATAATGATTATTAACAATGGATAATAAATTTTCAGATGTACCAAAAGTTCTCAACGCCATATTTCGGAATTTATATGGTGAGGAGTCCTTTCTTAGTCGTCAAAAACCCAGAGATCATCAGCATAATATTGACCAAAGAATTTTCCCACTTCAGGAACAGGCAGTTCCTTAAAATGTATGTATTTAAATCAGTGCTTATATTATTTCAATACCTATGTATATGATTAATAAAATAGTCTTTTACTAAAGAAAAATGAACTGTCGGTCATGGATATAGTTTGCTATGTTTATTATTTACAAAATGTCTATTTTGCATATTTTTTACTTTCAGACACAAAAATGACTTCATATTCCAACACCTATTCAACATGGAAGATGATAAGTGGAAGAGTATGAGAGGGAAATTGCAGCCAACCTTTTCAAGTTCCAAATTGAGGGCTATGTTTCCGGTTTTCATTAAATGCACCGAGGTACATAAATAGTTATATTATATATATATATATATATATATTTTTTGGGGGGGAGAGGTAAGAGAGCTCATTACGTAAGGTACTGAGTTACTCTTTTCCAAATTCGAGACTGACAAGGGCAGATTAATTACTTATCAACAGACGTGAATCGACCCTGTGTGCCTTAGAGAGTCTCATAGTGCTCATCCAGCCTCTATAAAGTGTGTACACTTAATTATGAAAACCAGTACTTGTGTCTTAACGCAGCCCTTGTTACTTTTGCCTACTTGTTCGCATGCGCGAGCAGTTACATTTCTAACAGTTACCTTCTATTTATTGGGGTTAAAAACTTATCAACAATTAGAAATCAAAAGAACAATGAACAATTAATAAATAAAATTGCTTTATTTAACCACCCCTAACCACAATACAATTTCATTTCATAGGAATTGCTATATTTTCTTTGCTTTGGTAAAATATTTTACCAAAATATAACAAACTAGCAAAAGAACAATAACAAACAATAAAGAACAAATAACGAACAATAAACAACAAATAAAAAACAATGAATGAGCAATAACCAAAACTCAGTAAGCAAGAAGAAACATAGAATAAATCAGCTGTTACAAAATGTAACTGCTCGCGCATGCGAACAAGAAGGCAAAAGTAACCAGGGCTGAGTTAACCCACAAGTACCTGAAAACCTAGCGAATGACCATGACTTTCTCAACAGTATTTATTCAATTCCCCCAATAAGCATTCAGTTATACTTATTATCCTGTACCACTAAAATTCATGAAGTCTTGGATTCAGTACTTCAAAGTAACGACAGTACTGTTACTAAGCTAATGGTTGTCATACAGATCACGCTCATGTCTCTGGTTGCAAGTCCACTAATTAAAGGTACTCACTTTATGGAGACTGATTGAGCCTCAGGAAGATCCTACAAGGTCAACCCTTGTTAACACATAAAATTTATCTGCCACATCCGGATTCGATACCGAGATCTTCAACTCAGAAGTTCAGCTCCCAACATCCTGAGGCACCAGGCTTTTATATCATTACTGAGTACATATGTTTTAATGTAGAATAGTAATTGTTTTGCTTTAATAATAATTCTAATGACAAAATGACGATGTGGGTGCAGTAATAGGACAAAAAGGGACAATGTGAAAGTTAAGTGTCTGGCCTTTGCAGACGATCTAGCCCTGCTAGCGGAAACAGAAGAGGAAGCTATAAAACAGGTAAACACCCTGAAAGAAATAGCTGAGAAAACGGGACTACAGATTTCGTATGAAATGACAGAGGTTATGACAACGGATGCTTTAGCAAGGAAATGCACAAAATATGGGCAAATAAAAGTTACAAAAAAAGTTTAAATACCTAGGGGAGATAATATGTAACAACGGAACAGATAGGGCGACTAGGAACATGTACAGCAAGAAATATTTGTCCTCCAATGCAAAAATAAGCCACTACTGTACAGTAGTAAGACCAGTAATACTGTATGGTATGGAAACAGTCAGCCTTCCGAGTCTGGAGAAGGTCCTGAAGATTGAGAGAAAAATTCTGAGGAGGATTCATGGACCCAAAGTAACAGAAAAGGGGTATAGGCGAATATCCAACGAAGATATATACAGAAATTTGTAAGATCTTGAAACAGTCATCGGGACCAGGAGGCTGAGGTTCTACAGCCACATGGTCAGAATGAATAATAAGAGGCTGAACAAAAAAATTTCGATAAAGTCTTAAGCTATAAGTGTATAGATGGATATGTGAAGCAAGTAAAAGAGAAGCTGGATAGGCTAAAAATCAAGGATAAAGACTGCTCGGATAGAGAGATTTTCGGGAGAAAACAAAAAGAAGATGGTGTTCTTGAAGGAAGGAAGGAGAGACGAGGGCGAAAATGGACTAAGGAAGAGCGAGAGGAACAGTCCAGGAAGACGAGAGAGTATTGGAGTAGAAGGAAGGCGGAGAGTGTGAAGAAGATTATTAAGTGATATTCGTCTGGTCCTTAAAAAGATCTAATAAATAAAGGGTAGTTAGGTTAAATGTCAAATAATCCACAGAATGTCAAAGAATCCACAGAATGCCAAAGAATTGTTGAAATATTATTTTATGACATCAGGAATGGACGAAGAAATGGAGTAGAAAAACAAAACAAAATTTTGTAAAATATGTTTTTTTTATTTATACCTCAATAAATACTTCTATGAAGTAAAGAAAAACTTGTTAATCACTATGATTGTTGATATATTTTTAGTATTTTTTCAAAATTATTGTAGGTTGCATATACCCCGAGAAGGGTCTCCGCACCTAACTGGGTCCATACAGTCAGTGTAAAAAGTATTGGGACACCTGGAAAGGTGATTGAAAAAACGGTACTACTATAATTGTATGCATTTATTTAATTATAAATAATCAACATGTAATTAAAAATATATTCAAAATATAAATATAAGGGTTTATATAGATTAACAATGCGATAACATATTTTTTGAATAAATTGATTGAAAATGACTGATGAATAACTGAACAATAAATATTGGGACACATGAAAAAACATTAGATATGTACACATTGAATAGTTCTCTTTTTTTAAAACATTAATATTTTGTCGGATACCCTTTAGCATCTATAACACTCTGAAGTCGCCTTGGCATTGATTCTATTAATTTTAAAGTAAATGAAGGATCAATTTTTTCCCACTCTTCCTTAATTACATGTTTTAGGTCTGTTTTATTAGTGATCGGTCTTGTTCTAATTTTTTGTTCCAAAAAATCCCACAAATGCTCAATGGGATTGAGATGGGGTGACTGGGGTGGAGTTTCTAGGCATTTTGGTGTGTTATACAGTAGCCAGAGCCGAGAATCTAGGGCTTTATGCTTTGGGTCATTGTCCTGATAAAAGGCAAATCACTCGGAAATTCCCAATTTTTCTACTGATGGTTTTAAATTTTTTTGTAGAACTTGTACATATTGCCTGTGGTCCATATTTCCTTCGACAAATTCTAATCTTCCAACACCGGCAGCACTCATACACCCCCAGACCATCACTGACCCACCTCCATGTTTCACGGTTGGAAACAAATTTTTTTTCTCCAGTTCGCAATTCTTCTTTCTCCAAATTTTTCCTTTCCCATCCGAACCAAAAACATTAAATTTACTTTCATCTGTGAAAAGGATGCTGTTCCAAAACGTTTGAGGTTTATTTTTAAATTCATTTGCAAATTTTAATCTTTTTGCCCTATTTTGTTCACTGACAAAAAATTTTTTCCTTGCTACACGACCATGAAAATTTGCATTTCTCAAAATATTTCTGACAGAGCTCACAGATATTGGTTTTTCACTGTTAAGATTATATTCTGTGGCTAATTTCGGAGCAGAATAACGTGGGTTTTTAGCCACTTTCCTAACAATTGACCTTCTATCCTGCTCAGAAAATACTTTTGGCCTTCCACTTCTTTGTTTATTTTTATAGCTTTTGGTTATTCCATACCTGTCTATTATATTCCACACAGTCATTCTTGGAATCCCAACTAGTTTAGATATTTCTCTTACTGTTGCATTGGTTGTGGAGACGGATTACAATTTTTCTTTCTTCTACACTAGTTTCTTTTGATTTCCGTCCCATTTCGAACACTATTGTTAGGTTTATAACAAATTACTGAAATAATCTTCAATATAAACATTAGAAAGACGATATAGAATAAGAAAAAGGGATTAGTGACGTAAATAAATATAATAGAATTATAGATCAACCTTTTGTCCCAATACTTTTTGTTTGTTATTGTTTATGTACTATTCCATTGAACATTTTTCGGTCAGTGTCTTTTTCGATACTTCAAAACGCGAATGATAAAATTTGATCATAAAATTATGCTGTTGGAATTTTCGGAAAAAATTATTTTCAATACATTCCATTTATTTATTTTTTTTAAATTGGACTAGCTGTCCCAATACTTTTTACACTCACTGTATATGGATGTTAATAGATTAAAAAGATTATCTGCAACAACCGGATTCGTATCCGACCCTCGGCTCAACAAGTCAGGACTCAGGATACTGAGCCAGTTCGCACTCTAATCACGTATAGTATAATATGAAAATTTTCTTACAACAATACATAATAATTTTTGAGACTTTTTATGTATTTCCAGAACTTGCAATCGGCCCTGATAGAGCGAGGAGGAAAGACTATAAACGTGAAACACGCCCTCGCCTGCCACACGACAGAGCTCACCTGCAAGACCCTGTTCGGTCTCGAAGCGAACACCAACTGCGATAGCGAAGTTATCAAAGTCGGAAGAAAAGCCACGGATCTCAACTTGCTCATTCTTCTCAAAGTCGCCGTGAAGTTGGCTTTTCCGGAGTTCGCGAAGAACATTCCTATGAAGTAAGTTGTTAAATAGAAATACAGCATATATTAAAAAGTATAAGTTGGTCTTATTTATTTATGAGGAAGAGAATGGTCTGGGTAGAGGTCAAGAAAATTCTCTTAATTAAGGAGAATTTTTTATTAGTACTCCAACGTTTCGAACCACCTTCCAGGTCTTCTTCAAGGCTAAATATACAACATACAAATACATTACAATAATACATGGCAGTGAATAACAATATATGTAGTATAATATATACTAAGTATATGTACATATTGTAAAACCAAGTCCTCGGCTCAATAACTCAATAAAGCGATTATCAAAACTCAATAACTACTGAGTAATAGATTTTCATGCGGTTTTCACCAATAGAGTGAATCAGCAGGAAGGTTTAGGTATATTATTTGTCGAGGTTTTGGGTAAATGGGTTGGAATATCGATGGGTTTCTAAACTGCTAAACCCAAGATCGCGGGTTCGTAGCCCGGCAGGTGGTCCTAGGATTTTTTAAGGGAGTAAAAAATCCTTAGTTACGCCGTCCTTCGGAAGGGACGTTAAACGGGGGTCCCGAGCCTGTACGATGTCAGGTACTCGTTAAAAATCCCTATCCTAATTAAACCTGGATAAGCAAAATTTATGACTCTCACTGTAGCATCGTCCGATTAGCCATTGCAGCATAAAGTGACCTTAAATGAACAAACAATCGATGGGTTTCATCGAAGACGGTGCTTGCCTAATCCCGTGGAATTATCAAGATAATAAATCCGTATATAAAGAAATATTCGGTTTTGTTGTTATATTTATAATTTCTATATAATAAAGTACATTAGCTGAGATGGGAAGAAAGAAAATCAAGACTCCCATAGAAACCTAACCAAAGATATTAACGTGGTCCTTAGTGGCCGGTACGTGATAAAAAAAAAAAAATGTAAACACAGACAAATTATGTAGGCATAATATACTGTTATTCGCTGCCATGTATTATTTTAATATATTTGTATCTTGTATATTCAGCCCTGAAGAAGACCAGCATTTGGGTCGAAAAATTGGCGTAATAATAAAAAATTCTCCCTATATAACACAATTTTCTCGACCTCTATCCGGACCATTTTCTTCCTCATAGAAATGGAGTAGTATTCATAAAGGCTTACAAATGTAAGGCAAAAAAATAAGGTAATGCTTGGAACTATAAAGTAACTCTCAAAAGTATTAATAATAATAATAAGACTGCCAAGTGCATGTGGATAGGGACGAGAACGAAGCGGATTATCAAAATCTACAATCAAAAAAGGAATAGGAGATCAAAGAAAATAGAGAAATAAAAAAAAAAAAATCTGTACCACTACAACCCATGAAGGGTCTGGGGTTCAGTACATGGTAGTGACTGTACTGTTTCATGGACAGCGGTTCTGCAAGGAGGTGACTTGTCCTAGGTCACGCTCAACCGCCAGATGTTCCCCCTTATTTTGGGTACCCTATTTTTATAATATTTTATAGAGGCTGGGTGGGCCCCAGGAGGGTCCTAGATCCCATATGATCCATCTCCCGCTGCAAACAGACTAAATAAAAATCATGGCCTGCTGCGGGATTTGAACCAGGATTTCCGGCATGGCAACTCAGTGCTCTACCACTGAGCCACTCCGCTCCCTCAAATAGAGAAATACAGGCCGGAAAGGAAATCACGGAAAAAGATTTAATGATTGATCTTGAGTACCCAAAGTTGGGTCCACGGATTTCTATCCAAACCAAAATCCGCCAGATCACTCTGATCGCAAGCTTCCCATCTACTCCTCGGCCAACCCCGACCAACAATCTTATTTTCGAATACCTTAAGGCGTTATTCATTCAAAATTAACAGTCATGTTTTACATCCGTAAATAACCGTTGGAGGAATGATAGTAATATACATTCTAATTTTTAAATTTCGGGACAAAAAACGCGCGCTTAGTAATGCCCAGATCGAAAATTAATAAGAATTTTATACATTTAATGACGCCTTTATTTCCTATTGAATTCATTTTTTCTGAATATCAAAAAACCTACTTACTTCTAACTCATTACCTCCTACAACATTACTAAATGCTCCGCAGTTTCTGTTACTAAAAATACTTATCCGATTTAATTACCTCATTCATCAATGTTTTTTTATTTTACAAAAGGCTTAGCCCCAAAGTTTCGAAGCCAACCCGACCGACCGCTGTATGACAACCTCCATCTAACCTGTCTGAAACTAAGAAATCCCCAAGATCCGCATTCCTTCCTATGAGGAAAACGCCAACGTTTTGCTATGCACTTCAGAAGTTCACTTAATTTAAAATAATTGTTTACATAGAAAGATTGTACAGTCATATCAAACATTTCTTATGCTTTCCTAGGATAGAGTAGATAATTACAAACATAAATTTTACATGTACACTATACAGACCCAATAATATAGAAAATAATGATAAGATGAAATAATAGTAAAAACGAAAAAACTGTACCAACACAATCAAGGAAGGATCTTGGGTCCAGTACATGCTAGAGACTGTACTGTTTCTTGGACAACGGTTGCGCATGAAGGTGATTTCTTCTAGAAATCACGCTCAACCGGCAGATTCCCTTCCTTATTTTGGGACTTACGCAGCTAACCAATTCCTTGAAAGAACAAGGGATAATATATTTTTTAATTGTATTATGTTACATTAATTGGGAGTGTTAACAGCAAAAAATGGACCCTCCTGTGGCTCACGCTACCTCTATGAAGTCTTAATCTGGGAAAAACAAGGTGGTTTAGCGTTGTTTAACTTTTTTTTTATTTTATTACAATACATGTATTCATCACATTCAAATCCGGTCTGTTTCGGAAAAGGCATGCATTCGGTAATTATGATTACTTATATGAAATAACTCCATAGGGAGCGGGGTGGCTCAATGGTAGAGTACTGGGCCATGCCGGAAAGGTACTAGTATGTTTAAGGGCCTGCTGACATCAGCGCGCTCAGGTGTCACTTTTCTTAATCATCTCCTACTGTTATAGTAACCTTTCTATTGTTTTGTTATTGTATATGTCAAGTTGAACGTGAATGTGTTTTTGATTATTTTCTTCAAATATGACTTGGAATTTGAAGAAGATTTTTCGCACGGTGAACGATGAAAAATCAGCTGTTAGGTTTCTCATAACATCATATACCCCTTTTGATGCAATTTTTGAAGATATTGTTCTTTTTAATGAGCATTGTTTGGAATAATTCTTATCCTGTTTATCATAACATCATATTTTAAATATTTCTATTTTAAAGATTAAATAACAATTTGTAACTAAAATATGATAATTTTTTTCATTTTTAAATGTTTTTATTTTAAAGAGAAAAGATTTGCCCGGGCAAATTTTGAAATAAATAAAACATTTAAAAATTAAAAAAATATCATATTTTAGTGACAAATTGTTGTTTAATGAATATTGCTTGTAATAAATATGTTATTATTTCTAGTTTAATTTTGTCTACATGTTTCTCATTTATTTCTTTTCCTATAAATCTTTTGTATTATAATGAAAGGCAATGCCTATTTAAAATTCATGCATAACCTGACAAGGTCCAAATAGTCCAAATAGAGGTAACTGACACCTGAGCGCGCTGAAGTCAGCAGGCCCTTAAACATACTAGTACCGCCGGAAATCTTGGTTCAAATCCCGCTGCAGGCAGTTACTTTTATTTAGTCTGTTTGCAACGGGAGATGGATTATATATGATCTAGAACCCTCCTGGGTCTCACCCAGCCTCTAAAAAGGGGGTTACAGTTAATAGGCGGAAAAACTTGCGGTTGATCGTGATCTTGGAAAAATCGGGACCCTGCACAACCGCTGTTCTGGAAACAGTACAGGTTCTACAATGTACTGAACTCGAGATCATTCAAGGATTTTAGTGGTATAGGTTATTAATTAAAATATATTAATTGTAATCATAAACTAATTTTTTGGACGAAAATTGATTCATATCAAATAAATTGGCTCACACACCGTCCTAAACTGAAGTATATGAAACTACTCGATGCGAAATATATTGGCTGGTTTTCCCACGTGAATGGTCGGGCATATTTTCGGCGTGACCTCATTCGCGAAAGTTTCCTAGTACGCCTTCCCTTTATAGTAGGTAGTAGCGTGAAGTTCTTAGTAAGCATTCTCCTTATAGTAAGTAGTAACGCGGTCAGTCAGAGTTCGTTGTAGTCTTCGCGGAAGGAGGCTCATAAGGAAAGTGCCGACTATTCTAAAAAATCGACTTTCACCATTCTTATTAACCTAAATAATGATTGGTCAAAACAATTGTATTCATTTAAAGAGTGTCGTGATATTAAAAATTCAATACAGGGAATTTATGGTGCAATGGCATAATACAGCCGCCAAATCAGTTGAGGCTCTGTACTAGTACTATTCGGGACACGTGTATACGACTGATAGTAAGTTAACAATGAAAATAAACACAACTTTTTAATGTTTTTCGTAGAGAAAAAGTGTGTAACTTAAAGCATCTTCCTCTATAAGTATATCCAAATCAATATAAATAGTTATATTATAAAAAAGTGTGAAAATCCCGTTCAAAACGGGACGTATGGTCACTTTAACTATACACACCGTCCGTAACAAAGTAAGAAATTAATATGGAGAACGGAGATAGTTGGAGAGCAGGCAAAAAAACACTAAATAAGTACTAGACATATATTTAGTAAGTGCTATGTTTCGACCTGCAGTGTAGGCCATCTTCAGGGCTATGACAAAGAAACAAACAGAACAAAAAATATATAAAAACGTTACAGTAACAAGAATATAGTGACATGTAATGTAGAAAATTAAAATAGTGACAGATATGAAAATTAAAGATAACGCATATTAAATTAGTGACAGAATATAATAAAATTAAAATATTGACAGATTTAATAAAATTAAAGATAATGAACAGAAATTAAAATAGTGACAGATATAAAAATTAAAGATAACGAATATAAAATAAAATACAGAAAATAAATGTATAGAAAGGATAGAAAAGTAAACATAATATAAAGGGAAATAAAAATGAGGAGGTAAACCAAAGATACAAAATGAGAAGATTAACATATAAAAAAAGGATTTTAGTCACTATTTTAATTTTCTACAATACATGTCACTATATTCTTGTTACTGTAACGTTTTTATATATTTTTTGTTCTGTTTGTTTCTTTGTCATAGCCCTGAAGATGGCCTACACTGTAGGTCGATATGTCGGCACTTACTAAATATAAGTCTAGTACTTATTTAGTGTTTTTTTGACTGTACCCCTCCAACTATCTCCGTTCTCCTTTTCATCATCCAGTCAACTATTTTCCTCTCATATAAGACATTAATAATTTGATTAATTCTAATCATTACAATTTTTACAGTTGAATAAATTATAAATACTTTGAATTCGACAATAAAATTTTTAATAGTTTTTTTTTAAATTTATTTATTGATATTTACAACTGTATTACAATTATACAACAAGTAAATAGAATGCGTGTTACATAATGACATGAGAATGACAAGTAGAGAAACTACCCAGTGGTAGTACTCAAATCAAAGTTCAAATAAGAAGGTCACGGGGCCATCTTCTCTTTTAATAGTTTTAATTATTAAACTTATTACTGCTCCCAAGGTCGCGGGTTAGCAATTTAGGATTTTTTAAGTAACCCTTAGGAGTACACAATCTTTGATTATACCGTCCTTTGGAGATGACATAACACCCTGCTAGTCCGGTGTCAGGTACTTTATTAAGATAACTATCCTAATTACGAGTATATCTGGATATGCTAACTTCAGGACTCTCGCCGTAACATCTTCCGATCACCCATAGCAGCATTAAGAGACATTAAATAAATAAACTTATTAGTACTTTAATTTTATATGAACGTCCTCGCTTAGAGTGTAGTGTGTAGATTTGCTGGGCGGAAGTTCGAATCCGGCTTTGATAAAAAAATTACTAAATCTTTTAACAGCGGTCGGCCTAGAGGGACGACCCTCCTGGGACTCGCCCAGCGATAAAGTGGATACTAATTAGAAGAAAAACTGGTGGTTAAGCGTGATCCGGAATAAATCAGCTACCTGCTCAACCGCTGTGCAATAAACAGTACAGTATTTACCGTATACTGGACCTTAAGATTCTACAAGGGTTGTAATTCCTTACATCCATCCACACCCTCCCAACATTACTCCTAAACGATAATCCTATCACGTTTACCTCCTCGGTGAAAAACCTAGGCATCACCATCGACCAAAACCTTTCCTGGAAATCCCACATCGCCCAAATATCCCGACGGACAATTAGTTCCCTGAAGTTGTTCCATCGTTCTCGTCATCTCCTTACACAATCTTCCCGTAAGCTTCTCGTATCTTCTCTCATCTTCCCCCACTTTGACTATTGTAGCGTGGTATATGGAGGCCTCTCTAAAATGCTTGAAGACAGATTAAAGAGAATAATGAATTGCTCTCTAAGATTTGTGCTTGGTACTCCGAAGCGATCGCGCGTCTCCCACCTCTATGATGGGTTAAAGTGGCTCTTCCCTCCCTTCCGAAGACAATATTTCCTCTGTTCATTCTTATACCAATCCATTCACTCTCAACACCCTTCATATATCTACAGTCTCCTCCAATTCAAATCATCAGTGCAACACCATAAAACAAGATCCCGCCTTTCTGATCTCTATATACGTTCACACAGAACTAAAGCATTCGAACGTTCCTTTCTCGCCCGCTCCACCACAATGTGGAACTCAATCCCTCCTAATATCCGTCATACTCCCTCTCTATCATTATTCAAATCCTGGCTGTTTCAACATCTATTAGCTTCCCAGAAGGATAGTCTCTAGGTAGGTTAGTCATTTGCTTAGAATACAATGTATATAATAACAAACTGTGTTATCTAGTTCTTTTAATTCTGCTCTTTGAAAAGCTGTACATCATGTAAACAAATTATTGAATGCTAGCTCATGCATTCAATTTCAAAAGCTTTGGATTTATCTATTCTCTGTAATTGCTTAATATCCTGTCAAGATCTGTACTATTTATTTACTTACTATTATTTTTGTTTATATATTTCTTTTTAAATTGTTTTCTGTCATGTTTTCACGCTTTATGATTTGTAACATTTAGCCTTCTGGCCAGATAAATATTATGTTTTTATTCCTGTTCATATCTGTTATTCTAAAGGGACTTTGTCCCAGAATAAAGTTACTTTTCTATTCTATTCTATTCTATTCTAATGGTGAACTTTTTTTAATAATTTTAAATTTTAATGAATCGTTATTTCAAAAGGATTTTATTGAAACTATAATTACATTTTTGCTCCATTATTATCAATATCGTGACGGGAAGAAACTGATAACGAAGTTTGAGTATTAGAGGAAGTAACGTAATTGAATGACGCAATTCAATTTGAGGAATTCCAAAAAATATAAAAATACTTGGCGCCTCAACTGACGCATCGTAATGCAAAGAAAAAAAGTGACTAAAAAAACATGAATAAATAAATGTAGATATGAATGAAGAAATAAAAATAAATAACTTTCGCATGAGACTCCGGTAGATGTCGCTGATATAGCCCTTCTTTAGATAGAGAAAAATATCGATAGATTTATTTTCTAATTTATCGATGTTTTTATCTGATATACAAAATTTGGCTGAATTTTTCATTGTAAAAATAATGAAATTTTTTATTAATTTATTGTCCGTTTATATAGTTGCACTTCACATGTTTAAAGGCACTTTTTACAAGAGGAAAACAACAATAATTTAGTTAGAAAATATAAATATATTGGGTTAATAAATTATTAATTATTCGATATATCGTAGATAAAAACATTAATACCAAAAACCAATAAGTATTGTTTCCAATGAATGAAGATGTAAAAACAAAAAATAGTATAACTAACACATTAGTAAGTTGTTTTTAGATCATTATTTGGCCCATTGTTGAAAAAAGAATGTAATTATGGGAAATTTAACCATTTCAACGCTTCATAGCATATACCATCTATACTTCGAAATGCTAGTTCAAACTTTTATTTCTAAATAAAATGATTACCGATACCTATTCATTGCCTATAATTACATTCTCTTTTCCATACTAACGCTCACGATAACTTATATTTTTGGAAAACATCAAAAATGAAAGGAATCTTGTACCTCAACTCGAAGCGACAAATTGCGCAACGAGTACATAGTATTTTAGTTAGATAATATTTGAAGTGCTCTATATAAGAAGGGCGTATTCGCCTTGTCATTATATATTCTATTTAACGTTTAAGTCTGAAATCTTGATTAGTCTTAATGATAATAAACATTTTTATGGTAATATTATGACAGAGAAAACCAAAACATACCATGTTTTATACTTCACAATCCAAGAACACAACTGCAAGTATCTGTTCACTCCTAAATAGTAATGGAGATGTAATGTTATACTAACTTTGTGAGGCCTAGAACTTTTCCCGGGTTTCGCCGAATCAGTGTTGCCACGAGATCTACAGCAAATGTGAATTGTACAATGTAATTAATTGGACCAATCTGGGAAAATACTTGTTTTTAGGAATTATATTCTTAATCTTAAAGAAGGATTAAACTTTTCAAATACTACGCAGGTCTATATTAGTGATGCCCGAATTGGGGGGGGGGCGCCCCCCAAAGAGGCCTGATGAAAGTAATATACCAGTTGAAATAAATCAATTCTCTCTTTATTTTCGATATTTTTCTCTTACCAGTGCTTATTTATATCAAATTGAAACTTATAATGTTGTATGTTCTGACAATAAAACTGAATGATTTGTTTTCAATGCAATACTTGTGTTTTTTTCATATACTCATACAAATTATGCAAGGGATGTTGAAGGCTATAATTTGAACAAGGGGATATATTACAAAAAAGTTAGGGAACCCCTGCTCTCTATATTCCAAAAGATAAAAAAGTAAAATTTAAAAGAAATTTAGGTAATTATTCCGCAGGTTGTCGCTTTGAGTTATGTCACAACAAGTTTAAACTTTTCATTTGTTTCCCTTTTAATAGTTTCCAAAAATACAAGTTATCATGAACTTTTAGTATGGAAAAGCAAATTTAATTATGGAAAATGTGTAATAATTCATAATTCAGCAATAATTTGATCCAGAAATGAATGTTTCAGCAGACATATATCATCTATATTTCTAAATGTTTGTTGAAGCTTTTATTTTTAAATGAAATAATTACTGTGATCTGCTCATTGCCCATAATTACATTCTTTTTTTCACACTAAACCTCGTGATAACTTGAATTTTTGGAAAATACAATAGCTTTTCTGACCTATCAGCTGAGAGCAATCTGAGCAGATATTTATGCCTCAGATATGTAGTTTATTCAGCTAGTTTAATTGTTTGGAAATAATCAAAGAATATATAGAGAAATGAAAGATCTATTGATGTAGAAATGAAAGTGCCTAGGTGAAGGATAGTAAAAATGAAAATTATTTTTAAAATGACCCAAACACAGAAAATAGTAAAACAAAAAAAAATATCTATCATAACATTTAGTCATTAGTTAGTTGGTGTAGGTCATTTTTAATTAAATTGGAATTTATTTTCTTCTTTATTGAGTATTTTTTCAGCTAAGCAACATTATTTTTTAAATTTTTATTACATTAAACATAATATTAAATAGAGGACAAAAATCAGTATTCTATGTACTGATCAAATCCTATCTCCATCAAACCCCAACGAAATATAAGTTTTTTTTTTTTTTTTTCCAGCCATTTATAATCAATTTTTTTTTTCAAGGGTATTCCCTACTGACGTTGAAAAGTTCTTTCTGAATCTTGTCACTGAAATCGTAGAATACAGAGAAAAAAATAATGTGACGCAACATGACTTTCTGGATTTATTGATTCAGTTGAAAAAAAGAAGTATGACTGGTGAAGAGAAAAAGTTTGTAAATGGAAGTATAAATTGTCAATCCCAAGGTAAATAAAGTTTAATTTAAAATATGATTATTTAATATAAATTATTTTTTGAAATTAAAGCGATTATCTCTTATTTTCGATAAAGATATGACACTAGAAGTTATGGCTGCTCAATGTTTCTTCCTGTTCGTTGCTGGTTTTGAAAACGCGAGCTCAATGCAAACATATTGTTTGTACGAATTGGCTTTAAATCCTGAAATACAAAAGACTCTGCAAAATGAAATTGACAACAGTTTGAAAAAACATGGCGAAATCACGTATGAAGCTCTCAAGGAAATGGAGTATCTGAACATGGTTATATCAGGTAAAAAAATAATTTACATTTCTTCATTATTCAATACAATTTATCATATTAAGAGTACTAAGAAGAAAGGAAAACAGTCATGTCTTTTTCTAAATGTTGTTATATACATCAATATAATAATCTTGTTGATTTGTCTGAAACGTTTGAAGTATATGCATAGTCTGAAAAACATAATTCCGAACCTTAAAATTTAATATTTTAAGAACACACTATGGATGGCTCTTTATCTTGTGGACTCTTTCTGTTTTATGTTCAATATTTTTTTCTTTACTTCACAAATTTTTTATATTTTTTCCAGAAACAATGAGAAAATACCCAATTCTTCCATTCATTACTAGAATATGCACGTCACCGTTGACATTCCCTGAGGGCTTCCAGGTTGAGAAAGGAGATCAGTTTATATTACCTACTTGGTCACTACATCACGACCCACAATATTTTCCTGACCCTGAAAAATTTGATCCAGAGAGATTTTCTGAACAAAATAAAGAATCCATTATTCCATATACCTATTTACCTTTTGGTGAAGGACCTAGAATGTGTTTTGGTAAGTTTTTTTTTTTTAGAAGCATTATTACATTATATTATATTAGTAATATAATAATAATTCATCAGTGAAATAAAGAAACAATATGTTTTTTTAGAGAAATACAGTTATACTTTTATAAAACCATATGTCCTAATATAATACACTATTTTGAGAAATATTTTATTTTTCAGGAATGCGATTTGGTCAGCTACAGATGAAAGTAGGTCTAGTCTCAATTTTAAGTAAATATAATGTCGAACCAACCAAAGATACGCAGATTCCTTTAAAACTTAAAGGACGTGCATTTTCCACTTTACCTGACGGAGCGGTCAATCTGAAGCTTGTCTGTAGATCCTGATAAGGGGTGAATTATTTACAGAGAACGTATTATTTTTGATAAGCTGTACATTTTATTAATTAATAAAATACTAATACTAATCGTATTAGTATTTATTTGTAAATCTGTTCCTATTTTTAGTTGTTTCTGATTATTCAGAAAAAAATAAAAACTGTCTTTTTTATAGTTGTCTCTATTTTTTTTCCTAACTATACTTCAAAGTTTTAGGTGTATTCTTATAAAATATTCCATTTTTACTGAGCAAGTGCTACGACCAAAACTTACAGTAGAAAAGTAAATATGGATGGCATTTCACAGAAAGGAATCAATACACAAAATATGAAAAATGAATTACAAATAGTTTTTTATAGGTTAAGTGCTTACTACTTTAAAAATAAATAAATAAAACCTGTATCCCTACAACCCAAGAAGTGTCTTGGGTTCAATACATGGTAGAGACAACGGTTGTGCAGGGAGGTGGTTTTATGAGAACATGCTCAATGGCCCCCCAACTAATGGTACCCACTTTGTAGATATTGGGTAGCCCCAGGCTGATATAGACTTCATCCGTGGTTGTAAACAGATTAAATAATTTATCTGCAACAGCTGGATATGAACTGGGACCTTTAGCACAACAACACATCACTCTACACACTGAGCCAACCCACTTCCGCTTAGTATTTAAAACAGAAAAAAAATATTGTTTTTTCATATCATTTAAATTTCAAACATAATGAAACATTCATATTAATTAAATGGGAAGCCAAATTTAATTGTCTACAATTAAAGTCACTTCAGCCAAATTACAATATATTTTCTTCTGCACAACGAAGACCTTGGTGTCGAGTTAATATTACTAAAATATAAGATGAGCTTGAGGAAGGTGTCTCGATCTCACACGGCCAAATCACAGTGTAAACCTAATAAATAATTTATCTCCCGCAGCTCGTCTAGAACTTGGGCCCTACATATCAGTGCCCTACACACTGATCTATTCTTCCCCTTTATACTAAAATTATAGCTTTTCCAATTATTTAAATATCTAATTATTGGCCAAATAAATGAATGTCATTCGTATAATTGTTTAAAAAATTACTTACTGAATATACTAATGCATAGTGTCGTTTTCTAATAAGAACGTATAAAATATTACTCATAATGATATAAAATGAATTTTCTCTTTTTGAAAATTAAAATAATATTTTATTTGTATTAAAATTTATAATAATAAAAACAATATTTAACAAATAAATGATAAATAGTTATCACATATAAATTTATATTGGAAGTTTTTATTCTGAAGAAACTTTATTCATATATCGAATTAATAAGGACACATTTTGAAACAGCTTTAGATATAAGTACATCACTATCATTAGGTTTAGCCTTGATGAAATTATTTATGAATAATTATTTGTTTATAAACATTCTATAAAACACTATTACTACTTCTTACTTTATCATTATTTACATCAGTTAAAATAATTACAGCTTATAAATACATTCCATTTACTAAGAAGTCTGCATCGTGCGCATAAGGCGATTTTCCGCCACGTCTCATTCTTCTTTTAACTACTCTCATTCGGCATCCGACAAATATCAGCATTAGACCAGTGATGCACAATCCTAAAAACAATTTATAATTGATTTAAAATAAGTACTTATGTGAAAATATAAAATCATTTAATCCCAAAATATCAATTCAGGAGGCAAGATTAATAAAGTTCAATACAGAATAAACCACATAAATATTTATTTGTAATTTTATGATATTTAACCCCGAACCCCAACTACTTTATGGAAAACCAGACTTAGAGTCTTTCGTAAAAAGAGCTTGATTGAGATGGTTGGACCATGTGATGAGGATGCCGGAAACAAGAATGCCCAGAAGACTGTTGTTTCGGAAGCTCAGTGGTAGAACCAAAGGAAGGCCCATGTACTAGATGGCTAGATGAAGTGGAGGCCTATCTTCACCAGCTGGGAATCAGACATTGGAGGAGATTTGCAATGGGCCGGGGCGATTGGGCAGGCAGTGGTGGATGTGGCCCAGGTCCTTGTAGAACCATAGTGCCAAGGAGTGAGTGAGTGATATCATATGAATTATATGTAACTGTAGTTTTAGTTTTATATAGAAAAATTAGAAAATTGGTGTGCTTCAACCCTCATATTGTAAATTATCTTCAGCTACAGTATACTGAATACCTTAAAATATAATAAATTGCAGTACCAAGTAATACAGTAATAAGAAGAACCTGCAAACTACAGAACTATTTTCATATAGGGGTTTAAAAAAAAAAGAAAAGAAAAATCATTACGCTGGATAGGTAATTTAAACTTTCAACCAAATATCCAGCAAGGTGAGTAGAAAATTTCAACATTTAAATCACTGATTATCACTTTTTAAGAACTTTTATCATTTTCAAAAATTACATATACTCAAGTCAAAGCTGGTGACGCAATTGAATTCCACATATCTAGGATTGTTAAACTCTGAATGTTTAAGGAGCTTAAAAGCTATTTTATTCGACAATTAAAAAGGGTTATTATTTAGGGTAAGAGAAATAAAACCGTTTTCCAGTTGTTGTTTATTCTTAATTTTTACTCTATTAGAGACGTTTCGACACTATGGTGTCATTCTCAATCTTTTCTTCTCCTGTAATAAATAATAATAATATAATATAAATAATAATGTTGTAATAAACAACAACTGGAAAACGGTTTTATTTCTCTTACCCTAAATAAATGAAGAATTAAATCCAGTTTACAAAAAGAAAAAAAAATTATAAGGGTTATTATTGAATATAATACACTAAGAGCAATTACAATTAGATAATGTTTATAAAAATAATTTATTATAGTAATACATATTTAAAATTTACCCATTGTCAATGAGAGTACCGCTCCACTGGGACTAGAATTGTGACCGTCAACTTCATCGTCAAGCAGCGATTCTTTCATTTTCATTTCCACTGATACTTTTTCCACTTTTCTGTGTGATACATGAGCAGGTGTCTCTTCTGAAATAACAAAATTGTTGAAATTATCGATTAAAAAGGAATCAATAAACTAAAATAAAATATAAGTTCTTTTGAACCGATTTGGACTTCAAGGTAATATGTATTATATAAGCATTAGGTTATGTATAATGTATAATATAACACAGGTTAGGCCAAAAAGATTTTTTCCTATTTACATTGGAAATGAATTTTCAACAAAGCGGTAGAATAATAAATTTGATTTCTGTTTGTTTGTTCATTTAACGTCACTTTATGCTGCTATGGCTAATCGGACGATGCTACAGTGGGAGCTCTAAATTTTGCCTATCCAGGTTTTATTAGGATAGGGATTTTTAACGAGTACCTGACATCGTACAGGCTCGGGACCCCCGTTTAACGTCCCTTCCGAAGGACGGCGTAACTAAGGATTTTTTACTCCCTTAAAAAAATCCTAGGGCCACCTGCCGGGCTACGAACCCATGATCTTCGGTTTAGTAGTTTGTTACGCTAACCACTAGACCACAGGTGATCTTGGAATTTGATTTCTTAGTACTTTTTTATTGTATTTTGGGTATGAAAAGGACATGTACACAACTAAGTTTCATGAAGCATCATATTAATCCGAATTGAAGAGACTTGATAAAGTAAAAGAAAAAGAAAACGTATTGAATCCATTTGTTATTAAAATGAAGAGGAAATATTTAATTTAAGATAAATAATAGAGTAGGCCCAAAGTTCATCTCTGGTTTAGATCTGAAATTACTTTTTAATAAAGTCACATTTTTTTTTTTAAGTTTCAACCAACTATGGGATACTCTGGATCAAACATAAATTCTTGTTCTGCGCCTTTCTCTCCGTCCAGAATCTTTTCATCCTGTTTGATCTCCTCCTTCCCTCAGTGGAGATTTTATTCATTTGTTTCATCTTAAACCTCATCCCCTTGCCTCGTGTTATGCTCTTGGCAGTTCCATCCTAGCAACCCCGAGTTATCTCATGTCCCCCTCTGCTTCCTTCGGTTTATTACTACTCTATACTACTTCTTATTGTTTGATAATGAAGAAAATATTAATAGTTTTTAAAGTTTTATATATCATTTTTATTAAGTGACAACTATACTAATTATACTAACCTATATAATTTAAAATATTATAATATTTATGTAAACATATGTTTATTATCAGATTGACTGATTGTCATTTGTTATTCATCTAAGGTGCAGCAAAAAAAATATTCTGGTGTACTAAAGGACTGTTCATCAATTGCTTTATTTTCAGCAATCGATTAATCTTTATACTTAATGGAACTATTAGAAATAATTAACAGAGTTTTAGTTCACTGGAATATTTTTTATACTGCCACTTATGATGATTAACAAATGACAATCAGTTGTATGGTAATAAACACATGTTTACATTTATAACAAATACTACAATATTTTTGTAATCTTGAACTAACCTTTAGGCTTTGTCGTAGTAGTCTCTACTATGTGAACGATGGGTGGTTTCTTTTTCGGAACATCGTGTTTTGCTGTCATGTCATTGCTGCTTGTTTCCATTACTGTTTCAGGGACCTAGATTTTTTTTTAAATTACATTAAAACGTATAATTTTGGAATACTGCTCCTTCAAAAGAACAACATCATAACTAAAAAAATCTAATGTTTCAATAGAGGTATTTCAATGTTCCAAGTGAGTTTAAAAAAATAAAAAATTGGGTATTGGTAAAGCAAAGCATTCCTATTGTAATGATAGTATTGACATTTTTATACGAACCATTAGAAAATTTTTAAAAGCTTGAAAATTTCTTGGTCTTAACTTATGTCAATATTCCCACAGAACTTCAATTTCAAACATGATACAACTCAAAATATGACTTCATTAAAAAAATAAATAAAACATGATAGAAATGTAATATCAGATGCGTTCTTCCTGGCTTAAAATGCTTCAGCTAATACAATTGCTACTGAAGACAACTAAATTTTTTGATTAATGTCTTACTCTTTTGAAAGAGCAATATAATTTACAATATTGAAAATATAAACTAAGCAAATGAATATTTATAATACCACAAGGTAAGTGGAATATTCCAGTTTCATTTAAACAGAGAAAAATTTTCACTAAGGCCTACTTAACTGATTCTATATTGTGCACCTCAGATAGAGCTTTACCTAGTTCTCAAGCACCCTCATAGATAGCGCTAGGTTACAACCATAAAATCACCTGATTACGTGAGTATCATAATTACTTTTGTTTAACTGTTATTTCAAACTTCTAATATTTATTTTTCACTATTATTTCATTATAATTACAGTCCACTTTCTCTCATCTTATTGAATATGTAATCAAATATTTCTTTAAATAATTACTGTCCAATTGATTAAACTATAATTATATTATATTATAAACTATAATATAAGTTATATTATATATATAAACTATATACAAGTTATATATATATATATATATATATATATATATATAATATAAACTATATACAAGTTTATATTATATTATACTATAAACTATAATTATATTATTCGGTTAGTACACATCTTAATATTTATCTTATCTCCATCCTTTTCACCTTCACCTTTCTTCGCACCTGTTTCTCACACCTATTTTTGGCATCCATCATATGTTAATAGCATAGAGTTCATTATTATTTAGCCTCATATTTTTCATCTACTGTATTTCTATACCTATTTTCTACATGTTTATGTTATATTCACATCTTATTTTATATTAATACCACTTCTTTCTAACTGTATACAGTTATATATTAACTTCCCTTACTTATATTTTCTATTTTCTTTTCATACTTTAGAGTTCATATTTATAAACACTATTTTCAATTTTTAATTTTTGAAATTTATCAATCTTTTCTTTCTATATATGCTTGTATTATTACATTTTACCTATGTAACCTCTAGATGTCTGGTATCATATCCATATCTATAATTAAACTAGTTTTTTCTAAATCCTTCATATTCCACCCCCTTTTTCTATATTTTAATCTACTCATTTTGTATCTTTCCGTTTACCTCCTCATTTTTCTTTCCCTTTATATTATGTTTACATTTTATTCTTTCTGGACATTTATTTTCTGTATTTTATATTCGTATTCTTTAATTATTATATCTGTCACTATTTGAATTTCTGTTCATCATTTATAATTTTATTTTTATCTATCACTATTTTAATTTTATTATATTCTGTAACCACTTTTATATTCATTATCTTTATTTATCATATCTATTCACTATTTCATCATATCTAGTCACTATTTTAATTTCCACACTTGTACCACTTTACTACATTACTTGTCACTATATTCTTGTTACTGCAACGTTTTTTATATCTTTCTGTTTGTTTCTCTCTCTTAGCCCTGAAGATGGCCTACATTGTAGGCCGAAACGTCGGCACACAATAAATAAGTTACACTTATTTAGGTGTTTTTATTGACTGCACCCCTAACTATTTCTTCCTTATATTAGAAGATACAGTCAACCAATTCTTCTCTAATATAATTATATTATATTACAATAAAATAAAAATGAAATATGTATATATTTCAAGATGTAATACCTTATTTTCAACATGAGGATGAATGTTTTGAGTTATCGGTGTTCTTTGCCCATAGCCTTGAGGTGACTGTGCTCTGTTTCTATATCCTTCTTCATAATAGTAATCTGAACCTGGTCCGTTTGCGACAGGTAAATTTTCTAATCTGTTTAATGGGCTTTCATCTAAGCCCTGATTCACGACTTCTAGAAAATACGATATATAATATTTTACTTTTATGAAATTATGACAAACATAAGAATGGTGGTTATTAAATTATATCAATAGTATTAACAAAATAAGTAGTATACAAAATTAAATGGTGCAGCTCAAGGATAATGATGCGTTATCAGTTTACAGTGCTGTATTCCTGATATCTAGCAACTGTTAAATTCATATTCATTAGAATTAATTAATGATTTAACTAGACATTATCGTGGCTTTTTATTTTTTGTTTATTGATAGGTTTATATATAAAAGAAGGAGGTTGTTTGTCCCTCTCCCCTAGCCTTTGAAATTTTTATTTTATTATTATTTAATAATAAATGATCCATGAAGTAGTTATATATCTTCAATAATTAATTAAATTAGTGACTTTCAAACTATGTCGCCCCTCTTCTTGAAAATTTTGCATGGTCACTCATAATAGAAAATGAAACATTTTTCAGTAAATTCCAAAATCTTACTAACAAAGCTGAATAAAAAAGAACTGCTACTCATTATAATAATTGAATTGTGTGTTAATTCTCCATTCTTCAATTTATATGAAAATTAAGTAACTGCAATATAAATTGGATTTTTAATAATTTGTGATAAAATATATTAATAGATTTATTGTTACATTTAGATAAATAAAGATTCTATTATATTTAAATACATATATAATTATTATTTATTACTGCAGATATGTATTAAAAACATCTTTTAAACAAATTTTATTTTAGCAAATTTGTCATTTAGTAATATAAATAATCTGGGACATAGTTTGACAATTGATTGATTTTTATCTATGGTTAGTTAATATATTTTTATCATATTTATTTATTTTACATTTATACGCCAGAATAAACAAGTAAGTACCAAAGGAATAAGTTTGAAAATTGTATTATTTTCCTATTGTAGTAAAATATATATAGTATAAGTATTATTGTATGAGTTGAAAATGGTTGACTGGATGATCTTATGTAAAGGAGATGGTTGGGGGGTGCAGTCAATAAGAACACCGAATAAGTGAAATACTTATATTATGTGCCGACGTTTCGACCTACACTGTAGGTCGAAACGTCAGCACATAATATAAGTATTTCACTTATTCGGTGTTCTTATTGACTGCACCCCCCAACCATCTCCTTTACATATATAAGTATTATTGTATTATTTTTGTATTAAAAAAAAAAAAATAATCAAACATAAATTGAACTACTCTTAAACGCAAGTCAAAAACAATAAATATCAGTCATATTACCTTGATTTTTGTGTGGCATTTGCCAACCGTTTACGGGTTGATTCTGTGGTAGTATTCTATAAGGCACATTATCGTAATAATATTTAGCATAGTCGCTCGGTATTTGTTCTCCATACTGCTGTATCATTCCTCTGAAAATCAATAATAAAATCCAAGATAAAAAACAAAACTTTTTAATTAGTATAAATTCTAACTCTGATAAAATGGAGAAGTATATTATTATTATCTTCATCGAAAAGTAGGAACTAAGACACTATATGTAATTCAAGGGCAAATGTAATTATAATTCTGGTCTATTTATTCTTTATTTTATTTATTTGTTTTTATGAATACACAATGGAAACAAAAAGAAAGTAATGAAGTTAAAATGAAATTTTAATATTTACCGCTGGGGTATTTCTTGCTGTATGTATTGATGTTGAGAATATCGATCACCTTGAGGAACTAAGCCATTTCCCTTATGAGTAAAAATTTGACTTCCACCTGTATGCAGATACACGTGTACAGAGGTAATACGAATTCACAATTTAAAATATAGAATTATATTTTAATATAGACAAAATATTAAAACGATTAATGAGAAATAGTTAGGAATGCACACACAATTAAAAATTATTAATATATTTATTTATAAATATTTTTATTTTGAAGAGAAAAGATTTGTCCTGGACAGGATTCGAACCCAGGTCGTCTGCACAATAAAAATATTTAAAAATATTCACCATTGAAAGAACAATTAATAAAAATAAATATTTATTTATAGTTAAAACAAAAGTGATTGATTACCTTGATTTGGATGGTATTGATAGGCCCATTGCTGCTCCGGATGGAAATTTGTCATTCCTTCTCCTTCTCTACCGTAACCAGTTCGTGTGTTCGGAACGTTTGAAGGCAAATTCATATTTAACTGTGGATTTTTGGCGTAAGCATTACCTGTAGATGGGTTATCTCCTGCTGCAATATTTTAAATTATTCAGAATAACAACATGAGTTTAATTATTAGAATTTTGGAGATAAAAACAATAATAGTCGATTATCCGAACGTTCAATTATACGGAACTGTTTTTTTTTTTCAAATGTAAGTTTAATTAATTTGATCAGATCATCCATTTACTTATTTGTATTGTTAAAATTATTGTTATTTTAAATAAAATTTGATGAAAAATAAAATTATTTTTTCCATGAAGTCAATAAGGGGGGCCCTAATAATTTCTTGGAAATAGCAATAAAATGAACTTTGTTTACTATATGTTCAATATGTATTTGTTTACTAAGAACTGTAAACCTAATTAGGTAATTTCATTTGTTTCTCTGAATCCCTTCCTTTTCATTTGGTTGGTATTTATATTTTAGTGAATTTCGATTATCTGAATTTTTGATTATTCGAACCACCTCTGACAACATTGATTCGGATAATCGACGTTCCATTGTATATATATTTGAGAAATATTTTGTCACTTCAGTGCAGAACTATTGATTTCCTAATATGCCTTTTTCCACTTTTGATTTTGAACATAGTTCAGACTACAGCCAATTTAATGTAATTTAATTTAATTAAATGTACCCTAATCTAACATACCATAAACTTGGCAATACAAAAAATATGACACAATCTATTATTCAAAATTTCTGACATCTTTAGGAATGTAGCATCGTTCGATTAGCCACAATAGCTTTAAGCAATGTTAACTAAATAAAAAAACAATAGATTGAAGAAAAAAAAGTGTGCAATTTTAGAAATGATAATAATGATAATATTTTTTTTTAATTTCACGAAATTCTTCTGTTCAAGCTTAGGACTATATTAGAAAGTCAAAATTTTGATTTTTCATATATATCATTAAAAAAAATAATTGTCACTGAACCTCTCAATGTTACATGGTAGAGACTTTATTGTTCCTATGGCTATGGTTGTACAGGGTGGTTTAACCAAGACATGCTTAACTATCAGGCTTATCCCCACAAATTAAGGTTATTTATATTACAGAGGCTAGGTGAACCCCAGGACAGTCTACATATCCCAAAGGATCAATCCACCACCGCTTTTAACAAAATAAATAATTAACTAACACAGTTTGTTTTGAATCTAGGACTTACAGATTCACATAGACACTGAGCTAATTCACTCTCTATGTTAGGAAATATCGAATTTTATTAAGATTATTAATTGTTTATAAGAAAATTGTTAAAAAGTGTCAATTATAAAATCAGTGATATAAAGTGACATTCAAGTTGCTGTAACATTCCAGTCATAACCTATCTCAAATGCTTAGTTTCAGTATTTTATAATATTTTTATAATCAGTTTTTATTGCTAATGGCAACGGGCCAAGAAAGTTAAAAAAAATTAAATACTTACTGTACGGTTGTTGAGGATATTGTTTTTGCACTTCTGCTGTAACTTTTATCACTGGATCCAACTTATGTACTTCAACATCTTGTTCGGCTTTCGGCAATGGCTTAGAAGGATTTGATGTAGTTACAAGAGGAGATGGAGTGGCTGAAAATAATTAATTTTTATTTTTACAATATAACATAAATTTAAATTAAATTAATCAAAGGACAGTACGTGTTGCAGGACAGCCAAGTTCGGGAGCTTCATCACTTCCATCCGAGCACTGCGGTATCCCATCGCAAGCATTGTATATAGCTATACATTCCTTACTCGTGTGGCATTCGAACTGATATCTACTGCATTCTCGACTCTCTAATAAACAATGAAATATTTTAAAGTTTAAAGGAAATCGTTAATTAACCTATGACCTATGATAATTATGATGTATCAACAATAATATTTTAAAAATTCACTTGTGATAGCAGGCTGGTTCGGAGGCCGTTCAATTCCAAAATTTATTGTCTCTTGATTTTTGGTTGATTCCGTTGTTGGGAAATGGACTGCCATGGGGTTTGGATTAACAGGAGGTTGCCTGTTGTGTTAAAAAAGACAACAGATTTACAAATTTTTAAAATCTTTTAAACTAATTAAATAACAACATTTTGTTTAAAAAAAATCATTAATAATTTTGTAAAAATTAAAATTTAATCTAGATATTGATCAACCTTAACCTGAGTTTGGTAAGTTCATGTTCGTGTTGGGTGAACTTTATCTGGGTTTCCAGCTCAGTCAAATGCCTGTTTATTTTCAAAACTGCGCTTGTATAGTTTTGATGTTTAGTAAATTTACATTTGAAGTCCTCTGGAGAACCGCATTCAAACAGGTAACAACCACCCGGATTCTAAAACAGTCATAAAAATTAAATTCAGATTGTGATCTTGAAAACCGATAATAACTTCATTAGGTTTAAAACACAGTTTTTTTTTTTTTTAATTTAGTTCATTTTTACAAGCTTTCAATGTTCTACAATCACTAGTAAAGAACATACTGATCAAAACTATATGAATCTATTATAAAAAACAAATCATTCATGGAAAATTGTTGGAAATTAAATTAAAGTCCTTTAACATGTAAAACACTTTAAAAAAACTATGTTATGATAAATATTATTATTAACAACTAGGATAAAATTTAATGTTTTGAAAAATGAAATTCGTTTTTTAAATTACAATATACCTTTTAAATTAACAAAAATGAGAAGAGCAATATATTTTAAATAAATTCAGATCATTTTATCAAAATCAAGTAATTTTAATATTTATTTAATATGTTTTATACAATAAAATTAAAATAATTTTAATTAATTATAAAAAGATATTAATTGAAAAAAATCAAAGCTATATATATATATATATATATATATATATATATATATATATATACATTTATCAAAAAAAGTGTAAAGTAAAAGAAAGTTATAACACATTAAACTATAATTACTTGTATGGTATGTTGTAATGTTTTAGAAATATTTTTAGACAATGCTTTAATGATAAACATGTTTAACTCTAATCATTACAAATAAATATAGATGTACTTAAACAGTATAGTTTTCTAACTTAAAATCATTTAACAAATATAAGATGAAAAATTGATGTTTTTGATTTTAATTATATTTAAAAAAGCATTAGATAAACTTATATATTTTTAATTAATGACAAGAGAAAAGATTTGTCAAACTATTATTTTAGATCACTATCAGTAATATTCTCGAAGTATTATCTTCAAATATTATTTTTTTGGTTTTATGGAAACTAATCTTTTGAAAATTTAATTATTTGGTTAATACTTCATCCATCTAAAATTAAAGATTTAGATGAATAAATTTAATAAAACAGAGCCCACATTTCCATTATTACAATATTGATCATTTCATCGTAATATAAGCTAATGGTAATACAATTTAGCAAAAAAATTGTTTGTAAACAATAGAAAACATTTTAAATTGCATAATTAAATGTTGATACTATATTATATTATGAATAATAGTGAAATAATGACTAGTCAAGTTGCTAATTAGAGTAATCTTTCTGAAGCAAAAATGATATAGATTAAATAAAATGTCTATTATATGTTGGTATTTATATATTTATTCAAATTAGTAATATTTTACAGTTAAAAGAAGGAAGTTTTTTATCAATAACACATACTGGTATTACCCATTGTGTTAAGAGTTATAGAAAATCATAAACAAATAGTTATAAATAAATGACCAATTTGATTTGATTTTGTCAAATTAATCTTTAAGTCAATATTATTTAATGTTGCTTTTATCTGTATGTATTTCATCTTTTTAAAATTTTTTCTATTAATTTTTATTTTCACTTAATCTATTTAAAAAAGTAGTGATTTATTCTATCTATGTTGTATACATTAAGTGAACAAATGAATATAAGAGACATATAATTTTTTACAAATTCTACATTTAAAACTAAATTAATTTCCTATATTATATAAAATAATATGATATATGAAGTATTAAGTAGTAATATAAAGTATTAAACATGAATACTATGATAATTTAAGGAAAGAAATACATCTAAAGATAAATGTAATAGCTTGACATAACTGGTTTAGCCTCCTCTTTTATCATACTATATCATTTGGAAAAATATAAGTACTAAATTTCGCAATATATTCTACCAAATTCATAGGTAATAATTTTATTATTTTAAAAGCTCCTTAAACACATTAAACTATAACTACTTGTATGAGTCAAATAAAATATACCTACTTTTTCTTCGAAAACAAATACATCGCAATTATCAGTTTCACAGCACAGTTTTAGGCAATCATCTCTCGATAAAACATCCCTTTCGTTCAAATATTTTGCTCCCATATCTCTAGAATCTTGTGTTCTAATTATTTTGTCCTGATAAACGTCAAAACTTTCAAGACATGTTTGAAAGTCCGGATCATTTCTCTTTGAAACATGTTTTTCAAAGAGGGAATTTTTATCCTCGTTCGATTCACTGATTACAAAGAAATTAACAAAACTTAATGCAAATAATATTTCACAATTTATGTATGCTTTGAGCATTTTAAAATGAAAAAACTTTTGCTATCTACATTTGTAATCTTATGGTGGATGTTACAAGACTTATAAAAATCAATATTAAGGGAGTCCTTTATTAAGGGTTCTGTTACATATCCACTCAGATGATGCAAACAGAGTTAATGCTTATATTTTTAGAATGTTAATATTTAATGTATCAATAGAAAATAATCTTTTTTTTTAAAACAATAAAGAAAGTAAAATCTTTCATTGGTTTTAGCTAGTTTTTTTCAAACAGTGGAATGTGTGATTATAAAAACGAAATAACTGTAAGTTACTAATTCCTTTATCTATTTTAACTTGATTGTATCTTTTTATTTAATGAAATAATATGAATTGATATTATAAATAAAAAATTGATTTCAAATTTGTTTCTAATCTGTTGCCAAGTGCCACTCTGGTGTCAAGAAACGGAACTAAGAGGATAGATGTTACCCACAACAGCTGACTAGTGTTTTCTTAGTAATTGAATAGGTTTTGTGTATTTGCTCCAGTCTTATTTCAAAAATATAAAACTATAATGGGTCAAGTGTATTGCTTGAGTTAACATGTTCATAATTACCTTTATATTTGCCATGGGGGCATGGCCCACTACAATCAACATTTTATTGGAAAATAGATAAACTTTATTACATATGTTTGAAGAATCTATGAATAGACTTTTCTCTAAAGAAAAGGCCCATTTAAAACATTTATACCTTTGGAGGTCTGATGACAAGTGCACTATGTAAAGTGTTAACAATTAGTGATGAGTGGTACAGGATACTTGCCTTTGCACCCCCCGAAAAAGGGTTTTATTCTTCGCCTCCCAGTCAGTAAAGCTGCGTGGATTACATGTTTACTACCATTTACGAGTTTTGTATTTTGTATCATTTGGTCATTGATGTACAATTTTGAGGATTCGACATTTACACATTGCAAAGTAAGTTTACATCTGTATACATTGTATTCTTAGATAATTTTTATGCTAATTAATTCATAGTTTCATGTATATATTTTTTTATAAAGCTAATATTTCATGTTTACTTACATACCATCTTGTTTAACTATAAGTTTTGATTATGTTTCACTGGTTTTTATCTAGTATTCATGGTATGTTTATTGTCTTTTGGATAATTAACTAGCAAATATTAATTAAAGATAGTATTGATTTAGTGGCTTTCAAAACACTTGGTCATTCACCAATACTATTTTCATATGTTATCTATACAAAAAAGATGTGTTTTCTAGGGATATTCATATTAATTCTTATTCAATTTAATTAAATTTATTGATTACTTAACTTCTACCAGACTACTCATCAATATATTAACTATGAAATTATAGTTTATCGACCATTAAAAACGGTTTGTGAAAAAAATAATGACTCATCACTAAAAGTCATTTAGTCCTTTGATGGCATTAATTGGTCCCATTTGAAACAATTAAGGTTTCTTTAAAAAAAAATCCTTTTTTAAAATTATCTTTGATATTATTTCGAAGTTTTTAAATTTTGCCAATTTACAGGTGCTCGATTTCTTGCACTTAATTTTCTTGCTTTTGAAATATGATCTAAATTTTTTTGTCATTTTTATTGAACTTTTTCACTTCAATTTGAACTTGTTTCCATTATTTTTTTCAACAAGAATAGTCGATATTACTTTTATTTAACTTTGTTTCATGCTTTTATTTATTATGTTTATTTATTAAAGTAAGTTCTATAATTTTTAAATTCAAAACTTGGATGCTTACTAGTGGGCTAATGTTGCACAAATAAAAGATTTAAATGTCTTGTTGCATTGCAAGATAATCCATTATACTTTTTCTTTTCAAAATTTAAATTCCTTCAACACTGATTTATTTAAAAATATGCAGCGTTATTAGATGAAATCCAAACGTGATTAAACGCATTTTGAATAAACTCAATCCTACATTAAATGATCTTTAAAAATTTGTAAGTTATCAAATAAGCTAATTTTTTTTTTTTTTTTTTTTTTTTTACAAATTTAGTCATATTCTAAAGTATGAAATAATTGTAATTTGTTCCACTGAAAATAGCATTATAAAGTAATAGTTATTATTGTTTATTTATTTATTCAAACTCACTTAACAGTGCTACAATGGGATTCCTAAATTTTGCCTCTCCTGGGATAATTAAGACAGGGATCTTTAGCAAGTACCTGAGACCACTCAGGCTCGGGTCTGCCAATTTATGTCCCTCCGGAGGATGACATGACCAAGGATTTTTTACTCCCTTTAACAAATCCTAAGGCCACCTGTCGGGCTGTGAACCTGTGATCTTGGGGCTAGAAAGTTGTTATGCTAACTGTTACACCACAGGCGACCCCACTAACAATCAAAAATAATTTAATTCTTTTACATAAGATACAAAGATTGTATTCCATTTGTAATATTTTTTTCAACTTCTTTTTTTCATTGAACATATCTGAATCAAGAAACTGTTCTTTTAATTCGAAATAGTAAGCTCTAATCTAATTTAAAACAAACTCCTACTCATTGTGGGATATTTTGTCGATTGGTTCTTCCCATATATATCCATTACATGCAACTAGCACAATAAAGTGCGCAATAGCATAATCTAGTAGGGGTTAGTTAACAGATTAAATAATTTATCTGCCCCAGTCAGATTTAAACATTCAGATGACCAACTCAGTACTACACACTGAGTTATTCCGCTCCCTGAATAGCCTATAAGAATCTAAATACCTGATCATATCTAAAAAACAGAAAGAATGAGATTATTTTTTAATTGCATACACTTTAGAAATATTTCTTCTTCTTGCTTAATATTGAAGTTCTTAATGTACAAGTAGGTCAAATGCTCAGAACCTCATAATCTATTTATCTGTCTTTGTTAATTATAGTTTTTGTTAAATTTATTTCTTAAATTAATTAAAGAAGCATCCATCCATTCATATTCAATCACTCATTCTCATCGTACGTACCACCCATAAATAATTTTCTAGGGGGGTTACCTGCATGAATTTTGTGAATAATGATTATATCTTGCAGCTGTTACCATTTGCAAAAATATGATGTTTTAAGTCTGAATTATTCTTCTATTGCTATATCTACATACTATTATTATTAATCATTTATCAAAAATGAACATTTTAAAAAATATTTCTAAAGTTAGAGGTTAGTAGCTCCTACATGCCCCTCCTGTATTGGTGAAATGTGATTCTCATAGCTTTTTAGTAACAATGCTGTGTGTGTTCTCATGATTAGTATTCATTCCCCTCAATTGGAGCTCATTATACCTGTTTTGATAGTTTCACCTCTAATTTCTGTTATACCTCTGTTTCTCTACTCTAGAAATCACCACCATTCTTTGCATTACATTAGAATTAAGATGCTCAGTACTGGTACCTTATTATAATTTAAAATTCTTAAGTTCTTGAAACTAAAATTTGCATTTATCATTTCATCTCTTTCTTTCTTTTTTTTGGATTGCTTATAAAAAAATAATTTTAAACATATTTAACTGTTTAATAACTAAAAAAAAAAAAAAAAAAAAAAACAGTGATGTATACATAAATATTTAAAAACCTGATAGATTTTTATAGTGGTTAATTGAGGCCTTAGTAGAATGGCCTGTAACTAGTTCACTGTTATGTCGATTCTGTGGATAAATACCTTTGTCATCAACTTGCATTGATCATTCAACAATATTTCTTTTGACCGTACAAGTGAATTAGGACAGGTTCATTTTTTAATTAGGACTTTGAAATTAAGTCTTAAAGCCATAATAAAAAAAAAAAATTTTTTTAATTATAAATTAATGTAAATTGGACTATAAATCTTTTTGATTTTAATATATTGGGAGAAAAACCATCCTCCAGTCATCTAGTACTTCTAAATTGTTTATTCTTCAAAACGTTTCGACAAATATCATTCCAACAATCATACACAACTTTAAAAAGTTATATGTCTATAAATCTCATAAATGTATATTTATTTTCTTGGGGATATACCATCCTCCATGGTCAAATTATTAATATTGTCCATTGTAGAATATTAATAATTTGATCATGAAGGATGGATATATCCCCAAGAAAATAAATATACATTTATGAGATGTAAAGACATATAACTTTTTAAAGTTATATGTGATTATTGGAATGATGCAGAAAAATTTTTTTTTTGAATAATTGATAATGATATAGAAGTACTAGATGACTGGATGATAGTTTTTCTCCCAATATATAAAAATTAGGATAGGTTTTAAAAATGTGAAAATCCTTTAAAGCTGTCGGGGAAAATAATAAAGAAAGAGAACAACAAATGAAGGAAAATATATTTTAAAAAAAATCTTCCATCTCAAATTCTTTGGATCACCTGTGGTATTGTGGTTAAAATAACAACCCTTTATGGCCGAGGTTAGCATTCGCAGCCTGGCAGGTGTCCCTATTCTTAGGGAGTTAAAAAATCCTTAGTTATACATCCTTAGGAAGGGACGTAAAAAGGTGGTATGCAGCCTATGCTGTGTCAGGGACTCCTTAAAGCTCCCTACCCTAAGCCTGGAGAGGCTAAATTTATGACTCATTCTATAGCATCGTCCGATTAATCACAGCAGCATAAAGTGATCTTGAAGAAATTAAAACAAATCAATTTATGTTAAAATAACCCTTAAAAAAAGTTTCATCTCGATAATAACTGAATTTGGATAGGTTTTTTTTATTTTAAAATATGTACAAATTTTAAAACATTGGTGGGATAATCCCTTACAATGAAAATGAGTTCACATTACAACGGTTACTGATTAATATGTTTTTGTTGTTGGTAAAATTTTAAAAGACCAACAGAAAAGAGAGTACATAGGATTTACTTAAGACAAAATTTATGTATAACTTAATACAAAATGCATATTATTTATAATAATATGTGTTTTGTTCCTTTGTGTCTGTATTTTTGTGTTGTTGTTTTTGTATAATTTCCTATTTCTTGTATGAGTGTGTTGTCTGAAAATTGGCATGATGTGAAGAATCTGAGGGTTTGTTGGTGTATAATTTTTTGTATTGTTGGGATGTCCAGTTCTTTGTGCATTGTTGTGATTTTAGTATATATTGGATAGTTTTTTATGATTCTTAGACATTTGTTTTGGAAGATATGTATTTTGTTTTGGATAGGTTTGAAAGATGTACAAACCTGTAGGATATAAGAAAATACGTAAAAAGTGGAAGTCGAAATATGCACTTCCTTGCCACCAATTCATTTTACACAGGAATTTTCAATCAACTAAATTATAGATTTTATAAAGTGAAGACCACGGGGAGAAATGAGGTAACTCGAGTTCTGATAGATTTCTAACTATCGGAAAACGCGATGGTGTGGTCAAAACAGAAGAAACGAGAGTTTAACAGGTAATGAAAAATGCCTGTAGAGGCAAATTATAGTTTATCTGAACTGTGCCGATGAAGAACAAACTCGTTTTTCACCCGCTTAACTTGAACTTTTGGCACTTTTACAGTTATTTTGACAAATTTAAAAATTGCAGAACACTATCTAAAGCAATATTTTTATTTCTTCTACTTTGTTCGTGTGTAGGCTAATGAAAGATTCCTGAGTTTTGCTTTCCTGAACATTTAGGGAAAGTGAAATGCCTTGTTTTCTCTTATTGTCTCTAACTTTTATAAGTTGTTATGTAAAGTTAATGATAGTATTTTATAAAGGGGTGAAAACGGGGCCAAAAACCTAAGAATTTCAAGTTTACACAACGAAATTTCTAAAAATCGAATCGATAGATCATTGTGCTTTGAAAACAGCAATCCAATCACGAACATTTATGTATTTATATGTGAAACCATCAACAATTCTAATAATCGTTTTTTACGTGTTTTAAAACACATTTCTTTCAATTCTACAACTCTTCGCGGTCTTAGTTCTAGTGCAATATAATATTTTTGTAGGGAAAAAAACTTAAAAAACTTTTATTATAATTATACCAATTAAACAGCATTTAAATATTAAATAGATTTCGATCTCCCTCCCAAACAATGTATATAAATGATTTAGAAAAGAAACGCTATATTAAAGTATATTTTTTAAATATATATATATTCTTCGTAATTAGTTTTAATATTCTAAATTTTCATCTCACTGTTATCTATTTGAACTATGCATTACTGATTGCACGTATGTTTTCGGTTGGTCGTAGAAGTTTTAATAAATTTCTTACTTTTTAACAACTCATAAAATTAATTATTTTATATTATTTAGAAATGTCTTTTAATGGTTAATGAAAATTTTAAGTATTAAGATTATTTTTCTCCCATTTAACTTTTCGTTGCAGTTAATTTGCATACATTTCATCGATCGGCGAGAGCCATTCTGGTTGTTGATGTTGCCAACTGGTTAATTGTGTTATCCCTTCGACCTCATGAACTGGCCATATATCAAAATATATAAATTATTTAATATAATATTTGTATTACATTATTTTATGCACAGAAGTGCCTTATTACATTTATTCTGTTTGTTTGTTTATTTAACGTCAATTTTTGCTGCTATAGCTAATCGGACGATGCTACATTGAGAGCTCTAAATTTTGCCTATCCAGGATTAATGAGGATAGGGATTTTTAACGAATACCTGACATCATTCAGGCTCGGGACCCCCGTTTAACGTCCCTTCCGAAGGACGGCGTAGCTAAGGATTTTTTACTCCTTTTAAAAAATCCTAGGGCCACCTGCCGGGCTACGAACCCGCGATCTTGGGCTTAGTAGTTTGTTATGCTAACCACTAGACCACAGATTGCATCTTTATTAGAAGTTTTACTTAGTGTTTATGATAAAAATTAATTTGATGAATGTTTTAATTTAAAGGGGAGTGGAGTGGCTCAGTGGCAGAGCACTGAGTTGCCGTGCTGAAGATCCTGAGTTCAAATCCCGCTGCTGGCAGACTTATTTCATCTGCTTGCGACCGGAGATGAATTCTATGGGATCTAGGATCCTCCTGGGGCTCATCAAGTCTCTTTTACCCAAAATAAGGGGGGGGTCTGGCAGTTGAGCATGATCTAAGAATAATCACCTATCTACATAACCGTTGTCCAAGAAGTACAGTCTCTGCCATGTACTGATTCCCAGACCTTTCATGGGTTATAGTGGAACTGGTTTTTTATTTTTTTTTATTTAAAGAATAATCGCCCATTTTAAAATCTCTATAGGTATTTCATTAATCAATAAGAAAATTTCCCGTTAGTAATACATTCTGTATCATTATAAACCACGAAGGGTCTTAAAGGGTCACTTATGGTATAGTGATTGACATAACAACCTAGTCTTGAACTTATCATTGAGAGCTGGTTAACCCAGCACCATATTTGCTTGACTCCTATTATTAATAAAACTGAAAATTCATTTGAAAAATATTTCCGAACATCTAAAAGCAGAAGTTATGATACACAATTTTCAATCTAAATTTAAACTAACCACAAATATCTAACCGATGTAGGTACTCTGTTACTACGTTAGTACTATATGTACTCTATTCTGCTACCAATCTAACTCTAGAATACGATCGTTATTTCAGTTCAGGGTACCGATCTAGTGCTATCTAACGGGATTCATCCTACTAACTGCTTTGTATTCAACTGTGAAATAATAATTTGTTTAATTTGATATTATTTAAAATAATTATAACTGACATTACTTCCAATTGGAGCTGTTTATCTCGAGAGTATTTGGTTGTTCTGTCTCCGAGTAAGAAACCAGCTGTGTTTGATGAATTATTTATTGTGTTAACAGCTGCGATTTGACCCTGTGGAATGTTTACACCTTGCTAGGGGCTAACAAGACTCTTTTGAACGATAATCCTTTATAGGAATAAAAACCTCGCAGCTGAGAGTGATCACGCTCAAATCATCTTCCTACACAACCTTTACCTTAGAAACAGTACAGTCTCCACTATGTACTGAACCCAAGACCCCTCACATGCAATAACGGCGCAAGTTGTTTTTACCTCCCGCTGAAAATGGGGAAATTGTACATGTAGCTGTAATAATAAGGTTAGGCCTCGACCTTGACTGAAAATGACCCCTCTGGATTCGTAAGTAACAAGCGTAACTACACAGCTGTGATTGATTTAAGTAAATAACAATACAAATAACTCCAAGGTGCCTCTACCTGAAATAATAGCATCTCTTTGTTCTTTTGTTTATTGATTTGACGTTACTTCATGGTGCGCTGGCTGATTGGAAGATGCTGCATTGGAAGCTCTAAATTTTGCCTATCCCAGTAAAATTAGGATAGGAGTCTTTAACGAGTAACGAGAAAATGGCGTCGGCACAGGCTCAGAATTGCCATTTTACGTTCCTTCCGAAGAAGCCCTTAATCTAGGATTTTTTTACTCTCTTTTAAGAAATCCTCGGGCCAACTGCTGGGCTCTTCTGTTTGTTCTGTTTATCTATTGAGTGGTAGTAACGAGCGAATTCTACATAAATAACAATTTTAAACTATATTTAATTAAAGCCTTTTGCAATCCCAATGAAAAAGAACTTGAAAGTTGAATTCAAAGCAGTTAGCCACCGTGAATTAGATAGCATTAGTACACTACCATGAGATGATAACCGATTTTTGTGTGTACCTATCTTTTGAAGTTCAGCAAATTACATTTTTAAATTATGGCATAGAATTTTTGCCTGAAATCGGTGATTCACTAGTAAAAGCATCGTAGCCAAAGGATTTGGAAGTCGCATGTAGGCGAAGCTGATATTTAATAAGTTCTACCTGACTTCCAACGAATAGTCTTCGTTTTTATTTAATTTTATTTTTTTGCCGGGGGGGGGGGGGAGTTTAACCGTTGTCTTACTTCAACGAGTCTTTTCTAACCAGAGTGTGGAAGTCCTGATTCTGGTTTCAATTCCGCAGGTTGTCGCTTCGAGTTAATCATAACACGTTTTTACTTTTCATTCGTTGTTTTTTTTTTTATTAATATTCTCGAAAATAAAAATAATTTTATTATTAACTGTATGAAGATTAGAGAACCTACTTACACATACAGTTTAGGTCATATCATTTATCATTTATACTTTGAAATGTTTTTTGAAACGTTCATTTCTTGATTAAATGATTACCAAAATATGTACATTCCCCATTATTACACTCTTTTTTTTTTCATACTAAAATTCACGATTATTTTTATTTTCGAAAATATTTAAAAGGAAACGAAAGTCATGTTAAAACTTGTTCTGACTCAATTTCAAGCGACAACCTGCGGAACTTATACCCAGATCCATTATTCGGGTCGCGCACAGATTCAATAGGCCGTGGCTTAGCCGGCGATGCAACAGTGAGGATGTTGCCATGACGACGCCTTGGCGACCTCGGCCTCCACGGCCTCCGGTGTCTAATAATTTGTTATTATTTGACCCCCCCCCTCCTCGACTTCCTAATCTCTACTCGCTAATTAATTCCGTAGGTTGTCGCTTTGAGTTTTGTCACAACAAGTTTTAACTTTTCATTTGTTTCCCTCATTTAATATTTTCCAAAAATACAAGCTTTAGTATGGATAGAAGAATTTAATTTTGGGATATGTTTATACTTTGGCAATTGTTTCATTTCGTAATGAACTTTTGAGCAAACGTATATCATCTTTGATGTATTTTATATTTATTATTTTTATGATGGTGATAATTGTTAAATATTTTAAAATTTATAAGATTTGTCTGGCCGTGTTACGAGCCAGGTTAGTTCAGTTGGTTAGAGCACCGGGCTACCCGGGTTCGAATCCCGGCCTGGACAAATCTTTTCTCTTCAAAATAATAATATATCATCTACACTTAAAAATATTATTTGTTGCTTTTTATTTTATTTCTTGATGAAATGGTTATCGAAATCTAATCACTACTGTTAATTACATTCTCTTTTCCATATTATAGCTTGCGATAACGTGTAGTTTTGGAAAATGTTGAAAGGGAAACGAATAAACCAGTTAGTTTTGCGGAACAGATACCAAAATATTAATTAATATGTGCAATTTCACTGCAAATCCTATGGAAATGTCATTAAATGGCGTTTTCAGAATCAAAAACAGAAAAAATAAAAATTTCAAAAATTAACGTTTTCTCATTTTTCTGTCGTTTAGTCGAACAATACTCTATGCTCCCGAATATTCAAGTTCAGAACCGGACTAAAAACATGAGAAATGAGAAAATGTCGTGTTAGACTTAATTGCTTGACTAGGCTAGTGAAAAAGATATTTTTTGAAATATGTATTGGCTTTTGATCCTGAACGCCTCAAACAAAAGTTATTCAACAAAACACTGATTTTTTTACAATCACGAAATCGTAAAAGATAAAACTCTTTTTATTAGGCACTTTAATTAATTGTTATATAATTTATTAATAAACTACTGATGTGTTCTAATCGATTAATTAGCTTATATTTTTACTTGCTTCCACGTAGGATGGAAATATTCTCAACGAAAACAAAAAACTATTTTCATTTTGACCATTTATGAATCCATTTTGCTAATTTCTGTTTTACGTGCTTTCGTAGGTTTCTTGCATAACTCAAAAACGTTTAGAAGCAAGATGATTTTTTTTTTTTTTTTTTTTTGTTACATTTAGGTGCCAAACTACATTTCTTGGCCATTACATTCATCATTAGGAGTATGGTAATTAACTTAAATATCTTCCTAGATTTTTATCGAAAATTATTTCTTCACGCTAAAAAACGCATTATTTTTAAATTGAAAATGAAAAACCTTTACCATTAAAACATAACTCACGAAGGACCTTGGGTTCAGCACATTGTAGAGACTTTACTTTTTCTAGAGCAACTGTTGTACGGTGAGGAAGTTTGCCAATAAAGAAGTTCAACCGCTAGATTTCCCCCCTAATTAATGGTATTCCCTTTATAGAGGCTGTGTTAGCCCCAAGATGGTTCTCTGTATATATCCCCGAGGGTCCATCCAAGGCTGATAAAAGCAACTAAAGCTCGTGATAACTTGTATTTTTGGAAAATATTAAAAGGTAGACGAATAAAAAGTTAAAACTTGTAGTGACTCATCTCGAAGCGATATCCTGCGGAATAATTACCGATTTAATATTTTTTTTATTTATGGTTACTGTCTATAGATATAGGTTATTAATATTTAATTTTAATTTTCCACTTCAAATTTTTATATGATTTTGTTTTCGTATTGTGAAGTGTCATTCATATGTAACAACGATTTGAAAGAAAAATAGAACACCATTTGTCCCAAGGGCAAGTTATCAAGTACGTGCTTGTATGAGCTGCAGGTAATTTTGAAATGTTATTTCTCTGTATTGTTTCACTTTGAAGAACTCTTATCTTTAGCTAGGGAAAAAATATTTTCTCTGGTTGAAAATAAATTTCAGATAATAAGAATAGTAATATAGTTTTATAATATACAGTTGATAGACATGTGATTTTGGAGAATGTAGGGGGGGGATGCCCAGTAACCAAAAATTAAATTTTAATTAATTACTAGAGATGTAGCTTGTATTTTTTTATTTTTACCATTTAAATTGAAAAACAGTGCTGTATAAAGAAGTCTGGAACAATGGCTTTGTGATTTGCCATTTTTTTAGAAATATTTATAATTTAGCTGATCGAAAAAGACAGAAGACTAAAGAAAAAGTAGTCCCTGGATCCATTGCTAGGCGACGGTGATAAAATATTTTATCACAAAACATTTTCAGAGTTGAGAGATGTTAATTTATTATAATTTTTGCTGTTATTGAATGTTTTTCAATGTTGAAATAAATCAAATTCTATCGCACTATTTTGCTCTTGATGGTGTTCTAAAATTAAATCTCTCATAATCCAGTTGCAGACCTTAAACATTTGATTTACAAATAATCATCAAGTTGGATTAAAAGGAATACATTGATCTTAATTTAATTTTTTTTCCCTAGCTTTTATTACCTTGGGCCATATGCCGAAACCCAATACATTTTGTCGCCAATAATCTAGGGTCTTCCCAATCTCCCTCTGCTGAGCCTCTTGCTGCCATCATCTCTTTAACTCTTTGCAGTCCAATATAATTTTTGACCATCCCTTGGGGCCCATTCTTCTCAGCTGATCATACCACTGCAGCTGCTTGGTCTCAATTCTGTGCACTATCGTTTCCGGTTTAACGATATCTCTTATGGCAGAGTTTTTCACTCGCTCAATTCTGAAAATGCGACAACTTCTTCTCCAAAAATCAATTTCTACAGCTTGCAGCCTTTGTGCATCTCTTGGTCCAACTACCCACATTTCCGAATCATAAAGGGTTAAACCTTCAAAAAAGGAATGAAAAATCTTCATTTTGGTTTGTAGTGAAACACTTGGGTACGGAATTTACCATGCCGATAACCTTTCCTTTGGTGATTTCTTCCTTTATATCGGTCTCAAGTGTTCCCTTGCTATCTGTGTACACTCCCAAATACTTGAAGAGAGCACTCCAATCTATTGACCAATTTTCTCATGGCAGAGAAGATGTAGAAGCGTTGAAGGCCATGCATTCTGTCTTCTGTTTGCTGATTTCTAGACCTTATTATTAGCATTACTCATCTAGCTTCCTCATCATATAACTAAGAACATTTATAATTTTTTTCTGTATTTATGGGCTTCTGATACAAGGAACTAACATTTATCCAGGCTGTCTAAGTGTCTCAGGGTGTCTCCTCCTGCAAGCAATCTTCAAAAAGGTCACATTGCATAGCCAAAGATCTTTAAAGTATGTACAGCGAATAAAAAATAAATAAATTAATAAAACTGTTGAAAGATGTGTGATCATCTCTTTTAAGACAGCAAATGAGCATTAAATAGTGTCAATTGAACAAAACTACTCATAGCCCATTGCAAGTTTACTCCTAATTGATAAGATTGATTAACATGATCGAGAAATATTGATGGTAAAGTTAGAGTTAGTTGTGTAATAATCTAATAAAAATATTATTCGTATACAATTCAAGAATCACATCATTGTGTAATTAGTTATTCACTGATATTATGAATAATAACTTAAAACCGCAATAATTTTAATAATTATTATGAATAATATATTTTTTTTTTATTTGATTATTTTATTGAGTTGTACAACTGTAATACATACATCTAGTACAATTGCTATAAGAGTAAATAATACATGATAGGACATGAAGAGATACTACCCATTGGCAGCACTCTAATAAAGTTCTATAATAGAAGGTCCCGAGGCCATCTTCTCTTCAGACGCCTAGGAGGATTGTCCGGGATGGAATAGGATGCAAGGATGGAAACTAGTGGGTTTGGATGGGTTTGAAGTTTATTGTGGAAAGATAGGTATCTGGAATGGGCTAAATCGGTAACATATGGAACATTAAGGTCATTATGGATGGTTTTATTTGTGACAAAATAAGGAGCGTTTCGGATTTTGCGAAGGATTTTGGATTGCAAGGATTGGATACGAGAGGAATTCGATGGTTTGGTGGAGCACCATAGTTCAATTCCATAAGTCCATATAGGCCTTATAACAGTCACATAAATAAGTCTTTTGTAATTGATCTGAAGCTTTGAGCGTTTATCTAGTATGTGTTGAAGTAGTCGGAAGCTTCTAGCTGTTTCTTGTCTTTTCAGTCTTGTGTGAGGGTTCCAAGTAAGACGCTTGTCTAAGTTGAGTCCCAGGTAGCGAATCTGTTCAACAGGATAAGGGGTACTATTAAAGAATACAGTAGGACAGGAAGTCATGGGTTTTCGACGAAGGGTAAAGGTAATTTGATGGGACTGAATAATAATTTAAAATAGTTGTGTATGATTGAATCTGCTAGATTAAACTAGTGTGACACTGTGAATTGATGGTCCAGGATTCCTCTGGAGTTGTTCCATTGATGTGATGTGTATATTGATATTTTTAAAACCTCTCTTCAGAATTATTCTAGTATCCATTAATAGTTAACAGTTTGGTCTCAATTTTTGTTTATTATATCTAAGCATTATTATGTCTTATTAAACAGTTATATATCTGTTTTCTTTTATTAGGTACAGAACTTCCTTCCATCGATTTCTGCCGCTATCGGTAATTACAAAACACAGAGATTCGTTTGGGGCACTGCGATTGCTATCCACGCCCTGCCGCGCTTCATGTTCGCAGCCATCTACAGGCAGTATTACAGAGATGTACTTACTGAGAAAGCACAGAAGTTGGCGACGACGGCGTGTATACTAAATGTCATAGAGAACCTTGCTCTGATAGGGCTTACCTTCATCACTTCTGCATACAATTACGGTAAATATTCTCCATATAGTTTTTAATTTATATATAATTAAGACCATAGGAAAAAAATGGGGTAATAATTATAAGAATAAGGCTTAGGAAACTCAAAGGCTCAATGCTGATACCAACAATTCTCTGCTTACAAACTTCCAATACAACTTAATAACTTATTAAATTATTAGTTTATTAAACCATTAAATTAACCCATATCCATATCCTCTAGATTACTTACTGTAATCTTCCCACCTTTGCCTCAGTCTACTCCTCAGATGTTGACTTGTCAGTACAGCACTTATTAAATTTTTAGGAATTCGTTCGTTAATAAACCTAACGAAGAAAAATGCGGTAACTCAGTTTTTTCCCCAAAATTTGTTACAACGGTTTCTGATAGATTTTTTTTAATGCCAAACACGATGGTGTGGTCAAAACAGGAGAAAATGAACTCAAACGCCTCAGAACAAGTTCGAACACCTCAAAACAGGCTGAAGAAGCATGTCCTGAGGGGGAAGCAATGTAACGTGGCTTCCCTGTGTTGGGCCTCGAGCTCTCAAACATCCTCTTCATTGTCAGATTGACATGATTGGCAATCTTTATGGACTTGAAGAAATGATACTGATTCAGAGATTAATTTCGCTCGCTTCTGAACATTTAGGAAAAGTGAGTTACATCGATTCCTTCCTGTAGTCTTCAATTATTACAATATTACAAATATTCATTAAAGAAATGAATATTTATAATGTTCTACTTGTATACTTGTATTTTTAATGTTCTACTTGTATTCCAACAGGACAAAATGGCCACACTAAGGCCTACTTAACACAACTATGTACTTCCATATTATCAATCTTAGATGGAAATTTAGAATAGTTCTCAGGCATCCTCATAGATAGCATTAGGTTATAACCATAAAATCACCAGATGTGCAAATGAAGGCTACTTACTTTTAAACATAACATTGTTAATTTTTATTATCATATCTATCTAATCTATTTACTAACTCAAAAATGTAATTTCATAAAAATGCGGTATAGACCATTATTTATTTCTGCTGATGACTATATTTTAATTGAAATGCATTTTTTATGGTTATTCCATATCTTAATAAAAAAAGTATGGATTTTTATATTATATAGTGGAACTGATTTTTTTTTTTGATTTTTTTTTTCAGCTATTCACGAAAAATGTTTTATGGCATTCATGATTACTTCAGAGCTGTATATGGCTCTTACTTGTTTTCTCCTCACTAAGTCGAGAAAGTTACCAGCAGATAACATCGAGAGTCGTTCGCTCCGCTACAAATACCAGTTGATAGCCATCAACATGACGTCCTTTGCCGCGGCCGGATATTTCTTCATCAGGCACAACCGGCACTGTGAACCATATGGTATAATTTTTTATTGATTATTATCTTATCAAATACCTTAATCAACTCTTAATTAATTTTATCAACATCTTCATACTACAAGGAATATAGACGTATAGATTAACTCAGATTTAAGTAGTCTTGAAAAATTTGTACGTTTTCTAATAAGTTTATCTTTTTTATCATTAAAATAATTTTATTCTACAATATGTAAGTATTATAATTTGTTCCTATTAAAATTTTAAACAGTTTGCTTCGCTCAATTAAAATATAAACTCTATCTCTAATGCATCATATTCTATTTCTAATGCATATTTTTTTTATAAATCCAGCATACAAAGCTATCTCTAAATTATTTTTTCATATTTTTGGATTGCTTCATTTCTGCTAAATGTATTGTTCGATTGATTTTCAATCAACTGCAGTAGTATTATCAGATAGATTTTTTCATTGCTAGTATTATTATTAAGAGATGAAGCTTAGTTTTTAATATAAAGAAACTTATATTTATTTGTTTATTATTTTACTATTTATAAAATGTATATTATCAATATATAATATTGATTTGAAAAAAAAAAAAATTCCTTATTTATTATATTTGCTTTCTAAAAAAAAATAATGTTCTTACTCTTGTTTATCAAAGTATTTATATCTTTAAATCAATAGTTCTCATTTATGTATCTATTTATTTGGATAACTAAATATTTTTGTACTGAAGCCCTATATTTTCAGTGATACCAATTTTTTTTCAGTTTTGCTAAATCTGTTTTATTATCATTATATTTTATTTTTCAGTGTACTCAGCCTTCGCCTTTTTTGAATACATAGTCGTTCTGACTAATATGGCATTTCACATAACCGCTTCGTTAGACTTCCACTCAAGGGAGCTTGTCATCGACGAGAATGGATTGGACATCAGCTGACCCCCGGTGGTTACTCGGGATCCCGGTGGATAACATGAGGAGACAGGAGCTCCGACGGGGATCTACGTCACGATCCTCGCCGATGAGGGCTCCCGCCAAGAGTCGGACGATTCCATCTACGGGTTTGGTGCCGATTGGCTCATCGCCGTGGACCCTCGCTCCGACTGGAGGCTCTCTTCCGTTCTCACACCTGCCAATTCGTACGTGATTTCTGTACTTAAGTCCTGATCCTTTCCTATTAAAGGCGTCAATGTATAGGACGCCTTAAACCTCCTGCTTTCTATTTATGTTATACTCAATGTTGTCTTATAGCTTATCCAGCTCTCTTGTGTACATATACTGTTCTCATATGTTTTTATTTCCAGTGCGGGAGGATGAACTTTAAGTATATATAAATATACATAAAATATTATAAGTATATAAAGATAAAGTGGTATTTAAAATTTCTCTTTCCATTTTGTGATTATCAAATTTACTTAAACTATATAAGTATCGGACACATAAACGTTGCTATCGTCAATTTTATTGATGTTTATTTACGCAAGCTATGGCATTGAAAGCTTCTGCTATTTATTATTGAATTGCTGCTTTTGAAACTTATCATTATAAATTTTATTTAAAATTTGTTAGTATTTTAGACAAGTTGTAACTCAATTATAATATCTGCTTGTATGAGAGGAATAGTTTACAGGAATAGTTGACTGGATGATAAACTGTAGAACGGAGATAGTTGGGGGGTGCAGTAAAAAAAAAAAAAACACTAAATAAGTACTAGACTTATATTAAATGTCGGCACATAAATATAAGTCTAGTACTTATTTAGTGTTTTTTTTTACTGCACCCTCCAACTATCTCCGTTCCACACTATAATATCTGCTATTTGGAATCTTTAATTTATTTGATTATATCATTAATTATAATCAACTTATTTTTTGGATTTCGTTATGATTTTAGATTAGTAAACTTTTCATGTATCAAAAGGAAATTGAACAAAATATATACTATAAATCAAACTTTGGATTTAATTGACGAAAAAAATTTCATAGCCTCGGTCAATTAGTAAAAACTGTCATTGCCATAACTTTGATACGTAAATAGTATTTTATATCAATTACATTTGTATTATATTATAAAGTAAAATAGAGATTCAATTGTTTAAATATATTGAATTGAAGATCGTTTATTTTGTTTTTGTGAGAAAAAAATTACATTAGTATTACTCTATTTTAATTGGATTATTTGTGATAAGTAGCTTGTATTTTCGATGTAACATGATATGTTGTTTATGTGTCCTTTTTTATTTATTATCTTGAAAGACATTTGTGAATGAGTACTTAATAATATTATTAATTGTATCAGATATTTTATTTTTTTAATTTTGAAAAGACAAAAATTTATATTTATTCCGTAGCAGTTTGTAAAAAAGGCCCTGCTGTTAGGAAACTTGGGAAATAGAATTTTTTTTTTTTTAATTGTGAAGTAATCTATTTGTTTTTTTTATTTTCACAAGGTATTTTGAATAAATTTTGTTTATCTTTCCTTCTTCTGTCACAATTCGTTCATTAATAATGCATTTTCTGATTTTGTTTTAACGTCCAACTTTTTTTAAAATCTAGAATGGAAAACTTTTTTTAGTTAAAAAAAAAATTAGAAAATACCTTCTGTTTCTAATCATTTCATGAGTAACAACTCTACAAATACAGAACTGAAAATTTATGTATTTCTAACAAAAAAAATTTTGTCCTCGAAATGGTGCTAAAGTCCTGTATTTTAGGCTAGAAATTTTATAAACTGTCCATTTGAGAGAGATTTCGCTAATTACGGCTCATCCTAAATGTATTGCATGTATTGTATTACTTATGTTTTTGAAATAGAATTTATCTCAGTTATATTGCTTTATATTTTAATTTTCTTCACCTCATTTTAGGAAAAATTACCGTAATGCAAGCTATATTCTGTTTTTTTAACACATTAAATGGATTTTTCTACTATGGAGATGGATGAGGCATTCTGAATTCCGTAGCGTGATGAAATTCCCTTAAACGATAGTATAAGTTTACAAACGTGATTTCTTTTTACATCAAGTTATTTTTTATTTATATCTTTATCGTAAGGTTCATCAATAAATATATGTACTTAAGTTTATGTTTTGTTTTTTTAAATGCCATTATCCTAGCTGCAATGCCTTTTTTCAGACCGGTACCTACATAATTTTAAATATGTAGCTATTTTATGTTCAGTTTTTTGCTTAGAACAGTGTGAAAAATGTACGGTAAGAATGAACGGTATTATAATTTAAATATATGGTGTATTATAGGTTAAGGTGACTGCACTGCCATCTTTTTTTTGTTTTTTTTTTTTAATGCATTTATGGGTTTTTTAAAATTATAATTAAATTTTGGGAATGAGTTTTGTAAAAGAGGAGGTTGCTTTTAAATGGATACATGGATAGCATGATTTATGTTAATTACTTTATTGCACATGGATTGAACAGTTAAAAATGTGATGACATTTTATAGCGAAACAAAGAGTAAGTAATTTGGTAAGACAGTGTTAGATTGTTTAAAAAAAAAAATTATAAATTTATATCATTTGAGATTTCGGGAAGGAATAGACGAAACAACTCCGGGGGGGGGGGAGGGGAGATCGATCTATTTCCTATCCATCAAATTTCCAATTTTCGATCAATATCCAACAACTTCAAAATTACTCATGTTTAGGCTAATAAATATTCCTTCCCCATAGTTCATAAAATTGTGTCATAAAATGCATTCAACGCACAAATGTTAATTTTCTCGATTGTTACGGATAATTTGGTAGGCCAAGGCTTGTTTTACAACCCACCCAGTTTTCTCTTGTGTATAGACAACGTTAAAAAGAAAATATTATTAATTTGTTTGTTAACGACATGAGAGTAGGGCAGCTCAATATGTTGAGCACTGAGTTAATTAGCTACAGAACCCTGGTTCAAAGTTAGCTGTAAAGTATTCAATCTGTTAACTGTCGTTCATTCACTTATCGGGCTTACCCATCCTCTGTAAAGTACGTAGGTTATTATTAACTGGGGGGGGGGGTAAACCTGTCAGCTGAGCTTGATCTTGAAATCTTCTTGCAAAACTGTTGCCTTTAAAATAGTATAGTCACTTAAACCAAAATCCTTTGTCGGTTATATTGGTAAAGGTTTTTTTTTTTTTTAGTCTCTTCTTTGATTCTTATCTTTCGTATTTCCTAATATATACAACATTGAAGAAAGTCAGTAAAACTGGACAGGACAGTTCCATTTCATAAATTTAAATTATGTTAATACTTCAACCTCAATGAAAAAGGCACATTGGAAGCAAGGTTTTTTAGCCTAAGTCAACAGCTGTTCCTTTTATTTCTCTTTTCATTGGAATGCATTGCGTCCGTCAGACCTATTGTGCGATATTATAATTTTTTTTTACATCATAATTTTTTTTGTTTTCATATAATAATTTTTTGTTTTTATATCATAATTTTGAAGACTTTGTGAATCTTGATATGTTAATTGGTCTCGCTCATTCAGAAAAGAAAACAAAAATAATCACTATTAATTATAAATTATAAAGGAATAATGATTTAATTATCCCAATAAAAAAGATTTTTAACATTGGCTATTAAATTCAAAGTTTTAATATGATCCAATTTCTCTTTGAAAAAGTAATTTTAATGATGAAACATAATTAAAATATAATTTTAATGTCAAAACATAAATTCCCATTATAAGAACATAGTTGTTATTGGATGTTAGGTTTAGAGGGTGATAATAGTAATCAACCGAAAAATCCATAAGTATCGTTTTTTTAATTTTAATTAATTCTGTGTTTTTTTAATGTTAAATTTGATTCAAACATGATGTTGTCTAATCAATTTAGTTTTATAATTAAATCACAAAATAGATATGATATTGTGTTATGTCCAATCTCGTTAACAAATGACATTACGATTCTTAGTACAATGTTTAACCATGATTCCTCTTGCTGCATTATTAATTTAATTCGATTGCATTTAATGAGTTAGATGAGTTTGCTGGTTAGTGTTTTGGGTGATGGGTGGTTTTACTTTTTTTTTTTTGGTTATGGTATTGATTCTCTGAAATGTTTGGGTTTTTAAAAATTGGTTGGTATTGTTTGCTCACGTAATTATTTAAGCATGTGTTAGTTGTAGTATCTTCTGTAATATATTGAGAATAATTTTTGTTAGTTATTAGAAACTCCAGTAAAGTTTAATCCATTTGCTATCTTCTTAACTGTATTATAAGAGTTACCGTGATATATACATAAATATATATTAAATTGTTTTATAAGCTATCGCTAATGTTTATAGCAAATTTAGTGCTTCCTATAAAAACCTTAAGATTCTGTTCCTTAATATTAAAAAAAAATTTAGAAAAAAAAAGGTACTGTTATCTCCGTAGTGCTTTTGTATATTCTGTTGGTGCTGTTCTGTTATTTAAATGTTTAAAAATATAACATTGTTAATTGCTGGATGTGGTTAAGTCTGAAGTATTAACAAATTTGGTAAAGTACATATTCTGTAATTGGAAGAATGCCGAAGTGAATGCTGTGTTTTGAGGCTGTTAGGTTATTTCTTAATTTATAATTACTAGTCATTTCTATATAATAATATTTTTATATAAAAAATATTATTAGTAGTTTTTTTCACCAACAAGTTATTATAAAAGCTGTTATTTATTATATTTATTTTTGGTAACATGGTCTTTTTTTTTTTAAATTAATTTAAAATTCAAAGTTTGTAAATAATATTTAATTAAGTAATGTCAAGTTGTTTCCTCTTTGATAAAATTTTTAAAAATGAAGTAAGATTTAAGGAAACCATGTTCTGTATAAAAAGTTATAAACGTTAATTTTATATATAATTCCATCATGCTAATACAGTACACATTCATTAATATGGCACCCGGAACATCCTATATTGTCCTGGTGTTTTCAGATACATCTGACCCTGGAAGATTTTAAAATGAATAAAATTGAAAATAATTATAGTCACATAACACATAAATATTTCTATACTACACACATCTCTTAAATATTTTTCTGTGCACCTTTTGTACACAGGTTCTGTATCATATAAGGTGTTATTATTTTTAACCTTCCATTCGAGTTACCTCTACCGGATTAATTGAGAGTCTACAGCACAAATATTTGTAACATCTTAAGTATTTTTAATTAATGAATCTATAATTGGATATTGGCTTAGAAAAATATATATATACTTACGTCCTTGACTCGTTATCGAAATCTTTCAAGCATGAATTTTCACATTTTTTCATTTATTTATATGTCATCGCTAGTTCATTCGTGAATTATAACATGGGCATAACTGATTTTACCTAAAGATGACTAAGTTAAATGATTAATTAGTCTAAATCAAAACCCGTAATATAAAAATATTACATAGAAAACTTATTATCAATTTATTTAAATTCCATTTCATTTAATCCGATTTTGGTAATTTATTATGTTAGCAACTTCATTTTTTTTTTTTTTTTTTGAGAAAAATTTCATCTCTCTAAGTAAGGATTTTTAGTTTACATAAGATGTAATTACGCTAAATTGAAATTATTTTCAAGTTTCGTCATTTTTGCAAATTTTCAAATAAATCTACATTATTTTGTTTTATGCCTGAAAAAGATATTTAAATCTCAAAGTTCATTTTAAAAAAATGACAGTAATGTTCTTAGACATTTTTTAATTTATTTGATTAAAAACTTTTATTGCCATAGAAAAATCAAATGTAAAATTAAGCTTTACATTTTTTGCTTTTATATGATTATTAACTTATCGCATGATGATAACGATTTCTAATAATACGCTTTAGCATTCAAATTTCTTCTATAATTTCTTTTATAATTTTTGGAATGTTAATTGAGTATGTTTGTCGAGGTATTGCCAAGGCCTTAATGTCAAAACTTATCAAAATGGACCTGTGTATAAATATAAATGTCTTATGAAAAAACAAATAAGTAAACAAAAAAAGTATTTTTGTTTAATTTTGTTACATAATATTATAACTTATAGCCAGTATCCTTAGTAATATTGTTGTGTATATATATATTCATATGTGTTCGACTGTAAATGTATGTAAAGTTTCAGTATATATTTGTATAAAAATATAGTCCATTAAAAATATGTATCACTTTAATGTGGATGTTTGTTTATATATATACATATAAGTAAATGTATTGGTATTTTCTGGAAATATTGTTTATAAAAAGATAAAAATTCAAAAAAAACAAAATTATTGCATTTAATATAAATCTTCTTTAAAATAAATACATATATAATAAAAAACATAAAAATGTAGATAACTTTTAGAAGCCTTATTAGTCTTACCTTCTTGTGATATGAACGTATATTTGAAAAAAAAAAATTATGGTCTTGAATAATTATTATAATAACCAATGTTAATTTAAAAAGTTTTTAAAGAATGCAAAGAAAAGAAGAAAAAAAATGGCTTTTTACAAGTTATTAATGGTTTCCTAACATAGGTGCTTGTTGTGTCTCTTTCCTTCGGTGGCTGTTATCATGTATATGTTTTTTACATGTATTAATTGTAGAAGATGGTTAAAGTTAAGCAGGCATGAATTTGATGATTAATTATTTGCACGTATACTGGCCTGAGTTCTTTACAGGACTTTGGTACCATCCTGTAACGCACTTATATCACCGCTACTGCTGTTGGATGTTGTTCTGAAGAGTTCAAAATGTAACCATTGAAACAATGTGAATTTCATCTTCTTTGTAATTTATGAAATCACTTGTAAAAATTATGAATTTATTTATTTATCCCCCTCAAAAGTATACCAATTAGATTATTCATTAAATTAGAATTTTTAATTTTTAAAAAGGATATGAAACATGTTATTTTTTAATATTTTCTTTTGGATCTCTCCTTGACTAGATGTAAATATTTTTATATACACTTCATTTATATATATATCAAGTTATTTGTTTATTTTTTCATACAATTATCTGGATTGAAATTTCAACCAAACATATTGAGTCCTATTCGTATCTTCATAATTTATAAATTGTGGTCACAACATTAAATTTTTGTAAGATTGCAATTGTAAACTTAACAAATATAGGATATAATTTTTCTTTTCTTTGTTTTTCTTTTTATCCTTTTCAAATTTTAAACTTGTTAAAATACAAGGTGATTGTTTTTGTTGCTGCAGAATTACGCTAAATTTTTATTATATATATTTATCGTTTTATTTTTCTTCTTTCTTTATGTGCTGGAGTCTAGTACGAACCTAGGCCTCCCTACAATTCATATCTAGCCGTCTCGATCCATCACGTTCATCCTCTGCGCAGTCACTCCAAGTTTGTAGAGATCCTGTTCTGCATCCTTTATCAGCTTGTTCTGGCGCATCCTCTTATTTTCCCTAGGAAATTCTCCTTTGTTTCATTCATAATCATATGTCCCTCAGGCAACCTTTCAATATGCCCAAGTCAACATAAGCTTCTTGACTTCACAACATCATTATGTCAAATTGAATGCCACAATAGCTGGCAAGAAACCGCGGGCAGAGGCTAAAGACCAGATGGATACACGGGATCAACAAAGATGCTGCGAAGCTTCATGTAGTAGACTGGAAATCAGTGGCCCAGGATAGACAGAGGTGGAGAAGGAGACCAAAGATCTATATGGTCTGTAGATCCAACCGAAAAAAATAAATATATATTATAAATAAATATTGGATAAAGGTTGTAACAAAAATTTTATTTATGTGAAATTAAATTCCGTGCAAATAAAATTCAAAATATCTGATGTGACCACTACATTACTTCTTTGTATTCTATTGAAGGAAAAACCAGTGGCTCAAATTAAAAATTAAAGTTGAATAATTTTAAGTTATTTTATTTATTTAGTTTAAGTCATTAATTGTTGACCTTGATAATATATGTGGAAGAAAGTGGTCCAGATAGAGGTCAATGAATTTCTCCTAGAATTGGAGAAAAACTTTATTGATTAGCCAACGTTTTGACCTACAAAGTAAGTATTAGGCACAAATATTAAAGAAAAATATCGATAGGTGATTTTTAGTACAATTCTTTTAACTGCTTCACATTATGCCTAGTGGTAAAAAAAAAGTTTAGACTTTAAGGATATTATCAACTATCAAGATAGAATTGGTTTCTGTTTAACGATTATACTATTGGCCCAATGTTAATATGTAGGAAACCCGAAAGAGTAACTATAATGTATAGATTAGGTAAGATTTTAGAGTTATGCTATAATTAGATTTATTAATATAATGAGAATGAAATGAAAACATTAAACATGTAAATTTCTCCAATCAGATTGAGAGAGAAAATGAAATAGAAGGATTTTTGTAAAATAAAGCAATGAAAAATGTTTTGAAATCAATCAATTACTTAGAAAGAAGAATTATTATTTGATAATGATAAATCGTAGCTAATTAATTGTCTGCATTTTATATATAATTGTTAGATTTAGATAAAAATGATTTGTTCGAAAAACATTCAAGTTTTTTTAAAAAATTTAAATTTGTCTTTGTCTAAAAAAAAATGAACTTTGTCTAAAACTAAAAAATCATTATTCTTTTCTATTAAACGATAAGTGCGTTTGAAATAACTTTTAATAGAATATTTTACTCTTGGGATTGTTGAAATCCCCCCCCATCATTTTAAGAAAATTATTGCGAAAAATAAATTTCTAAAGCGAGAAAAAGGGAGCACAATTTTATTAATATTAATGCATTTCTAAAAGTATAGTAAATTTGATTTTTTTATTTTACCGGTTTTCTTTTTTACGACCTATCCTATTAATAGAGTATATATATGTTTATTTGGAATCCTTACACCTGATTTATTAGATTACATTTATAGGATAGATAATAAAAATATGCAAAATTAAATTTCGATGTTTTATCGATTATTAGATTTGTAGTAATTTGTTCACTATCATATCGGTTCTGATTTTGAAAGATTTAGTTACTCGATATTGTTTTGGATACAAAAAGGTTTTTATCATATAGGTTATTAGTGTTAGATTATGAAAGTTAAAATAACCAGTAAGTTAACAAAATACCCTAAAACTCTAATAACGATAATTAATTTCAATTAAAATATACTTGTTGATTAATACAGATTGGAACGGCGTTGCTACTTGGAGATGGCTCGCAAATGATGATACTTGTGGAATTTGTAGATTAGCATTTGACGGATGCTGTCCCGATTGTAAAGTTCCTGGTGATGATTGTCCTTTAGGTTGGTTTCATAGTCAAAATAACAATAATAATAATTCAAAATAAAATTGTTTCACAACTAAGTCATTGTTGTATCTTTTCAGTTTGGGGACAGTGTTCTCATTGTTTTCATATTCATTGCATTATGAAATGGCTCAACTCACAGCCAGTGAATCAACATTGTCCTATGTGTAGGCAAGAATGGAAGTTCAGAGAATAAAGTGTTTATATTCAATCAGTTTATTATAATGCCTTGTATTTTCGACTACATAAACAATTTTATCTAATTTGATTTGTAAAAAATGTTTCCGCAAACCTTTGCTGTTTAAAAGTGCATTTACCTTGAACTACTGAGATTTCCTTCTTAATAAAAAAGGTAAGGCTACAATGTTGACAAAGAATTAAGTTCAGTTCAAAATTATATCCTGTTCATTATATAAACATTTTGAAGTTTTTATGCTTTTTTCTTCCTGTATGAACCCTATTTTGAGATATTGCTTGTTATCTGGCATGTCAGTTTAGAATGTTGGCATTCACACTGCTATTTAATAGCTAGGGTATCAATTTTAATTCACAGATTGTTGCAATTTAAAGAAACCTTTATAAACTACTCTTTACAATCTTTGTATCATTTAATAAACCTCTTAATTTTCTACTTAATAATTTGGGTATTGGTTATTTAGAAGTGTTGAGGTGTTAATCATCTCACGGTTTCCAATAGAAAATTATTGTTAATTAATGTTTGTATGATTGTTAATGTTGTATTCTAGTTAAGTAAGTAAAAACATTATTTTATTTTTATTTTGCACCAATAATTAAAATGTTGGATTTATAGCATTTGGTCATAAAATAAAACAGCTTTTCCTGGCAGCCGCTTTAACAGTAGTTTTCACAACTTTAGCTCTTTCTTGAGCCATCCTGTTTTCAGCTTAGGAATCAAGTGTTTAATATTTGTTTAAATAAAATTATTGCCGCTTAATTATGTATTATTCTTTTTGACATCTGGTGGTCTGGGTAATAATAAATTGTACCTACGTCAGGAATAGTTAGAATTACTGTAATAACTCAAATTATAAATAAAAAGTTAAGTATTTGTTTGTCTCTTAAGACAGAAATTCATCAGTTTTAATTTACAATAACATCCAATTAAAGCAGGAATAATTAAAATAACGGTTTAGAATTTTCATTTTTCATGATCATACTAAGCTCAATTTTAATAATGATTAATAATCTTACTAAAATTATAAATGTGAAAGTTTGTTTGTTTGTCTCTCTTTAACGCAAAAACTACTGAACGGGTTTGGATGACACTTTACAGTAATATAGGTTATACATCAGAATAACACATGGGCCATAGCAAGCGCGGATTTAAGGGGGGGGGGGAGTGCATGGGGGCACGTGCACCCCTCCTCCCCCCTCCCCCGACAGTTTTTTAGGTACTGTGGAGAATCCATGATTGTACATAATTAAAGGCAAATCACATGATCATAGTTGTTAAAATAACAGAAGTAACATGAGTGAAACTATTTGTTTTGATATCCTACTAATCTTCCTAATATTATAAATGTGAAAGTTTGTATGTTTGTCTCTCTTTCACGCAAAAACTACTGAATGGATTCGGATGAAACTTATTGAGTAAAATAGGTGATACATCATAGGCTACAGCAAGGGCAGATTTATGTGGGGGCATGTGCCCCTCCCTCCGTTATAGTACATAATTAAAGAATCATAACTAAAAAATACAGTACATAATTAAAAATCAGGAACTTAGCATCTTGAAATTTGTAGTTAGGTTCTTTGTATAGTTTAAGAAAGAAATTTGGATAATTCCATCCCAAGGGTTTCCCCTTTAATATAATAGGTGTTCAAAGGTTGTATAGAATCCATCAGTTTTGAAGTTAGACATCTGATATTTTGGATGTATGAGTAACTTATATTTTAAAAAAATAATTATTTATTTAAAATTATCTTTTACGAAACTTTATGTGGCAGACCAAATTCCACACGAGCGAAGCCGCGGGCATAAGCTAGTATGGTAATAAATAGTTGAATATAAATTAATGTACCTACAGAACATTGTGTTATATCTATTTATTTTTTTCATATTCTTAATTATTAAAAAATCGAATCTCTATAATGATTATTCTATCAAAGTTCTGTCAGTTAAAAAAAATCAAAAAAGGGACGGTAGTCTCTTGCTTTTCTTTTCTTTGAGATCAGTTAAGTAAAAATGAAAGAAGAAAACAGGATAGCGTCTTGCATTTCTTTCATAACAAACATTGAGAATACACCGTTTTCTATTATTATTGATTCATAATATAAAAAGTTCATTTCAATTACTGTCAAGAATTATAAGAGAGGTTAGTTTTTGGCTTTGTTTACATTATATCTTTATAACATCCATGTTTGAAATATAATTAGTTATTGAATCTTAGTTACATCCTATCTTATTGCTGTATTAAATGTAATTTTTATAAACAGCTTATCATGTCTCTACAAGGCCTTCCTCCTCTACCTAAAAGCTTGAGCACCGTCAATCTTGCCGAGCCTGTCAACGGTAACAAAAGAACACACCACCACAAACTACCGCCACCTCCTCCACCGCCAGGTCCGAGGCAACCTCCACCGCCTCCGCCTCGGAAGCAAACGAAGCTCGATGTTCAGTTGGCTCGACTAAGAAAGGAAATGGTACTGCTCTTAAGATGTATAAATTAAAAACTACATATTTTTTATAATTATTTGTCATTTTTTATGAGTTATAAATATTTTTATTTTTTAAAGAGAAAAGATAGGCCCTCGACCGGGATTTGAACCCGGAACCTTTGTCTCACCGTGACATCGCTCTGCCAATTGAGCTATCCAAGGCCCTTCCCGGTCGAGGACTAACCTTCTCTCTTTTAGATCCTAAAGCCCCAGTGTGCTCCCGCCATTTGCCAATTGAGCTATCCAAGGCCCAAGGCCCCATGGCGGGAGCACACTGGGGCTTTAGGATCTAAAAGAGAGAAGGTTAGTCCTCGACCGGGAGGGGCCTTGGATAGCTCAATTGGCAGAGCGATGTCACGGTGAGACAAAGGTTCCGGGTTCAAATCCCGGTCGAGGGCCTATCTTTTCTCTTTAAAAAATAAAAACTACATACTTTTCCAACATTTATAAATTTTAATTGATTTAGTAAATGTATGTATACTTCTATGATTTTTATAGTTATTTACTCTTATTAGGTCACACACTATCCTCTCATTAAACATGATATTGTAACCATTCCTCATATTTTAACTATAGTGAGCATTAGAGAATAAATCAAATATTATGTTCAAATATATCAGATTTGATTGATATATTATGATATAAGTGTTGATTTCATGTATTGCTGCCATATATTTTGTCAATTCGCACTATTCAAAAAGTGTTAGATTTTAGGGTGTTATGAAAAGAGAAATATAATGGAGGCGCAGGTTTAGAGAAAAAGAAACTAGGGTAATAAGAGAAAGTAGGCAAAATTCAATACAATCTTTTATAAGCTTATACTCAGCATCATTTTCACAATCTTCAAGTTATATTAAAAATTCATATGTAAAAAGTAGGATTTTTTTAAGGGAGTAAAAAATACTTAGTTACGCCGTCCTTTGGAAGGGACGTTAAATGGGGGTCCCGAGCCTGTACAATGTCAGGTACTCGTTAAAAATCCCTATCCTAATTAAACTTGGATAGGCAAAATTTAGAGCTCCCATCATCGTCCAATTAGCCATAGCAGTATAAAGTGACGTTAAATGAACTAACTAACTCATATGTAAAAAGTAATTGCACCTAATTATGATTTAATTTTAAAATCAGGTATTTTATTAATTTAGAATTTGAAAATATGTTGCCCAGCTTACACTATATGGGTATGACAAAAAGTAAGAAAACTTTCATTTCCTTTATTATGCTTTTAAATAATTTGAAAATTGTTTGAGGTCATGAAAACTAATTGATTCACCTTTCCATGTCTGCCCTAATTTTTACTACCACACTTAAAAAAAAAATAAAACAAATGTCACAACTACAAAAATTACATGTTTCTACAAAAGAAAAACAAAAGCTAAGTTTTTGTTTTTTTAACCAAATGAAATTTTGGTTTTGTTAGTTTTAGCATAGCTACTAAAGATTTCAAAAGATTAGCTTAATAGCTATCCCAACTAGTAGAGTTTAAAAACTCTTAAAAGTGGTTACAGGTAGAAAGTTAAATACTGTAATGACTTTATATAATGTATGTCTTGAGTTTATTTATATACCAAGTGTATTAAAAAGGGGTCACATGTGGTCTAGTGGTTAGTGTAACAAACTACTAAGCCCAAGATTGCGGGTTCGTAGCCTGGCTGGTGGCCCTAGGATTTTTTAAAGGGAGTAAAAAATCCTTAGTTACCCCGTCCTTCAGAAGGGACGTTAAAAGGGGGTCCTAAGCCTATACGTTGTGAGATACTCGTTAAAAATCCCTATCCTAATTAAACCTGGATAGGCAAAATTTAGAGCTCTCAATGTAACATCGTCCGATTAGCCATAGCAGCAAAAAGTGACGTTAAATGAACAAACATACAAGTGTATTAAAACATAATTCTCTTAAAGTTTTTTTTTTCATTTTTTAATTCACCACTATGAACTATGGTTTTTCAACACTCCTCTGATACTTTCCTGTCTCCTCAGTTCCCAAATCTTCATTCTTTCATGATTTTATTCCTCCCTGCCTTCTGTCCAAGCAAAACTATCAACTTCTTTTTAGGTGCTTCCTGAAAACCCATCAGTTGTGAATTTTCTTATGAGTTTTTCATTTCTGATTTCAGTATAGCCTAAGAGAACTAGATCTCTCTCTCCTTTCTCAGCTGTGGTCGTTGAACGAATCGTTACAAGAATTCCGCGCGATGCAAGAGATGTTATCCCCTCATTCGGATCCCGAAGAAGACGCTCTCTATTCAAATCTACCTCCTCTTCATGAAGGGACTTATCCATTGTCTAGTAGCTCTTCTATATCAAGTAATAATGCTTTTACGGAGTTATAAAGAAACAAAGTTATATAACCTCGTTCGTATTGATTATAAATATAAAGTGATGGATTTTAAAGAATTTGGAACTTTCTATTAGTATTAACTTTAGCGGCAATGTTGGCAATTAAAAAATACTTCACTATGTGAAAAATATCATGTATTCCTTAATATCATTACTTTATATATAAAATTATCTCTCACTTTTTTAAATGTATATGATCATTTAAAATTTGTTATTTGATGAAGACTGTTATTATTTAAAATTTTATTTTTTACTACTATGTATATATTACATTCCCATTAATCATTAGTTTGTAGAATTAGTTTTTGTCTAATATTTTTGACAAAAATATAATAATTATATGTATTAAGAGAAACTTGGATGCTAGAGGGTAAATTATGTAATTTTGTATTTGCAATATGCACTGGGAGGCAAAGAAGGTATGATATTTCATTGTCTGAAAAAATAAAGTTTTGTAAAATTGTCTTTATTAATGTAAAAGCTAATGTTCAATAATATTGTTTTGTTTTATTAATAAAAAAACAAAACAAGACATATCATGTCCGTTCTTTCTCATGACAATTTTTTCATATTATCTAATATTTATATTGCACACTCTATCTGCATATTCCATACAAATTCATAATTATTTTCAAAATAAACCTTGCAAGAGGTACATAAGCCTACATTACACTTTTGGTATTAGATGTTAACAATTTTTTTGTCAGCATTAATTTGATAACATCCTATTATTATTAGTCAATAATAGATAATTAGGCATAGTTGTTTATTCGCAATTATAGATTGCCCACAGTAGTCTTGAATTTTCTGAAGGCTGAGGAATTCTCGTATTTTGTAAAATAATGAGAATTTAAAAAAGCCTGTCATCAAGAATTTTAGCATTTATTCTAATAATATCACTTTTCTCAACATAACAACAAGTGTATCTGTCACACATTCCAGATCGCTAAGCGATGCTTACATTTTTTCATGGTATAAGTAAATTCATTAGTATTTACTTTTAGGGCTTTATTTGTGAAATCTATGAAATTTCAAGATATAATCGTGGATTTATTGCCAGAAACTAGAGTTTGTGTAAAGACTTTCATATTATTGACCTAAGAAAGGTTGACAAAATATTAAAATCAGGAAAGGGTGGCAACTTTTTCACCTCTCGATGTTAAAGGTGCATAATCTTATGATATAAATGTATATATTTAAAATTATGTAAGTTTACTTGTAAATACTCTTTTAAAATAAATATAATTCACTGTCGCTGAATTTATCTAAGTATGTTAAAGTGTTCCAATAGATATATTGTAGTATTTTATTAGTAGTATTTGATTTTAATGATTAGTTCTGATAATGACTGTATTTATAATTTTTTTTTTTTTATCATTGCTGTCTTTAGTAATTAATCATTTAAAAATTTTATTTTTAACATTTTACCTTGCATGTACAGTATTCAACAGGTTGTTCCTTCTGACGAGGTTGTGTCTATTCAAGACATTCCATTTTTAAGTTACGTATATATAAGTAGTTTTATTGTAGTATCTTTTTTAACTGATAAATAAATTGTAATGCTAACTTGGTTTATTATATCATCTAAAACTTGTTTATTTTTTTCATTTATCTGAGATTTTGACTTATGAGATTATATAAACTGGTAAGGTAACAGAATAAAAAAATTGTATTAACATTGTTCTTATGTTAAGTTATTACGTTTATGAAGTTATGTATGTGATAACTGAACATCAGAAATGAAATCAATCAATTTTTACAAGTCAACTTGAAGGACGAGTAAGTATTCTTTATTTCTATTTTTTCTGCTGTGAATCAACTCTGTTAGATATGAAGACCCTCCTTGGGTTCCCCCAAACTCTACGAAGTAGGTACTCTCAACTGATCAAAGATGCCTTTATGAGATGGTGTTATACAATAAATGAATTCCATATTACACCAACGATATATAAAATTTAGTTTTTAACACACAAATAGCTTGTGTTTAGTCTACTTTACAGAGACTGTGACATCTCTTGACCTTTGTGGGGCTCACCCAACCTCTATAGTGTGGGTATACACAATTGATAGAAAAACCGTATGGGACTTATTATGTACTGAACACATTTTTAATAGATTTAAATGGATTTTTTTAATAATGAAAATTAGAAGTCTCTAAGAACATAGCTATGTCCAATCACCTCAATTCTGTGCATGTCGATTTGTTATAAGACATTTTGTATAGTGCCTATTTTATCAGCAACTCTATATTTTTGATATGGGTATATCAAAAATATTTCGATTTATTTGTTTATAAGCTACTTAGAAACAAATAAATTATTGTTATTCGTTAATGAAGAGATAACAGTAAATTGAATATAAAAGTCAAAAGTATGGTTTAATACTTGAAAAAAAAATTAAACTTATTGCTTCAGAAATGTTTCTTTAAGTACTTAAATTCGTTTCTTTACTACTTGTAAATTTCTGTTATAATAAGTTTCAAAATAACGAAATTTAACTTTATAAATCTTAAATTACAGTGTTTCAGTACAAACCTCAAAATAAGATGAATAGGCACTGGTGGATCTAGGGGAATGTTCTGGGGGGGCATGGGTCAATGTGAATTTGTTATCAATGTATATGATCCACATATGAATGAAGATACATAAAATATCAATTTTTAATTTAAGACAACTGAGGCCATAAATAAATAATATGGATAAAATAAGCTCCTTGATCAAAGCGGTTGAAAACCAACTAAAATTCAGGTCAATATCAACTAATGAGAACTCTAGAGGGCATTCTCCCCCCTCAAATCCGCCAATGTGAACAGGGGTCACCTGTGGTGTAGTGGTTAGCATACAACCTGCTATGCTGAAGGTTGCAGGTTCGCTTCCCGTCTGTTGGTCCTAGGATTTTTTAATGGAATAAAACTTCCTTGCTTATGCCGTCCTTAGATAAGGACGTAAAATAGACGCTCTGAACCTAAGCGGTGTCAGGTGCTGGTTAAAGATCCCTTTCATAATTATACCTGAATAGCCAAAGTATAAGATGAATAGATATGTAAAATATGAGGAAAGTTCCTTTCGAAGTTTTGTTATTTTCGCCTTATCATTAAATATAAAAATAAAAAATTATTTAATCTGTGATAGAACCTTTATACTTCGTTAATCCAAAAGTTGATACTGTTCTTTCTTACTTTTGAATCTTTTTGGTACTATAGTATTTCTTATGTTCACAAAGGGGCAATTAAATAATTTACCAATACCAAAGGTTAAACAATTTATTCTATTGTTTAGAAACGTTTAATTCAGAAGCTTTAAATTCGTCATTTTTCGTTGTTTTGCCTCCCTAAATATTTAGTAAATTCTGCTGAGAATGTAAGAATTTATTAACACCGAAATATATCGAATATTCTTGGGTATCGTGATTCTGAACGTTTTTCTTGTTCTTTATAATTTTTCCTAATCAGAACTTAAATAGCTTCCAAGTATTGTGTTTTGTTTCTTGGAACTTGATTTCGTTTCTCTACAATTTTCGAAGTTCCATTATTATAAACCTCATAATAAGATATGATCTTATATACCTCGAATTATAGTTGAGTATAAACCTCAAGTAGCTATAAATCACAAAATAATAAGATGAATAAATGTGTAAACGGTCAAGAAAGGTGTTTTGTTTTCTTTCAATGCTTAAATTAGTTTCTTGGCTGCCTACGAAGTTCCGTTATATCCTGATTGGAAATTGTAAACAAATTAAAGAAAAGTCCTTGAGAGAGACCTTAAGGCGACCCTACATTCCTTCCCTATTCAATCCTCTTATCTAGACTTAGCTATTTATTTGAAACCTATAGCTCAATCTTAACTTTCCAGAATTTACATACTGATTGAACTTTTCTAAACAGAAATTTCTATATTTTTATATGTTTAATTGATTTAGAATAATATTATGGTAGAATTGTGAATAATAAATAGTTTATTAAAAGATATTAGTTTAAATAATATTATAATATTAAAGAATTTGGGGTTGGAATGGTGGCTACACTGTAGCAACAATGTGATTTTGATCTGTGATGATCTACAAGTGGGTTAGGAATGTCTTATTGAACTTGTTGACATATTTCTTCGGGGTTCCCCTTTTTTCAAGAATGGTACGTAATATAGTAATTATATAGTTAAATAATAACTTCATCATCGATTGATATGATATAATAGTTTATTTGTTTGTAGTATATTAGCCTCTGTCTGTATATTATGACTTTCTTCTTGACCTTCTTTTTGCACAGTTGTCAATAAGTGTTTTTTTTTTCTTTGCAGCTTATATCCACATGTTTATATAAAAAGGAGCAGATGCATGTGATGACCCAATGCGGAATCGGTTTTGGGAGGTAGAAATTAAATGGCTGGTAACATGTCCAACATTGTGAACAAGGGTCCAATTGTTGTGAAGAAGGTAGAGAGTGGTTTAGCTCCACCGAGGTACCAGCCACCTCCCCAGCCGATAAGGCAACACCATGTACCTGGCATAGCCGATCCAGCCCAACTGTACAAGAATCAGATAACACATATTGACAGGTACAGTGTTATGTGTTACACTGATATCTCTTATCTCATTCTTCTCTGATTCATTCATCGTTATGTAATTATATGTGTCAGTTTTTACCTTACCTTATCTCAGTTTGTGTATATTTACACTGTAGTGCATTCACCTATAAATCCCTTATTAAATACAATGTAGATTATAATGTATTCGTTATACGAGGAATTGAAATGGTAAATTCACATCACCATGATTTATTCGTAATTAATTCATTTAAAATGTTAACTCGACAAATTCTAGACTTAAGTGATTTGCTCTACAGTAGGAGTTACCACACTTATTGCCATTACTTAGCATTTTCAGTTTTAAATAGCAGATAATTGCCTTTCCTTATATTAATATTTAACATGGTCTTCATAACAAAAAACACAAACTGTGTCACAAAAGTTTATGAGACAAACAGATCAATTTATTGCAGTAAACTATAGCCTAAGGTAATAGTAATTTACCAAATAAAGATCATAAATTCAGAATCAAAGAAGAGAAAGTGTTTTTTAACTTTATATAATAATGAAAACTTGGCAAGTAGTCATCAAAAGTAAAAAAAAAATTGGACATTATAAAGAAAATATTTGTACATCGTTCAGTTAAAAATTACATTTTTCATTTACAATCTGAGTGTAAATGTGGACATGATTTTTAAATCATCTTCAATACTGAATAAATAATTTTGGTATCAGTTCCACGGGTTGTTACTTCGAGTTAAGTCATAACAACTTTTAACTATTCATTCATTTCCTTTTTAATATTCTCAAAAATAAAAATAATTGCGGTTTTAGTATTTAAAAAAGTGTTTAGTTATGGGAAATTTGAATACTTCTGTAATTATTTCAACGAGAAATGAATGTGTCAACAAACATTTTGAAGTATAGATGATAAACGACACATGTAAGTCGATTCTTTAATCTATATAAAAGTAATAATAAAAAAAATAGTGAATATTAAAAGGAAACAAATGATAAGTTAATATTTGTGACTTAACTTGAAGTGACAACCTGCGGAACTGATACCTTAATTTTAGATTGTGTTTAATCTGCTTTCAATGTATACGTCCAATTATAACTTATAATAAATTATCTCCTAATGAATATGTTATTTATGAGTTTTGCTAACTTTTTCATTTACCACTTTGAATGTCATGGTTTGCCCATGTATTTTAAATTTATTACATAACTAAAATGACAATAAATGAGACAAAAACAATTCGATTTATTTTTAAAAAAACTATTTTCTTCATATTTTAAGGTAATTCAACAGCAATATAATCAATATTATTACTTATATAAATTAATCACTTAAGCATCAGCGTAGCCTAATATTGTAGCTCTATCCATTTGAAATTATAAAAATTGCAGTTGTTTTGAAATAAATATTAGTGTTTACTTGGTAGTTATACTTTTTTGTTATATAAATAAAAAAAATGTTCAATAAGTTTAAAACTTTGGAATTTATTGGTTTAGAGCTAAAGTCTTGAAATTTCATGATTTATTGTACTAACATAAAAAATTGATTATTTCATTTTAACTTTAGAAATAATTCATACTTACCTTATTGTAGGAGAGAACCTGATAATACGAGAGTTCTTCAAGCTCAGTACTGTGTTTCGCCGCCACCTACGGTGCAGCCACATCAAGATATGCTAAAGTTTGTTAGGAAACCAGATGCTGAAGCAGCCAGAATCGCTGCTGAACAGGTATAACTTATGATTTTTGTTTTAATTAATATTATCTGATTTTGTTCAATTTTTATTATTGATTGATAATATTTTAAATCTTGATTATTTTAAATTATATCATTATTTTCATGTTTAGTCAAGAAGAGTAGCTGCGGAAATGCGTGGTCTTAAAGAAGCAAACCAACGTCTCAGTGACGATAACCAGGAGCTGAGAGATTTATGCTGTTTCCTCGATGACGATAGGCAGAAAGGCCGTAAGCTTGCTCGAGAATGGCAAAGATTTGGAAGGTATTTAAAAATAAAAAAGTATTATTTTGGCTATTTAAAACTTCAAAAATTAAGCCTAACAAAACCCACTATTTTCCATTTTGATATAGTGCTTGCAATATAACCGCTAATTATAATTATAATTTAATAACCGCTGTGTTTGCATTAAGCTCCCAAATCCCAAATTGTGTGACAGGTGCCGTACGTATAAATATGTAAATGATATTATCACTAACATAATTGTCCAATCGTTGAATTTTATGAAAGTGAAGCTAATTTCATGTGTCTTTCAGATATACGGCTAGTGTAATGAGGCAAGAAGTTTCAGCATACCAGAATAAGCTAAGGGAACTTGATTCCAAGCAGCAAGAACTGATTAAGGATAACCTTGAATTAAAGGTATTATCTTTTTTAAATATTTAATAAATAATAATTAATTGATGACCAGAGATGCCTGGACAGAGAATAAAAAATAAATGTGCCATTTAACGTATGCAAGATTATTGGAGAAAGAGAAAACTCTAGGAGAAGAAAGTAAAATAAAGTTGTAACGTCATCCTGAGTCAATAAGTTGTGGGGGAAATGAATTAATGTTATTAAAATTATTATTAAATTAGCTCTTACTAGCCCAATTCCAATGTAATACTAAATTTGAAGAAAATAATGTTAATGTTGTACTACTGTGATGAAAAAGTAAGATGAAATTGTCATTTAAAACTCCTGGGCGTTAGGAAGTCAGGTAAATTTTTTTCCCTAGGTTGGTAGTACTGTCTATAACATTTGCCAAGCGTCTGTTTGTCAAAAGGTTGGATTATCTCCGAGTGTATATTTTTTTAGGTGTATAGTTTCGTCTGTAGTTTCCATTTAGTTAGAAATTTAACATGTAATTCCTATTTACATAAAAGTCTTAAATCCCAAATCCAAAATTGATTTGATTGATTCATCTTTTTTTTTTTTACTGGGCTTTACAGTCCTTGAAGAACCTTGCTCTCTGCTAATTTCGTCTGCTATTCGCCTCTGTCCGCCACAAGGCACCTCCAGCAGTTTATACCAATCGCTTTCATGTCACCCTCCATATTGTCGAGCCACCTGAGACGGGGGCCTCCCTCTTAATCTTGAACCATCATTTGGTAACTTGTACATCATCCTTCTTGGAGTTCTCGTTGGGCCCCATCCTCTCTACATGCCCTAACCATTGTATTCTTTTGAGCTGGATGGCTTTTATTATATTAGGCTCTTCGCGTATATGCCCCTTAGCTCTTTATTGGACCTGATTCTCCACTTGTCCTCCACTCTGATAGGTCCAAAAATTTTATGCAGGACTTTTTTTCCCATACTTCAAGGATCCTTTTGCAATTTTTTGTCAGTGACCAGTCCTCATTAAAATATTAAATTTTACTTTTATGAAATTCTGTACTGATCTTCCAATAAGGTATCATTTATAGATAGCCATTTAATCAAAATATAAAATGTTATTTCTAATATACAAGCCTCTTCATTACAAACTAGCTTTTGCCCGTGGCTTCGCTCGTGGAATTTGGTCTGGCACATGAAGTTTCGTGACAGATCATTTTATAAATAATTTAATATTTATTTTAACTATAAGTTACTCGTACATCCAAAATTTCAGATATCTAACTTCAAAACTGATGGATTCTATACAATCTTTGAACCCCTATAATATTGGGGGGGAAACCCTTGAAGGTGGAATTGCACAAATTTCTTTCTTAAATTATACAAAGAACCTATCTACAAATTTCAAAATGTTCCTGATTTGCCTTTAATTATGTACTATAATGGATTCTCCCTAGAACACAAAAAACTATCTGGAACATACCCCTGTGCCCCTCCCCCTAAATTTTTCGCATATATAATATTAGTAGGAAAAGTAGATTAGATTTGCCTTTAATTATGTACTAAAATTGATGGACGTGCCCCCTTGCCTCACCTTAAATACGTCCTTGCTGTAGCCTATGGGTTATTCTGATGTATAACATATATAATGTAAAGTTCCATTCAAATCCGTTCAATAGTTTTTGTGTGAAAGAGAGAGAAACATACAAACTTTCGCATTTATAATACACATTTTCACCACCCACTTCCACTCACCGCGACCAAACTTTCTTACCAACACCTGGAGACCAAGGGGTATTTACTACCCCAAAGGGAAGTTAATTGGGGTTGATGGTGATTGAGAAAACTGTGTATTTACATATTAACAAAGCATTTTGTAATATATATTAGATTTGAAAATGTTGACCTCTATTATTTTAGGAATTGTGCCTCTATTTGGACGAAGAGAGGAGCGGACTGTGTAGATCTTGTGGAGCGTCCCTTCGAAGGGACGACGGCGATGGTTCGAGTTCATCAACGAACCCTGATGAAGCAGCGCCGCAGAGCACCTTTAGGCCTCTATCGCAGCAGTCTACTGCTAATGGTAGGTAAGCTGCATGGGCTATGTTAAGTGTACTTTTTCTGAAATACTTTAATAGAATTAAGCAGAAATTTTTGTTGTATTATTATTTTTATCTAATAATTCCTCTTAGGCATCGGAAATAAGCAGCTAGGGATAAAATGTTGAAAAAAGGTTGTTCCTAAGTTTTTTAGTTGTTCCCTTTACTATATCATAATTTAATGAGAGCCTCAATCGAGTCGTTTCTATCGACTTTGATTCAGTCCTTTCTATTTTCTTTATATCATTCTGGATTACCCTACTTGTCATTAAGTGAAATAGGGAACTTAAATTTCTGTAAATAAGAAAAACAACCTGGGTACTATGAGTGTCGAATTATGGATAGAGGTTTACTCCATACTTAGTACAGTTTAGATATCATTTATATATAAAACAAGTTTAGTTTACTTGATAAAAATTACAGTTTAAACTTTATTTATTGATCATTAGTTAACTTAATCGATCCATCAAGTCTTTCCCAGTACATGTACGTTGGAAAATAAATTATCAAAATTGTGTGAAACTCCGTAATTTATTAAAAACCAATATAAACCTCTGTACATTTATACATATATACAACCTCCCATGGGTTATAGCCTCTCCATTAGAAATTGCCGCCATAGATCTCGGTCCATCGTCCACCACCTCTGGTTCACCCAGCCTCACTGCATCCTGGTCAACCATCGTCCATCCGCCTTATCTTAGGTATTCCTTTTCTTTCTTCTGACATCTTTTTATGCGACCCAGCCCATCTCATCATCATTCATGGCTACAGCCCTGTGCGGACCTTTGCCTCCTCTTTGAGCTTTCGCCATGTAGCTCTGTCCAGAACGACTGCTAATCAGTTGGAGATTTTCAGATGATCACTGGAGTCCCTGACCAGCCCGTCTCAATCTCATGATATTATATAGTTCTAGCCAATATTTGTTCATCAACAATTTCTACTAATCTTTTTCACATCTAAGTTTTTGTTAATTAGATTTTCAAATATAATCACATTAATATTTAATGACACTGTTTATTTTTCTTTCTAGATACTCCGCAAATGTTAGAGTACATACAGCGCCTTGAGAACCGAATCAAGTTCCTTGAAGATGAGAACAGGAGTCTTCATCAGAAGTTAGGAACTCCTGTCTCTTCCTGGGATCAGGTAACAAGATATAAATAATTTTGTCAAAAAATTAGCAAAGTAAATAATACCATGTGATGTCAGGCGTTAAAAATCTTATTGATATTTGTTTCGTAGGAAACGAACCGCCAAATTTCATAATTAAATGGAAATATAAGATTATTAATAAAATCAAAGCATCCTTAGATTTTTTACGATTTTTCCAATAAGGACTCTTTAATTTTTCTACTTTATAAGCTCCAATCCCTTGAGCACGCGTTCAAGTATGGCTCAATGTTTCATTCGGTGCAGACCAAGTCTCTGGTCAGGAGACCTTCTTGGGGTTCATTCAGCCTCTAAAAAGTTTATTGGCTTATTTAAGTGTTTTGTCATTAACCTTAAAATATTCATATTATTCAAACAATGCCACACTGAATGGATGATAAAGAAATAATACAATAAAAATGTGTTTTTTTATTTCTTTTAATTCATTTGGGCTGTTATTTTTTGTAGTGGAATAAGTCCATTTGGATAAAAAAAAATTGTCTATTCTTTTAAGTAATTTTAATGATTATTATTTCATAATAAAATTTATTGTTATGTTTATACTAAAATAATAATCTTTATACTATTATAAACAGCAATCTTTACTTAGTGATTAGTGTTAAAAATATGACGACTGCTATAAATACACCTCCTTCAAAAATAACAGCTCATTTAATTTATTGAATAATTTGATCAAAAGTAAAATATATTGTTGTTATTTAAAAAACAAAAGCTAATTACTGAAACTATAACTGGTTGCTAAACAAAGAAAAAACCGTGTAGATTGGACCTTAAGCTAAACCCGGTGAATTCAAACATAACTACCCTTTGGTTTGGCAAATGTATAAATTTATCTTTTAGCTTTAGGAAAATATAATGATTTAATCTATAATTATTTTATGGGGCGACCTGTGATCTAGTGGTTAGAGTAACAAACTACTAAGCTGAAGATCGCGGGTTTGTAGCCCGGCAGGTGGCCCTAGGATTTTTAAAGGGAGTAAGCAATCCTTAGTTATGCCATCCTTCGGAAGGGATGTTAAATGCGGGGTCCCGAGCCTGTACGTTGTCAGATACTCGTTAAAAATCCCTATCCTAATTAAACCTGGATAGGCAAAATTTAGAGCTCCTAATGTAACATTGTCCGATTAGCCATAGCAGCAAAAAGTGACGTTAAATGAACAAACAACAATAATTATTTTATGTAAAGGAGATAGTTGGGGGGTGCAGTCAATAAGAACACCGAATAAGTGAAGTACTTATATTATGTGCCGACGTTTCGACCTACAGTGTAGGTCATCTTCAGGGCGAATGTTGGGAAGCGTGGCCGTTACATATAGCGGCGTGAGCGTACTCAATTACAGTACGCTCACGCCGCTATATGTAACGGCCACGCTTCCCAACATTCGCCCTGAAGATGACCTACACTGTAGGTCGAAACGTCGGCACATAATATAAGTACTTCACTTATTCGGTGTTCTTATTGACTGCACCCCCCAACTATCTCCTTTACATAAGATCATCCAGTCAACCATTTTCATCTCATAAATAATTATTTTATATTATATGACTTTTATATTTTTTTTTTTTAGCAGCTTGTCATTTTAAAAATTATTAATGAGATTTATTTTATTAATTTAGGAAGTCCTTTCGCCTCCTCAAAGTGTAGTTCAAGCGTTACAAGTTTTAGAAGTGAGGGAAAGGATAGAAACTCCAGAAACTGGCACAAGCACAATGGATATCGGGGAGAAGGCATTGATACGAGAGATGTGTAATGTAAGTTACAATCATTTATATTTGATTATATGACAATATAACCTATGTGTATGTAATGCTTGACTGAGGGACCGAAGTGGCTATGTGGATAGAGGACTAAGTTGCTATGCCAAAAATCCTGGTTCAAATCCCGCTGCAGGCAAGACTTTTATTTTGTTTGTTAGCAGCTGGAGATGGATCATATAGGATATAGGATCCTCCTGGGGCTCACCCAGCCTCTATAAAGTGGGTACCCAAAATAAGGGGGGAAATCTGGCGGTTGAGCGTGATCTAGGACAGATCCTCTCCCTGTACAACAGTTGTCCTTAAAACAGTAAAGTCTCTACTATGTACTGGACCCCAGACCCGTCCTCTAGTTGTAGTGTTCCAGTTTTTTTGTTTTGTTTTTTACTGAATAAAGTAATGACGCTACTTTCTGTTATGTCGTCTTCAATTGCCCAAAGAATTATCTCAGGGAAAGGTTTTTTTTTTTTAAGTTATTTATTGAAATTTACAACCGTACAATAGAATACACCAAGTAAATATAATGAAAGATGAATAATGACACGAGATAAAGGCAAGTAAAGAACCTACCCAATGGTAGTACTCAAATAGCAAGTTCAACTTATTAGATCATGACGCCATCTTTTTTTCAGACGCCTTGGAGGATTATAAAGAATTTAAGAGGTTTCTAGGTTTGAAACTAGTGGGCTTGAGTGGGAATGAAGTTTGTCGTGAAAAGATTGATATCGTATTCGGGCCAGATCAGCAACAAATGGGACATTAAGGTCCATATGGATTAATTTGTTCGTAACAAAGTAAGGAGCACTGAGGATTTTACGAAGGATTTTGGATTGTAAGGATTGAATACGAGAGGAAACCGATGGTTTAGTGGAGCCCCAAAGCTCTATTCCGTAAGTCCAGATGGGTCTAATGATTGTCATGTTTATGAGTCTTTTGTAATTAATTGAGAGCTTAGAACGTTTGTCTAGTAAATGTTGAAGTGCTGCAGAGAAAGTTAAGATCCATTGATCTGATTAATTTTTAAACCGTAATATGGGATACCGTCCTGAGGTCATTACAATTGAGGTACAGTATACTTTATTAAGGCCGTGGAAAAAATTTCAACGAAAAGCCCTTTTGTCTTCAAACTAAAACAGAAATTGAAATTAATAATAGTTGCATTTAAGCCTTGGAAGTGGTGGGATGCTTCTTGGGTGCATTATTCATGTTTTGTTTTTTTCTCTATCCACCCTGAGAATGCCTGAACAGGCGAAATATTGGACAAATAATTTCAATTTCTATTGATGATAATTGTTGACCTATGATAATTTAATGTTGAAGAAATTGGTCCGGGTAGAGGTCACTGAATGAAATTCTCAAGTAATTTCAGAAGATCTTTATTGATAGCCAACGTTTCGACCTATGCTGTAGGTCTTCTTCAGGGCTATATGCAAAATACATACAATTTAAGAAAACGGTACGAATATATTAAATCATTTTAAATATAGATAAACTAAAAGAAGGTGAATGCAGGCAAAAAAAATTGATAAAGATGTACAGTAAGGTAATTATGAAGGTTAAAATGTAGAAAATAATAATAAAACATGAAGAAAATAATAATAAAACAGAAAGTGTTGGCAGTTAAAAAATTAAGGTATTACAGATAAAAAATAAAAACTGAATATACAATAGGAATGTGAAATGATATTCTTTAGTGATAAGAATTACGCACTAAAAATTATAAGTAATAAAAATTGCATATAGCCCTGAAGAAGACCTACAGCGTAGGTCGAAACGTTGGCTATCAATAAAGATCTTCTGAAATTACTTGAGAATTTCATTCAGTGACCTCCATCCAGACCAATTTCTTGAACATTAATTTCAATTTCTGTTTTAGTTTGGAGACTTTTCGTTGGAATTTTTTAAATAAAAATATTTAAACAATCACTATTAAATGTTAAGACCGTGGAAAAATTTCAACAAAAAGCCCTTAGTCTCCAAACTAAAACAGAAATAGAAATTATCTGTCCAAAATTTCGCCCATTCAGGCATCCTCAGGGTAGATAGAGAAAAAAACAAAAAAAAAAACATGAATAATGCACCCAAGAAACATCCCACCACCTCGCAGGCTCAAATGCAACTAATCTGATTATTATTATTATGATTAGTTGCATTTGAGCCTGCGAGGTGGTGGGATGTTTCTTGGGTGCATTATGCATGTTTTGTTTTTCTGTTATTCTGTTTCTACCCTGAGGATGCCTGAATGGGCGAAATATTGGACTGATAATTTCTATTTCTGTTTTGGTTTGGAGACTTAAGGCTTTTTGTTGGAATTTTTCCACAGTCTTAACAAGTTTTAACTGTTTATTCATTTCATTTTTATAATTTTCCAAAAATACCAGTTATCGTGAGCTGTCGTATCGAACTGAGAATGTAATTATTGGTAATAATTATTCATCAAGTAATAAAATATTCAACTAACAATTCGAAATATAGGTGATATTTGTTTTTTGAAACGTTCAAAATGAAATAATTTCTGAAGTATACACATTATTTCCCATTATGGCTCATGATTACTTGTATTTTTGGAAAATATTAAAAGTTAAACAAATGAAAAGTTAAAACTTGTGACTCAACTCGAAGTGACAACCTGCGGAATAATTAACACTTAAACTTTTAAGAGTTATCTTTATGATAGGTTCCAACAAAATAAATTTGTAGTGGTATGATTTTATTATTGCTGGCCGTTATTTGATAATAGAAATATCATCAAAGTAAACATGTAATTTTATGATGATTATTTTATTCCAGGTGGTTTGGAGAAAGTTAGAAGAGGGGCCTAATGCTAGGAGATGATTCCTCATCGCCTTGTGAAAAATCAAAAATTGTAATAATTGTCGATAAAAGTTCCTACCAGCTGCCTCTCGATAGCTCGCAGAAGGTACCTTCACTACAGTATTCAAATCAGGGTATTTCTATTACTTGTGCAGTGAGATGTGAGATATTCCGTCCAGTTTGTTTATATTATATTTCAATATCATATAATGTAATATAGAAATGTTTATTTTATGTAATTATCATTGTAACGAATACGAGTCGATTATATTTATTTTGAGAATCATTAGTGGAAATAGCTGTTTGTTAAATGAAATTATTTCATTAAAGTGATACAATTTGGTGCATCAGTATTGTATGAATGATACTAAGAAGCAAAATTGAATTAAAAATTATTCATAAATCAAATAGAAGTTTTAACTTTTATTTTATTTTTTTATATATATATTTTTATAATTTTATAAGTTTATATATATTTTAACATTTAGGAGTTTTGTAATAGTTTTTGTAAAAAAAGCCCATCGTTTGTTTATAAATACGTAGATATTATTTAAAGTGCCTTTTCCAATAATTTGTATGTGATTTATTAACATAGTTTATTTTTGTAAATATTTGTTAATTTTATATTTTATACCATCCTCTTTCCTTATGATGGTATTTAAGGTTTTATGCACTTAAACCTTTTAACCCACTCGATTTGATTTATTTTAATTTTGTTTATATTATTTAAGGTTTAAAACCAACCGGGGTTTCCAAAGTTTATGGTTGATGAGGTTAATTGCTAAAAAGTTAGTATTTCTGATACTTGTGTAGTAGCTGGTTGCATGAAACCTTCCTCCTTATCCTATATTATTTCCTGTAACCTCTTCTTGTCAGTCATCTCATTAGAGTTATTTCTGTATGTCTTATTAATTTGTAACAATAAAATCATTGAACTTAATAAGGAAGTGATATTACAAAAAGCAGTGTTATTAGGAATTGCGGGCATAGTACGAAAAATTTGAAATATTGATAAAGATAATGAGTAAGCTTAACCTTGACCACGTTCCGGTTAGGCCATATCATCCAGCAATCATGAGAAAAAGAGATAAATAGTAAATTAATAAAGAAATTAAATGAATAACAAAATTTAAATAGACAATAAGCAAAATTAACTTCCTCGCTATTTTATTCAGCATTAAGCTATTTTGTCCTTTACAAAAAATCTTGTGAAATTAAAGTTTTTTGTTACTATAGTAACATATTCTTATCATATCCATTCTATTTCCATTAATATGAGTAACAAAGTAGCTGTTATCAGTGTTCAGGTTATAAACAACAGGATAACTGTCCCTGCAGTCCCGCTAATATACAGCTACCATATTTCTTTTTAAACTATCAAGATAAAGAAATCGTGGATTTCTATAAAAATTAAATTAAAAAGTACTTTTTTAAAATTTAATATTATTTATGTCTGAAATCTTTTTTATTAGGAAGTTCTTATTTATAAAAATTTGAAAACCCCAGGTTTCTGATTTTAGAAGCTTTAAGAATACTTAATTCAATGTTATGATATTATAAATTTCAAATCATGATATTAATTCTCCTTCAGTAATTGTAGTGTCTTTATGCAGGAGATTTAAATTATTTATTCACACTTAAATGTACACAAAAAAGTGGGGCCACTGTGCATTATTTGTTTTCTAGCTTTGATCAAGTTACTATCTAATTCTATGAAGTATTTTACGGTTATAGAAGTATTAGAAGAAAAATTAAAAATACTTTCAAAACTGATAGAGTATTAACAAACAAAACACTAATTGTATTTAAAAAAATCTGAAGTGGTACAATATATATAATATTCCTTGTACACCTATTCGACTATAGCATATAACTCTATTTTATATATAACTTTTGTTGATAATTTATTGTAAATCTATAACAGTACCATTTACAATGTTCTTGTAGTTGTAGTGACCAAATGAGATGTACACTAACAGTAATAATTAGGCTTAGTGAACTTGAAAGTTCGATGCCGATACCACCAATCTCTGATTAAAAACTTCCGTTCAAGCGTTTTACCCAAACCCAAATCAATCAGCATTATCAAATATAAATTTCAACTTTATATTGCTAACCACTTTTGTATTCTGTAGGATATGAACTAACTTCTAGACAAATTTTTACGACCGTTGGCCTGAAAACCATACAGTTTCTATCATGTAATAAATCCAAGGCCTTTCATGGGTTTTAGAATTGTAGTGGTAATTTTTTTTTTTTTTTGGAATGGGAATTTTGAAACTTTTTGCTATCATAATATATTCCTTACTGTGTACGAGGAAATAAAAACGGCTTTATTATTTTTACTAGTTTAAAAATTTTAATTTAAAAAGTGGTTATTTATTTCTCCTGTATTTATTAAAGGTTATATTTTGATTTTGCTTGTTCTTAAAGCAATATATATTAATTCTAGAAGTATATTTTTATATTCTTCCATGCTGCTTGCGGATGTTGAACGTGATACTATCTTAACTTCTGCTTACCTGATGTATGTTCGACAATTTACCTTTGTTTAGATATGGTCTAGAAAATCTCTGCTCTCGAACTTTTGAGGGTGGAAATTATATTTTCGTTGTATGTTAATACTTGCCATCGGTGATTTTTTTAGATCTAATTTAGTTTATAATTATATTTAATTCCTCATATCGTGACCTGTGCTTAGAATCTTATCAATGTGTATATAAATGTTGTATGTAATTACGTTCATGTGTTCTTGCCGAGGTTGTAGGACTCTCAATAATTATTTTCTCTCTGATAACTATCAACTAATCTTGTTTTATTTTCACTCCTATCCTGTGTACCTTATCATGTATATAATATGTAATAAAAATAAAAACAAAACACCTGTAATAAATTTTTACTTCTAATGTGTATCACAAAAACAGTAATCATTGGCACTCATAAAGATATGTTGAATTTTAGTAATAACACTTTGAAAATTTATATTTATTAAAAAAGAAATTTATGTATTGTATACAAAAAAATATATATTAATGTATTTTGTTATAAAATTTTTGATTCCTTTTTATTTTTCTTCATTTCCAAATCCTTTTATATAGATCTTCATTCTAAGTTCCTCTTCATTTGATTAATAAAAATGGATAATTTTCTTCGAGGGCCAAATTTACTGGAAATAACAAAGCATTAATTATTAATGAGTTAAAATTTAATAGAAGAAACGTAGTTCGGATAAATCATATACAGCTGGTTAATTCTACTCCTCGTGGGTATTAACTGTTTCTAAAATAAGTTTAGTTTATTGATTATCATTATTTACTGTTACATTAGGTGTTAATGGCTTAAGTCGTATAGGAAATTAGTATAATGGTTTCACGGCTTGAAGTTTTAAGCTTAATCATTGTTAACTACAAAAGCAGAAAAATGCAATTTTCGGCTTGACTTCTTATTCACAAAGGTTGTATTAAGTTTTAATTTCTTCACTATGATTTGGTTTAATATGTTTGGGATTTTATTAATACCTATATTAGTTCTACGTGTTTAAAAATATTTGTAGCAACGGTTGTCTTATGAAGAATATATTAAATTATATAACTCACTTAACAAATAAATATATAGAATTTATTTATACTTTATTCCAATCAATTTCATTTCCTCCTCTGTCATATTCAATAATCTCTGATAAGTAATATTATTTTCTTTGAAAATATCATAATATTCTTCCAAATCGAGTTCTACCAATACTTTCTGGACATCTTCCTTGTCTGTTTTAGCTAAAGAAAAATGAAAAAAATTCAATTAATCCTTTACAAAAGTTTAATATAAAAAAATATAAAAGCAGAAATATAATATTTAATAGAATATATTCAATCATACTTAAAATGTAAGAATTCTAATATTAGAAAAATGATTTTATTTATAGGAGCCTTTAAATAAAAGATGGCTTATGTAAAACTATATCAGAGAAAATTAATTTGTACTTATTAGTGTAAAATTAATTTGCTATAACCCCCCCCCTGGCCATATTCAACATTGCACAAGATACGTCCATTTCCTCATCAATGTATATTGTTTTAAATTAATTAACTTTAGTTATAAATTAATTTACATTATGTATAGTAAACTATATTGTATACAAATGTTTTACGTACGTAATGTTTCAATAAATTAGGTCTAGTTTGTTTTTAGTTTTGTTAGGTTGGTAGCAAGGTTTAAAACTATAAGTCTGCATTTAAAGTGAAAATTTGTCTACTTGGATTTGAATGTCTTAAATGGTTCATTTCTTTTATCAAAAATAAGAATTAGTAACGATTTTTAATCTGGATGATGGTGAACATTAACAGGTTTGTATTCAACTCGATATATTTAAAGTTTTTAGTTTGTAATGATTAAAAAACTATTATATGTTTTGGTTAGAATTAACTGATTAGTTTTAAGTCCTAAATAAGAGTTGACATTATCTTAAAAAAGCGAAAATCTCACTGCTTTTATTTATTGAAAAAGCTTAAATTTAAAAGATATTTAGACATGAAAGTATTGTCAAAATGGAAACTACCAATATTTAACAGATATTCTTGATGTACTTTTCTTTGATGATCAAGAAAAAAGAATATCCAAATCTTTTAAAGTTAATATCTCTGATCTTAGGAGGTCGTGATAATCTTGCTCTGTATTAAAATCATGCTTAACCATATTTATTCAGTAAATAAATATATTATAGCATACTGTACTTTTATGTTTTGTGGATTTATTTTAATTATAAAGTAGTGTCAATTTATCGAAGATATTGGTTAACATCGAAATATGTCTAAACGACACATAAAGATCGATTTTTTTCGATCGTTCTACTACGATTCCATAGAGGTACACCAAAAGAACTTAGGCCTAAAATAATTAAACCTATTTACCGTAGCTCATTATAAGCTTGTATAGATCATGATGCCCTTTCTCACTAGCAAGATCTGCGGCAGTTTTTCCTTCAATATTCTTTAGCAATGGATTGGCCTTGTAATGAAGAAGGGTTTTCGCCGCAGAGTAATGCCCTCTTTTTGCCGCCGTCATCAATGGCGTTCCGCTTTTTGACCTTTTTTTTTTTTCAAATTTTATTATTTTATTATTCCTTGAAATAAGTTGATTTCGAAATGATATTATGTCGGTCTCACATGACGTCTGGATTGGCTCCGTTCGATAACAACATCCCAGCAGCACTAAGATGGCCATGATCGATCGAGAGGCACAATGCCGTCATTCCTCTCTCTTCTTTGAACTCTAATATATCTCTCTGAAATAAATAATTAACATAAGTTAATAACATATTGCGGTAATTATTCCGCAGTTTGTCGCTTCGAGTTGAATCATAACCAGGCTTAACTAGTCATTCGTTTCCCTTTTAAGATTTTCGAAAAAAATATTAGTGATCATGAGCTTTAGTATGGAAGAGAGAATGTAATTATGGGTAATGTGTATAATTTGGTAATCATCAAGAAATACAAGTTTCAACTAACATTTGAAGTATAGATGGTATATGATTACCAAATTATACACATTACCCAAAATTACATTCTCTTTCCCATACTATAACTCATGATAACTTTTATTTTTGAAAAATATTAAAAATGAAAAGTTAAAACTTGTTGAATCAATTTGAATCGATAACCTGCGGACGCTTAACGATATTTAACTAATTCAGACATCTATATAAGAATATTATTATATTGTATTATTAAATTATTGATTGTAAAATTATTTCCCATATAATAGTAGTTCAATTGTTTTCCTAATACCATAGATTTTGTTTCTCTCTTTTAATTTTTCATCAATTGTTTTATAAGTTAACCTTTGGTTCATTATTTTTCATTCTAATTATTCTATCAATATAACTGCTGATGATGTTTTTTTTCTTCTCTGCTTTGATTATGGCATACAAGTTAGGCCGAAACGTTGCCACATAAATAAATAAGTACTGTTTGTTTGTTCATTTAACGTCACTTTATGCTGCTATGGCTAATCGGACGATGCTACAGTGGGAGCTCTAAATTTTGCCTAACCAGGTTTAATTAGGATAGGGATTTTTAACGAGTCCCTGACATCGTACAGGCTCAGGACCCCCGTTTAACGTCCCTTCCGAAGGACGGCGTAACTAAGGATTTTTTACTCCCTTAAAAAAATCCTAGGGCCACCTGCCGGGCTACGAACCCGCGATCTTGGGTTTAATAGTTTGTTACGCTAATCACTAGACCACAGGTGACCTTATATAAATAAATAAATAAGTACTTTTTTGTTGCTGCATAATGTTATTGAATGCCATTTTTGAAAATCTGGCCATGTTCTACACTACTCAGGATATTAAAGGTCCACCATTTCTTCATCAAAGTTAATAAACAACTTGTCTTTTTTTTAATCTCCTTCGGTACTGGTAGTAGATTCTTCTTTTGATATTAGATTAAGGGATAAATGTACTCACCTGTACTACTAAAGATATGATTTCTTCATTTCCACAGGTAGCTGCTATCATTAACGCAGTCCTACCTTTCCTACATCTCAAGGATTTATCCACTCTGAACCTGATTAGGAACTTAACAATATCCACTCTGTCGTAATAGCAGGCATACATGAGCATTGTCCAACCGTCTACGTTCTTCATGTTGACATTCTGGGTGCTGAAATTGGAAAAAAAAATAATACAATTGAAGGTAATTTTCATTTATATAATCATTTTATATATATATATATATATATATATATATATATATATATATATATTTTATTTATTTATAATTAATTTAAACGATAGAGATAAAGTATCTATGAAATAAATTCTTAGTGGGCGGAAATGATTAAGCAAAAATTAAGAATGAACAGAATATGGAGAAGGCAGTGGGGGGAGTGATAATTAATTAAGATAATTATAGTTAAATGATACAAAAATACGGATCCTATGATGGGTCTTGGGTTCAGTACGTGGTAGAGATTGTACTGTTTCTTGGACGACGGTTGAGCAAGGAGGTAATTTGTCCTAGATCACGCTCAACCGCCAGATCTCCCCTATTTTGGGTATCCCCTTTATAGAGGCTGTGTAAGCCTCAGGAGGGTCCTAAAACCCATTGGATCCCATATCCAGGTGTTAGTCTGCCATCCATAAAAGTCTGCCATGCAGCGAGATTTAAACCCAGGACCTTCGTTACGATAACTCAGTGCTCTACCACTGAGCCACTCCGTCAATATACATGTAGATACTTAACAGGATTCGTGTCCGGACGATAGCCCATGGGCAGAAGTATGTAAGTAGGAATTGGTGGTATCGGCATCGAGTCTTCGTGTTCTTAGGCTTTATTATTTTTCTAAGCGAACAATAAAGTATATTGTAAAGGAGATAGTTGGGGGGTGCGGTTACAAAAAAAACACTGAATAAGTACTAAACTTATAATTATGTGCCGACGTTTCGACTCTCTCATCTTCAGGGCTATGAGAGAGAAACAAACAGAACAAAAAATATAAAAATGTACAGTAACAATAATATGGTGACAAGTAATGTAGAAAAATAAAATAGTGACAGATATGAAAATAAAAAAAGGAGGTAAACCAAATATATAAAATGAGAATATTAACATATATATAAAAAAAAAAAAAAAAAAAAAAGGTTGGAACATGAAGAATTAAGAAAAACTAGTAAAATAAAGATATAAAATGTATGATAACGGACTTAAAGAGGTTACATGTTACAGAAAAGTATGGAACTGTATGTACAATAACTAATGTGAATAATAGAAATACTATTGTACAGTAACAATTGTGTACAATAACTGTTTGAAATATAGTTGATAGGATTAATGAATTTGAAAAATTAAAATTAGTGCTTAAAAATATGAACTCTTGATTACCAACATATGATGGATGCCAAAATGATAAGGGGGAAATAGGAAAATAGGTAGTGTGAAGAATGGAGAAAGGATAAAGAGAAAAGGATATAATAAAGTATATTCATGATAGAGAGGAAAATAGTTGACTGTAAGATTTAATGAAAGATATAATTAGTCTGGGAGTGCAGTCAAAATAATACTAAATAAGAAAAAACTTATTTATTATAAGTTTCGATGTTTCGGCCTACATTGTAGGCCATCTTCAGGGCTAAGAAGGTTTTTTTGCCTCCTTATATAGATTATTTTTCCTTCTTAGCCCTGAAGATGGTCTACATTTTAGGCCGAAACGTCGGCACTTATGATAAATAAGTTTTTACTTATTTAGTGTTATTTTGACTGCACCCCCGGGCTAATTATATCCTTCAAGTTCTAGATCTTATGAGCTAAATAAATATTAATGTCAAGATTTTCGTCAAACGTACAAGATAAAAAAAAATGGATGATGAAAAACCAGAGGTCGTTGTAATCAGTCGTTCGATTCATATTAAATGGCAGAAGTAATCGATACCTTAAATAAATCAAATCGATTCAAGGTGACCTACTTTCGTTTATAAGGTTTTTCTAACTTGTTTATGTGGGTAATAATAGGCTTCCAAGATGGAGTTGTAATGAAACTGGAGGAAGTATCGATCGAAAAACTTCTTACTAAAGGCAGCCATTAATGTCTCTCATAATTCGATGTCTGATTAAATAAAATTCTATCAATATAAATATATAATCCTGTACTAAAATAGAGCCAAAAACTCAAAAAGAAACACTATTATTTATTATAATGCAATTGGAAAAAAACAAAATGTAAAGCCTTATGTTTCAAAAATACACCCACTTACCAGTCGACGTTTCGCCTATTCAGGCATTATCAAGACACCATAAACAAAAAGGGGGTTATGTGAATCACATCTCGAAGAAAAAGGTGCAATACATCCCAACGATCAACAGCCCAAACAGGCTCCAAACATGAGACAGCACCCCACCACCAAGACGCTCAACATACAACTCTCTGTATGTATATTTTTCTTCGAGATGTGATTCACATAACCTCCTTTTTGTTTTTGGTGTCTTGATAATGCCTGAATAGGCGAAACGTCGACTGGTAAGTGGGTATATTTTTGAAACATAAGGCTTTGCATTGTGGTTTTTCCCAATTGCATTATAATCCTGTACCATTACAAACCACGGAAGGTGTTGGGTTCCTGTGCTAAAGAGCGTAGCTCAAGGAAACTTGGCCAACATCACGCTCAACCGCAAGTTTTTCCCCCCAATTAAAGGTGCCTGCATAATAGAGGCTGTGTGAACCCAGGGAGGAAGAGATTCCATTCTCGGGTGTTGAAGAAGTAAATAGTTTATTTATCACTCTACCACAGCCGGTCTCAGATTCGGCATAGCAACACCCGTCTACAAAGCTTCCGTGCTTTCAAAACAAGTGTAAAAATCAGATAAAACTAATATAAAATTCAGAAAGTAATGTGAATTTAATTTTCAATAAACGCTTAAAATGTGTTTATAATATATTCCAAAGCGGGCTGGTGAAAAGTATATAGATGCAGATCCAATGCCTTGATTTCAATTTATGTTTTGTTTTTACTGGTAATCATCAAAAATAATTTATGTGGCATATAGATAGTCTGGGGGTGCAGTAAAAAAAACACTAAATAAGACAAACTTATTTATTGTAAGTGCCGAAGTTTCGATCTAGGTTGTAGGCCATCTTCAGGGCTATGAGAGAAAAAAACATCACAAAAATAACTATAAAAAAACATTGCAATACCGAGGAAGAAAATAATTAAATCAGAAATTGAAAAGGATTGAAATTAGCGATGGATATATGTAATATAAAGGGCATATATGAATACAAGATTACATCATAACAGTACAAAAAAGTGGTAATGGCATGCAATGATAAACAAGAAAATGAACAGTAAGATAAAATGAACATAAAGAGAAGGTACAAATGTAAAATTATGAGATATAAAAGTGTGGAAACGCAGTTAAATTACAGGTGACATATAAAAACGTAAAATGTTAATTTATTAATAGAAAACTATATGAGTAAATAAGGAAAATAAATGCTATATATGACGTAAAATATATAAAGATAATAAATGTATGGGATGTTATATAAATATATATAATATTGAATTTATATTAATACATAATATGGTGTTAAAGAATAACTATAGAAGAAATATTTTTATTTTTTAAAGAGAAAAGATAGACCCTCGACCGGGATTTGAACCCGGAACCTTTGTCTCACCGTGACATCGCTCTGCCAATTGAGCTATCCAAGGCCCCTCCCGGTCGAGGACAGACCTTTTCTCTCATAGATCCTAAAGCCGCAGTGCCCCCGCCATTTTTGCGATGAATACACTAGAATGAAGTTCTTTGAACATTAATTTTAATTTAGGATATTATTGACCTACGTCATATTATTATTTATAATTTTTTTTTTTATAATTATTGGTCATTTTTTATGAGTTATGAATATTTTTATTTTTTAAAGAGAAAAGATAGGCCCTCGACCAGGATATTAAAAATAATTTATATTTTTGTATGTACGTAAGAACCTATCTCTAGTTAGCATTTGAAAGTTCAAACTTCAAATTTGGGGTTGGTATTTTACAGGTCACAAAGTTTTCTATTATATTTTTTTAATGGAAAAAAATATTGGAGTTTTAGTGTAGATATTAGTAATTAAAACTTGGCGCGATACAAACAATTCGATTCCACAGTAGTTCAACCATTCTTAATAACTCATTTAATCTAATTAAATAATAAAAACGAATTGAGCTTGATAAAATAAAATGCTACTTTATCGGATTTGATTGGAAGAGAGAAATAACGAGGGGTTTCAAGGTCAAAAGGCCACCAGGCAACGATTATTGACGTTTGGGGCGGTTCCTATAAGATCAATAAGCCTTACTGGATTAGTACATATCTTGTATTTATATTATTTATTTATATTATTTATTTATCCTAGGGAGAGACCCCATCCCCCCCCCGACGGTGGACCAACCCCCAATTTACAAATTATTCAACTGTTCATTTAATTGTGCTACAGTAGCTACTTAACGTTTTATTGGAGGCACTCCGATATTATTATAGATTTTTTTTTTAATTTATTTATTGATATTTACAACTGTATTACAATTATACAACAAGTAAATAGAATGCGTTACATAATGACATGAGAATGACAAGTAGAGAAACTACCCACTGGTAGTACTCAAATCAAAGTTCAAATAAGTAGGTCACGTGGCCATCTTCTTTTCAGACGCCTCGGAGGATTATCGGGAATTAAAGAGGAAGCTAGGTTTGAAACTAGAGAGTTTGAGTGGGAATGAAGTTTGCTATGAAAGGATAGATACCGGGTTCGGGCTAAATCAGCAACAAAAGGGACATTAAGGTCGTTATGGATGACTTTATTCTTAACAAAATAAGGAGCATTGAGGATTTTACGAAGGATTTTGGACTGTAAGGATTGGATACGAGAGGAATTCGATGGCTTAGTGGAGCCCCAAAGCTCTACTCCGTAAGTCCAAATAGGTCGTATGATGGTCATGTAGATGAGTCTTTTGTAGTTAATTGGGAGCTTAGAGCGTTTGTCTAGTAAGTGTTGAATTTAATTGAAACGTCGAGCGGTTTCTTGTCTTTTCAGTCTTGTATGAGGATTCCAGGTCAATCGTTTGTCAAGGTGCAACCCTAAGTATCGAATCTGTTATAGAAATTTAAGTCCAGTTTAGTGTAGTAATTATTTTTTAATTCTCTAATGAGCCTAATAAAATTTGTATTGTTTTGATGGATGGATATTATTATCATCCTGAAGATAAAATTAACAAATGATGAAATAACTTAATGTTTTGGAATGGAGTTGTGAAGGAAAAGCACAATTGAAGTTGTGGCACCGCAAGGAATAATCGCCTCGTGGGGAATGTTGAAGCGAAGCGGAACTGCACCTGCCGCCGCATCCCACGTCGGCACGAAGCCGCGTTTGGTTTCTGAACTCAACGCTAATTCCATCAGTGGATTGGTCTAAGCTACTGATCGGCAACGATATGTGTTGTAATTACAGGCGGCATATTTGATTCAAGTTACATACAAAAAAAATTAAATATTAATTGAAATAACCCTTAAAACAAGGTATTATTTAACCATGATACATCATATAAACCAAAAATATGTACCACTACTTACAATTGTGTTGGGTTGAGTACACGGTAGAGACTGTACTTTAGCCAGGACAAAATGGTCTGTTGTGCAGGGAGGTGATTTTCCCCCGATTAAGTACCAACTTTATAGAGGCTTTATAGAGCCCTAGAGAGATCTTCAGATCTCACATGGTCCATATACAATTAACAGGTTAAATAATTGGGTACTGTGTATTAACGCCACCGCAGTTATATTTTATAACAGTTATCTTCGATAACGTTTTTAAATCTATTTATTGGGGTTAGAATTTAAATTTTTTTAAAAAATCATCAACATTTAAAAATTAAAATAATTTATTTAGAAACAAATTATATCCAAGATACATAATTATAATTATTAATATATAAGTTAATAAATATTATTAACTTATATATTGATTATTATATAGTTAATAAATGTTATTGTAAATAAATATATAATGGAATATATCATGAACAATTAAAAATTAAAATAATTTATTTAAAAAGAAAGTAGTCAATCGGATTTCGGTGGAAAATAGGCCGATATACAGTTTGACACCTGATTGACATTTCCAAAAGTTACGTTGACCAAAATAAAGTTTCATTTCATGAGAATTGGTACATTTTCGTTTTATCGGTAAAATATTTCGCTCCTGAAAAAATAAAATTGCATCTTCTTCTGTTTATGGCAAATCCCGAATACGCATCTTCGTAGCACTAAAAATAAGCAAACAACAACAAATCAGCTGTTAGAAATATAACCGTTATAAAATATAACTGCTTGCGCATGTGAACAAGATTGCTCTTTACGGAAATATAACTGCGGTGGTGTTAATACACAAGTACAAAATAATTTAATAATTAAATAATCTGTCACAGTCAGACATGAACGCGGGATCATCAGTATAGAACTTGGCACTCTACCGCGGAGCGATCCACAGTTCATGTCCCACAGTGCTGAAAATGGTTTACAAAATAATATTTAACTTTATATTTGATAATGCTGTAATTGGTTTGGGTTTCGGTAATAAACCGTGTACACAAGTTTTAGGCAGAAATTGGTGATATCGGCATTGAGCCTTTCGGTTCACCAATCGTTATTGCTGGAACATCTGTCTTTTTGGTCACTATACGAACATTGGAAGTGATACAATTGTAGGTCTACTCTGTTGAAAGTTTTTTTTTCATTCATTGTATATTATGATTGTATACAGATACATTTAAATTTGTCCAATGTTAATTGTTTTTAATTTGAGACTGGTCTATTTGGTTCAGCATCTCATTTTTGTGGAATGTAGCAAATTATATAAGAAATAAATATTTAAAAAAAAATTGTAGGTCTACAATAATTTGTCAACAATATTTGTATATCCCTCTATTATATAGTAAATTATCTGTTGCAGCTAGGTTTGAACCCGAGGGCTTTAGCCCCCTACTAAGCTCCCTTTAAGTTTCTTTTACTTAGTAAAAAAAAGTATATTTTTTTTAAAGAGTGACTGCTTTTTTTTATATATTTTGTCATAACTAGCAAGCAATCAATTTTTGAAAATACTTTATGCTGTACACAGATTTGATGCAATCTGATCTTTTTTCATTTGTAAATAATATACCAGTTAAATAATATTGGGAGTTTATTATTGTTATTAATTTACGAAAACGAATATACGGAGTGTTATTACTGTAATATTATCTATAATGCTCAGAGATAGTTTTATTTTAATATAAAATGTTTTAGTGCGTTGGGAATACGAGAGAGGGAGATAAGTTATCAGGCTGTAGAGAAGCAAATAGCAGTAAAAAATATCAAGAGTGCTGAGATAGCTAGAACTATATCTCAGATTACTTCAACATTCCTATGGTTAGTATCTCAACACAGCACTAAGTCAGTAACAATAAACCCCCTGCCCCCTCCCCTAACGGCGGACTCTCATTTTAGAAATAATACAATTGTTAATTTAATTAGACTACAGTAGCTACTTGACGTTTTAGTAGAGCTACATTTGTGATATTATTCTAGAAATTTAAGTTCAATTTAGTACCGGCTTACTATTGTATTGAGATTTTGACTGTTTTACATTAAAATGAAATATTTTTTTTTTGTTATTTTAGATTGGTTTTATAGATTAAAAACATATAATTTATGGGCGAATTGGCACTTGTGTACAAACGCCACCACCGGTATAGGGCAATCTTCTACGCATGCGCAAGCAGTTATATTTTATAACCGTTATATTTTTTAGAGATTCATTTTTCAAATATTATAACCACTCCAATACAAATATTTTAAAAAACGTTATCTGTTAGAAATATAACTGTTATAAATTATAACTGCTTGAGCTTGCGTACAAGATTGCCGTTTACCGGTGGTGGCGCTAGTGCACAAGTACCGACAAATTTCTTAATCATATTTCACCGCATTCTCTTGAGTGCTATATTTTGTGTAACTGCTTAAATAAGTCAAGAATGGTGGCATTGTTATTTTCCTGTTTTTTTTTTAAGTTGCACAAGTTTAAACTATAATAAAACAAAGAAATATATTATTAATATAAATGAAACGGGCTTTATTTGATTGAAAATTTTACGACTTTCATAAATAATTAATATGATTTCGGCCAACACTACCAATAACACCAATAACTCTTCGAATGTTGATTTACAGGTGTTCTATTGTATCTGATTGAAGTAGACAAGTGACTTTATATAATCCCAAAGAAAATAATCCAATGGGTTAAATAACACGAACTTGGTGGCCAATTAACTGGGTCATTACGTGAAATTATTCTTTCATCAAAAGTTTCTTTGAATAAAGCAATTATAGCGCGCGCTGTATGGCATGTGGACGAATTGTACGATAAGTTCGATGAACAGAACAATTATTTTTATAAAAAATTTCAACAATTTGCAAGGATTGCTATACTATAAGTCTATCCATAATGAAATGTCAAACCAAACTAAACAAAAAACAACTATCAGCTGTTAAATTGATTATCAAATAAAGCAGTGTTGCCAACTCAAAGTTGTGAATGTCAAAAAAAATAAAAAAATATGTTATTTATAATTTATCTGTTCGAACACGACAGAAGGCAAAAAAAAAAGTTGTTCCCCCGATCCGTTGCTAGGCAACGCCGGTGTAACATTACATCACTAAAAACTATATTATATGACAGATAGAGACATTAGGCTCCTCTTTTAATTATTAAAAATAATACATCGATTATTCCATAAGAATCGACTATAGGCTAAGAGTCGGTTCGCAGGACTGTCAATTATTTATTACATTTATCATTTATTTATTTACTTTTTAAACAAATCAATAGCAAAATTAAAATTTGAAACGTAACGTCTAAATTGCATCATGCAGGGCCTATTGTTAAAGCACATTCTATCTGCATGTCTTTGGAAAAATCATCATTTCTTAAAAATTGGTTTAGGTTTCCGTATAGGGCGTTTTTTACCATTAGAACAGTGTACTGTTGGTTATCCAGCGGTAAATAGAGAAAATCGGAGATTACCTAAAATATGGTTAGGTTTAATAATCTATGATAATCATTTCACCTTCTACTACTAGTACTAAGTAGAATAAGGATTTGTATATTAACCCATAGATTTACTATAAGCATTAACGTAACTAGAGTTGACTCATAGGGGAGGGGGTTAATCCCCCCGTCAACCACTCCTACATATAACTCTCTTCAACAAAGATGCCTCGTAATATAGGTATAATTTATATTATACTATAATCATGTAGCTTCAAATTAAATAAATAGATTATAATTTTTTATAAATGTTATTTTTGGAAGGGCAATCAAGAAATAGCTTTTAAATACAAGTAACCTCGTTTATTGGTTACAATAACTTACTATAGTTAATTGCATAGGAAACTTTCTAGACCCATCCAGACTTTACTTCTAGATTCTAAGAATTGTCTAAACTGTTCTTCTCACATTTTGCGATCTTATTGTTGCCGCTAGATGCCACTACTGCCGCTATAATAATATAATTAATTGTAAATAAACATTATTACGTTTTGGTTTGTCATTTTAGTGTACCTTTTATTCATTAAAATAACTGTGTTTGCACTTTCTTTTTTGTGTTTTCGACATTATTGACCCTTACTTCTGTAATCCCACAATAATAACTTTGAAAAAGTAAAATTCTTCAAATTTTTATTTCTTTTAAATTGTTACTTACAATTTTTTTTTTAAATTTCTCCTAAACAATGGGGGGTTACATCCCCAATAACCCCCCCCTCTCGTTACGCCTATGACTATCAGTATGCTTGCTAATTACCTTCTGTTTTATGTTTCATGTTTCCTGAGGGATCTGAAAAAAAAAACCAGCGGTTGTGCCAGGTCAAGATTACACTTAACCTTACACGTTTTTCGACCCATTTAGTCGTACCCACTTTATTGAGGATGAGCTCCAAGATCGATACTTCAGTTGCTACAGGATCGATCTATGGCTCTTATAAGAATAAATAATTCAGTTCCCACAGTCGGAACCAGGGAACTTGAGCTCAGCAACGTGCTTCAGTCAATAAATAAATATAAAATTATTTTTTGGCGACGATTGTTTTCATATTCTTGCCCTTACAGTGAAGAAACTGTCTTTTAGTAAATTACAGTAAATAGTTAAGGGCATTAAGATAACCCACTAAACAGAATAGAAGATCGAAAAGGCAACGCTAACCAATGTATACTGCGCAAAAATGAATAGGGTAATTGCTAATTTTGTTGTACATATTTTTGCTAGTAGTAATATTATTATATATTTAATAACTACATTAATATTTGATGTCGCCGTTTCAGGCTACTACAACATGTATTAGACAAACGCTCTAAGCTACCAATTAACTACAAAAGACTACAATTAGACAATCATTAGACCTATCTGGACTTATGGAGTACAGCTTTGGGGCTCCACTAAGACATCGAATTCCTCTCGTACTCAATCCTTACAATCCAAAATCCTTCGTAAAATCCTCAATACTCCTTACTTTATAATGACCATAATGTCAGTTTTGTTGCTGATTTGGCCCGAATCCGATATCAATCTTTTCATTACAAATTCCATTTCCACTCAAACCCACGAGTTTCAAACCTCGCAACCTCTTCAATTCCTGATAATCCTCCAAGGCGCCAGAAGAGAAGAAGACCTCGTGACCTCTTAAGTTGAACTTATTCTAGTACTTCCACTACAATAGTTCCTCTACTTGCCTTTCATGCTAATATGTAGCAATCATTATATTTGCTTGTTGTATTATTTTAATACAGTTGTAAATTTCATTACTTTAATCATTTAAAAAAATATTTAATGTAGAATAATTTCTAATAAATATTAATGCTTTATATAATAAACATAATATTAAAATGCTAAGCAAAGTAAATACAACAACATTATTGGTATCCCGATTCATTTTTGCGCAGTTTATATACACCGACAAAAGAGCAATGATCTGTACCGCTATAACCCAAGAAGGCACTGATTTTTTTTAAGCCGACAGTTATGCAGGGTTGAGCTTCAGAAAAGTTAATTTTTAATGCATATTTTTTTAGTTTCAAAGCAGTTTTTGGATCAAAGTTAGTTTTGAATTTTTTGTTGCCTTTTTTGACAACCGCTTTTAGCAAAGCTATATTTTAACTGCCCATTTATGGCAAAGTTGATTTGTAATGTCTTTTTTTTATTTTTGACAGTTATTTTTTCTCGTATATCGCAAGCTATTAGAGCGGTACGTGTCTCTCAAAAGATCGTCCCCTATTTAGAAAAAAAAAGGCAGGTAACAAAACCCCCGGCCAGGTGAACATGGCTCGCCCCACTTTCGACAGGCACCTGGTCCCTGTCGTAGCACACGTGTCTGTGTGGCAGGCTACCAACACTATCTTTGGAACGTGTCCAATGGAGGATCTTCGGTAGAGGAATTAAATAAAATAATTTTAATATTATTTCGGGATGAAGGGAGATTTTCAGGTATATATATGAACATGATGATAAAGTAGCGTAACGATGCAATTATCTGAAAAGAGTTGATAGGATTGTTAAAAATCTGTGATCCGTTTCATGGAGTTATCAAGTCTTAATAAATCCATTTCGAGGGAGTGGAGGATGAGAAAACTGAGGACCTGAAAGGTCCTGAGTTCCATACCGGCTAAGGCAGATGAATTAGTCATTCTGTAATCAGCCGTGAATCGACCCTGAAACATCTGTGGCTCACCAAGCCTCAACAAAGTTGGCACTGAGAGGAATGGGATGAGGGGGAAATCCACTGGGGCTAAAACGGGACGCTGGATCATCACTTCCCTGAACAACAGTTGATCTTTGTTCCCCGATCTAAATAGAATTATAAGGTATCAATGTTATCATAAGAATATTACTGTTCCCTTCATGCCTCTCATGCCATTTTGTTGTAATTTTACTGACAGAAAATCGGCCGATCGTCAATTGTATGTATAAATATATAAAGAGGAAAAACAGGAGCAAAACAGTCTAATATGGGATTTTGTTTTTAACCCCATCTGATTTCATTCATGGATATGTATAGCGTTGAAGGTCTGGGTTCAAAGCCGGTTTTGGCAATTCAAATTAAATAATTTGTTAAAGGCAACACCTGCAGACCCTCCTGGAGCACACCCAGCCTCTATAAAGTTTGGTACCTGACCGTGATACCCTTAATAGGTTGTTCAGTTTTTTTTAAAAAGGGCTAGATTTCAGTTATTTTATTTTTAAATTTACTGCCTACAAGGAAGTAAAAATTTATTTGCATATCTCATCTTCTCGCCCACTAAGATATGAATTATCTGAAGTAGTCGGATGAATCACTATCATATTTGAGTTTCCCTTCTAAATATATGCTTGCTGTGTATTTAGGCACGGATTGTGTTTGAATTATGTTCCGAGTATATTATATATATATATATATATATATACTAGCTGACCCGGCCACGCGTTGCTGTGGCTGTTGTAATACTTTTTAAAAAAACACGTTAAAACTTGCATTTTAAAGAACTAATGAATGAATGGAAAAAATGAATTAAAAAGATTTTTTGTAGAAAGGAGATAGTTGGGGGGTGCAGTAAAAAAAAAACAGTGAATAAGTACTAGACTTATAATTATGTGCCGACGTTTCGACCTACAGTGTAGGTCATCTTCAGGGCGATTTGGAGAGAGAAGTCGTTGGGTGCACCGGCTGGCTAACAATTGTCAATTATTTTCCTCTCATACGTGCATTAAAAAGATTTTTGATGCTATATTTTATTCATCTTATATCTAAGTAATAAATAAATAACATACAAAATTCTTAATTGATAAAATATAAACATTAGATTAATGAATGAGGTATATCATGGTTGATTCTTAATTATGGCTAATAATAATTTTTTAAATTATAACTATTTATATCAATTTATTTAAGCGCTAATCGATGCACAGTATTTTTTTTATTAGAGAAGAATTGGTCGACTGTATCTTCTAATTTAAGGAAGAAATAGTTGGGGGTGCAGTCAAAGAACTTCTTTGACTGCACCCCCAACTATTTTTTTTTAATCTGTCCTTTGCTATTACGAATATATTAGATGTTTACTAACACGTGAGCATGCAACATATAAATGTCCATGGAAGAAACATAGATCTTCTAAGTCCAAACCGCAAATGGACATATAAATATGGTTATTTGGGTTTTTTCCTAAAACGCACCTAGACACAAAATTTCATGAGAATCGGTCAAGTCGTTTCGGAGGAGTTCTGTTACAAACACTGTGACACGACAAGTTTATATATATATATATATATATATATATATATATATATATATATATATATATTTCGGCGATGCCAAGTATTGATGTATTATCATCCCCCACTCTTTGGTATATCTTTTATTTCATTCCCCTCTTTTTGCCGGAGTATTGATTTCCAGATGGTTGTGGTATCGATCAGGTCTTCCTTGTTATATAACCGTCTGTCTCTTACAGGCATCTTTGTTTTAGACGTCTGAAACATTATTTCTTTGTAATCAAATTTAAAAAAAATGTAATACTTAAACCCGAGTCTTGAGTTCAGTACTTCGATGATTTGGCCGAGATCTCATTCAACCAACATGTTTTACTACAAAGGGTGGATCCAGGATTTTTTTCTGGGGGAGCAAACCGGGCAGACGGACAAAAATATCAACAATAACTTAGAAATACACTATTAGTATTTATAGAAAGGTTTATTAAAATATCTATACAATAGTTTCACTCATGTTATTTCTGTTATTTTAACAACTATCATCATGATTTGCCTATAAGTATGTACTATGATGGATTCTCTGAGAGGGGGGGCGTGCCCCCGTGCCCCCCTGTATCCCTCCTATGTTTACTACCAATTAACGGATTCCACTTAATAGAGGTTGGGTGAGCCCTAGGAAGGTACCAAGATGCCACAGGTCTATGGTTGTCAGTAGACTGGTTGACACTAGGGCTTAGTACGTAACTATAAAAACTAAATTATAAAGTTGGTTAGGGGATCGATGTGGTTTGACTATAACCGCTTCTGTGGTATTTGTTGCGTAGGTTGTCGCTTCCGGTTGAGTTACAACAAGGTTTAATTGTTTATTCGTTTAATTATTGTTAATTATATAAAGTTATCGTGAGCTTTAGTACGGAAAAGAGAATGTAATCATGGGAAATGAGTAGATTTCGGTAATCATTTAAATCTTAAGAAATAAAAGTTACAACTCTAATATACAAATCATTTTGAAGTATAGATGTTATAATTTTTATAATTATTGGTCAACTGTTTTGATTTTTAAATATTTTTGGGGAATATCCCAGCCGGAATTTGAGAAAAGATGCTGTGCCGGCAGGCGACCCTGGTGGCTCAAATGTTTAGAGCCCTGTCACGGAGAGACAAATCCGGGTTCGAATTCCTGCCGGAAGCATATCTTTTCTCATTAAAATATAGAAGTTATATGTTTGTTGAAACGTTCATTTCTCTTCTCTTTTTCATACTAAAGCTCTTGATAACTTATGCTTTTGGAAAATATTTAAAGGGAAACGAATAAAAAGTTAAATCTTGCTTGCGAAGCGACATCCTGCGGAATAATTACCATTTTAACACAATACCATTTTGTATAGTTTAACAATTATAATGTTCAAGCTCAAGGGTGGGTGGTAAAATCAAATATCAGAAAATATTCATAATATTATCATAATAATATTATCGCAAATATAAATTTTTGTATAAAGTAGTATCTTTTCAATTAAATGATATGTAAAGAAAAACAAATCAAGTGTGTCGAAATTACAGATCAAGCATTTTCAATTATTATAAATACTTGAGAGAGAGGATAATGTACATTTTTCTTACACTTAAACTTTTAAACATGAGACTTTTATTTAGTACGTTTGCAGCCGGAGATAGATCATATAGGATATTGGACCCTACTGGGAATCACCCAGTCTCTATAAAATATTATAAAAATTGAGTACCCAAAATAAGGGGGGGGGGAGGGAATTTGGCGGTTGAGCGAGACCTAGGACAAGTCACCTCCTTGCAGAATCATTGTCCATGAAACAACAGTCTCTACCATGTACTGAACCCCAGAACCGTTCACGGGTTCTAGTGGTACAGGTTTTTTTTATAATTTTGTATATTGTATGAGTAAAATTTCAATTACTTAAACGAAATTTTTTTTCAAATAAAAATAAATTAGTGATGTAATAGGTTCATTCAACCATCTTGTGAAAAGTGTCTAAGAGCATGCGCAGACAAATACGATCATGCGTAATAGCTTTTTTTCGTTCCAACAGTAATCTGTCAAACCAGAAAATGAGTGACATGAGCAAACGTCTGAAATTTGTATTAGTAGTATCAACAATTCCATCTTGCTGTTCAAATAATAATTGCTTTTGTCTTGTCATGACATGGTATTGTTAATGTATTGAGGGAAACAATGATGTTTGCTACAATAAAGTTTTTTTTAATGTAAAATCATTCGATAATACAATGATATTTATGTATACTTGATCAGTTAATTAGCAAAACTGTTGCATCATTAATTCTGATAACCTTTTTAATTTTTTGAGATAAAAACTTTTCATTTCAGGAAACAAAATAGTTTCTTTTTGATATTCTTTACAGTTAACCGAACAGTTGCCCTTCTCCCCATTATATTTCGATTTATCGAATTTATTTATTTAAATTAGAGTGCTTTCGTTTATCGAAAAATAAGTAAGTTTTTATTCACTTAGGCTCAATAATAAATTATAGATTAATCGTTTTTCTGTTTATCTTTTAAAAATTTAATGTTTAAAAGAATATCTTAGTTTTATTATTTAGTGCTTTAAACTTTATAATTGAAATTATAATACTACAATAATTATATCTTTATGAGTACACACAATCGATAGCTACTAAAAATCACGTAGTATAATAATCGTAGTATGAAATAACAGTACAAGAGATCCTTTCCATCATATCCAAAAAATCCTACTTAACAACCTTCAAACCTGGAATGTTTTTGGATATGGATATTCAAAAATGGAAAATGGAGCTAAGAAAAAAAACCAAAAAAAAAAAACCGTTATACAAAGTAATCCTTTTCAATAAATTTAATAACATTACATACTAATCCTTTACTGAAACGAACAACAGTAAACTTCTGTCCGTCCCGTTTGTTATTCAGTGTCAATGTATGTTTCATGGCTGTGCTGAAATTTGATATGGATAATCTCAAGCCTGGGGAAGGACATGGGCTACTTTTTATCAACACACCACACAGGCGAAATTTATATAAAACCGTAACCTCATTGAGTAACACACCCAGCGGTCAACGCACAGCAGAAACTACTGAACTTAGCATCATAAAATTAGTAGATAGGTTCTTTGTATAGCTTAAATGAGCACTAAGAAAGAAATTTGGACAATTCCACTACAAGTTTAAGGGTTTCCCCCTCAATATATTAGGAGTTCAAAGGTTGTATGGAATCCGTCAGTTTTCAAGTCAGACATCTGAAATTTCGGATGTTCGAGTAGCTTACAGTTAAAAAAAATTAAATTATTTATTAAAAATGATCTGTCACGAAACTTTATGTGGCAGACCAAATTCCACGCGAGCGAAGTCGTCGGCAAAAGCTAGTCTGTGATATAAACATAAACACAATAAAAATATTAAGTTATTTATAGATTGGATGTAGTTACCTAACAATCTCTCTTAGTGTTTCAAGGTCTCCCAGAGCGGATGCAGTAAATGCGTCAACATGTCTTACCGGTATCGCTTTGTAAATTTCCTCCATAGTCTAATTAACATTTTAAAACATAAAAATAAATTAATAAACCTTCTTCATAAAAACAGATCATTATATAGATATTATTACAATCTAAAATAGATAATTACTTACATATTACCGGTTTCTTATGTGTTTAGAATTACTTCAGTTATTACCTACTAGTATTATCGAGCAAGGTCTGTGTCGGACTTTGAATTATCTATTGTTTACCAAGTTAAATGAGAAAGATATTAGATAATTTACTAAATTCTATTATAATTCCATTGATGAATTTTAACGACGGGTTTAATGTTATTTAACTTAACAACTACTTGATAAGTAAATTATTGGTTCGATTTTTCTTATAAAGTGACAATATTTGTCTTTGCGATGTTTCGGCATCAGTTCCGTATACTTCAAGTTCAGTCACATGTTTTAACTTTGGTTCCTTTTTAATATCCCCCCAAAATACAAATAATTGTGAGCATAAGTATAGATAAAAAAATTTTATTACGGGAAATGTGTAGATCTCTGTAATCATTTCATCTAGAAATGAACATGTAAACAAACATATATCATCTATACTTCGTAATGTTAGTGAAATTACAAATCAAATTTTTGATATTCTTTAAGGCAAAGTTTCAGGACGTAAATAATTGAAAAGTTAAAACAAATAAAAATCGGATTTTATCGCCTTATTTCTTGGAACCAACTTAAAATAACGATTCTTCTTTTTTAAAGATAAACCCTCCATTGTTTTTCATATTTTAGTTTTTATTTCATCTCAAATACTTCTTATTTTTTATATTATTTTAAGGCAAATGTTCAGAACTTGAATTGTTGGAAAATTCAAATAAATAAAAATGAAAAAAAACAACCAACGTTTGACGCCTTATATCTCAATATCTCATGGAACTAACTTTAAAATTCGGCTTTATTTATTTTTTTATGGTAAGCCCAGTATTAGTTATTATACTTTTACTTCCATACCATCTTGGATTTTTTTTTTATTCTTGGATAGTTTTTATTCTTTTGATATTCTTTTAAGGCAAAGGTTCAGAATGTAAGTAAAATATTGAAAACAAATTTAACACCCTTGAATCTCATTGGGAACAAAATTTAAAAATTGATACATTTTTTAAGAAGATAAACTCTCCAATGGTTATCATATTTTGATTTTTATTTCATCTCGAATATTTTTAATTTTTTTAATATTCTTTAAGACAAAGTTTAAGAACGCGAATTATTGAAAATTCAAATAAATACAAAAATCAAAGTTTAAACGCCTTACATTTCTGTTGAAACAGACTAAATTTTGTTTAAGACAAACCCTGCATTAGTTAATGTATTTTTATTTCGTCTTGGATATATATATGTATAATTTTAAAATTCATTAAAGCAATTTTTCAAAAAGTTAATTATTAAAAAATTGAAATAATAAAAATATATAAGTTTGATGTCTTATATCTGTGTTAAAAAAAAAACACTTTAAAAATCTATTTTTTTCATAGATCGACCTATGTGGCATGACTTGCAATAATTTGGAAATGTATTAATGGAATTATCATGTACCAATTAAATTTTATGTATATGACTAAAGGAAAAAATATTATGCAATGTTAAATAAGATTATTATTTTTATTTTATTTTATTTTTTGGTCCTTTTGTACGTGTACCCAAATCCGATTAATGGGACTGTTTATTCCCTTGAGGAATAGAGTATTTGTTGATAACGTTCTATATATTTGCTTATATTTGTATTAATAGAGATATATACAATGATAAAATATATTTTTGTTTCAGCTTAATTTTCGATTCTAGGTTGAAGGTCGTCCCCGAGAGGCGGGCTAAGAAGGCTTCTCCTAGCACCATCAATGCATTCCCTTCTCAGAGCTCCATTGTTCAGGTTAAAACCTGTTTTCTCAAAGTCTTTTACAACAACTTCCATATTAAACATGCCTGTTCAAGTGAGTAAATAACCATTATTACAGTGTTAAAATTAATTATCTTCAAGTTTATTACATTTATAACCTATACTTCGGCGAATGAAGTTCATTTAAATGGGGAAAAGGTACTTTAAGTCGATATGTACCAGGAGTCTTGATTATTGGTCTGTAGTTTTTCCAATGAAGATGTTCTTTGATTGTATTCTTCATTATTATACATATTCTCAAAAAGACTTTTGAGTTTAATAAACTCAGACAATCACTTATATCTTTAATAAAACAAGTGAAATTTTAAATATTATTCTTGCACATAATAATATAAGTATATTCCAGTTAATTTCATTAAATGGTATCTGTTCCGCAGGCTATCGCTTCGAGTTGTGTCACAAGTTTTAACTGTTTGTTTCATTTTTAATATTTTCCAAAAATATTAGTTATCATGTATTGGCTTTATTGTGGAATAGAGAATGTAATTTTTTGTAATGAGCTGATTTTTGTAATCATTTCATAAAAAGATGAACATTCCAATAAACATATATCATCTATAATTCAAAATGTCAGTTGAAAAGATGACTGGAATCTATTCGTTAGCCATAATTACATTCTCTTTTCCATACTAAAGCTCACAATATCTTTAATTTTTGGAAAACATTAAAAATTAAACGAATAAACATTTAAAACTCATAACTATATTCAAAGTGGCAACCTGTAGAACAGATACCCATTATATTTAGATGTTCTTTGATGTATTCTTCATTAATTTTTATGTTCATTTTCAAAAATGCTTTATTAAACTTAGACAATCACCTATAAATCAATTGAACTTATAAATGTTATTCTTTCACATGACTATATAAGCATCTTTCTTAACTTTATTACAAAATATTATCACATAATTGAAACTTAAACTTTACGAATTGAAACATGAATTCTTTTCTTAGGTAGGTGATGCAATCCCTGAGGCTGTTCTGTATGAGAACACTCCCGCAAACAAAGTGAATATTAAAGAATTGTGTTCTGACAAAAAGGTTGTGCTCTTTGCGGTACCAGGCGCGTTTACACCCGGTTGTTCCAAGGTAACTATTTCTATAATATGTTGTTTTATGATATTACCTAATAACAATAGATTTCTTCAATAATTGTGAATATTGTTTAATTATCACATTCGTATTGTGATGATTTCAGACTCACTTGCCTGGGTATGTTAAAGATTCAGACAATATTAAAAGTAAAGGTATCGATGAGATAATTTGTGTATCTGTTAATGATCCATTTGTTATGGGCGCATGGGCCAAAGATCAGAATGCGGAAGGGAAGGTAATGATTTTATTTTATTTTTCTCATTTATGATATTTTATAATCATATTTTATGGCTTATTTTATAGTAATGATAACATTCAATTCAGCTTAATTTTTTTTTTAAATTGTGTATTGTGATGGTAAGTATTAGATTATACTTTATCTTTCAATTTGAATAATCACCTCATGCAATAAATAATAAATTAAACCTAAAGAAATAAATGTGGTTACCCATCCCATTCCTTTCCTTACTTTCTTTCAATTTAATTTATTTATAACTTGTTTGCTTCCCATTGTAAGTATAATGTCATTGTGTTGGTTAGCTAGGTCTTCTCAGTGTCTATTGTACTTATGAAATATTTCCATGAAAGATTATTGAAATTGTAATGAGATCTTTATATGTTATCCATGTTTTTTTTTTTCCAAAAATGTAAGTTCAATTATTTATTTCTTTTTTGTATCCTGTCATTTTCTTTCCTGATTGTTAATTCTTTCCTTTCCATTATTTGTTGGTTTTAATGTATTTTAAAAAAAAATATGGTAACTAAAATTTGGTTTCAATAAAGGTTCTTGCAAGATTTGTCTACCACCTCTATCCCAAATTATTATTTTTGCTGAAATTAAAATGTATTTTTGTTTATTGTTTCTTATTTTTTTGTTACTACAGGTTTGTTATAATGTTCACAAAGTGCACATATTTAATCAAATTTTGTTTACAGATTTATAAAATGTAAAGAATCATATATTTATTAATAAATATAAACATTAATTATTTATAAATGCTGTTTTATTTTATTTATTTCTTACTTTTAATTCTTAAACAAATTATAAATAAAGGGTTTAAATTAATAAAAAAAAAAAAGTGAAAATAAAATTTAAAAAACCTAATGCATGCTTAATTATTTCATGTTACCCTGAAATCGTATAGTTACAACATATGTTGTATTGTGATAAACAGGTGTTTAGTTATTGGTGTATGAACGTTGTGTATATCATTATAAATAAAGAGTATTATTGTCATCAGAGGTTATGTTTTTATATATAATTTCTTGCTGGTATAAACAAATTCCCTTCCCATGTTAAGAAAGTTCTATATAACATTTGAAAATGGTTTGGGGTAATTTAGAATAATGAAGGAAAATACTGCCAAACTGTCTAGTAAGTCGTCACATAAAGTAACATTTTAATTCAAATAAATTAACATGATGTTATAACAGTAAACGTAAAGAAATTTAAAAGAAAATTAGCATGCATAGTATTTGGCAATATAATAAACAATTCTTTTATATTGGTGTATATGATTTTGGATGAGGGACTCGAATAAACTCTGATATAAAGAAATTTGGGTTACCGGCTCCCTATTTATTAATAAAGTACATTAACAAGCTCGTATTAATAGTTTACAGATTGCTTATTGCCATCAGATAATAACTTTATTGTGCTGAATTTATAGTTAACCATAAATGTACATAAAGGTTCTCCTATACTAACCTTCTGCTTAGATTTTAACTTACTACACCATGGCACATTGTGAAATATTGAAACATCATAAAGCTTAAAATTTTTATATTTAAAAAAATAATAATACAATTATCTTTTGTAAATAAGTAAGCTATAACTACTTCTACTTGAAACTTTCTATTTGTACTTGTAATTTTGTACTTTATTATTAAATAGGACCCTAGTACGATGAAATAAGGTTATCAAGAAAGATATAAACTGATTTTAAGAGATAAAATTGTGAGACCATAACAATAACTAAGGTATTGATGTACTCATGTACATGCAGAAAAAGAATTTGACAGGGCCTTCAAGATTCCGTATTGAAAATATAAAAGAACCATATTAAGGAATTATTTGTATTTTTATTAGGAAGGCAACCACACTCAACATAATGCATTTTTTTTTTTTATCCTTGGCTAAAAGAAGTCTATTGACTGGTGACTTTGAAGCCAAATTTTTTTGTTTGGGCATTATAAGGATTTTTTTTTTTTTTTAAGTACAATTCAAATTCCGACATCTGAAGGATTTTGCACCAAACTTCATTCATTCATCAAACAATTTTCTGTTTTAATTTTGAAATACTATTGATCCCGCCTTGAAATAAATATTGAGTAAAGTATTTAGAAAATATACTAAATGCATTTTGTTAATTTGGTAATAGGTCTCAATTGATATTTGTTGTTATGGCATAGGCCCTAAGATCATTTAAAGCTTATGGACTTAAATTTGAAATTAATAATTGTTTTGTATTTAATTTATTTTTGTAGGCTTATGATTTAAGATAAAAAACTAATTTGCGCAGGTTTAACTATTTTCTTTTATTCTGTAGGCGTTTTATTAGTTGTTTTTAATGCTTATTTCTTGTATTAAAGAAAATTGCTTTGTAGATTGAGATTTTTTTCTATTCACTCCATTGTTTTTATAACTGATGTTACTAACACTGCATGCTTTAGTTTTAAATTAAAAAATGGGCAGTTACCTTCAACATATGGAATATTTAAACAAAAATGAGGATTAGTTGCTTAGTAACGTCTATGTTAAATATGAATAATGATTTATTTTGTATTTAATTTAGGCGTTAAAGTATAATATATTTTTATTTTCCCTCAAGGTATTTAGATAAAAAAGCCTTTTTAAAGAGAAATATAACAATTATATTGAGAGTAATACCCGGCTTAGAAGATGTGATGTCATTAAGGTTACAGTTTTTAGTTTAATTTGGTAGTGAAAAAAACGATGGAGGTCAATAAATTTTTCTTAGATAGGAAGAAATGTTTATTAAATAGCTAACGTTTCGACCCACTTTGCACTTACAGTCTCTGTCAGTAGATTTGTGATGTAACATGTGAACTTGTGGTACCGGGCACCCCGCCCCCTCCCTTAACAGCCCTGGAGAATCGTCGAAACGTTGGCTATCTAATAAACATTTCTCCCTACTTTGAGAAATTTATTGACTTCCACCCGGGCCATTTTCTTCCACATGCATAATCAAGGTCACCTATTATCATTCAAGAAGAACTATTTTATATTTTGAAAAAAAAAATAAAATTTCTTTGTATAGTTAGACGAAATAGAAAAAATACAGAAGTTTAGTAAGCACCATTAGTGCCATTATCTAATCAATTTTTTTTCTAAATTTACCAATCATATTCAATTAAGTAGTATACAGATAATTCCTTTTAAACTCTTCAATCTTTAAAAATTAATTACTAACAGAAAAACAAGGGGTTACTTTGAAGTGGAGACAAATATTTATAATTTTGGTAAGATTCAAAAGCAAGTACGTCTCTTACAATATTAAATGCGTTAATATTCTAGTCTACGTTAGATATAAAGTTCTATCTATTTATTTATTGTTTAATAACTACATAGAACTTGACACCTGTTCAGCAATTAACATGTTTAGGCATCTTTAAAAAATAATATAGTATTATTTTTATATATGTTGAAGTTTCATCAGAGTTAAAAAAAATATGACTGAATAGGAAGAAAAACTGATAAATAGAAAGAAATAACTAATGTTATAATTATATCATGCATTTGGTTATTCAGTATAAGTGTATTAAAATTAATTAATTAATTAATTCGGCCCAACAACCCAGTGATGAGTCCTGGCCTCCGCATTGTATTAAAATAACTAATTGTTGGAGTGCTATGGGCAGTTTCTCCACAAGTGTTTTTTTTCCCATGTCATTTATTCATATTAGCAAATTTACTTGTTTTAATGTTATTACAGTTGTAAATATCAATAAATTAATCTAAAAAAAAAACAACTAATTTAGTGTTTAATAGTGAATAACTGTAATCGTTTTCCTACTCTACCCTAAAATGTAAATAGTTGTTTATAGATAATAATGGTTTGGTATAAATTTACTTATATGTGAATTTCAATTAATTGTGTGTATAAACTTCATTTTTACTATTTGAGAGTTTTTTTTTTACTTGTTATCTTCATTAATCAATTATTATTCAATAATCAAATGGTAATGGTATTATTAATTCTAATGAATACGACTAGGAGTTTTCAATGATAGACTTAAAAGTATTTGGTTGAAGACAAAGGAGTTACCGTAAATTTGATGGGTAGGCTCAAATTATCAACAATTATCATGAAATTGAATTGTATGAATCATATATGTATGTGTCTGTGAGTATGTGTGTATATATATATATATATATATATATATATATATATATATATATATATATATATATATATATATTTATATATAACACAGATATATATGTAATTCATATTATCCTTAATACATACATAAGAGAAATGTGATTTTCATTTTTGTCACTTTAAAATGCTTTAGGAAAGACCACGTGTTGCGTACCTATGCAATACAGTCTTTTCTTCTTCTTTTTAAGCTCAGTTTCTCAGTGCAATGAGAATATTGTTGAAATTATCAATTAGAATATTAGTTTTAGTTTTTACTGTTTACTTTGAATATTCTTTATTAACATTTGTTTGCTTTTTATTCAATATTGTTCTTGTGAACTAATATCTAACATTAATTTAATTTAGTTTTATTTGTAACAAAGTCTTCATGTAATCTTGAACATGATGAAATAAATGTATTTCCGATTATTAAATCCATTTCTACCTGTAAGAGTCAGGTATTTCTGCTAAGTATCCATACCTCCTCCCTTATTTTTCCAGTTTCAATGAAAAATTTATGTATGGGTGGGTTTACCAGCTGTCACGTCTCTCCATTATGATGAGTTAGTATGGTTTTGCCCCGTCTGAAAGAATAAACCTAGTGATTTTCTCTTAAAAATAAAAAATACTTTTTCAAAGTTCGTGATGTTCTCACTCTGCAATTGTTCATTCACCTCTTTTTATGTTTATTTAGTATCTAAATTTGTATATTATCTATTAAATAAATCCTGATTAACGTATTTAAATTTAAATTTACATAATGAATCTGTATATTTTATAAAATTAATTAGTATAAATTAAGAAAAGACAAACTACTTTAATCTCAGAATAATTTTATTAATAAAAACATCTTTTAGCCATGACTTATAATATCAATTATATATTAATATTATGCTTTCACACATTTAAGACAGTGACTGTTGTGAAATCAATTGTTCAATTTTTCTAATTTTTTGTTTGCCTGCATATTAAGTTCAAAAGAATAATTTCAATAAATATTTTTCAGAACATACTGAACAATTTTATTTTATTTTTACTGATTATATTATTAATAGTATGCTATTACCAGTTTATCTTATAATAAAATATTTTTTTATATGTTTATTTATTTTGTTTACTTACTTAAAAAATGTTGTTTAATGGAAAGGCAATAAGAAACTGTAGTTGACTGTTTCTTTATTTTCTATAAAAGAATAGTCCACATATTCTTGATTTCTTTTTGATATCAGACATTTTGAGACCAATAAATATATGATAAGTAATCAAATTGTTGATGATTAAAATATAATTTAGCTGGCAGCAAAAATAAAGTAATTTAATTCTCCCTTCATAATTCTGAATTGAAGACAATAACAATAACATTGTGATTATTACCACTTCATGCTACTGTGGTTCATCAGACGAAGAAAGCCCTAAATTTTGCCTATTCAGGTTTTGCCTATTTATGTCCCTTCCGAAGGACAGCGTAAGAATAAATGGAAGAATTTTTTACTTCCATTAAAAACTTCTTAGGGCTCCCGCCGGGCTGCAAACCTGCTCTCCATGGGCTTAAAAGGTTGTTATACTAACCACTACACCTTATATGACCCTAAAAAATACTTTTAAAATTAATTATATATGAGGGTGATGAAATAAACAAAAAAAAAGTTTTAACTTTGTGCTACTTCGAAATACTACCTAGTTTGACCTCAGAATGCGACCTGGTGTGTATATGGTAAAGGTGTATATTTGTTTCTAAAATATAGTTGTATTAATATTTCTTGAATCTGTTTTAAAAATTATTTTATTTACCAAATTTTCAGCTGTAGTAGTGAGTTCTAATAATTTTCTTCTGAAAATATTTGATTTTTGACAACAAAGTCATATTTATAATTTTTTTTAGAATGATGATATAGTAATATTGGTTATTAGTGCAGTAATATTTTGGATTATGTTTAGTTTTACTATAATGGATACGCTATTGTTGGCTACTCTATTACAATAAATAAATAGCTACTTTATTTGTACTTCCATTATATACAAATTTTCCCAATTTTAATTGTCTCCAGAATTTTATTTAACACACTGAAGTTTGTTTTATAGTTGTTTCATATTTAATTTTATTTGCTGGTGTGTTTGATCTGCATTCAACAGTCAATTGTCAATTTTTGGTCACAAACTAGGCTGACACTATATTAGCGAATGCATTTATGTCTTAAACGATATTGCCCAGATTATAAATTGTTGTTTTTATTAACTAACAAAAAAATAACCAGGTAAGTTTGGTTTTCATGTTTGTTATGGTTTAACAGCGTAAAACTACAGTGGTCATCGACACCATTTTATTGATGCAGTAGTGTATTTTCCATAAATATAAATGAAAATATGCGACTTTACTATCTTAGGATTGCCTGCTGTTATTTTGTGTATCCACTTTTTTCAGTGTTTTATTAATAATATTTTTTATTTTTTTACATCAAGTATTGATAAACAAATATTTAATGTCTTGGGAATTAAGTTTTTATTTATAGAAAGGATCTTCACTGTAATGGATTGTTTGTATTATTGGTGAGACAAGACATTTTCAGTTCAGTGTTGTTTATTAGGTACTTTTATTTTAATTGTGTATTAAAACGCCAATATATGAAAGCGTTTTTGTTATTTAAATAAAATACAATTGTGTTCTCTCCTAATTTTCAAATTAAAATATACAATTAAATTATTATTATTTTTAACAATTTTTAGATTGTTAGTTAGCCGGTGCACCCAACGGCTTCTTCTCTCTCCAAATCGCCCTGAAGATGACCAACACTGTAGGTCGAAACGTTGGCACATAAATATAAGTCTAGTACTTATTTAGTGTTTTTTTTTTACTGCACCCCCCCAACTATCTCCGTTCTACATATTATTATTTTTATGTTTGTGATATGAACCATTTTAATTTCTTAACTTGATTTTTAAATTGAAATAATACTTCATGAACCAGCAAGAAAGATAAATAAAAGCTAGTTTTGTTTCAATATTTCTCTTTCATTCTTATCTATGTTTTTTAAAATTTGTATTTAGGTATTTTTTTTTTAATGTTTGAGGTAACTTTATTTGGAGCATGAAAGTATGTTGTTTTCCTCTTGTTTATTTGCATCCTTCGAATGCAGGCAAAACCATATCTTTGTCTGATTGATTTGTTTTATTTGAAATGCTTTTAATTTCTCATTTTTTTATTTAATTCATGTTTTATTGATTTAATTTCCCTCTCTATCGATTTTGCTTTACTAGCTTCTATAATATGAAGTTTAGTTTTGGAGGAATTTATAAAATTTGTATTAATAAGACTACGAATTAGTTTATTAATACAAATTTTAGTTTTAAGTGGGAATTAGTAAGGTACAATTCTATCAATAATTATCTATTTTGAGACTGAATATACAAATAATCTATCATTTAAGAATTAACTTTCATGAATTAATTCTATTTTTAATACCTTTGGTTTTTCACTAAAATATTTTGCAACTTGTAATATATGTTTTCTTCATATGGAATTTATATATTAGTTTACACTTTGTTCGTGTTTAGTTTTCTAGAAAAAAATCAAACAATGCTAAAAATAAATTAATTTTGAAACAATAATATTTTTTTTCAATATAAGTTAGGAAGAACTACAAATCTACTAACATTAATTTTTATTTGTTGAATAAGATTTTAATTTATGCCCTAATAACTCCTTTCACAATTAAATTTGTAGAAATTCGAAATATAAGATTTTTTATTAAAGTCAAAACTGGACTAAATCTAACCGTTCATGGGTATCATTAAAAAACAATACAAATAAATATTCATAGAAGTTAATTTATCCAAAATTAACAAGTTGTTTATATTTTTCTACTTGCATTAATTGTTAAACATCTGTTTTAATGCATTATTAGAAATGGCAATCCAAAGAGGAAACTAATTTCATGCCATCATTGAATCTCCTTGGATTAATACATCTGCTTACACTTGTTATTTAATTAAAAAATATATATAATTCATTTTTCTAATTATGTTTTTGTAGGAATTATTTATATTTAACTCACTAGGGTTTGTTTTAAAATTAATTGCAATGAATACAACTTATATATAAATCTGCTGTTTACAAGTTTATTATTACTACTGAATTAACTGCTTATTTTTAATACTAAATTTTTGGTTAGGTTGAACCCGGGTTAAACTTGGGTTTGGCACACTTTGATGCATTCTTTACATGAAATTAGTGGGCCATATCGGGATGGGTATCGTAGATTGATAAATACAAATGTTGGTGTCAGAAATTCTGAAAGGTCGAGACTCAGGCACCTGTCCCTCAAACAATTGAAGCTATTGTGAGACAAAATTATTAATTTATTGCTGCATTATGTTCTACTTTTACGGTTCTATGGTTAGAATAATTAATATAAATATTTTTTTACTTTTTTATTATTTTAATACAAATGTGAAGAATCTCTTTTAGAACTTCCTGACACATTGAATCAATATTGAGCAAATTGCATTTATGATTTTTTTTAAATATCAGAAGTTTTATAATCTATACAGCTTTCTGTAATATAGTTTTAATGAATATACACTAAATGAATTTAATAGTTTATTAGCCAGTTGATATTGGAGTTCTCATGGTTACCAGTTTTATAGTTTATACATTACCATGTTTTGTAGCCAATACCATTTTTATTTCAATTTCTTTACTAAAGATATTTTTCTTAAACATATGTACAGTTACTTATTAGTAATTTATGATCTATTTCTAGATACTAAGTATTTAAAAATTTGTATTTAATTTTATGAAGTCATTTTGGACTCTCTGATTTTCTGTTTAGATTAAATGAAAGAATATTATTTCATAAAATACTGTTGAATATTAACTCACAAATTACTTTTTAAAAAATTGAAATATTATTTTTGTTTTAGGTGAGAATGCTTGCAGACCCCAATGCAGAATTTACTAAAGCTCTGGAATTGGATACTAATTTGCCCCCTTTGGGTGGAATCCGATCAAAAAGATATTCGATGGTTATCGATAATGGTGTTGTTACCAAATTGAATGTTGAACCTGATGGAACTGGATTAGCTTGTTCATTGTCAAAGAATTTGGAAATTTAAATTAATAAATCTAAAAAATATGAATAGAATATAAGTGTAACAATTTATAACTTTTGTTTCCACATGCTTTTACTTTTATATCACTGTTAGCTAATGTTCTATTTTTAGGATGAAAAAGTAATCCAAACTACCATTTTATTATATTTGTGATATATGTTGGGCTTATATTATACTGAAAGTATATGTTGTTTATTATATAATTAGTAAAATAGTTGATATACAAATGTATGAATTTTACTGATAAAAAATAAATTTGATTTAAATTGGAAAATTAATTTTTAGTATGCTTTTCTGGGTTTATTTACAATTTAATTAAGTAAAATACATGTGAAACTGTTGGAGCTTTAAATATTATTTTAATGGTGATATGATTCAACATTTCGTAAGTATAAAATTAATTATAAAAGAAAATTAATTCCATGCAACTGCATCTAAGCATGGAGGGAACTCATCAAACGCTGTAGTTATAGAATCGGCCGTTACACAGTCCGGGCGCTAACATCGCGGATAGTCTAGGACCCAAAGCAATTGTGGTCTTTGTAGTCTAGAACCCCTCAGTTCAGTTGCTCTTAAAGTCAATTTTTTGTTTATTGCTCTTTCTATTAACAATTATAAGGTAGGTTCGAAGTTTTAATTAATATTTTAATAATAAAATTAATATAAAATCTCTTTCTTAGTTATTAATTAAAATATTGAATTTAGTTCTCCCCCCGCTTTATCGAGCACGAAGCCCGCGCCATCTTCATTTTGAACAAAGACAAGCCGTGTGTCTCTTGCAGTGCGTTAGTTGAAGTGATTCTCGACATTTTAGCCTGACGATGAGTTCGAAAGAGAATAACTCTGAAGTAGCGGTGGAGAAGGCCACTGAAAACAACGACAAGGCCTCCGACGCGAAAGCTGAGGTAAAAGGAACAAAGAGGCCAGCGGAGGTGAGTGACTCAATTTTATGTGTTTCGTAATACTTAATGTAAATGCATGTTATATACACCATAGTCATTTATATTGTACATTTTTATTTATTTCATTTCCCATGTCCAAAATTGCATAATTATATGAAGTTTAGTCAGTGTTGATAATTGGTTCCATGTGCGTGTAACCGGCCGGGACGGCATTTTCGTCACCGAGTAATCTACGCGGCTAGACGAAATTACATGTTATCGATTTATTTTAATCGACGGAATTGGTTTTTGCTTTGCCTCCAACGTGAATTAATCCATAGGAACGTTTATTTGTGTAGATAAACAATTTGACATGTTGTTATGAAAATGGCGTCCTCCTAAGAGCCCTCTAGCGAGGCTATTGTCCTTGATTTGAAGTTGGCCGATTCCACAAGAGCGTACCCTAGCGAAGCGGCCGAATCAATATGCCGGTTTCGTCTTCAAACGATTTATCACTTAATTTAAGAACATTCTTATAATTATTATTTATTTTATCGGTTTTTATTTATTATTTCCGCCCCCAACAACTAAGTTAATAATTATTTATATTAGTACGGGTAAGAAGTTCTTCTTTCATCTTTAACTTTTTTTAAATGTTTTTTTTCTTTCCTTAAATCGTGTTTAATGAAATATATGGGATTGTTTAAGTCAAAGGCTTTGTAGGTTATTTCTATTATTGGACATAATTTGATGGTATGCCCAAGTGCAACAGGTCTAGAATATTTATGATAATTTCAGGCGATTCAGTCACGCGGCACATTGGTGTAATTTTAACATATCTTAAATTTTTCTTTGTTTTATTTGTTTGTTTCCATTATTGTTTTTGTTGTTGGGGGGCAGATGTGGCGTCCCCATTGTGCTGGGCTGAGAAGGGTCGAGGCCCCCAACGGCCGCTTTCCCCCCGTTACCCTACGGACGCCCCCTCCCCCCTTTACCTTGCTCTTCCCGGCTTCCTCCATTATTTTTAGTGCTTTCTTTCTATCAATCCCTACTCTCCATCACTAAACTATTTTTGAAATATCTTTAATTATAACTGACTATTTATTTTTCTTTCTCTCCTGACATTCACCGTTGAGAGGACGTTTTTAACTGTTTTAAATCTTGGACCAATATAATTAATTATATCATTAAAACAGGTCTTTTCTACTTGAGAACTACCAGTTACTTTTTAGTAACCACTTACTAATATTAGTTTATATCAATCACTATCAACTAACGTATGATTAGAAAATATTTAAACAGGGTAATGAGATATAATAACACATTAAGAAATATATAAATAATAATATTTTAAATAAATTCAGTTATATCCCTCAAAATTTGTTTAAATAACTAATTCAGTTAAAAAATAGAACTAACCTATCCACGCATATTAATGATATTGTCATGTGATTTATTCAGTTACTTAAAAATAACAGGTGAAAGGCATTATTCATTCGGCTACTGAAAAATAACTTAGCTAACAAACAAAAGTAACCAACAGAGCTAATGTTAATAATATTCAAAACGTTTTTAGACATTTCTCCATATTTTGGTTCTTTCTTTCTATAAACCCCTACTTTCCACCACTTAACGACTTATGAAATATGTTAATTATGACTAAACTACATATTTTTCTTTCTCTCCTGACATTCACTATGGGAAGACATTTTAAACTGTTTTAACCTTTAAGCCAGTAGACACATTCTAATTAGCTAATTAAACAAGCATTTTTAGAACTTCTCCATTATTTCTAGTGCTTTCTTTCTGCGAACCCCTACCCACCATCACTAAACTATTTTTGAATTATGTTAAATATAACTAACTATTTATCCTATTTATAAATTGTTAAGCATTTATTATCATTGAATCATCATTTCTAGTGTTTTGTTAATTTTAACTAAGTATTTATTTTTTCCTCCTGTCTGACATTTGCCATGAGTTAAATGATTTAAGCCAATATTATATTATTTAAATATGATATTTTAATTAGCTGATAAAAGTATTAGTAGAACTGCCTCAATTATTTGTGTTAGTTACTTTTGTAATTTTTATTATTTTGTATTTTAGTCGTTAATTATAAATAACTATTTTTCTTTATGACATTCACCATTGGAGGACATTTTTTAATCTACATTGCAATATAATTAGCTGATAAAAACATAATATATTCCAATATAGAAAAATAAAGACAAGAGTTTTCCTGTTGTTTTATAAACTTAACATCCTTAGTTGGTTTCTTGTTCATAAAATAGATCTTGATTTGGACTGTATGGAATTTTGCCATGGCAGTGTTTATTATGTATATTTTATTGCTGAGATAGGATGTACTCATCTTCAATATAGGATGGGTTAATGTAAATTAGTCACAAGTTTATTCAGTAGTCTAGCCTTGAGGTCTCCATTATCATACTTTGCTTATATTTTTTAAATATACTTTGATACGTATACTATAGCTATAATTTTCCTTCAATATTATTAGTCAATATTACTATAATTATTCTGTAATGTTTATTTATTTTGGCTTATTCATGTTGTGATTGATAATTAACAATTATTGAGGAAGTTAGTTTCTCCATTTTTTACACATTTATAAAAAAAAAATCTTTTGTTCAACGTTTACTTCACTTTAATTATGCTATATCTCACAATTCTATTATTTTAGAAATACAACAAAACTAACAGATGATGATTTTCCATAAAACCCGGGAAGTAACGGTTGTTTACTTTTATTTTGTGAAGCCATGAAATGAACCTTTCTGGTCAAGTTAATTATTTAAAAGGATCAGTGTGTTATCAATTCAAAGCGGTTTTCTGATTCCATTCATTCTGATCCTGGGAAATTTCATGGAATTTTGCAGTTCATATTATTGTTTTCCGTTATGTAACCGAGTGAATTCGTATTTTTAGTTATCTCTAGATAACGTTCACGATAATTTTATTTAGAATGATATAGCTTTTAACCCAGTATTTTGATTAAATTTATTGTTCAAATAATGTTGCGATAAAATTGTACATAATTGTGGTTAATTATCAGATGGGTTAAGAGTTACATTGGAGGCCATTTTTTGAAATGTAATTCAGAGATTGCACTTCACTTACTTAGAGGGATTCAACAGTTATCTACCTTCAAATGGAAGTGGCTTAAGAGCGCATCCTTATGTAGATCAGACGAGGCTTAGTTCTCCATCATGTTGCATTGAGAGAACAGAAAAAAGAACTGCGAGCCTCTGGATTGCTTTCGCCTAATTCAAAAAATCAAAACGGCGGAAGGTTGAGGCCCCCCCCTAGAGAAACTCTTTTTAAAAAACAGAAGTTTGAATGGGCTGCATTGAGTGAGCAAAATGAAAAAAAAAATGGCAATTCTGTATTACCGCTAATAGCTACAACTAGTCCATGGCACCGCTCTAGTGCTATCTAACGGATAATTCTTTCCAGTTAACTGTTTTGTATTCAACAGTCAAATTCTTATTGATTAAAGTTATCATTGCTTCAATTTATTTGTTAATATTTAAAATAACTATTGCTTTGGACATTAGTAAGTCACGATAGACCCCTAATGTGTTTTGTCGAGTCAAAGGCAGTAACGTGAACATATTACATTGTAGCATAATTTTTAATAGCATTGATTTAAAGTAGTTATTACTTTAATAATTCTCCAGGAGTACAAACTTAACAGATAAATACCAAACTTGTAGTTAACACGATTTCTGTTAGCACTGATGAGGTGGCAATATAATAGGAGTTATTTATAGGCGATACACTCTCAGAAAACGACTTTACATGTCAAATTTGAACATAGTTAATACTTGAAGTGACGACGCTAAACATCCCAAATAGTATGTGTCTGTGCCATCCTATGATTCCAGCTTAAATCAAGTGCACTCCCACTTCACCAACGTGTAGTAGATCTATTGCTATCAAACGATTCAAAGCATCAATTAATATGTGGTTCCTTTTGGTATTTGTTATTAAACATATAGTTTTGAATCGTTTGTTTAGCACAGGGCACACTAGTTTTATAATGAATCATAAATTTAGAAGATTGATGCTAGATCTTGTTCAGTCCAGATAAGATCTTTTTGGTTGTGGTGAGTTCATTAGCGTGGAGTTAACTACCTGAAAAGTAGAAGGGGGAGAGAGAGTATGTGCATTTCTCGCTATAACGTCAATTAGAATGTTGGTAATGCCGGCACGCGATTTCGCCTGCAGACGATCCTCTCGGAGTTGGCAAGTTAAGGTAATATTTACCTTGTGGGAAGCACAACCTGTTGGAAAGCTTTATTGAGATTATGAGTGAATTGCTTAGTTGCCGGTGGTGATCGATGTTATTAATGAGCTCATCATGGGATCGTGTGTTGTTTTTTTCGACCACTTGTGCTTCTGTGTTATCGATATGCAAAGAACTTAATTTTATTGACCAACGCCTCTAAGTAGAAGATTAAGGTCCTTTGAAAGTCGGCCCAGATCTTATTTCTTTCCGGGAATGGGTTCGTTACCGAGCCAGGCCACTCCAATAATATTAAGCTTATATTTCTGCCTAATAGGTTTGTTGTAATAACTTGTTTGCTCGGAGGTGGGTTTAGGTTTAGGTTGAAGGGAGAGGGGGGAAGAGGAGGAGGGGCGGCTATATCGACTTCCCCCTCCCCCCTCCCTCTCCTCCCGGGCCAATCCGCTGCTTCCTTCCTCTATCTAGTCTCGCTTCTCTTCAAAGTCGCTCGATACCATTAATTGTGTGAAAAAAAAAATGATTGTTATCTCTCTTACATAGAGAAATTAAAAGAGGAATAAAATATAAATATGTATGCAAATTTTTCCCGTAACACAAAGACGCTTAAATAACAACGTTTGATGAAGGACTGTTTTAAAGGAATTAATTGATATAAATTGAAACTCAATAAACAAATGAAATACGATCAAGCTAAATCTATTCTTTTTTAGAACCAATACTTCTTAAGTTAATAATCTGTTAATTGCTAACAATAGTGGCTGGAAATAACAAAGGCAATGTTATGTTCACCTACAAGAGTTAGTCTTGCAGTTTTAACAACTAGCTCTATATAAATAGCCACAGCCTGGAGGTATAGAAAGGCACACTGTCCACAAAATAGATAATATTTTGGAGAAATAATACTACACTCAATAGTTCCAATTACTTGTTAATGCCAATAACAATGTGGACAATTTTCTTTATGCTGTTTCTATGTTTGAACAAATTCAAAAAGTACAAAAATGTGACATGGTTTCCTTCACCTTCGGGTTACAGATATTAAAATAATCGTTTATTTTAGTTACAAAAAATATTCCGATCAGCTGAGCATGTTTCATATTGATGCGTCATTTCTGAATCAAATTATTAGTCATTTACACTTTAAAAATTTTTTTTATCTCTAAATGATTTATAAATACATTGTTTTTTCCAGGATAAAGGCGATGATGTAAAGAAAGCCAAAAAGGAAGAAGAAAATGGTGGTGTTGAAATTTTAGAAGAAGAGATTCTTGATGAGGAAGAGGAAGAGGATGATGAGGACGAGGGTGAAGACCAGCTCAGTGAAGGAGATGAGTTGGGCGACGAGTTAGGTGATGACGGCGAAGGTTAGTTTGCTTTTGGTTTATATCAACAATAATAGTTATACAATGGTAGTCATTCCAACTTAGTCATTTCCTTTTTAAAAAAAAAAAATAACAAAAACTTAATTATATGGAGCTGACAGCACAGAAATTTACTTTATTTTGGGTTGAACATAAAGAGTATTTATCTAACTTGTGAAATTATAAAATATCGACAGGTTTCTATATGAATTGTTTGTATTTTGTTTTAGAAGAGGAAGATGAAGATGTTGCGGCTGATGAAGAATCTGATGCGTAATGTCCAAAGTGGTGATGCACCGTGAGCGACTAGGCAGGGATACATTTACCGGAAATTCCTGCTTAGCCCCCCACCTTCTGTGCTACCATGTTATACATAAAAACATATGTTTTTTAATTTAAACAAATATATGAACACTTGGTTTATTTCTCAAAGAAGAACGGAGGAGAGAAAAACACAATGCCCCTGCCCCACGAACAAGAGGCATGTTGTTTTTTTAATTGTAACTTTGTAAAAAAAGAAATAGTTTATAAGAAGTCTAAGGTATTCTCTCTGGTTAATTATTTAAATTAATGAAATTGATGTGACTATGTATTAATTGATCGAACTGTACAAATATTTAACTACTTTTCTCTTAGCATGATAATAAAATTTTTTTTTTGTTTAAATTTTGTGCCCATTTGTTTTGGGCAATGACTTTATATTTATGAATTGGTGACTCTACGAGTGCTACTTAACTAAGTATTTTTTAAATTTTACTCGACCCGCAGGTTATATAATTAAGTTAATTAACTTAGATGATGTGTGTGTTCATACTTATGTTGTACATGTTTAAGACCAAGCATTTGAAAGAAGATATACAAATTGTTGATAGAAAATGTTTTACTCATTCCATAGAGAAAAAAAATGTTTCTTTTCTTTTTTTTATATATAATATAAAAAATCCTTTTTAAAATAATTGTGTCATGAAATATGTAAGTTCCATGCCTAGAAAAATTCTTTTTTCTTTCTTTTTTTTTTAATAAAAATTATCTAAGTACAAGAATGTTGTAGTGTGTAATTTACTAATCTGGTTAGATTTAGTTTCGAATATATGGTTGTATTTCATATATCCCATTATTGATTTCATTCCCTTTTAAAATATTCTATCCCAAGTTAAAATTATTTGCCCTTTTCCAAAACGCTTTGTTAAATTGCTTTTATATTGTATATTAAGGTTAAGGGCAAACATTTAATGGGGATAGCCAATATTTATATTTTCTTTTGTCACTTTTCCCCTTCTTAATTTGTGTTCCGTCCACATTGCTTTTTCTTTAAATTATTTTTCCTCATCCTTCATCAGTCTTTACCTTTCACCCTTATTTCTGAGCTCAATGACTCTGATATTACTATTTTTTTTATTTATTTTTTTAAATCACGAATATATATTAATATAATTGTACACTTAGTTGTAAATTATAATGGATAGCGACAAAAAATGATATTTATTATGATGAGTGGGTTATGGTCTTTGAAATGGTTTAAAGGTTTTGTGATGCTATGATGGAATTTTATAGTTAGCTACTGTTGAGTTTTTCTTTCTTATTTTTTTTCTTCTGTACTGAAGCGCGGGTTGTAGTGACAGGTTTTTACAAGAAAAGAAAAAAGTAAATGAAATACATTCCTGACAAGACAACCCTGCTACCTGATTTATGTAGAGACTGTGTCCGAGCTGAAAGCATTAAAGCTGGGTCATATAAATTAGTATAATAATAATAATGTTTTATCAATGATGGTTTAAGTCTAAATGAATTTTTGTATAATGAAAATACTGAGGATGATTTTGTTATTGTGTTTTGAATTTTAACTACCAATCCTTCCTTTTCCTTTCTTTTTATTTATTTATTCATTTTTAATAAACTCCAGTAAATCTTTTTTCTTTACCATCCTGGTACGCACATTTCCCCCATTTATCAGTTAATCTGTTCTTATAAGGTATAAAATTCCAAAAGCGGTCTTCTTTTGTTCTTGATTGTCGGTGGTGAAAAAATTCCTTCCAGAAAGAGTGAATTTCATGCCACTGTTTTTGAAAGAAATCTTATTAAAAACAATAGAATTGACCGATTTTTAATTGTAATTCTCATGACAAATCAAATAACTGCTAAACTTTAATAGTCGCAAAATAACTTCTGAATCAAATTTTAATGAAAATTAATTTGTATAGCTTAATAAAAAAATCATATACCTAGTCTTATTTTAAAGCATTGGTATTCAAATGAATATCAAGAGTTTATCTATTTAAATTATTACTTCATTTAGTAGGATTGATATAATCAAAAGAATAGTTGATTAAATTCCCGTATTTTTTTCAGTTTATAAATTGTAAATGACCATTTTTTCTATGCATCAATGTTCTTTCATATCTTATAATTTTAATAGTTCAAATACCAGCAGTATTATAGGAGAAAGTATCTCTTTTATGTTAGTATTTAGCAATCTTTTTGGTAAGTAGTATTAGGTTTTAATATTGAAAATTGATATTTTCTTACCAGTTACTATTGAAAGTGCAATACTTTTGGCTCTCCTGATTTCAGAATAAATATTAAACCATTTACAATTAATTTTATTCCATAATACATGGTTACTCATGTTAATTTTAATCTTGATACATATATAAAACAAATTTTCCTCGTCAAAGATACGTGTCCCTGAGTTATATAAACGTGATCAGTATCGGTTGGCACGTGGCTTACATAGTGAAAGGTTATATAATTGGTTAGGTTTGTTCTTATGCAGAGCATTTTTTTCATTCCAAAAATTACTAACTTTAGCTAATTATCGTATCGGATTTACCCTAGTAAAGGAACTCTTGACTCGTGCAGACGTTTTATTTTAGACCAAGAAACAAGAAATAAATGAGTACTATAAACAAATCCACGAGTGACTAAATTAGCAGTTAATATATCATCTTTAACTACGTGAATAAAGTCCAAAATTAATATGTACGAAAATATAATACAATACAATCATCTATATATATATTTTTTAAACAAATATATATTTTTATTTGAAGAGAAAAGACATGCTCCCGGCCGGGATTCGAACCCGGGTCCCTGTCTCTCCGTGACAGTACTTACCGTTGGGAACAAATCTGACAATACTCCGGTAGCTCAATTGGTAAGAGTACTGTCACGGAGATACAGAGGACCCGGGTACGAATCCCGGCCGAGGGCATGTCTTTTCTCTTCAAATAAAAATTTAAACAATTAATAAAAAATTAGAAACTGTCATTGGGTGACCACTACAAGAAGTATGGAAAATTATTGAGGTCAATTAAACATTTATAAGATATCAATAGCAATGAGATTTATTTTATCACCACGTTATCAGACAGAAATAGAACTAAAATGAAATTAATAGTGACGTCCAGTCCGTCATTGTAATCCTGAAGAAATCCCGTTCCAACACCTTGGGCAGCCTAGAGCATGCGCAGAACGGTGGTCGTAACTGTCCAAGCTAACTTTAGTGGAATCAGTTTTATAATGAATCACTTCCATTACAGATATTTTTTATCGTAGAATATTAATATTTAGGTATTAAGTTAAAATTAGCAGTGAATTCATTGCAGAAAGCTAGCTATTATTTACATGGACTAAGTGTTTTTATTACAACATATTTGCGTCACCCTTTTCAAAATTTTCCATAACTAATCGTTGATTTACTGTTTTTATTTTATTCTACTTTACATTTATATTTATGAGCTACAATCATTAATTGTTAATTATTTCTTGCTCGATTAAAATGAGATACTATAAGTTATTATAGTTTAGTAGTCCTGGGCACTAGCGACATCTAGTGTCAACCTTTATAACTATGTAAAATGTTTTAAGATTCTGACATGTCAAATAGTAAGTCAATGTGTGTGTGTGTGTGTGTGACTATCAAATTTTCAATAATCATTTTCTTAGTATGTTCTTCACTTATCCTTTATTCATTGTTTAAATTGGTTCCTGTAAATAATAAATACAGACAATAAATGAGATGTATCTAAAACGATAAAATAAATACTTTATTTGTGATTTAATTTTATTGTGAAGCTAAATGTTATTTTATTGTTTTAAGTTGTTATATTTCTCCTATACACCATTCCAATCGTTTTATTGAAAAAAAAAAACAAGCAAAGTAGCCCCCTCCTTCTTAAAGAATTCAAAGAGAGTTATTTTTTATTTTCTTATCTTCCACCATTTCAGATAAGATAACATACATATATCAATAAATTATCATTAGTATTTATATATAAGAACCTAAAATTGTTTTAATCTAATAATTATTGATTGAACCCATTTATATGGGGGAGAAAATGGTCCAGACGCAGGGCAAAGAATATTCTCAATAGTAAAAAAAGTTATTCATTTTCAAGAAATAATTTATTTTTTTAATCTTTGAAAATCCCTTTTGGCTTATGGCTTCGCTACTGATTACTTTATTTTTGCATAGTTGAGGAAAAAAGATGGAAGATTTCTAGTGCATTAAGTATCACAAAATAAAATAAAAAATGTTCAGGAAAACTCTTTAAAGAGGATGGTGCTAATTTGAATACTTTTAATGAAAACCATCGTGTATAATAAAATTGTAACAGCATTTTAACAATGAGCAGTACTTTAAATTTCTAACATGGCATTTATGTTTTTATATTTAAATACCTCTGCTCATTCATTCTATGTTTGTTTAGAATTTATGAATTAAAATTAGAATCTGTTTTGGAACTGTGAAATCCATTTAAGCAAAGAACAAAGTATTACAACCCAATTTGTAAGAAAAAGCAGACAAGAGACCCATAGTTAACAAAAATGGCACTAGGTAGCGCTAGTAAGGTGACTAATTTCCAAAATTAGTAACATTAATGAACTGTTATTAACATATTTCATATTCTTTGCATACTTTATGATTTCATATGAACGATTTTAAAATGATCTTATTGTATCTAATTGAGTTTTAACATAGTTTATTAAATAATGATTAATGGTAACTATTCCAAATAAATTTGATGTTCTTAGAAGAGTAAAATAACTAAGTAGGAAAATCTTCTGAAGCTTAATTCGAGCATATATGTTACTGGTATTTTTATCACTCAATGTTACAGGAAATTTTTAATAACTAACGTTAATGTTATAGTAGTATCACAATACTAGTACATTACCCATTCTACAAAATTACTTACGTAAATAAGTATTCAAAATTACATTTTGGCCAACTCTGGTTCTATTGCTAGATGGAATGTATATGTATATGTTTATTTTCAATGTAATAGATACAAATTACATGCAATTTGAACTTATGTTGAAATCCTTTTACTTTCACTTATCTACATTTTTTTATTGGACATAGTCGACAATTATGTTGTAATTTGCAATGTACATTCTTATATTTGTTTTAGTACTAAAGCCTGCCTGCATGAATCTAACTGGATGGATCCAACACTTTATTCGACAAATAATAATTATCAGAAGCCTCAACTAATTACCTACAGAATTCAGCAAAAAAAAAATTGTTAAAGGTAAAATAAGTTTTTTTTTAAAGCAGAACCAAGAGTTTTTACATAATTTGTTGGCTTGGTTCCATTCTGATTAATTAAAGCAGGGTAACTCAGTGGATAAAGCACTGCTTTGCTGTGCTTTAAGTCCTTTTTTTAAATCTAGCTGTGGCCGATCAATTATTTAATACAGCTATAGATTAACCCTGTAGGATCTGCAGACCCTCCTGTAGCTCTCCCAGCCTCGTTGCAGTGAATATCCTTAAGGAGAGAGAAAAACCTTAAGAGTGAGTATGATATTTATCAAACCACCTCCCTGATCTGACAAAAATTTACAGAATAAAAGAATGAATTTTGAAGATAAAATAGAGCATTTAAAGTTGCAATAAAGTGTATTTCATACACAGGGGAAGGGCTTTAGAAAATTGATTAATATTGATCAATATACTAATATTTTATTATTGCCAAGATATAACAAAGAAGAACTTCTTGAATATGCTAGGAGTAATTATTCGAGTAAAAAAAGCAAAACAAAAATTTATAATACTTGTGGGAGTATTAGTAACAAAAATTACATCATTGCAAAATCAATATATATTTTAATATATACAATTTTAAAAAATATTCTTCATATTGTAAAGATAAGTTGCTATCAGATGAATCATTGAGCAGGTACTGCAGCATCTTTGCTGTGAATTAACAAAATAATAAATTAATATTCTTGAAACAATTTGAAAAGAAAAATGTTGAATGCTTGAGAGGAAATTAGTTGACTGGAAGATGAAATGAAGGATGGAATTCCAGTCATAAAAAACACTTATTTATTATTAGACATTTTGACCTAGGTTGTAGGCCATCTTCAGGGCTATGAGGCTAATAATAAATAAATGTTCACTTATTTGGTGTTTTTTTATGACTGCAACCCCCAAATAATTCCATCCTTCATAAATGTTGAATATTTTTATAAATGTGTGTGTATACATACATATATATTTCATTATATTTTTTTAGGTTAAATAATTACCTTAAGTTATCTATAGCCATTGAATTGTACCTTTGTATAACGTCTTTTATTGCTTCAAACCCCTTCTGGAATCAGCAAAAATAAAATTTTTATTTTAAATAATAAATAATATTTAATAATTATAAAATTGTTTGTTTGTTTGGGTTTGTAAGGCATAAAACCATACGGTCATCAACACCTGTGATAATTTGTTTATACAGTCTTATATCTATGTGTATTCTAATATTTGATTATTCCAATAATAAGATTTTCGGTTTTAATTTAATTTCTCCATTATTCATCTACGTTCTTTTAAATGTTTAATAATTGTGAATTATGACTTATCTATTTTATGAATTAAACATTTGGAATTTCTAAGAGGGGAAAAATAAATAAATAAAAGATAAACAGATAGATACAAAATAAATAAATAAAAGATAAACAGATAGATACAAAATAAATAAATAAAAGATAAATAAATAAATAAAAAAATTATATTTGTCTTAATATGTCCACTTCCTTTAAGAATTTCAATACTAATCTTATTTTATCTTGATTATCACCAAGCGTATTCGAGATATTATTTGTAAGACCTAGTTTGTTTAACCTAGAGGTGTAAAAAGAGCATTCTTGAAAAATATGATGGACTGTGAGGATGCTGTTGCAATGCTGACATTTTGGAGGTGGCTTTTTTTAGGAGAATATGGACGTGAGTAAGGTTTGTGTGCCCTATTCTTAGCCTGGTTAAGGCAACTTCCTCCCTGCGATTGGAGCGATTTGAGGTGATCCACGGTTTCACCGATTTTTTAATTATTTTTAATTTGCTCTATGGGCTCTAATTCCACATGGCTTGCCATAAATAATTAATATTATAAAATATTAAATAAACACAACCAAGTAAAAGGCCAAGATTTTACTAGTAATATTAGTAGCTAATAATTTCACTATAATTATTAATTTTCCTATCAATTCCATTTTGATAAGATGTAAAAGTAATTTTTTAGAAGGAATTAACTTAGGTAGAGAGCTGTAAGTTGGCCCTATGAGATCTGGAATCCTCCTGTGGTTCACTCAGCCTCTATAAAGTGGGTACCCTTCTTCTTCTTCTTCATAGGCACGACAGACGCACAAGCCGGTCCTTGGCCTACAGGCTTACAGTCTTGTCAGTCTGTAGCAAGCCCCAGAGACACATTTAGATTTCAGAGGTCCTCTGAGACGCTGTCCTTCCATCTGCTTCATGGCCTCCCTCGAGCGCTCACTCCTTCTTGACAATCCTTATACAGCCCTTTGACGGTTCTGCCATCATCCATTCTATGGAGGTGACCCAACCACTTTAGACGTTGTATTCTGACATAGTCGGAATGCTTCACATCGTCATGTAGGAAATATACTTCTCTATTCTTTCTAAGGCGGTATACCCCATTTTCTTTCACGGGTCCCAGAATGCGTCTTAATATTTTGCGTTCAAAGATGTCCATATTTTCAGCTGCTGATTTTTTAAGTACCCATGTCTCACATGCATATGCTGCGACTGGTCTAATGAGGGTTTTAATTATAGCCTTAACTTGGTCAAGCGGCTAACTAATCTACTTCTCATTAGGTGAGCTATAAAGAAAAAAAGCTTTATTGGCCGAGATTATGCGTGCCTGAATCTCCTCCTCCTCCAATGCTTCATTAAACTGTGCACCAAGATACTTAAAGCTGACAACACGTTAGAATGTGTAGTTTCCAATTGTGTAGCATATCTGGTGTTGCATGGATTTATTTTTCCTCAAGATCATAACTTTTGTCTTCTCTTCATTAATTTCTAGGCCAAATCTCCTGGCCTCCCTTTCCAGCTTCCCAAAAGCATCTTTGACATTGAGGAGAGATCTTCCAGCTATCATCACATCATCGGCATATGATAATAATTGGGCCCTTTGTAGAAGATATTACCTCCCACATCCAGACAGGCTCTTGCTACTATAGTTTGTAATATGATGTTGAAAAGTAACGGGGCTAGAGAATCACCCTGCCTGAGTCCATCGTTTACCTGAAATGCGCTGGTTAACTTGCTATTGACTCTAACTTTGCAACTTGTATTGTTCATTGTGCATATTACGAGTCTGATAATTTTTAAGGGAATATTCATCTCCTTCAATGCCTGGAATAATTCCTCTCTCAAAACTGAATCATATGCCGCCTTATAATCAATGAACAGCAGCCACATTGTGTTTTGAATCTCCTTCATTTTCTCACACATCAGACGCAAGGAGAAGATTTGATCGATGGTTGATCTGTGGGTACCCTTCTAGCCCCTTCAAATCTTGAGATTTAAATTTACAATTTTTATTTTTCATGTAATCCTATTTTTCAATCGATTTTAGGCATTATGAGTTTTAAAAATTGAATGAAAAATAAAAAGGTCTACAATCAACAAATAAAATATTTGTCAAATGACACCATTAGGTTAGGTTAGTTTAGAAAACTAAAACTAAACTATACTATCTCACCACAAATAGCTATATACTATACTATTATAGCTATGTACTATCTCACCACAAATAGCTATATACTATACTATTATAGCTATATACTATCTCACCACAAATAGCTCCACTGTACTTCCAACTGGTCAATCATAATCCTCAATTGAGAATTATAGCAAAACACAATGTCAAATAAGATTTTAAATACCATATAATAAAACTAATTATAGACTCCACCCTAATTTTGGAATTAAGAATTAATTCTAATTATTTTGTTTATTTTAATGGAAACGATAAACAACTAAGTTATAAAAATTGTTAAATAAAAAAAATTATTTTGTAGCTCGGCAAATTTTCAGTTGAGCTTGTAAAGTTCATGTATGAGGATAATAAAGAAATCTGTATTTATTACCATATCGTTCTCTGATATATCTCCAAAAAGCAGGCGAACGAATTCTAGAATCACTGAATTTATTCGTATCCGGCTAATTTCAATGTTTTCACTTATCTCATGGGTTCCTTCACTTATAAGCTGTAAAATTGGAGAGTGGCATTAGTCTAAAAGGTTAAAATTATTTTTTAAGCAGTATTACATAAATTTTTATAGATAGTCAATTAGTTATTTCTTTTAATCAGTAGGAAAAAAATCTCATGTAAAAAGCACCTTACTTTCCTTGTATGTCAGTGTCAGATTGAAATGAAATGTTTTCAAACTAATACTGTGACCAGTCACAAAACTAATGAAGGGTTGAACATGTGCAGAAAAGATGCCCTGAACTGTCTTAGTGAATCCTGATCACGGGATGCTGGAATAAATTTACAATAAATGGAAAAGGGAAAAGAATTAAAGAAGGAAGAAAGAAAAAACAACCACACACTGATGTTATCAGGACGTGACACATTTCCATAATTACTGAGATTATTTGTACATGCACAAGCTCACCAAAGACCTGTATAAGATAAACTTCTGCCTTTTTTACTGTACAAGTAAGTCACCTGACCTAATAGTTCTTCTTTACAAACCTTTCATTGAGCAGATCTTAACAAATCAGAAGACCATCAAAAAGTAGAATGAGTCATTGAAAGAGAGTTAACAACCTGAATGAAGAAGTAATTTGTCGATCTACTAACTCACCATGTCAGTCCAGAACACATGGTCAACTAGAGAGACCCTTTGGTTGCCTAACTCCCCATCTGATAATTGTCCTATATATCTTCAAATATACATAAATAAAATCACAATATCTTTGCTCTGGTGGGTAAGGTTATAATATCGATACAGTATAAATGTCTAAGCTTATAAGGAAAGATTAAAAATAGAAAGACCCTTTGCGTACCTTGACTCGTTCAATAGTGTCGATCATTAAGGAACTGGCATCATCAGCAGTTTTCATGATCTCGTTATTTTTTCCTGAGGCTGTATTTTCTCCAACCAAGTCGACATCATTTACTAGATCCTAAAATTATTTTATATACCTACATTATTAGGGTTTTAGTAAATTTTTATCTTTAATTTTGATTAATACTATTGTCATATATTTATATATATATATATATATATATATATATATATATATATATATATATATATATATATATATATGTGTGTGTGTGTGTGTGTGTGTGTATATTTTTTTAAAAAATGAAAAGTTGTATCCAAACAGTTTACCGTTGCTCTACTGATGAGTTTTGGACTCAAACGATGTAAGATTTCTTGAGCCTTATTGGCGATGACCATTTTGAGATTCAAGATGTTTGTCAATCCTCCGTATATACCCTATAAAATACAATTAGATTGTAAATTGAATTTTTTTTGCATGTGTTTTAATAATAATCAAACAATATAATGAAAGATATTGATATAATTGAATACAGGACAAGAAAACTATAATGCTTTCTTCAGACTAAAAATAAAACAAAAGTCCTACAACTGGCAGAGGAGGGACAAAGGGGATGGCTGTGCCACAAGCTGCTTATAATTGCGTGCCAAAAATACATAATAATGTTTGCTTTTTTTTTTCCTAATAAATGTTTTTTTGCTTGTTATTTTGTTTAAATGAATCGAACTTGCTACCTTAGAATAATTTTTGTTTTTAAAAAATAATTCTCTCACTATGCAAATATGCACCTTATACATGGGCACCATAATTATTGATTGTCGGTTAGCCGGTCCATCCAGCCACCTCTCCCAGTTGCCCTGAAGATGGCCTACATGGTAGGTCAAAATGTCGGCACTAATTAAATATAAGTCTGATACATACTTGTTTGGTGTTTTTTTCGATTTTACCCCCAACTATCTCCGTTCTCCATAATTATTACAAGTATTCTTGAAGTTAGATTGAAATACTTTTATTTAAATTTTATATTGAAGTTTTTTTTTTTTTTAATCTTTGGATATCTGGTTCATAGAAATAAAATTATATTACAATTTTTTCTCTTGAGTACTTCTATGTTGTTCTTCTGAATTTATCAGTACTCCCGAATATCTATACTTTCCTTTCAATATATTAATAGATTCGATGATATTCAAATATTTGAATGAGTACCGTTATCAATATGTACTTGACCTGTATCTTATGTCTCTAGGAGCAGACTATTATTATTATTTTTATTTTTTAAAGAGAAAAGATAGGCCCTCGACCGGGATTTGAACCCGGAACCTTTGTCTCACCGTGACATCGCTCTGCCAATTGAGCTATCCAAGGCACTTCTCGGTCGAGGACAAAGCTTCTCTCTTTTAGATCCTAAAGCCCCAGTGTGCTCCCGCCATTTTAATGTTAATGTTATTAATTACCATTTTAATTTTTTTATTAATTATTTTTTATTATTGTTATTAATTACGCCATTTTAATGTTAATGTTATTAATTATTAATTAATTTTAATGTTTATGTTATTAATTATAACATTAATGTTCAAAGAACTTCGTTCTAGTGTATTCATCGCAAAAATGGCGGGAGCTCACTGGGGCTTTAGGATCTAAAAGAGAGAAGCTTTGTCCTCGACCGAGAAGTGCCTTGGATAGCTCAATTGGCAGAGCGATGTCACGGTGAGACAAAGGTTCCGGGTTCAAATCCCGGTCGAGGGCCTATCTTTTCTCTTTAAAAAATAAAAATATTTATAACTCATAAAAAATGACCAATAATTATAAAAAATTATAAATAATAATATGACGAAAGTCAATAAGATCCTAAATTAAAATTAATGTTCAAAGAACTTCGTTCTAGTGTATTCATCGCAAAAATGGCGGGAGCACACTGAGGCTTTAGGATCTAAAAGAGAGAAGCTTTGTCCTCGACCGAGAAGTGCCTTGGATAGCTCAATTGGCAGAGCGATGTCATGGTGAGACAAAGGTTCCGGGTTCAAATCCCGGTCGAGGGCCTATCTTTTCTCTTTAAAAAATAAAAATATTTATAACTCATAAAAAATGACCAATAATTATAAAAAATTATTATTATTATTGTTGGAGGGGCCAGCAATCTGGATGAGTCCCCTGGGACCTAGCTATACCGCAGATAACAGGCGTATGTTGTTATGTAGGGCTATCTCTGCTGAGAGTTATATTGAGCCATCTTGAAGTTTAATAATTATTTTTAAAACATTTGGTAGAAAAGGATATCAATTTGGTTTATTTAAACATTTATATTTGAATTTACCTTTAATGATCCAACAGCTAGGTCGGTAATGGCCTTGTCTGCTGACGTTACCAATTCAAGTATTTCTTCAGCGGTGGAATGGATCAATTTTTGAGCCAAGTCCAAGCCATTCACCGTATTCTTATGAAAAATATTGTTGAGTATTTTTATCTGATAGAGTCTCAATAAAAATATAAGTAACAGTTATCAGTATTCTAATTGATAATATCTATTGAAAGTATAATAACAAAAGTATTCTAAATAACAAAAGAAAAGAAACTTTTATTTACTGTATAACTTGTAATAACTATTTCAGCATCCTCACTGATTTTGTTTTTTAAAATTATTTTCATTGCTGCCTTCACGTTTTCAGTTTTTTCTTTATCCTGTAAATAATTTTTTTTCAACTTAGTATTGATATTTATAAATAAAATCTAATATATGAATCTATAAATATTTTAACGTATATATATATATATTATATATACCTTACATTGCCAAACGATTTGCAACTGGTAACACCAAGTCCAATACCAATATCACAACAAAAGTATAATGATCTATTGGCATTACTACCATATGTTCCTACAGTTTGCCTTGACTTTTATAAAAACTTAAAGCATACTAGTAATACCACAGTGAGTACCGTGAAGGAGACTTACCTGATGATGGCTGAGTTTTTTGCATCTAAAATACCATTTTAGTTGAATACATAGATGTATTATTTGTATTTGTAAAGAGAATTATAAATAAAATAGTTAAATACATTTTGTAAGTCAAATAGTATTGTGTTTGTTATTGAATATCTCACATTAGATCTTATAGTACAATAACTTTATTAGAGGGATACAACACCATGTCCATTAAAAAGTAAAAAAAAAACCGTAAAAAAGGTTTTTATTTTATTTTATAACAACTGCATGATGTAAATAACAATAAATAGAATGTTCTGGTAAAATATTGTTTCAACATCTCAATAAATAGCTGTGCCAATAACACTTTTTGTTGAAAAAAGTTTAAAACTCCTCTCCTGTAAAGTTATGAAAATGGACATACTGTTGTATCCCTCCGAGGTACAGATATATATATATATATATATATATATTTGCCCCTTTGCTACTAGAGTATTCCTCCTAACTAAAAATTGTCAGTTTCTGAGAAAAAAAACTTCAATTTTTGAATGTATCTTAGTATAGTGGAGAAATGATTTATATCTAAAGATTTAACTAAAGATAAAATTCTTATCAGCACAAAATAAATAATTTTTGTTTCAGGGTATTTCAAATTCAAAAACGAGCTCATTATCAATCATCTACAAACTTAAATATATGACACTGTATATGAAGAAAATATTTCAAAAGCACTTTTACATTTCGTATTAGGACCTCTCTTCAAAAATATTGAAATAAACTTGTACAATTATGTTTTTATTTACTGGTATAATGTACAAACCTTCGTATACTTCTCAGCCAGGTTATAAATAAAGTTGTTAGTATTTTCTAGAAACGTTCTGGTTCTATCAAGCACTTCATAACCAAAGTTAGTTTTGATGGTCCTTGTTTCTTGCAGAACATACTTTAAATAAAATATAATAAATATAAATTATGTTTATATATCAGAGTTACTTGAGATAAAAATAAAACTAGTTATGAAAATAAAATTTCTTGTTTTTATCAAATAAAATAATAAATCATAAAATGTATTGTATATACATATATGAGATGAAAATAGTTGACTAGATGATCTAAAGTAAAGGTGATAGTTGGGGGGTGCAGTCAGAAAGAACAGTGAATAAGTAATAAACTTATAATTATGTGCCAACGTTTCGACCTACAGTGTAGGTCATCTTCAGGGCTATTTTGGAGAGAGAAGCCTGCTGATTGAGGAGTCAGCAGGCTTCTCTCTCCAAAATAGCCCTGAAGATGACCTACACTGTAGGTCGAAACGTCAGCACATAATTATAAGTTTATTACTTATTCACTGTTCTTTCTGCACCCCCCAACTATCACCTTTACATTATATACATATATATTGGGGATATGCATAATTTCGGTTTTTCCAAGAATATAGCTTTAATTTAAAGTGACATATCTCTATTAATACTAATTCAATGGTGCCATACTATAGCATGATTCAAAGGTTAGAGTTGATGGAAGATTCAAGGTAAAAAAGTGGCATCGTTAGTTTACTCAGAAAAAGTTATTGACTTTTGAAAGTTATAAAAAGATCATATTTGTTATAATTTGATTTTTTATTTCTGAAAATGGAAAAATGCAGTATAGGCTCAATAAAATTGTTGGTGTCTTTGGTGATAAGAGTTTAAGTGAATGCCAGTGTCAAAATTGGTTTGTTCGTTTTCATTCTGGAAATTTATATTTTAGATCAATCTCATCCTTGCCTGGCCAATGGTAGAAAAAAATCTATGAAACTCTTCAAAAATTCAAGGTAGACTGCCACATTTCATCTTGTGACAACGCCACGGAACAAAACATCAACTCAGTTATTCTCTCTACCCAATATCGCTTCTGATTTCACTCTCCTTTCCTTGTCAGAGATTTTGATGGTTTGCCATGTTCTTGGATCCAACCTCATCCTCTTGTCTCGGATTGTGTTCTTGACAGTTTCATCCCGGAGCATATCCTCTGTGACACCAAGTTCTCTCATATCCTAATCTGTCTCCTTAAAACAGTTTAGTTTCGTTACTTTATTTCCAAATAATTCAAATTTTCTTATTGTCAACATAGTCACTCCACAAAAGCATCTTATCAATTCAGACACAGCACTATCTATCTATGGGGCTCTAGGCGCTTCACTCAATCCCTTTACATTCCTTATTGTTTATTTGATCTCAGATGTTATTAAACATCAAGACATATATTTTTCAATTTATTATCTTTAAATTATAAATTAAAAAAGTAATGCATTTTTTTTTCACTGAGGCTTAATGTGGAGTCCAAAATAAAATGTATCTAGTTTAAATTAACAAACGCTTATAATAAAAAATATTTCGAAATACTTACAACCAATTTATTTCCGACACCTGACACGAGCTTACCGATTCCGATTAGCAAGGTCTCCAAAGGATTCTCCTTCATAGATCCCAACTCTGTTTTTTCCCCCAATACATTGAGATCCTTAAACCATGTAAGTAATTATGTTATATTATTTCTTACGTTATTCATAATCACATGCAAAAATAAAGTTACAGCTGTAGAGTCCTGTTGCTTTATCAAATTCCTACACTGCTCTTGTGCTATCTAGCAGAATTTGTGTTAACTAACTAGTTATACAGCCTAATAGTAACCAATTAGGCTCCCACTGTAGCATAGTCCGATTAACCACAGCAGCATAAATTGAAGTTAAATGAAATAAACAAACAAACAATATTATTTTTTTTTAATTTGATATTCATAACTTTCATGATAATGGGAAAAGAATAAATTTTAGCTACTAACATCAACCAAAATTGGTACTTTACGTGAAAAAATTATATTTAAATGTGAATTAATTATTTTTAAATTCAATATTTAATTGGAAATAATTAATCAATTATTAGATTTTAAATGCAGTTAATAAAGTAAAGGCAATTCTTTAAACAACTTTTCATCTTGTGTTATAAGGTAAGGCGTGTATAAGTCACAAAACTCTATGAAAGACTTTTCTCAGTAATCTCTAATAAGTAATGAGTGATACTAAAGACCGGATTCCTGTGCAATTGCAACTTTTTATTGCTTTCTCAGAATTCATAGAAAATTCTATTCTTATCCGAATCAAGGAAACGAGATTAAAATAATAAAAATTTTATATTGCGCGAAATTGCACATTTTGGGGGTTACTGCACAAATTTGCACATTTTAGGTTTTCAGTGCACAAATTTTTTGATATTTCATTCAAAATATTGAATTTTTAAAAAGTTTTTATTATAGAGAATAGTTGTGATTTATTTTGAAATCATCAACAATAATATTTATTTACTTAATTTTCCAAGAAAGAAAAAAATGACTCATGATTTCCAAACATTTCTTCGAACTCGTTAAGGAAATGGTATAATGTCAAACAGCATTTCCTTTGAATTAACTTTCTTAGAAGTTATAATTTGATTAGACTCAAATACTACCCCCTCCCCCCAGAACCTGTGATAACTAGATGGGGAACGTGGATTGAAGCAGCCCAATTTTATTCATATCATTTCAATAATTTTAAAGAGTTTGTTTCTACTCTTGAAGATGACACAGTATCTGTAAAAAAAGTAAAAACTATTTTAAATTTAACACTGTTGCATCTGTTGCATCAGATTTAGCTTTTATAAAATCTCATTTATCAGTTCTACCTTCGCAAATAAAAAAGCTTGAAGAGCAAAACTTAACGTTGACATCACAGATTAATATTTAGAGAAACTTGGAGATGAATTAGAAAAAATCGAAAACAAAAAGGGAAAAACAATTTTTAGTTAATTTAAATTAGTAGTAGAAAAAAACACAGGTTACAAAATTTTACAAATTTACAACAAAGCTCTCAACGGAGAAGACACAGATGTGGAGCTGGATCCAGTAATATTAAGTAACTACAAATGATGTCCCATCACAAGTGTTGATGTGGAGCGCATGTTTTCACAGTTGTTTGTTCATTTAACGTCACTTTATGCTGCTATGGTTAATCGGACGATGCTACAGTGGGAGCTCTAAATTTTGCCTATCCAGGTTTAATTAGGATAGGGATTTTTAACGAGTACCTGACATCGTACAGGCTCGGGACTCCCGCTTAACGTCCCTTCCGAAGGACGGCGTAACTAAGTATTTTTTACTCCCTTAAAAAAATCCTAGGGCCACCTGCCGGGCTACGAACCCGTGATCTTGGGTTTAGTAGTTTGTTACGCTAACCACTAGACCACAGGTGACTGTTGTTTTCACAGTTGAAACACATATTAGGTGATCGACGATATAACTTTACGGAACATAATCTGGAAATGTACATGATTATAAATTTTAATAAGATTTTAGAAATTTCTACTTGATAAATTAATATAGTTAGTAGTAAATTAGGAAAATTTATGTTTTACTATATATATATATATATATATATATATATATATATATATATATATATTACTATTAATTTTGTTTAATTATCATACCTAGCAAACAAATTTTTTGTAAACACATATGTGAATTATAATAATTATATAAATATGTTAACTTAATATTTGATTTTTTTAATTACACATCACCTCTTCACACAGCAGAAGGTTGAATTGGACGTTTGTCAGTGTATTTTATTTTTATTCTACGTTTGGCTAATTTTTATTGCACGATTTTAAAATTTTTACTGCACGAAATCCGGCCTTTAGTGACAACTTTATAACACCTGAAGATATACACACAGATTTTAATTTGAAATTGTTTCAAGATTATATTTCTGGACACTAATTCATAATTTAAAAGATGTACAAGATCAAATCAGCTGTTTTAAATACCAGCTGTAGTTAAGTTTTTATAAACTTTTTATTATGTACATCATCTACGTTGAGATATCATGTTGAAATGGGATCAGCATTGACATCTTAAAATCAAAAACGTTCGAGATTTCCTTTGCTGTGAAAGACAAGTTAAAAAATAAAACAAACAAATTTAAATACATAATTGAGAAAAATTGTTATGGAGTAAAATTTGTCCTTGAAATTAGAATGTAATTAAATGTATCTTCTGTAACATGAAATGAGGATCTATTAAATATTATTAGACCCCGAAAGTATTATTCATTAACTTTTTCTTATTTAAAATTTCAAATAATTATAAATTTGCTCTAATTTTAGTGAAATGACATGTTACCAGTCCTAGAATCCTCTTCCTTAGCTCAGCAGAAATCTCGTCCTTCGGTTCAAGAAACATATCCTTCATAACTTGGACTCCTTTAACTGCAATCTTTAAAAAAATAAAAAAAATTAATTGTAGACAAAGAAACAATTGAATAATAATAATAAATTCGTTATTTATTCTGGGACAAGTCCCTTTAGAATACCATAACTGTACATTATTGTGGGCTTTAGAGCCTTAGAGTACAAAGAAAAAAGAAAACAAGCAGAAAAGTCTATCTATAAAGCTGATTAAATAATAATCAATAAAAAAATAACTTCTTATGATAATGAAATGTTAAACAAGATTGGAAAAAGTATAAGAGTTGTGAGTCCAAAAAGTCTTTAATAAAAATAACTATATACGTATGTATGTATTATAATGTTTATTTAGTATAGATAAGTTTAATATTTATATAGTATACAGTTTGACTTCATAATTTTTTTTATAATTATAATTAAATTTTACTTTTCAAATATAATAATAATAAATAAAATATATTATAAAAAATATTTACATCATAGTTCTGTAAGAAATCATCGACAATCTTAGAAACACCATCTTGCAGCTCTTCGATAAAATCTACCTTTTTATCAACACCTTTGCCAGCGGTTTCCTAGATGAGAAATTTCAATCATTTTTATATCCTCTGTAACAATATTTTTAGTTTATATATTTCAAAATAATTTATAAATATCATGGCATTTTGCAGGATGGAATCAAGCCTCATTTAAAATTGTTTGAGTAAACTCGATTCAAAACTTTAATGGCTTTGGAAAATTTGTAATTTTTGTTATAGGTTTATTTTAGATAAATTTAAAAAAAAAAAATTTATTCCACAATCAGAAAACGTAATTTTCATTTAAAAAATATCATTTACTATTTCTAATATTTTTTAAAATTAAATTTTTGAGCGAAGACGGTTGATTCAAGCGACAGTTCTTTTCTATTTTTATTTTAAACTCATCCTCCAATCATTCAAAACCTTATCTAACTCATATCTGTATAATTTGTGGATTGGTTACAGTCCACTGCTTGTGGATCAAAACTTTGGTTGATTTGAGTTCAGAAGGAAAGAGAAGACTGTATAGTAAGATACTGTACGATCTTATTCTGATAAAGTATTAAATAAACCATAAATTAAGATTGAAATATAATCAAGATTAGAATCAAAATTTATTATTAAAATAAAATACATTTTGTCTATTATTATTATCATATATCCATATATTTCACTACATCCATATATTGTACTATTTCAATATTAAGTTTACATTTCCTTAATTTTCATTTTTACTCAAATAATTCATTTAATAAAAATTTTACATTGGCAAGATGTTGTATATTTGTTATTAAAAAAACAGATGTTAATCTAGATTAATAATAATTAGTAAACATAGGAATGCCTAGGATTGTGATAGAATTTGCAAATAAATTTTTTTTATTTTTTTTTTGGAGGCCAGCGGACGACATTAGTTTAGGAACTACTGATATTTCAAAACTAAAAATGGGCAATAGAATTTTTTTCTAGTCATTCAATTTTTTTGTTTGTAAAAAAGCTAAAACATTGTTACTTACAAACAACAAACATTATCATCCTTGAAATATTAGAACTACAATGAAGGGAATCCATGAGTTTCTTGATTAGTATTGATTTAATTAACATAAACATACAAACGGATCATTTAATAGTTTTAAAGAGCAATTGTTTGTTGCAATCAGTGTCGATTGAATTAACATAAACAAACATACGAATAGATCATTTAATAGTTTTATTATGCTAATTAAATCAGTTGCATTTTTATGAAACAAATTGTAAATTATGTTAGCTATTGCAAATAAAGAAAAAAATAAATATGAATTTATGATAAATTAGGAATAAATATGTTAATCTTACCTCAATTGTTTTTAGAGCCTCCACAGCAAGATCATGTAAGATGTTTTGAAATTGTTGTTTTTTTGAACGTTTATCAATTCTTAAACTGTCTTCAACAGCACTTATGCCTTCATTTGGAAACTAAAAAATAAAATAAAAAGCTTTGTTTTAATTTATTTTTGCACTTAAGTAACTCAAAAACTTTTTAAAATAACTTCTTCCATCTGTTTCTCCCTCCAAGTGCAATAGTTTCTCTTCAATGTTCGATTTTTTGATTCGGATTCATCATCAATAGCAGTGTTTAATGTTGAGATTAAAACATTCTTTACTAAGTGATAAATTAATACTTTTAAACAGAGAAGATATGCATGAAAAAATCCAACAAATACATTGAATCTAAAATATTTTCACCTCAAATATTTTGAAGATATTGTCCACTAAGTTGGCGAGAGAGTCTGTTAGTGAGTTGACGATAACTTTGGCATTGATAATATTCATTTTTTTTCCGATTTCCTCCAGGTCAGCTGCCACCTTTCACATAAACAAATCAGATAATAATTAATTACAGTATAATAATGAATAATGTTAAAAACATTGATAAACTAATACAAAATAAAAACAATAAAGATGTTAAAGATCAATTAGATCTTGGTAAAGATAATTTGTTAGGTGGATGCTTACACTATTCGATACAGATAATACAGAAAATAAGAGAGGAATTTTAAAAATCCAAATTAAGAATTTATTCTTATAAATAATTATTGTTTTTTTAGATTTAAATGAGGACAAATCAATATTTATCTGGTATTAAAAAAACACAAGACTTCTATATACACTTATGAAACCATAACAGGGGCCCAAAAAAATACCCCAAACCAAATTAAACCGAAAATCTTTGAGCACCGTATCAAATATTTTATAAGTTATATTATACATTATAAAACATCTTTTATTAATTATAACTCAATGCCTGGGAAAGGTAAATACTCCGGAAGACATATGGACCAATAAGAGAGCATGTGGCGATAAAGGAAGAATTGTGAGCTCCACACAGTGTATGGAAAACCAGGCCTGGTATCGTTTGTGAGAAAATCCCACCTAAGATGGCTGGGGCATGGGGAACAGATGGCAGAAACTAGGATTCTAAGAAACTTGCTATATGGAAAAATTTTAGGAAAACAATGTAGAAGAAGAGAAAGAATGAGATGGTTAGATGTTATCGAAGAAGACCCCAAGTTGCTTCGAGTGAGCGAGCACATGCCAGGAATGGCTGGCTTAAGGTCTTATCTTATAAGTAAGTTCTTATTAATTATTACAGAATACAAAAAATATTAGTCATAACTACTAAAGAAAATGCTCGATAGGTGATTTGAAAAACCATATCTGTACCTCCCTAATCATGTGATGGCAAGTAAATAGCAGTTTAAAGTAAAGCATCACTTCCAATTTACCAGCTATGAGATAAGAACTGTTGCTAGTAGTGAGGTCAGGGATTAATACTGGATTGGACTTGACCTTCATCCGAATCAATTTGTTGGCCTCCACCCGAACCATTTTGTTGGCCTCCACCAAATCATTTTGTTGGCCTCCACCCGAACCATTTTGTTGACCTCCGACCGAACCATTTTCTTCCTCATATATATAAGGCCAACTAATATTAATCAACATTAATAATAATAATTGGGTTGTATTTATAAATATCTAGTATTTTCATTAAGTACAAGGGTTAATCGATTGTTAAAAACAAAACATAATTTTATTAGGTTTGATAATACATAGAATAAAATGAAAAACATAAGTATACTAAGCATACGCAGAAAGGTAGAATGAGAAATAATACAAGATGTCTCTCCCAGTAAAAGATAGAACATGTGTTTATTAGTCATATGATAGATTGTCATTTGTTATTCATATTAAGTGGCAGTATAAAATATTAGAGTGTACATGAAAAATATTAATGCTTAAGCTGGGCCGGGGGTGGATTTTACAAACAGGATCCTCAACACTGATCACATAATAAGAGGAAGATATTAAGCAGAAGAAGAATACTAAAATAATTTCAATTTTCTATAGTACAATAATTCAAAATATCATTAAAGAAATAGGAATTTTAATAATTCCAAGGAATAGCCATTTAAAGTTGAATACAAAGCAGTTAGTTACCGCATATTCCACTGTGTAGCGCTAGTACAGCAGTGTGAATTGATAACATTACAGTACTCAACATTAGAGCCATAATATAATGACCATAAACCTGCCTTTACAATTACATGTTAGTCCTAGTAAAAATACAAAGTAAAACTTTATAGGTGTACCTGTATTTTAGTTATGCGAAATCCAAACCTAATATACTAAATGAATAGGCTAATATAAAATTACTAAATAATAAAACTAAAATGGGCTCATTACATCTAAAATTTCACCCGCCAATCCATCTGTAATGATTTTGCTAGAATCGACTATAGAGTCGATGGTGTCATGCAAGTACCAAAGGTCTAAGGCCGAACGACCCTGACATGTCGCGAAGAAGAAGACCAAGGTGGTACAGCCGTAGAAGAACTTCATGATGACTGGCAGAAGAACGAAATCATCCGCTATTTATAGGTCCATATTTCTAGTCAGGTAAATAGTTGTTCAAATATTAGTTCTGCTCGTTTCAGGCATTAATTAGTCTATATTGTTCTATTGCGTATAATTCAATTAATCAATAATATTAATTATTAGAAATGAACAAGGTTTTGATTAGAGGTTGTTTCACCAATCAAAATTATTTTTCGCAAGAATTAATATAATTACTTGAATTGTGACGATCAATCGAAAAAAACATGAAAGACCAGATAAATTGTTGATAAACTTTTTACTTTTTTTATATATAAGTAAGTGCATATTCCTTGAAATTGCAAATATATTCGTTTCATTGTTGTGTCTTTTAGATATATCCATGTCACGCATAACTTAAAAAGGGGCGACCTGTGGTCTAGTGGTTAGCGTAACAAACTACTAAGCACAAGATCGTATGTTCATAGCCCCACAGGTGGCCCTAGGATTTTTTAAACGGTTGATTGATTGATCGATGATGTAAGGGTTGATTGATAATACATAAAATCAAATGAAAAATAGAAGTATACGTAGAAAGGTTGAAGGAGGAACAATATAAGCTGTATCACTCAGTAAATCATAAAACCTGTTTTTATCACCAGATGACTGATTGTCATTTGTTACTTATAGTAAGTGGCAGTACAAAATATTATAGTATACATTAGGGCTATTAATGCACTATGTATTAATAATAAAAATTCTTAGTTATGCCGTCCTTCAGAAGGGACGTTAAACGGTTACTCGTTAAAAATCCCTATCCTAATTAGGCCTGCATAGGCAAAATTAGATCTCCCAATGTAGCATCGTCCGATTAGCCTTAGCAGCATAAAGTGACGTTAAATGAATAAACAAACAACAACTAAAAAAGGAAGGATCGACAAAGAGAATGAAAATATTCTGAGAAAATAAAATTTTGAAATTGTTGAATGAGGCTTAAATATTATATGAATAACATAAAATATTTTGTTTGAATTATCAAACCAGCTGGTTTTCTAGTGACGTAATATTTCATCGGGGTTGCTTAGCAACGGATCGAGGAGGGACTAATTACGAGTAGATCAGAGCGGTTGCTATATAATGCCGCGGGTTAGCGGAACATCTTCAGTCTCAACCAAGCCTTGAGGAAGCGAGCAGCATGTCTGGCGAAACGTTGGAGGAAAATTTAGATACACGGTTTAAACCAGAAGAAACCACTGAAGCCTTTTGTAAAATTAAAAATTGGCCAGTCACGAAGCGCTCTACAAATCACTCTCAGGTACTCCTCTTCATGCATACTAGGTACTAAGATAAATAATCACTCTCATCAATTTATTATGATTGAAGCATGGACTTCAGTTTAATATTTAGACATTCAATGAAATTTTAAAATAATGATGGAAAATATAAAATTAAGGTTAATTATAACGATTAATGCTAGAGGTTAGCATAACATCCTACTAAGCCCATAAACGTGGGTTCGTACTGCGGCAGGTTGCACTAGGATTTTTTAAAGGGGTTAAAAAATCTTGTTTATGCAGTCCTTCGGAAGGGACGTTAAACGGGGCCCCGAGCCTGAGCGATGTCAGGTATTCGTTAAAAATCCCTATCCTAATTAAATCTAGATAAGAAAAATTTAGGATTCCCACTGTAGCATCGTCCGATTAGCTATAGCAGCATAAAGTAATGCTGCATAAACAAACAATCAAATTAATATATTACGGTCCTGTTAAGTCCGGCTTTGTAAAATCTAGTTCGTAATTTCTCCTCATTACCTGATTAATAATGCTGGAAAATTTACATGTCTATTTCGAGTTTTATTAATCATTACGCTTTAGAGAAAATATAATTAAAAATCAAGATAAATAATGGAGGCGTGGAAGGCCTCGAAACTAAAATAGATTCATCAAATATTTTTGCATTGGAGTGGGATTTATCAACAAATGTGCACAACTAGATATTTATACAGCATGCGTATGTATAGTTATAGCAAGCTATTCTAAGAAGAAATTAGGGTTTCTACTATCTTAGGTTGTATAAACATATAGACATAAAATTGATCTATAATTCAAAATATATTCTCTGACTAATAAACAATTCTTTTAATGAGCTTCCTTTGATTAAACCACTCGACGTGCAGATAAAAGTAAATTTGACGCGCCGGAGTAATCAACATCATTTGAATAATCAAAGGTATGATTATTTTTAATAAAATCTCGTTTGTTTATATGTTTATTCATTCAACATCACTTTATACTGCCATGGCTAATGCTACAGTGGGACGATGTTACATTGGGAGTTCTAGATTTTGTCTATCCAGGTATAATTAAGATAGAGATCTTTAACCTGTAGCTTATACAGCACAGGCTCAGGAACGCCATTTTACATCCCTTCCGAAGGACGGCATAATTAAGGACTTTTTACTTCCTTTAAAAAATCCTAAGGTCATTTGCCGGGATGCGAACCCGCGATCTTGGCCATAGTATGTTGTTATGCTAAACATTACAGCACTATTCAATCTCGTTATCTTTAGAATTAAACTTTACTACCAAACATATACTGCGCATTCAACTTAAGCATGTTAAGAAGATTATTTTTAATTTTTATTAAATTAAAATGTGTAATCCAACATTTGCCTTGTAAGATAACTCCTATACTAAAAACAGCTTTCCATGTTATTTTTTTTTAATTTATCGGAATGCCGATGCGACTTTTTTGTCGGTACAGTTGAGGGTACAAGAGAGGGTATTAAGAACAGCTCTGCTATGCCAGTCAGAGTCCGAACTTGGTTCGGGACTGTTTAGGGTACTGGGCTGTGCTGGTACGTATTTTCTTTCAGTCTCGGACTGTTGGAATCTTTATTCCGGTTTCGGACTATTTTGGAACACATTTTATTCTAGTTTTGAGCTGTGTTGGAACGCATTTAATTGTAATCTCGGACTATGTTGCCACATATTTTCCCAGTCTTGGACTCTGTTGGAACGTACATTATTCCGGTATCGGATTATGTTGGAACGTAACGTCTTTCAATCCCTGACTCTGTTGGAACGTACATTCATCTGGTTTCGGACTATATTGGAACGTAATTTCTTTCAATCCCGGATTCTGTTGGAACGTACATTCGTCGGACGATGTTGGGACGTATCTTGTTCCAGTTTCGGTAGCTGGAACATAATTTATTCCGGTAGATATAAATTATTTAATGGTAAATGAAATTATTATAATTATAAAACTAACCAAATTAAATAATGTTAATTCAGATTTTTTTTTTAATAAATAAGAATGAGAAGCCATGAACTGTATTACTATATGGCTTTTAATACTAAAACTGTTTCTTAAGCGATGAAGTCATGATCATATGTTTGAACCAAAAATGCTGTCTATAATCTCTACGTAAATATCTATTAATTCAAATTAGATTTTAGGATTAAAACATTTGGATTGTCCTACTTTGGATTAGAATGAATATAATTATCTCAGATTTTTTTTAATTAAAACAAATATTTGATGCTTTATTTGTATATTATTAGCATGCCCTTATTATTATATTAGAATGAGTTAAAAAAAAAAAACTCAAGGATATTAGCGAAATCCCAGTCCGAGACTAGAAAAATACGTTCCAACATAGAACGATTTACTGACGAGTTTAGGCTCGCACATGCGCAAAAAGACGGGACCGAACTGTCGGAGATAGCGTAGATAACTAGTTGATGGAACGGATCTGTAACGGACAGGATGTCTTATTTGTTGAGTCTTAATAAGGGTGAGACTTGTTTAAGAATTCTTTCTTCTTGATTAATTGCATGATAAAACAGCTGACACCGTGTTTGCCCTACACAATTTTTAAAACTTTGATTAACTCAATTAATAAGAGTTAAACAATGCTCTTACATAACCTGCCACATGTATAGCCTTTCTCTGATCATCTTTTAATCGATAATATCTTCACATTCGATTTATCACATTTAATACATTTCTCGATTGTCCTATTTTGGATTTATTCATTTAAAGTAAAGCTGGCATTCGCTTTATTTCATAAATAAACATTTTATATGATTATGGTTTTAAATCTATTTAAGTATATCGTGAAAGATTATTTTTATAGTTTCTAATCTACTTAAGTTGGAATTTTATATAATAGTTTTTATTTTATTAAAATAAAGTATTATATTCATACTATAAACCTAGTGTTTTATATCTAGAACAATAGATATAAGTTTTATATTGACATTTTTACAAGCAAGACTTATTCCATTCTATGCAAGTAAGGAATAAAGAACTCTTCAGATAAAGAGTTTCATTGTAATAAGTTGATGATATACATTATAACTAAAACCTTTTTTTCTTTTATATTTTTTAAGTTAAGATTAAAGTTAAGAAGTTCCTACTAGTTATTTTCATAAACTAATGATTGAGGTAGGTATGTGAAGGTCTCAGGGCACAGCTATTAGAAAAAACATTAACATGAAGTTAAATAATTTAGTTAATAGTAGTTTTATTTCAATATTGCTGTGTAATGCTTTACTTTTATTTAAGTCATCTTCAGAATGTTTATTTAAAGGCAAGGAAACACCTAAAGACACAGTTTAATTAACATTCTATACATTTATGTGAATTTCAATAATGAAAAATTTATTATAGTTTCAGATATATTTATTGAGAACTTTTATAATATACAACTTGTATATAAAAATATTAGCCCCTAGGATTTTTGGAAGAGCTTAGAAGAATACTGCTCTAACTTTTTTCTATTACTTTACTGAATTTTTTAATGTGTTTATTACAGTACTGGATTATTTTTCTAGATTAGGAATAGAGTCAATTTCATTTCTATGAATGTTATTGAAGATATTTTCTGGTATTTTTTGAGTCTAGAATCCATTTTATTTGTTTATTTTGGAATTTTCTTATACTTTCCTCATTAAAAACTGTTCATTCTATATTCTCTTAGGAGCATTTTGTCCTAAATTCATGCCTTCAATTAATTTTTTTAACTTTTCAAACTGTTAATGTGGCTTTGCACTATAGCCATTCAAACTTCTATTTATTTTTTTTTTAGTTTTTAGAATGTATGGAGGGAGTACAGAAGGAGATGGCTGGTCGAGGCCTCCAGGAAGAGGATTGGATGGATCGGAAGACATGGAGCTCTACTCTGACCAGTTGAGGCAACACTTTTAAAGTAAGTAGAAGCTTTTTATCTTTTTTTTTTATTATTTTTTAATGAAGAGTCTTTACATCTGACATATTTTAATTTACACTTATTGCATGTCTGATTATAATTTGACCCCGAGTATCTTTGAAGGTGAGTAAATAAATAATAAATTTTAATTGTGTATGAATATGTAGGTTGCATCAGTGTTATAAGGTGTTCTTAGTGTTATCTGTTGTAAGTTTGTTCCTTAACAAAAAATAAAGCTTTCCCGCTATCTGACATTTATCATACTCAGTCTAATGTTTAGTTCATAAATATAAAATATATTGTAATTATGAAGGAAACATAAAGTGTAATAAATGGTTAGAGGTGTATTGTATGATAATGGATTTTCCTAACTGTATATGCTTAATATTTATGTAGAGACATGCTGTTTTTACTCTCTATTTAAAAACTGCCGCTTATTACGAAATATAAAGATGATTTATATTAACTGTTAAGAAGGGACAATATAATACTAGAATAACTACACTTTGCTAGAAGGTTATAATTTATGGAGGAAAAACCTTATAATAATAAACCTAAATTTTTAGATATAGGTTAGTCTAGGGAAATAATAAAGTATTGACTAAGTAGAGTAAATAATAGATTGCAATTTTTACAAAGTTTAAAGTTGTAAAGCACAACTCAATAATAGAAAGATTCAATTGCTGTAAAAAAATGATAAATATAATGAAATAGCAATAAAAAAAAATGAAAATTTCTAAAAATCATAGCTTTAAAAATTGGTAACGCTTAATAAATAATAAATGTTAAAAGGCAAGGTACTTATCATGCAGTTTGTTGCTTCGAGTTGAGTCACAAGTTTTAAATTTTCATTTGTTTTCCTTTTAATATTTTCCGAAAATACAAGTTATCATGAAATTTAGTATGGAAAAGAGTATGTATTTATGTGAAATAATTAGCCTGAAATGATACTAATTACCTAAAATTACAATTTCTTTTTCATCTAAAGCTCATGATAAGTTGTATTTTAAAAAGGTGATGAACAGTTAAAACTTGTTGTAATTCAACTCAAAGCAACAACCTGCGGAACTGACACTGTAATGGTGAATTACCTGTTGTAATACACATTAAATATATTTTAATATACTGAATTATGTGTTGAAAAAAAAAAAATTAAAAGAGTTGTACTTGATTAATTTGAAATATATTCTTAACAATGTAGGAATGATTTACTATGTTATAATTTTATGAAGAGATTATTATATTTATTATTAACCCTTAACTTGGCAGAATTTTATTTTTTTTAATACCAAAATAATGTTCATATCACTTAACCCTTATGACCCATGGATGTCTAGAAAAAAACCCTAAAAAAATTACATGAGGGTTATTAAAAAAAATCACATGTATCTTGTGGTATAAATTGCCTAGAGCATTAATAAATACATTACGCTAAATTCTGATGTATCTCCACAAATACATTATCAAGAAAAGGGTTATGTAAAAGTACTTATGAACAGTAAAAACAACAATAATAATAATAAATAATTTGTATTTATTGGTACTTAATATATTTGAGAAAATATTCTGTATATTTAGGCAAAGAAAAAATCAAGCAAAACATTAAATTAATAAATCAACCCCTAGATGTCTGTTTATTGTAACCATTCATTTTATGGATTAGCATTTTTATGTGCTAATTATGAAAACATTTTTTTTTTTAAACATGAAATTTTAATATTTTGTTATTGTAATAAATTTTAAAAAATCTAATAATTAATTACTTTTATTTAGGATAATAATGAAATGAATTTTTGTATTTAGATTATAATCTGTTCTTATTTATTTTAAAGGTTTAGGAGGCACTCCATATGTTGATGGATTACTCTGCACTTTTAACTTGTAGCTGGGGAAGTCATCTGCGAGGATCCCTCAGGAGTTGATAGATCTTCCTCTTCCTCTGCAGTGCTCAGGCTGCAGAAGCACTTGATCAAGGCACAAGTGGTGGAAATGGTCATTACTCTATGCAACAAAAACAAGGTAATCCCAATATGGTAAACAAATTAATTTTTTTATTTTTATTTTTAAAGAGAAAAGATAGGCCCTCAGCCGGGATTTGAAACCGGAACCTCTGTCTTTCCGTGACAGTACCCTACCATTTGAGAGCCACCAAGGCCGCCTGCCGGCAGAGGACAATTCTTTTCTCTTATCCGATCCCATGTCCTCAAGTTCTCGCAATTTTTGCGATGAATACACGAGAACGAAAGTTCTTTGAACATTAATTTAATTTTAGGATCTTATTTACTTACCTCATATACTATTTATAATTTTTTATAATTATTGGTCAATTTTTTGATTTTTAAATATTTTTATTTTTAAAGAGTAGTAATATGACGTAAGTCAATAAGATCCTAAAATTAAATTAATGTTCAAAGAACTTTCGTTCTAGTGTATTCATCGCAAACATTGCGAGAACATGAGGACATGGGATCGGATAAGAGAAAAGATTTGTCCTCTGCTGGCAGGCGGCCTTGGTGGCTCAAATGGTAGGGCACTGTCACGGGGAGGACAGAGGTTCCGGGTTTGAATCCTGGCCTAGGGCCTATCTTTTCTCTTTAAAAATAAAAAAATTGATCAATAATTATAAAAAATAATTTTTTAAAACTTTTTTCTCTTTGAAAATTTGTGATTTGCCAATTATTTCATAAACTGATTTCACACTTTTGTAGACAGTATGAATATTTTATTTAATAAGGCATGAGTGTAAACTATAAATCCTAACAACAAGCTATAAACCTCTCAAACAAGAGAAAACAAAAACACCTGTTTCTTGGCAGATTTTTATGTTTTATTATTGTCATTTTAAGCACTTGTAGCTTTTTGTTTGGAATTTTCACACTGAGGTCCTTAAAATTATTTTGTCTCTTTTGAGCTTTTATATTGCTATAATATTTTATTTGATATCTAAACTTATAATATAAACTATGCAAAAATGAATAGGGTTATCACTAATTTTATTGTATTTACTAGGCTATTTGTGTGGTAGTTTCCACTCATAACTTAAAAAGTAATATATCATATAAAGTGTTTTTTAAAATTAAACATTCTCAGAATTCAAGGTTGAAATAGTTGTACAAGTGTAATAAAAATTAAACATTTTAGATTTTAACCAAAAAATTTTAACTTTAGAATTAATCAGAATTAATAGTGATTTTAACTTAAGCTCGATTATTAAATCACTTATACCCCTTTTACCTTTCAAAAACTCATGTGAAATATTTACTTTTCAAAAAAATGTTAAAGATCTAATTTATTTTATTTATTTTTTTACAGGACCTGACACAGATTGCCTCATGAGCGAAACTGAAACAGCCGAAGTTATGAGGTATACTTCCACGTTTGGAGAGTGCTCTGCGTTTCAGAGAGGGACCGAATCATCCAGAAGACAAAAAAGCTGAAAAATGTTTACTACAGTTTATAATAATGTATTAAAGTCAAATTTTGTAATGTGTAATTGTTTTCATTATATTGAAAATTTTGTTCAATTATGTTTATTATAGGATTGTTGAAATTGATATTAAGTTGAAACTATTTTTGTAATATATTTAAATAATTTGTGATTTATGTTGTATTTATTATCTTTTATTTGTTATTTTAATTCTATTGTAAAAAATAAGTCACATCAGTATTTTTTTTAAGATGTGTTATACTAAAATGTCAATTTTGTTGAAATAAATTATTTTATTAATATGGTTGTTGAAATTCCATCTACCCTGCTTTTTCATCTATTGATAAAATTCATTTTATCTCAAATGAAATTTATCTTTAAGTTATTTGAGAGATAGATATTTTATTTATTAAGTGTTGTTTTTTTTTTTAAAATAAGTTCCTGTAATTGATTGAGGAGGAAATAGTGAAATGTATAATAAATTAATTATCTAAATTATTAATTGAGAAAATAACGAACTTATTTATTAATTAGTCATAGAGAGAGGAAATTAAAAAAAGTAGTTCATAAAAGTATCAATAAAATCGTTAAAACAAAAAAAATACAGCTAAATATAGCGAGAAAACGAGAATGGAATGCAAGGAATGCATAGAAGAAATACTTAGTTTTAAAAAAGAAAGAAAGAGAAAGTAAGTCGGTGATTCGGTGTTAAAAATCTTTATTTTGTATAAGGAGAGTAGAAGGTCATAGGAGCTCACTTTTCCGAACGGCGATGGTACTGCCATCTATTGAGAGTTTTACAAACCAACGTCAATTCTTACGTGAAATACTGGATTTGTATTAGGAGAGTAGGAGTTCACAGGAGCTCACTTTTCCGATCGGCGAAGGTGCTGCTATCTATTGAGCATTCCACGAACTAATGTCGATTCTGTCGAGAAATACTGGGTTTTGTATTAGGAGAGTAGGAGGTAACAGGAGCTCACTTTTCCCGGTCCATGACGGTGCTGCCATCTATTGAGAATTTTATGAACTAACATTTTAAGGTGCCGGGAGGTGCTGCGCTCTTACGGATAACTTTAGAACTATCTCATGAATTGTTTCTGACGGTGCTGCTATCTTTTGAATATTACAAAAACTATTATTAAAGGTGCCGGGAGGTGCTGCGCTCTTACGGCTAACCTCGGAACTACTTCCTGAGTTGTGTATGACGGTGGTGTTATCTCTTGGTTGTTACAAAAAAAATTATTAGAGGTGCCGGGAGGTGCTGCACTCTCGCGGCAAGCTTTGAAACTATTTCAACGATTGTATCTATGCCCTTCTTACATTTATAATTGCCGTTATGTTTTAAAACAAGGAATTTTCCTATCGGATACTCCAAAATTATTTTTATGAACCTAAACTGTAAAATTAAAAGCTGATAGGTATAGTTTATAGAATATTGTGTAAAAACTTTTTTTTTTAAAAGCCAATTAACATTCATAAATATTTTCAACAGCAACCAAGAAAGATCCTATTGATTAACAATTATTAATCGTTATTATCACTAGGTATAAGAAGACTTCGTCAGGACAAATACCGAATGATACCAAACCTTTTTTATTATTGAAGAAGAAACTAATTAAAAGTTATAAATTAATGTAACCAGAATTTAATACCATTTTATTTTATTGAAGAAACAAATAAAATAACACTTTCAACATTAATTAATACAAATTAGTGTATTGATCTGCCTGAGTAACTTACATCCAAACATATGAATTAAAATATATCGAACGCTCACATCGGAGCAGCATTGAGGTATTTCACCTCACTTTGAATCAATATAGCACTAAATTATTAAGATAAACAGCGGGACCTTTTAAACATTTATAGACACTACTTTCTCACTTCTGATCTATTTGTATTGATTTACATTAGCATTCCAACGTTATTTCTACGTACGTGATTATCAACAGATACTATCATGTTCTTAACAAAACAAGTCATTAAAATTTAAATGTTTACGTATTTTAAAACATAAGCAATGCTGCTAATTACATAGATTAATTAAATTACTGACGAGATTTGGATTCCTACGACTTTTAGTAACTCTCAGTAAAAATCGACAAATGGAAAATGTTTGTCTTTGTTATCAAACAGTATTAATTTTTGTTTGTAACCTCCTCAAAGCGATAACCTTCTGCTCAAATACGTCGTTTCTAATCTCAAAGCAAATCGCTTTCCATTGGCCTATTGGTTCAATCGATTATTGGATCAACATCGATGAAATCAGTGTTGACTTAAAAAAAAAATCAATTGCTATGCAATGAATAAGACAATTAATATTTATAGCATTTAAAGAAGTTATCGACTGTTAATATTTTCCGTTTTTTAAATTATAATTAAAACCTCAGTCTGGACATAAGATCTGTCGATTTTTGTTTTGTTGAGGGATCGTAATGAATGTCGACAAAAATAAGAATTTAAAATAACATTATAATAGGATAGTCAATTTTTTAAAAGCTCCAATATATTCAATCTATCTTCAACAAGTTCCGCTAGATAACACTAATGAACTGTGAATACTGTAATAGTAATGAATACCCTTTTTTTTTGTTTATTTCTTTATTGGAGAAAATAAAACGATAAGTTACTGATACTAAAATTTTAAAATCGTTGTGTTGTATATGTATTAATCTATCATGAATAACGATTTATAATTTATTAATACATGTATATTTTATTAATACCTCTAAGTCTTTTAAATGCAGAGGGTCTAACAAATTAATTCCCGATATATTGGAATATCTATACTTTGAACGATACATAAAACTATTATTGATAATAATTGTTGACCTATGATAATTTATGTTGAAGAAATTGGTCCGGGTAGAGGTCACTGAATGAAATTCTCAAGTAATTTCAGATGATATTTATTGTTAGCCAACGTTTCGACCTACGTTGTAGGTCTTCTTCAGGGCTATAAGCAAAATACAGACAATTTAAGAAAGCGGTATGAATATAATAAAACATTTTAAATATAGATAAACTAAAAGAAGGTGAATACAGGCAAAAATTGATAATTATGTGTAATAATGATGATAAAAATTGATAAAGGTGCACAGTAAAGTAATTATGAAGGTTAAAATGTAGAAAATAATAATAAAACATGAAGAAAATAATAATAAAACAGAAAGTGTTGACAGTTAAAAAATTAAGGTATTACAGATAAATAAAACTGAATATACAATAGGAATGTGAAATGATATGGGTAAATTAGAAAGTGATAAGAATTACGCACTAAAATTATAGGTAATAAAAAAGAAGAAATAAAAATTGTAAAATTATAAAAATCTAGAAACGAATTATATAAAATAGAATAAAATTGAAAATAAAAATTATTTTAGAAAATACAGTATTAATATTAATAGGTAGAAAATACTTTATACTAGTGTAAAGAATATTAATTACATAAGAGAATGTAAGAAGACAGTTTATAAAAATGTAAAATATCAATTGTATAAAAGTAGGTATGTTTTAAGTAAGGTACGTGATAATATAATCAGGCTATATTGGACTAATTAACAGGCTATATTGGAATTATGATATATATTGATGAATATTTAGGGTGGTATATAGATAACTAAAACAAATAAACGCCTTACAGTAATAGTGAGCTTGGAAGTAGTGATAATAACGGTAAATTGGGTATAGTACTGTTTTAGGTTATGAGGGAAAGAAATTAAAATGAAATGGAGGAGGGAGGGTGAGTAAATAGTGCAAAACATAAGTTACCTGTGGGGGTGGGACGGGGGGTGGGTCCTCTCTGGCTATGAAACACTGACTGATATAATTGAGAAGGAAGGATGGTCCCCTACCCTTACTAAGTGTAAAAAAATTTCTCAGAATATAAAAGCCGTTACAATGGCTATAAGTAACGTATAAAGGGAAAGAAGCAAATAGTGTCGAAGCCTCATATAAAGACTTGAAAATCCATACACACACACTCACATACACATATTCGTATGTATATGTATATATATACACATATACACACATATACATATATATACATATATATACATATATATATATATATATATATATATATATATATATATATATATATATATATATATATATATACATATATATACACACACACACACACACACACACACACAGACTAACATACATACTTGTATATAATATTGGCACGTATGAGAGGGGGGGGGGAGGAGAAAGTCATTAGGAAGGGGGGGTGGTTAGTTATTTTGTATTAGGTCTAGTATGTGTCTGTAAACTATTGATAGGTTATTTTTGTCAGTCTTTGTGTTTAACGGATTTTTTTCTAGGTTAATGTATAATGATTCTGTAATTAGTCTTTTGGTATAATTAGGAACAGTGGCGAGAACAGAGGATTGGTCAAAGTTAAAGGTGTGGTTAAGGGTTAAGGCATGTTCTGATAGTTTGGAAGCAGATATGTTCCGGGTAGATATAGAGGTCTTATGTTGTGATAGTCGTCTGTAAAAGTGGTTTTTTGTTTCCCCAATGTAGGAGGAGGTACAGTTTGGGGCAGAGCAGGAGATGCGGTAAACAATGTTGGAGAGATTTTTAATGGGGATCGGGTCTTTTAAATATGTGAATAGTTGGGATAATTTGTGATATGGCTTAAAACCAAGGCGAAGGTTGGGAAAGGTAAGATTTAAGACTTTTTGGATATTTTCAGACAGACCAGGAATATAAGGAAAAGATCGGTATATGAAGGAACTGGGGTTCGGTACTGTTGGGTACGGGGAGGGGTAAATTACATTACTAGGGTGTTTAAGGGGGTCTAGTAGTTTATTGGTAATGTGGGCTGGGAAGTTGTTAGAGAGTAGTATGTTTTGGATTCGTAGGATGTTGGTTGGTCGAAATTGGGTGTCTGATAGGGATAAACACCGGTGAATAAGGTTTTTTGCTGTATTGATCTTCTGGTGGTAAGGATGCTGTGAGAAAAAATTGAGGAGTCTGCCGGAATATGTGGGTTTGGTGTACCAATTAAAGGACAAGGAGCTATCATTATTTCTTATAATGAGGAGGTCAAGAAAGGGGAGGGTGTGATTGGTTTCAGTTTCTATGGTAAATTTGAGACGGGGATGGTAGGAGTTAAAGGCTACTAGTATTTCAGGGATTTTTTCAGGATTGAGAACTAAAAGGAGGTCATCGACATATTTCTTGATGAGGAAGATGTCATGGGGGAATAGAGGGATGATGGAGTCAAGAAGGTCATTAAGAACAATGTTAGAAATGTCTGGAGCAAGGCAATTACCCATGGCCAGACCTGAGATTTGATTGTAAAATTTACCATGGAAACTAAGATATCCGGATTTACAACACAGTGTAAGGGATTCAAGGTAGGAAGTGAGGCAAAGAGTTGTGTGTGGTTGGATGATATTCCAGTTTTTTTCTATAATGCTGAGGGCTTTATCAATGGGGATATTGGTGAATAGACTAGTGGCATCAAGGGAAGCTAAAATGAATTGGTCAGGAATGTGAACGGAAAGTAGTTCTTGTTTTAGATGAAAGGAATTAGTAATGTCATAGGTGTTGTTATGGCTGAGGGTTTGCAGAGAAGGAAGAAGAAATTTACTAAGTTTGCTAGATGGGGAGTTTATGTTAGAAATAATGGGGCGGAGTGGATATCCTGGTTTGTGGATTTTGGGTAATCCATATAAACGAGGAGATATGGAGTTATAAGAGATAAGATTGTAATATGTATGTTTATTGATTTGTCGGGTTCTATGAAGGTCCTTTAGGTGATGGTTGAATTTAGTCATGAGAGAGAGGGTGGGATCACGGGGGATGGGTGTATATGTTGTCGTGTCAGATAGGAGGGAACTAATTTTTTCAGTATAGTCATCGGTGTCCATTATTACAGTCACGTTGGCTTTGTCTGCTTTGGTAACTGTAAGTTGTGGGTTTGCTCTGAGGAATGTGCGAGTGGTGGCAATGTCTTTAAAAAATGAGGGGGAAAGAGGAGGGGGCTGTTTTTGGGAGCGTTGTAAGTGATTGGTGATTAAATTGGTGATGCGGACACGGGATACTTCTTTCTCATTGTCCGGGACTGTAAAACTGTCATCTCTGTATATGTGTTCTAGGTCTGTGATGAGGTTGGGGATGAGTTTGGTGGAGTTGGAAGAAGGAGTGGAAAAGTTTGGGCCTAAGCTTAGGATCTTTGATACTTGTGGAGGGATGGCAGTAGATGATATATTGTGGACCCATTTTTCGTTACCTGTGGGGTAAATTTTTTTGGCTGTTGATGTTATATAGAGGTCTTTAAATTTAGATATGAGGGACTGTTTTTTGTGTTTTTTTATAGATGTACAGAAATTGTTGATGAAGGAAATGAGGGTGTTGATGTAACTGTCACCGATAAGGGTAGAAAGGGTCGTCTTGAGAGAAGAAATTTGAGTATGGATGGAATCTATCTTAATATTCTTTACACTAGTATAAAGTATTTTCTACCTATTAATATTAATACTGTATTTTCTAAAATAATTTTTATTTTCAATTTTATTCTATTTTATATAATTCGTTTCTAGATTTTTATAATTTTACAATTTTTATTTCTTCTTTTTTATTACCTATAATTTTAGTGCGTAATTCTTATCACTTTCTAATTTACCCATATCATTTCACATTCCTATTGTATATTCAGTTTTATTTATCTGTAATACCTTAGTTTTAACTGTCAACACTTTCTGTTTTATTATTATTTTCTTCATGTTTTATTATTATTTTCTACATTTTAACCTTCATAATTACTTTACTGTGCACCTTTATCAATTTTTATCATCATTATTACACATAATTATCAATTTTTGCCTGTATTCACCTTCTTTTAGTTTATCTATATTTAAAATGTTTTATTATATTCATACCGCTTTCTTAAATTGTCTGTATTTTGCTTATAGCCCTGAAGAAGACCTACAACGTAGGTCGAAACGTTGGCTAACAATAAATATCATCTGAAATTACTTGAGAATTTCATTCAGTGACCTCTACCCGGACCAATTTCTTCAACATAAAACTATTAGCTCGTTATATTAGATTACTATCGATACAAAATATAAGGATATTTTCGATATTTAAATACTTACAACGATGATGATCGAATAAATCCGAAAAGAGCCGATTTACCTTGGCGGGTAAACAAATAAGTGACATTTGGCTGACAGGATTGACGATGGATGAGGTCATTAGAAATTATTGATAACGCTTCGTACCGCATATTTAATTTAACGATCACTTTTTCTTCACGTAAAATGAGATTCACTAAGATCGGAATGACTGTATTATTCTCACTGTTAGGCCTTTCAGTATTTATTGCTCATGTTTTGTGTTTATTATCTGTTAACCACAATGAAGAAAATATAAACGATTCGAATTCAATCTCAAGAACTCTTAGAATTGGAAATTCTTCAGACCACCTCATGTGGTTTGTGCAAGTAAGTGATATGTGTTGAAGTGTTTTAGCAATTTCAATGGATTTTGTTGTTTCTAAAATGAACCTTATATAAATCTTCAGGTTTCCGATCTACATTTAAGTTATTTTCGTGATAAGACTAGAGGGACAACATTATTGGAACTATGCGACTTCACTTTCAAACACATTAATCCATCAGTCATTTTGGCAACAGGGGATATCACTGATGGTAGGAAATCGGATTTAGTCGGTTCCATGCAGATCCAAGAAGAATGGGTTATGTACCAAGAAATATTAGAAAAATGCAGTACTGTGAAGAAAATACCATGGCTAGATATTAGAGGAAATCATGGTAATAAAGTGCTGATATATTATAAACCTTGTTACTCAACCATTTTCTCTAATAAGATGTAATTCTTATCTATTTTAGATAATTTTAATGTCCCTGATGTATATTCATCGCACAATTTGTTTCTGAAGTATTCCATGCAGGGTAGAAACCAATCGAGATCTTATGTCCGTAAGTTGAACGTTGGATCTGAAACTTACGCTTTTGTAGCTGTAGATGCCTGCCCTGAAGTTGGAATTAAAATGACATTCAATTTTGCTGGAATCCTTTCTAATGTCGAAGTAGAAAGGCTAATTACATTTAATCGTGAGTTGAACGATGTGAATTATACCGTGTGGTTCGGACATTATCCCACATCCTGCATCATCAGCCAACCTGAGGTAGGAAGATTTGAGTTGTAATATATTATATTTGTAAACATGTATTTATCACACTATGACTGATTGTAATTTGTTATTCATTGTAACTGGCAGTTTAAAATTTGCATAAAAAAGTTGCAAAAGAATTGTTAATCAATTTTTAATATTTTCATTTAGTATAAGGGTTGAATGATTATCAAAACCATAATATAATCTTGTTAGGTGTGATAATATATTCTATCAAATGATATATATATAGTATATCATACCTAAAACTAAAACAATTAATAGGTTCCGGGAACAATGGCATTTGTTCTGCAGGTTGTCACTTCGAGTAAAATTTTAACTATTTATTCGTTAATTTTTTATATTTTCCAAAAATACCAATCATTGTGAGCTTTAGTTTGTTAAAGAGAATGCAATTATGGGTGGTGAGTGGACTTGATTAATTATTTCACCAAGAAATATGTTTCAACTAACATTTCAAAATATACATGGTTGAAACCTTCGTTTCTACATAAAGTGATTATGAGGTATACACATTTCCCATTATTACATTCTCTTTTCCATACTAAAGCTCATGATAACTTGTATTTTTGGAAAATATTAAAAGGGAAACGACTGAAAAGTTAAAACTTGTTGTGACTCAACTCGAAGCGATAACCTGGGGAATAATTATCTCATTGTTTATTCGTTGTAAGTAGTAATATAAAATATCACAGTGTATAAAAGGATTGTTAATCAATTTTTAATATTTTCATGAAGTATAAGGGTTAATCGATTGTTAAAACCAGAACATAACTTTAATTTATGTTATAATGCATTCTATAGAATGGTAAACATATTGTAAAACATACCTAAAACCAAAACAATTGATTAACAGTCCTTTTACTCTAATATTTCACAATGCCACGAATAACAAATGAAAATCAGTCATATGGTTATAAACACATATGACAACTGATTTCTGTACTATAACCAGAAATAATGGGTAGCTTACTTTATCTAAATCTAAATAACTAAGTCTCAAAATGATCTGTTTAATGTATGCGTTAAAGTATACCTGTAAAAGAAAAAGTTGTACGGAACTGAAAGTGTTTATTTGTGATAGAAATTTAATTTAATTTTGATCAAACTTTTATTAATGCGAAATTAAATGCTGTTTAATGTCAGCTAGATTTATATTGTCATTCAAATAGACAGATAAATGTTGAATTTTCAAAATTTATTCCTCTAAAATACTTATGATTTTGTTTATTTTAAATGATAATCTATTGCCTTATTGTTAGTATTCATGAAATCTTGACAACTTCAAACTATAAAGGAATTTATAATTAAACCAAATTGGAAAAAAGAAAAAGTTTTTCCTGAATGAAAACAAATTTCTGGACCAAACTGGAGTGTACCTGACCATTTTTCTTACTGAGTTTCTCAAATTTGAAATGCATTGCAACCAAAATTTCATCAGTTTAATTGTATAAAGGTTGACTAAATAAGAACTATAGGATGTCTATATTTCCATACAATTCTTTTCCTTAAAATTGTTGATTCTACAAGTAATGATGATTTCATTTAATGCCTTGATTTTAATCAGATAGTTTAATATTTTTGGTTTAATCTTCAAATTTCACAGATAAGAAATATCATCGCTTCGGACCATAAAAGTATTGCATACTTATGTGGTCATTTGCATACTTTTTTTGGTCTCGCTCCTAATATGTACAGCATGCAAAAAAATGGCTTTTACGAATTGGAATTAGGCGATTGGAAAGTTAATAGAATGTAAGTTGTAAACGTCAATAGATTTTGATTGTTTTTAAAAGGCTTGTATGTTTGCGGCTATTTTCAAGAAGAATTAATTCCATTCGCTTTTTCTTAATGTCTTTTTTTTTCTTTTTATAGCACCTACATTATTTTATTTTTTAAAATGTTAAATAACATACATAGTGGACCTGTGGTAATGGCAAGTTGGTTGATATGAGATTTTAAGACACAAAACATCTAGGCCATTTGCACCCAATTCATGTAAAAGAATTGAATAATAAAAATTATTATTATTAGAAGAACGTAAATAACTTTAAGAAAGGATTATGAAAAGATTATTATCAAAATTATCAGACATTTAAATTAATTGTATATTTGTCACAAAAAATCTTTTATGGACAATACATGACTCCTTTGTATCTTAAACCATAATTCGGTAGCTCAAAAATTGATCATGAATCAAATTAAAAATAAAATCTGCATGCACCATGTCAAGCTTTATTTTATTAACATTTAATACACAAAATACAGCTAAATAATTAAAAATATAATCAGTATGTTAGTATTGAAGAGCAAAAAGACATAAAATAGATATTAAGTCATTAGTGGAAAAAATCCAACCTACAGATTTAAGTCTCTGAACTAAAACAAAATTACCTGTCAATATTTTGCCTATTCAGGCATTCTCAGGGTAGAAAGAGAATAACAGCAAAACAAAACATGAATAATGCACCCAAGGAACATCCCACCACCTCCAATATTTTGTCTTGTTTAAGACTGTAACTCTTATTAATTACTAAATATATACTAACCAATTACCATTTATATTTCACCTTTCCTGAACTTTTTCACCTATCAAGCGAATGCAGTTGGTACGCAGTTTTTCTGTCTGAACTTCAGTTGTATGTTATAAAATGAATAGTTTGTTATGCTTGGTGTGTAGGTTTGGCTATTGTTTTGTTGAAATGCTGTTTTGTATTCAACTTTAGGGCTATTTTTTTAGATGCATTTTTATTTATTTTTTTAGGTATAGAGTCGCTGCAATAGACCATGGACTCTTTTCTTTCGTGGACCTGAAGCACAATGAATGGCCGATAGTTCTTATTACCAATCCAAAGCATGCCATGTTTCAGTCTAAGCGTGAACCTCTTGATGCTATGTTGTCATCTACGCACATCAGGTAATTCTTTTTTCATTAATATGTGTTGTATTGCTTTAAATATTTATTTATTTTTTTAATTACCCTCAAAATATTTTATAGAAATGCATTAATGTATATTTAATATATATTTTATTTATAGCTTATGTTTGTTGTCTTTAATGATAGAGATTTCAATCTGAGTTGTAGGCTTTCATCTCATGTATATAAAAAAACACGGAACCACAAAAATATAAAAGCATGAAAGAATAAATAGTAATTGAAAATATAAATGAGAACAGGAAACAATTCAATAATAGATGCGAAAAAAAAAAATGAAAAATTATATATGTTATGTACTATGTATGCATGCTTTAAAATACTTTTTAATGTTACTTTATTGAATGATTTTTTAAATTTCTGAATATTGTTTTTATAATCTGAAATGTACCTAATCCCATCCCATGTAACTCAGATAATCAATACTCTACTATATAATAATAATTTGTATTTATTTTGATATCAAATGCTATTAAATTATCATCTTTATACCAACTATTCAAATGTTTTATGTTATATTTATTCCAAACTAGATCTGTATAAATTTTTCATGATTATCTTGTTTTGCTTAGTCTTGGTTAAGGCCTTCGATCCAGATCAAATGTCAGCACATATTAAAAATAAGTTCACACTTACAATATGGTTTCTTAATTTATCGCACTCATCTCACTTCCTTCTCCAAGCTTCTTGTATGAGTGATAAAGAATATTATGATTTAAACGCTAGGTTTATCGCACTTTGAACTCAGTTCTCTTTGATTATTTTCAGAGTTCTTGTATTTTCTCCTGACCAAATCTATTCCGTCAAGATCAAGATAGACTCAAATGGTTGGAATAATGCCTCACATGTTTCGGGGCCACTCTATGTGTTACCATGGGAACCTTTGAACTATTCTTCTGGTATTCACAATATTGAAGTCAGTCTTTTGTTTTTTCAACTTATATTGGTATATTTTGTTTTTATCTTATCATTTATGTCAGATATTGCTATGTAGGTTGTTGTCTCTGACATCTATGGTCGAGAAAAGATAGTGAGCCACCCGTTTTCTCTGGACAATACTAAGCTCGAGTTCAAACTTCTTCCGAAATTTTTATTAATGCTTAAGTTTAATGCAGTTGTAAGTATGGATATATAATTATACATATATGTATGTATTCCTTGTTGATCTTTCTAGTATGTATTGTTCAGGATTTATTGAAGTATATATAATATATATAGTTAGTCAAATACAGAATGGTATTTTTAACTAAATTAAAAATGATATTTTTAAATTGGTAAAACTGGAGGAGATAGTAAAATTTTACCAAGCCTGAATAAAACTAGGCAAAAAAAAAAAAATTATATCCAGTTTTTCCCCTTTGTTTCATAGTGTGTGAATTAATATTAATTGTTTGAATAGAAGTAAATATTGCACTATTGTAGGTTAAATTTCTGCCGACACCTTTACTAATATTTTGCTTTCATTGTAATTTATTTATTTAGTTTTTTTACGGATTTATAATCAATAATATAGAAAAACAAATGTATTCTGGGACAAAGTCCATTGAGAATAACTAATAATTCTGGTCAAAAGACCAGCTAATGTGAGCAAATAAAAAATATTAAAATGGTTAAAGTTTTTTTAACATCTTGCATCCTTGTTGGATTTGAGTTTTGAAGTTCGAAATCATTTAAGTTGTTCACTCAAAGAAAAGTTTTTTGTTTTGTTTTTAAATAGGAAAGACCCTCTCATTATTTCAGTCAAAATAACTTTTTTGCAATTGATTCATTCAAGTTAAATTATAATAACCAAATTTGGTTCCCAGATACAAGTCATGTTCAGTTTGGCCGTTGCTAGTTATGTTCTCCCTTTCTGCCTTCTACGATATTTAAACAAACGAGTGTTAGGTAATTAGGTTTTTTAATTTGTGAAGTATGGAAATATAATTATGATATAAACATTAAGTAGTTATTATTTTGTCTTTTCAGACGGCAAAATACGTTTAGAATGCCTAAGAAAGGAATCCATCATTCATCGCTGGTTGAAGAGCTTATGGATGCTGTCCAATATGAATTCACTTTTCTATCCAATCTTCTTATATCCTATTTACATTAGTATTGGTAATTTATTTCTTAATTATTTTTGTTATATTCAATTATAATTAGACTCTTTTCCTACCTGAAATTCCTGGTCTTTCCATGTTAATTTATTTTCTAAAAGATCTCTGCTTTTTTTGTTGCTGAGAAGGTTTATATGAGTCTCATTTAAATTTTTATAGGACCATGGGCTATTGCTGAGCTGGTCGAAGGTCATTACGGTTGGATATTCCTTTGGGGAATAATTGTTAATGAAGCCTTTATTGCAGACACTTTCACATACGTGTACGCGATGGCACAGGTAACAGATAAATGACTGTTATTTTAACATAGATGTTGTATGACTCGGTATTTTTTTATTTATATATTATTCTTTTCTTAAATGAATCTTTCTATTTGATTTATAAAAATTCAAAAAATAATAGAATTAAACAGTTATTTTTAATTAAAAAGTTTTATATTTCTTTTTGAACATCCATACAATATTTTTGTTTCAGCTGTTTTTTTTCGAGGGGCCCATTATTTTGTGTACTGCATATTCACTGTATAAAAGGTATTTTCAACTTTTTAGATTCTATTGTGTGTATTTATGTACCTTAAACATTTTTTAAATAGTATCTATCATATAAAATAGTATCATTTAAAATATTGAATAATTTTTTATTGTATTAAGTTAAGCCTCCTCAATCGATGAGAGACACAGTTGTACAGGTGCAGGTGAATAAGCTAATTATTATATTAATAATAATCGTCAACTTTGATTTATAATATAGTTATACATATTGATAAAAACAATATACTTGTTACACCTTACTTGAAGCTCTAAATAAATTTTTGTAAAAAAATAGATAGGTACTTGCATATTAGCTGGTCTCCAGGGACTGTTATCTACCATTGTTTATAGCCTCAAAACTGATAACACATTAATGGATATTGAAATATAAAAGATTTAATAATAAAATGCTAATTCTAGACCCCTCTAGTCACGTATCTCTTCACTTATAAATGCTTTCCCTACACTTTCGACAAAAAGATCTCTATTTCCATCTTTGTCAAAATCTATTTCATGATAATTTCATCTTTGAAATTATTTCAAACTTCTGGAAGCATTTCACAGCTTCATTTTTTAAAGACGGCTATTCCCAAAGTGCTATTCTGTTCCTTTTAAATAGGAAAATAACAAAAGGAACAAGACAAAAACACAAAATTAAATTTAATAATCAATGCAGATATTTAAATAGACAATAAAGAAAATTATCAAGATAAAAACACTAAAAAAGAATACAGAAAACAATTTAATAACTCAAATGAAACAAGTGATAAAATGTTGGATGTGATAAGGAGGTAGGTTTCATGCAAACCAACTGTTACAGGAGTACTAAAGGTTATGAGCAATAGTTTTATACATTTCCCTACATATATTTTTTAGAATAACAATTGAAGTGTGATTTTAATGAACATTTATTTTATTCTAGATTACAGGAGTATCCAGTCGTGAATAAAAAAAACAAAAGCCAACTGCTTGAGGCTGTGAATTCTTTTATTTCTGGCCTACCTTATTTGTTACTATTTTTGACGCAGCTCCTTTTTATCTACTCGAGCTACCTATCGTATGGTCTACTCTCTGCTATCGGGCCGTTTCGATCTTGGCCGGTCTTACTTATAGTTTGGTGCTGGCATCATACGAAAACCGTGCCTTCACAAAATGTGAGGTATGGTCATTGGTATTCAGTGTTTATATTTTTTCAAAATATACAAAATTCATCTTACATTAGTCTGAAATTGTGACAACTAATTTACAAATTTTCTTTTTTAAACATAACTTTATTTTTACAGGATAGCAGCTCGAGCCTGGGAGAAAAAAAGTGCTGATAATTGAAGATTTTTTGGACACTTACCCTGAGAATAATTTTGTCTGATTTAGATGTTTTGTTTTTTTAATTTGGTTCTAAAACAACTACTCCTAAGTAGTTTTTGCAGGTTATTCTATATTAAAACCTACATGAAGTACATGTAAACATCTCGCATGGCGTGTATAAGTATATTAAACGTTTTTTATGTAATTGATAGAAATGGCCATGTACTTAAATATAAGGATTAATTATAATTACTTAGAAAATGACTGACACCAAAGATTGTTTCTATAATATATGATACATTGTACCAAATTATAGTAAAATGTTACGAGATAAATATTTATGGAATTTTATGATTGTGTTTTAATAAAGTACTTTAATTTTAAATATTGTTTCATTTTATTCCTTTTTCAAAAAGCTTTCCCTGAGCATGTCGTAAGTTTATAATATATTATCCTTATTTAGAGAACATGGGAGTATATTTCACTTTTAGTTTATATCATCCTGTGAATGGTCTGGGATTCAGTACATGGTAGAGACTGTACTGTTTCTTACGAAATGGTTGTGCAGGGAGGTGATTTGTCCTAAATCACGCTCAACTTCCACATTCCCCACCCCTTTTGGGTACACACTATTAGTGTTTATCAAGTTCCTTCATAGTTTCTGGGGTGTTGATTTTGGTGACAAAACAAAACAAGCATATACCTATCTGAAATAATTTCAGTTTCATACATTTTTTTTGTTTTTGAGATATAGTTTTATAAAATACACACACAAACACTGATGTTATAGTGAGATTTGAATTCAGGAGATCTTAAAATGTGAAAACTAAGGTTCTAAAATTTTCAAGATTACAATACTTACCAATCCATACATTTAAAAAATGGATATTAAAATAAAAAATCGGTTCTGATTCATTGTATGGTTTACATTGAACATTAGTTGGAATTGAAAAAAAAAAAAACTAAATTTCAAAAATATATATTTATACCTTATATAACAAGTAAAATAAATAATTTATAAAGTGTGTTAATTACAAAAATATTCATTAAAGAAAAAGTAGTGTATTTTTTTTTTTTTATGATACACATTACTTTTTCTTTTTAGCTCGTAACATAATTATGAAAATGGTAACTATTATATAAAATATATGGCCTTTGTTATGGAGTATTTAAGACTAAAAATCTACGGGTATATTTGTAAATATAACATATTGACAATTTAAAAAAAAAAAAATCAAAATATCACAATTTTTGTACATGCTACAAATTTTCAGTACTTTCTAAAATATTACCCTTAATCCTATTTTTATAAAAGATTAAATTTTTTAAAAATCAAAAATATATATAATATCAGTCTAACTAATAATTTAATTATTAATTATTTATATTACAAAGATAATCATAAATTTATCTCATTAAGAGCACTTTGGATAATTATGTTTATATATAATGTATGCTGAATACATTTATTTTTATTTAATATATTTACAGTTGACCCTCAATAAATCATATAATCTGTCTACATAGCTTGTTAAGTCAAGGATATTCATTGTAATTTTTTTTTACCTTAGCACTTTGAGTTCTCTCTATTTAATCTCCTGTTTCTCTTACAAAAAATATTAAATTTATAAATATATATATATATATATATATATATATATATATATATATATATATATATATATATATATATATATATATATATATAGTTTTTTTTTAATTTAAAGAATCCTCAGTTATATTAATGTTTTACAACTGCTTCTCTGGTGAATATTTAACAATTGCAATGGGTTTATATATTAAGATATTTTTCATTACATCTTACTTAACTTAATTATATTAAGGAGGTACTTTTTAGCCAGTTCTTTTACTGGATTAAAATATATTTAATTATAAAATATTAAAAAATCCGATTCTCTCTGTTTTTCTTCTTTTTTTTTTTTTTTTTTTTTATGAATTTGTTATCTAAGAGATCGAATTTTCCACCTAAGAAGAAGGTAAGCTGCAAATTTCACTAACAACAACATAACAACTAATATTATTAAACAGTCATTGTAGACATCGCCATTCATGGCAATGTCGTATAGAAACTTCTCCGGATACTTGTAGTGGCAATAGTACCCTTCACATGGGAGTGTCGTCCTGTTCATTCCATATATCGCTCCGACGTATCCTTCGAGGGAATAACGCAAGTAGGAGACGTAAGTACCCCATCGTAGATATCCAGGTATATCTCTGAAGTTGACACCGAAGCCAGAGAACATCATCATAGGCACAATCAGGATAGGTCCGGCAAATGTTCCATTCTAAAACATTATATAATTATATTAATTTTAAAAAAATAGAGTAAGGAAGTGTAATTGTGAATAAATTACTTTAACTCTACCGTAATCGTTATTTATACTAGACAATGGTGGAAATATAGTCGACATTAGAGATATATCTACAACCCTAATGAAGAACTAGTTAAGTCGAATTTTGTCCACTATGAGGTACGGAATTGTGTCATTCTTGTAGTTCTTGGGTTGAAATGGAGTTGTAATTTAAGTAATAACTCCTTCTCAAGTCAATGGCACACTTTGCCATTATCCACTGCGAAAATAATATGATTCCGCTGCCTCCCTTTTGAAGAGATTTGACTTAACCACTCATTCACGTGGGCTGGAGATATATTAACCTAAACCTGTACCACTATAACCCGTGAACAGGTGTGGGGTTCAGTACAAGGTAGAGACTGTACTGTTTCACGGACAACGGTGTTTGTCCTAGATTACGCTCAACCACCAGATTTTTTCTCCCTTATTTTCAGTACCATATTTTTATAACATTTTATAGAGGCTGGGTGAGCCCCTGGAGGGTCATTATTTACAACATTTACTCACAATTACACTGCCCGACCCCATATATAATTTAATAATTTTAAGTTGAAATCTATTGGGAACTCACCACAACGCTGTTGAATATAGCTCCAACCATGTAACCAATGCTCTGGGCGATGAAGACAACGAGCAACGACACAGCTAAGAAGACCCAAAATCTATCCATGTCTGGCGGCTGGCCAGACATCGTGTAAATAATTATCGTAAAAACAATACAGCATATAGCCTGAAAAAAAAATTATATTCATAAAGGAATTAATGAGTTATGATTACAAATTATTAAAGTAGTTCAAGTTTAAATAAAATTTTATTTAGGTAATTAGAGCATTTAATTTTGTTGAAACCTATATACTTATTATTCTTTTACATTAGCAGTGAGGGTCGCTTATCAAGGAGAATGCAAAATAAATGGTGTGCAAAAGAATGCAAAAATGCAAAAGAATTAAATCCAGTTTAAAAAAAGAAAAAAAAAATTATAAGAATGAATAAATGGTGTTTAAATGAAATTAGTGAGGAAGTTTTAGGATTGAAAAAGGAAGTGTAACTTTGCATGACTCTATGAAGTGGAAATGGATATTTAGAGAAAATCATAAAAAGTCAAAAATGTCAGAAATATCGATATCAGGACCTGAGATCTGATATAGAATTTACGTTGACATCCATCCCGACCATTTCCTGTTTCTCCAATATCTAGAGCTATCTCGTTATTCTTTTATATTAGCACTGAGCATTGCTCATAAAAGAGAGGGAAAAATAAATCGTGTTTAAATAAAATTAGGGAGGAAGTTTGACGTTAAAGATGGGTTGGAAATGCCAAAAAGAGATAGTACAATCGACTAAGGATCTTGTAATTAGATGGGAAAACACATCGTTAGAAGATCAAGAAAATGATCGGAAGGTTTCTTAGATTCTTAAGATTTGGAATCAGAAGGTACCAAGGAAGTACTGTCGTAGGAAATTATGATTAAGTCATCTTTGTTTAGAATATGAATGAGATATAGAATAGAATAGAAAAATAATTTTATTCTGGGACGAAGAATAACAAAAATGAATAAAATTTAATAAAAATATATCCGGCCAAAGGTCTACATTATTAGAAAAAACAATATTTACATAATAACTTGAAAATAAATAATAACTAAAAGGTATGTTTCGATAGAGAATTAGAAAAAGTAATACAAAAAAAAAATAGCAGACACATTACAATAAATAATGCTAATAGAAAAATAAATGAATAAATAATAGCATCTAATAATATAAAAAATAATTTCATTATCAGTGAGGAATATTTACAGTAGTTCATCAATCGATTACATTGAATATAGCTATTAATTTTTATTGATTAGAGAACATCTGTTTGGGAGTTTAGAAGATGAAGGAAAAGATTTGAATTAAATGTGGATAAAGAAGATGCATGATGGATATCGAATGGGAGTGAGTTCGAAAGGGGGGTAGAAAGGGCGAGGAAGGAATGCTCAAAAGTTTTTGTTCTATAGGAACGGATATAAAGATCGGAAGGGCGAAATCTTGTGCCCTGGGATTGGATAGAGGATTCGAATTGTAGGAGACTATAGATATAAGATGGATGTTGTGAGTTGATGGTTTGATTTAAGTAAGAACCTAGGAAATAGAGTCTACGGATAAAAGGGAAGAGGCACTTAAGCTCATGTAGGCAAGTGACTGGGAGGAACAAATATGAATCTTTAAATGCAATTCATTAATCTTTTTTTTCATAAATGTTTGGATCATCTCTAATCCACCAGATAAAACATTTTTTAATTAAGCAATTTAGAAAGAAAATTTCTTAAATAAACATAATTTACTTACAGCAACTGGTATGTCGACTATGTTGACCATAATGAAGTATGACTTCAACGAATACCACCTGTTAAAATGTTCCTTTATAAGTATCGACATCTCCATCGGAACTAGAACATTCAATAAATGTAAATCAGATTAAGTCAAACCTCTCTACTATCGAGGGATCTGGCGCACTTACCTCTTGCAAGATCCATTACATAATAAATATAAATCAGATTAAGTCAAATCTCTCTACTATCGAAAGATCTGACGCACTTGTCTTTTGCAAGTGTCCATTCAATAATAAATATATAAATGAATTTATCAAGAATAGTTGATTTATGGAAATAAATGGAGTTAATTAAAACAATTCTGTATTCTAACAATACACAAAATATTTGTATAAATTACTTTATTTAACAAACACACTCAGTGAACAAAAAATCTAAAAGGCAGTTTCTACAGGGCCCATTTATGAATACAAAATAATAATATGCACATATTTATTTAAATAAATACATAAAACCACTAAATATTTTTTGTTTTATGACTTTTGGTGTCATTTTTGAGCAATATATATATTTTGAAATAATTCTTAAAATATATATTCATATATTAAAATCATGGAACTGGTCCGCTTAGAGTATTGAATGCTCAGTTGCTACGCTGAGGGTTCTGGGTTTCAATCCGGCTGTGGCAGATAAATTATTTAAACTGTCAACAGCCATTATGATGGATCTATTCTGTGGGATCTAGAGGGTCGCCAAGAATAAAGTGGGTACTCTTAATTGTGGGAAAAACCTAAGGGTTGAGTGTGATTTCAGACAAATCATCTCCCTATACAACTGTTGTCCTAGAAACAATACATTCTCTAGATGTACTGAATCCAAGATTTTTCATGGGTTGTAGGGGTGCAGGTTTTTTTTTTTTTTTAATATCAAAATAAAGCAGTTTCATGTTAATAATTTCAACGAATAAAAATTTAGTAAATTGGTTATCACAAATTATGCTAGGTAGCATTTTTAGGGTGCTATGATACATAATCAGGAGTTATATTCATTCTTCTTCAAACGTACGAGACTAAATGAAATAAAATAAAAATATATTAACTTACAGGTTAGGATTGTTAGCATCATAGTTGACATAGCATGGTGAATAATGATAGAGAAAAGCAAGTTATAGTTGTCCAAAACCGTTGCTCCGTCGACTCCTGAGTTATAATAAAGAGTCCCCAACATGAGGCCAGTTAATATGTTAGCGTATATTCTCATATAGGTCAGGGTCTGAAAAATATAAACTCGAGATAATTAAAAGTAAAGGAAAAGCTTGAATCCAATGAGAAATTATAATAAGAAACTTGGTAAGGTGGAATATAAAGTTGTTATAAAGGTTATAAATAATGATGTATTTAATTACCGAATCTCTTTTGACTTTGATAAATCCTCTTCTGATTATGACTGAAAGTTGGTTCAGTTGTGTAGTGTCCTGAAGGCTAGTGTAACACCGAATCCGTCCGGGGAGCCTAGGACTTTTGTGAGAAACTGAAAAAGGAAAAGAAATATCATTACAGTCACATTTCAAAAATAAGACAGCATAATAACTGGTGTGGTACATGCATCGCAATCATCATTTATTACTTCACTTATAATAAATTTTAAAAGTTTTAACTAAAGGAAAAAATTATAAACTATTAGGTACGTATGAGAGGAAAATAGTTGACTGGATGATCAAATGTAAAGGAGATAGTTGGGGGTGCAGTCAAAAAAAAAAAAAAAACACTGAATAAGTCTAGTACTTATTCAGTTTTTTTTTACTGCACCCCCAACTATCTCCTTTACATATTAGGTACGTAATTAAATTATACACTACCTTCGACTTGACTTGTTGGTGGAAGTTGATCAGCGTCTTTGAACCATTTTATAGATCTGCCGTTTAGCGTACCTTGCACTAAAGATTCGATTTTGTCCCTGCCGTATTCCCCAGATGCTAATTCGATAACTGAAAAAATATTTATTAATTATAAATTACGATTATGTAAGATATTAAAAGAAACTATTACCTATAAAAGGTCACAAAAAGTTTAGTACAATTCCAGTTTACTAGCATATTATCACAAGCTATACCAATGCTATCTAGTGGAATTATCGGGAACTGATTGCTTTGTATTCAACTGTAATATAGAATGGTATACAATGGTCTTATAAGATCTTAAAAGTAAAAGCAAAAAATTCATCTGAATATATTTTTATTTCTTCCCCACTTTATCCTATGATTATGTTTCAGGGGTACGTGCCTCATTTTCGGAGATCCTATTTTAGTTATTATTTCTGTATTTACTGTATATGGATATGTAATATAGATTATGGATTATTTATATGTAATATGGATGTAAAGAAACACTGAATAAATAAGGAAATAGGAACTAAGATATTGTCTCACTTGTGATATAATTAAAAATATTAATATTATTATTTTTTAATTTTTATATTATCCAAATTTATTGTAAATATCAACTTCCGAGGTTCTTGGGCAGTTGCACCCAAAGCAATAATAATTTAAATTAAGGTTAAATTGTTTTTCCTTCCTTTCCTTAATTAAACCTTCAATTCCTTGTTAAGTTCTATTTTATAAAATCTAGGTCGACTGAAAACAATCCATAAAGGGGTTTGCACAATATATCTCTTCAGCCAGCTTCGCAAGATGAACCCAAAGCTGTTAATTAAATTAATTATTGCTACAATAAAAACAGCAAGAAAATAAAATTAGGTCTGACCTTAACTGAAAGGGATCCTTTTCAGGATTTTAGACGATCTTAACAAGCTATAGTCGAAAGTAATAATAAATTTAAACACTAAAATTCTGCTAGATAGAACTATCTCAGTACAAGCTGGTAATGTGATTTTTTTTTTTTCTCAAGTTGTACCTTAAATTTCACTTACCATAGTCTGCAGGATTGTGGTACATGGGACACGGCAGGTTCACGCTTTCTAGATAAGGGACTAAATTGTTGGCCGATCCTTGGTAAAGGCATTGCCCTTCCGCGAGGATGTAGACATGGTCGAAGTTCTGGAAGAGGGAGGCGGACGGCTGGTGTATCGTGCACACTATAGTCCTGCCCTGCTCGGCCAGCACTCTCATCAGCTGAATACAGAGAAGGCAGGAAGCACTGTCAAGCCCGCTGGAAGACAGAAAATGTTTTTAAACATTAGTAATAATAGAGAATAGATATATAGACAATAGATAATAGATATACAAAATAGATGAAATAAGCAAATTGCTGAATACCTACGTTGTGGGTTCGTCGAGGAACATAACTAAAGGATTATTGACTAGTTCGAGCGCTATTGAGAGTCTTTTCCTTTGCCCACCGCTCAGTTGTGCCGCTCTCGTGGGCTTGGCTTCGTAGAGGCCTAACATTTTTAAAATTTCATCAATCTGCGAACCAATAAGAATAATAATTATTATCATCATTATCATCGGATTTATTTAGATTGTTAATTTAATAATAAGTAGGAATCTTTAAACAATTTGGATTAAGAAAAATGAGTTATGGACGAAATATGACTTCCTTATTCACCTGTTAAACTATAAATCTGTGGTTCAAAACACGATCTTGAATCAAATTACAAAATGAGTTTCTTGTACTTATGGGCTAAGTCAAGCATTGGCTTGAAAAGGACTTACAACACCATTTCAAGCCAAACATTACGACAATGACAAGGTTCTGCCCCCCCTCAATAGAATTAACATGTTCGGGACAAAATTTAACTTAACCATTTATTCATAGGGGGTGCAGTTATATCCTTTACTATGTGTTGGGGAACGATAAGCAGTATGAGTTTCAAGTTAAATCCATGAAGTGAATTCCATTGAAATAAAACTGTCAATAAATTTAAGAAGGATTTTTATTTATTTAAATATATTTTTGGAACAACATTTGCTTGATTCTCTGACTAATGTACCCTTTTCAGATTATTGCTTGTAACAGAATTTATTAATACAATGATCTATAATAAATAATAAATACTGGTCATTTACAAGTATATTTTAATTTTATGTATTAATCAATAAGAATGACATCTTACACAGTTTAGTAGACGGAAGTCATTTGGTAATCCACATTGGAATTTTTTGTCAATCTAAAAATATTAATAATGGAATATTAGTAAATATTTTTTACTCACAATGGCGTATTTTTCCTTCTCAGAGTACCTAGCAGTTAGCTTGAGATCGGCTGCTATTTTCATGTTTTCGTTTACAGTTAGCAATGGTTGTAGCCTGTCATCTTGTGTTATGTAACATGAGACTCTTCGGAATTCGTCCAAGTCCCTTTCTCGCCCGTTAATAGTAACAGCTCCTCGTACACCTGAGATCCTGAGGATATATATTGGTTTAAGCACTAAATAATTTTAGATGAAATTAATGATATACTAAAAATCTCAAATAAATAAAGAAGGAATATGCAAATATGGTGATCGTATTACACACCAATTTGTCCAAAATAAATTAAAAATGTTTTTGTAGAAGTATATACATACATACTAAATGTTATAGGACATTCAGCCCTTTAGGTGTAACAGCTATAAAAAATAAACAAGCATTAGTCCGGTTGCTTTATTCACAATTATTTACTATCATAAAATTTAAAAAATAGTATTTAAAATAAAAAACCTAAAAAAAAATATTTATAGAAATCGAATTTCGATAGATTTAAAGATATTTATTGAAACTTAAAAAGCCATTTTCCTTTTACATTTGCATAGAAGATTGATCATCTAGGATAATGGAAAATAAATGATGTTTAAATGAGGTTGAATAAAGAGATAGTTTCGCAAATGGAGATGAGAAGGATAGGACATGACAACATTGTAGCATAAATGATTAATCATTAATGGTTAACCTTCTTCTTTTATCCTTTCAAAACAAAACCCAAAAGTGGCACTTTCCTTTAACATTAGGAAGATTTTAGTGAATAAGTTGCTATCACAATTTACCTAAATTTAATGTCTAATTTCAAAAATCTTATTTATTATCGTGTTTGAGTAAGAATCACAATACAAACACATATCCCATTTTGTAAGTCTTGGTTATTTGAAATCATTAGCCAGGAAAAAGAGTATTTTCATTGTAAAATCGGATAGGAGCTTTTTCGAGATCTCAATACTTTTCGTTACGGTATAAACATAAGTGAAAATAAATAAAATAGAGCAAAAAACTCAAAAAGAAACACTATCATTTATTATAATGCAATTGGGAAAAACCACAATGCAAAGCCTTATGTTTCAAATCCAGTAATACACCCACTTACCAGTCGACGTTTCGCCTATTCAGGAATTATCAAGACACAAAAACAAAAATGGGTTATATGAATCAGATCTCGAAGAAAAAGGTGCAATACATCCCAACGATCAACAGGCCAAACAGGCTCCAAACATGAGAACGTCTTGGTGGTGGGGTGCTGTCTCATGTTCGGAGCCTGTTTGGGCTGTTGATCGTTGGGATGTATTGCACCCTTTTCTTCGAGATCTGATTCACATAACCCATTTTTGTTTTTGTGTCTTGATAATTCCTGAATAGGCGAAACGTCGACTGGTAAGTGGGTGTATTACTGGATTTGAAACATAAGGCTTTGCATTGTGGTTTTTCCCAATTGCATTATAATAAGTGAAAATATTTATTAAAAAATATATTAATTAAAGACTTCAAAAGAAGAAATGTATAAACATCTGATAGTAAACATAGGAGTGAATAGAGAAAGACATCATTACTGATTGGTCGCCATTAATTGGTAAGGTTAACAGAACATGCATTGCTGAAACACTGTGAAGGTTTAGCAGGCCTCAAGGAAGGACACAGTCCGGCGCAGCTAATGGTTTTATTATTTATGCGCAGCTAATGGTTTTATTATTTATATTACTCATATTGTACTTTTGGTAAATAACATTAAATGTTAGATGATTTATTTGAAAAAAAAATATATAGATAAGAAGATAAAATTTGATAAAATTCTAATGGAGTCCTTAAAGTGAAAAATGTATTTAGTAAAAGAAACATCCTTAATCTGTTTTGATAAACTCAAGCTTTAAATTTTGGAGCTCCTATTTGCTTCAGCATATATGGGTAGGGAGTTCGTGAACTCATTGGGTATTCAATTATAATTATAAATATTATTTTAGATTAATTTATTGATATTTACAGCTGTAATAATATTACAAGTAAATTTGCTAATATGAACAAATGACATGAAAACAAAAAACACTTGTGGAGAAACTAACCATCGGTAGCACTCCAAATTATAAATATAAAAAATGATTACTCGGTTTTATGAAATATTCAAGAATTATTACCTGTATCCGGACAGAACGTCCAGAAGCGTGGATTTTCCAGCTCCAGATGGACCCATAATTGCAATAAGTTGGCTGGGAAGAAACCTTCCATGGACATTATGCAGGATTTCTTTGGTACCTGAAGAACAAGATAAATATTATTTCAAATCTATTACGAACCAAGCTGAGCATATTTTCATGGCAAATCTTAATGTGTATTAAAGAAACTACTTCCTCTTAGACTGTCTTTATTGTGATAACAAAAAAAACAACAACGAATATTTAATCAAATGCCCGACTAAAACATAACCATAATCAGTTCTGACCATATAGGATCTAGGACCCTCCATGGGCTCACTCAGCTTAGCTTAATAAAGTGGATACCCAAAATAAGGGGAGGATTGAGCGTGATCTATGAGTATCACAAATCACCTCCCTGCATAACCGTTGTCCAAGAAACAGTACAGTCTCTACCATGTGTTGACCCCCTGACCCTTCACGGGCACTAATGGAAAAGGTTTATTTTTTCTTTACATTTTCCTAGATGCAATAATCTTACTAATATTATAAATGTGAAAGTTTGTATGTTTGTCTCTCTTTCACGCAAAAACTACTGGACGGATTTGGATGAAACTTTGCAGTAATATAGGTTATACATCAGAATAACACATAGGCTATAGCAAGCGCGGATTTAGAGGGGGGCGAACGGGGGCATGTGCCCCCCACCCCGACTCTTTTTTAGGCATTGTGAAGAATCCATTATAGGACATAATTAAAGGTAAATCACATGATGATAGTAGTTAAAATAACAGAAAGAACATGAGTGAAACTATTTGGTTTGATATCCTACTAATCTTACTAATATTATAAATGTGAAAGTTTGTATGTTTGTCTCTCTTTCACGCAGAAACTACTGGACGGATTTGGATGAAAATTATTGAGTAAAATAGGTTATATATACATCATAGGCTACAGCAACGGAAGATTTATGTGGGGCACGGGGGCATGTGCCCCCCGTTATAGTACATTATTAAAGGCAAATCAGGAACTTAGCATCTTGAAATTTGTAGATGGGTTCTTTGTATAGTTTAAGAAAGAAATTTGGATAAAATCACCCCAAGGGTTTCCCCTTTAATATAATAGAGTTTCAAAAGTTGTATAGAATCCGTCAGTTTTGAAGTTAGACATCTGAAATTTTGGATGTACGAGTAACTTATATTTAAAAAAAATAATTAAATTATTTATTTTAACTGATCTTTCACGAAACTTTAGGTGGGAGACCAAATTTCACGCGAGCGAAGCCGCGGGCACAAGCTAGTCACTTATACGGAACAAACAATTAATAAGTCCTTGGGAGTTAAATTAGCCCAGAGAAAAGTCTATTATTATTGTAATATTAAAACGAAAAAAAAAAATGAAAGGTAATAGTTTATCCTAGACATTAATACCTTTAGCATTGAAATTACGCGTGACGAAATGTTTAATAGCTTAATATTCGGCCTAATATGACCTCGGCTAATCATGTTTAATTCGATAAATGCCATTGTGTCATTATGACGTATTCAATATTTTTTTCTATTGTGATATTTGATTTTAACCTTTTAACCGGGCGGGACGTCATACGTCAAACGTAATTTTGTATTTTCCTTTGTGCTACGTATATAAATAAACGAAAACGTAAACGTATATATGAAATACTAATGATATATATATACACTATGATATACATACGTCCCGCCCGGTTAATGATTATCATGACACATTAAAAATTACCTCTCGTTATTATGAGATGTGCGTTTGTTCTAATGGTACGTGCACTTAATATATAAGTTAAGACACGACTGATGATGGCATAGTCGCTAAGATCAAGCTGGCCATTGCAACAGCTGCTAATATGTAAGCACTATATATATAGAGGTTCAAGATGGCAATATAGTAGAGATTCATCAGGTCGTGGTACTCAGAGGGTTGAAATATTTCTATATTATGTAGCTTGACTTGTTCGATTGTCATCAGATTCCCCAGTGATGAAGAAACCCGAAAAAATGGGTTCAAGTTGTAAGGAGAGAAAAGTGGGAGCCATCTAAACACAGCAGTTTATGTTCAAAACATTTCAAAGAAGAGGATTTTGATAGGTCTACATTCTATAATAAACTGATAAAAAAGTGTAGTCCGTTAAATTTTTTTTTATTTTTTTTTTATTGATATTTACAACTGTAATAACATTACATCAAGTAAATTGGCTGTATGAACAAGGGACATGAACAAAAAAATCACTTGTGGAGAAACTATCCATTGATAGCACTCCAATGAAGTTTTATAGTAGAAGGTCTCGAGGCCATCTTCTTTTCAGACGCCTCGGAGGGTTATCAGGAATATTATAGGAAGCAAGTCGAGAGACTAGCGGATTCAAGTGTGTATGGAGCTTTTCATGGAAGGACAGGTATCTAGTTTGGGCCAAATCAGCAACATATGGGATATTAAGATCATGATGGATGAGTATGTTTGTGACATAATAAGGAGCATTGAGGATTTTACGAAGGATTTTGGATTGTAAGGATTGGATGCGAGATTAATTGGATGGTTTAGTAGAGCCCCAAAGCTCAACTCCGTATGTCCAAATAGGTCTGATAACTGTCATGTAAATGAGTCTTTTGTAATTAATTGGGAGCTTAGAGCGGATGTCCAGTAAATGTTGAAGTAGGCGAAATCGTCGAGCAGTTTCTTGTCTTTTCAGTCTTGTATGAGGATTCCAACCGTTCAATTTTAAATTTAAAACCAAAACTTTCTCGGGTACCTATATTTTATATGATAATATATATTAACACCGTGGAAAGAATTCCAACGAAAAGCCATTAGTCTCCAAAATAAAACAGAAATTGAAATTATCTGTCCAATATTTTTTTTATAATATATATTATATATTAATCGCTTTTCTAGACCCATACCATCTTCTAAAGCTCTTGCGAAACCCTCTCCATGACTTCTGTAATTTAGTAGATGGTTATGGGCGTAAAATCAGTTGGAAGTACTTTGAGGTATTACACGAATTTCATCATTAGAAAAATCAAAATTAAGGAACAAATTGAGTAACTCCCATATTTTTTATAGCAACAATAAAATGAAAGTTAAATTAGCTACCCACCTGTTCAGTAACTCAGTAGCCGATGCACTGCAATATTATTTGATACATAAAGTGGATGGTTTTGAAGAGTTTGAAGGAACCATTTATTTCGTGAGGATGTTCAGCAGCTGCTCCCTAGTATTAGTAACCAGTAACCAATTGGAACTTTACACGGTGAATTTACCCCGACAAGATAAAACAAGAGGGATTCTTGGGCTAAATAAACTGAGCGCTGCAACACTTTCTCAGCTGTAAGGGGGCGGCATGAGTGGGGGGGGGGCGGCTTGGGAGCTGGCTTCACCTGCCTCCCTCCAAACGGACCCTAATGCCACTTCTAGTTAGTTCTATCTTCTGTGATAGGTACCTATAGATTAAAAGAACCGACTTATAGATACTATTTAGGTCATATCATCATCTCTAGTTCAAACTGTTTGTTGATGAGTTCACTTCTTGATAAAATTATTACGGAAATATACACATTTCTCACAACTACACTCTTTGTTTTATACTAAAAGAATATTTAACGAATGAAACATTAAAACCTGTGACTTATCTCGAAGCGACTACCAGCGGAACTGATACCAAAAAGTTATATACTGCGTTATTATTATTTTTTTTATATTTAATTTTAATAGCATCTTACTAGGTCGTTGGATCAACATATTAACCGATTAAACAACGATGTAAGAAATGATCATTTAAAAATCTATGTTAAATAGAAGTAGCGATTAACCTGAAAAGTAACTGATAGTTACTAGGAACTGAACGGTAGTGAAGGAATACTAGCTTAGAATCCAGGTTACTATGGTAATTGTCGCCATGGCAACAACCAGCAGAGGAAGTAACAAGGTACCTGCTATGATATTATCCTACCTCAACAAATACAAACTTGTAACTAACCTTTCCTGAAGCCGAGATTCGCCTTGTATTGAAGATCTTGGAACCTGATCTCGACAGGTTCAGTGGCGGGTAACCTCGTGAAGGCTATCTTGTTCCTCGTCTCCAGGGGCAACGCCACCTCGCCTTCTTCTGCTTGGGCCATCCTTCCGCTATCTGAAACAGACACGGCCTTATAAATATCATAAGAGTACCATTAATTTAACGTACTAATAAAAAATAGTACGTTTCATAATTATTTTCAAATTTAAAAGTTAGAAAAAAAGTTAAAATATAAAACACTAGTCGACCAGATTTATAAAACCCTGATCAGACCAGTACTAACATAATATTCTGAGTGCTGGAAGATTTGCCCAAGAAGCATCCCATTTGCGATTCGACCACCGGATCTTAAGAAGGATTTTTGGTCCAATCTTTAGAATTAAGCAAGAGCGGCAAATGCGAACGAACAACCAGACGGGAGACCGAGACTCAGATGGACTGACGGAGTAGAAGCCGATGCCCGAACTTATGGGAGGCCTAGATTCACAAGAGTTGTAGAGCCATATGTGATAGTTAGCCAGATTTACAGGCTACTAGAAGTTATACTCCATCTTGATATTCTGCAGGGCTGGAGTAATTTTTCACTAAAGCCATACTAATGCTCAATAGAGGGTTATTAGTTGTCCAGTATTATGATAATAATCGTTCAGTTACTGTTGAATTGGTTTTAAATTAGTGAATCATTCATTACTAGATTCCTTAGGGTACCAGTAGTAACGTATATCTTGTTCCAGGTCAACATCCGCCATGGTCTCTCTTGTTTTCTCTTTCCCCCTTTCTTCCTATATTTTTTTGGCTCCATCCTCTGATCCTCTCTCCATGTGCCTAAGCCTTATCAGCCTTTCAGACAATGACGGGCTCCTGATAGATGTTTTGGAGTTGTGTATTCTTCCTTGTCCACTATTGCCCATTCTCCTGTATTGGGAAAAATATATTTTTTCCCATCTGCTGGTCTCGTTCTCTGCTTGATGTCCCCATGTGCCCATGTCTCACTCCCGTAGATCACCGTTGGTCTGATCATTGTCTTGTAGAGAGGACTGTAAGCCCCCATATTATATATGGTAAATGTGAATATACTTATTAAATCGTATCAAATAGCATTAAACCTTCGCGTTTGAAGTTACAAACAAAAATAATTTAAATTTTTTTATAATTATAAGTCAATTTTTTGATTTTTAAATATTTTTATTTTTAAAGAGAAAAGCTAGGCCCTCGGCTGGGATTCGAACCCGGATCCTTTATCTTTCCGTGACAGCGCTCTACCATTTGAGCCAGCAAGGCAGCCTGCCGGCAGAGGACAAATCTTTTCTCTTATCCGATCCCATGTCCTCGTGTTCTCGCAATTTTTGCGATGAATACACTAGAACGAAGTTCTTTGAACATTAATTTAATTTTAGGATCTCCTTGACTTACGTCATATTGCTATTTACATTTTTTTTATAATTATTGGTCAATTTTTTGAGTTTTAAATATTTTTATTTTTAAAGAGAAAAGATTTAAAATTTAAAAAAATAAAACTCAAAAAATTTACCAATAATTATAAAAAATTGAAAATAATTTAAATTATATTTTTTCAGTTGATAGAATAACTACCTCCTAATTGTTTTTGTTATTCAATTAAATGCTTTTTCCTTAGTTTTTTTTTTTTTAGCAGAAGCTTGACGAATAGCACAATAGCGAAATACAACACGCTTGATGTGATTGCCCTTACTATATTTAAATGTTAGTAAACCGGTTTAAATAGATAATATGCGAGTTAATACATGACCCAAGTAAGCAAACAATAATATCCAACCTTCTTGTAGGGCCGTTTCCAAATGTCTTTCCAGCTGTTGTATCATCGAATCCATCGGACGACAATCCGATCCGATTCTGTTTTGAATAAACCAAATCCCCTTTCTTTCTGACCGCTGCCCACTTCCTGGGAAAGACAAACCATGTGATTACATGAAAGACCAAACAGAACTTATCTTCTGTTGACGCAGTTCTTTTTGTCCACGATAAGTTCCTCTCTAATTGTTCTCACAGAGGATAATCTGCTAGGTCGTTGCTCTGGTATATTTGCTCTATGTTATAGTAACAGATAATGAGACCGTTAGATGTGATTGGTTGGAGGGTGTCATTGAACTTTGTTGTCCCATTCATTTCATTTTTTTCTAAGACAAAATTTGAAAAAAATATTATTTAAACTTATATGACAGCAGATATAAACTGATCAAAAAAGAGGAATAGTGAATTAATATCACCCGCAATGATTTAATTAAAACTACTTTATTCCTCACAAATAATCCTCCTGGTAATTTTTCTGCAGGTTGACGCTTCGGGTTAAGTAACAAATTTAACTGTTTATTCGTTTCAATTTTAATATTTTCCAAAAATACCAATTATCCTAAGCTTTAATGTGGAAAAAAGAATGTAATTATGGGGAATGAGTAGATTTCGAAAACTTTTCGTCCAAATCTTGTAAAAACTGCCTGAACTGTCGGTGATTTAGTCCTCTGATCCTTATAAAATTTACTATTTTAATTATAGGTTGCATGGCATGGTCCATTTTTAAATGTTTGGATGCCAATGCTATAGCCTCTCGCTTGTCTAAGCACGCGCTGCCCTTGAAATTACTTATAAATGTCATGTACTCATTTTAAAACTTCCCTAGAGGAAAGTGAAGTCTAAAAGCTCTAAAAAATACGATTATTCTTTCTGTGACACATTGCGATCGCGGGCCGTATCTTTGACATGACTGTTCTAGGGCGTCCTCGTTGTCTTCTACATTCAGGGACGTAGTCCATCGTCTTCAATGGGTCCCTGTAGTCCTCATACTCATAGAACATGTCCGAACCCCCGGGATTCGAGCATCTCCTTCATTGCTATGATCCTGAGTTCCTCCCTGATCGTTTCATTGCGGATACGAATATCTAGAAACGAACGGAATATCGGGATACGAACGGACAGGAATATCTAGTTTTTTTTTTAAATCGATGCATTGCATTTTTTTCATTTAAATTAAAAAACAATGCTATATTTTCTGTAACGACTTAAAGATTTGTGATTTGCCAAGCAAAAAAAAATATATATATTTATAATTTAACTGATCGAGGAAGACAAAAGACTAAACAAAACGGAGGTAAGTTGCTAGGCAACGCTGATATAATTTTAATTACTAAACTTGTTTTTTATAATAGAGAGATATGACATAAATACGTCACCGGTTTATAGAAGGTAGCAAGTCAGTCTTCAACTCATAAAAGGTGCAAATTTCATTAAAAAAATGTTTCTTATTATGCGATAAAACATCTTCAAAGGCATTTATTAGATACATCCTACGTTAAAGAGAGGCCGCAACTACCATTGGGAGTTAAATTCCTAAAATATTTCAGTAGCATCGCCTGAACAAACTGATCTTCCTATTGTCAGAATTACCTAAAGGAAAGAACCGCCGAGATTGATAAACACTTCAATCAAAGATGGAGTGTTGCCTTGTCAGTTATCATTGTTTGTAATTCACTTAAACAATATTCGTTATATAACAAACAAATATGATTTATATACATATTTTATTACAGTATTATTATTATTTGATTTTTGAAATAGCCTTCCCTATGGCCAGAATGGTAAGCTAATTCCAAGGCTTTAGCTTTTGTTAGTCTGTTTCATTTAACTTCAATTCATGCTGCTATGGCTAATCGGACGATGCTACAGCGGGAGTCTTAATTTTTTCTATCCAGGTTTATTTGGGATAGGGATCTTAAACGACTACCAGACACCGTATAGACTCGGGACCCCCGTTTAACGTCCATCCCGAAGGACTGCATGACCAAGGAATTTTCACTCCTTTTTAAAACGTCCTAGGTAACCTTCCGGGCTGGGAACCCGCTACCTTGGACAGAGGAGGATGTTATGCAAACCACTAAACCACAGGTGACCCTAGGCTTTATTTTTTTAAGTATAAACAGAAGTTAGGTTGCTCCACCAAAATAATAACAAAGTATTAGCGAGCACGTAAGTTCAATGCCGGTTACCATTAATCGCTGTTTATAACCATTCGTACCCCAAAAAGGATCAGCACTCTTAAACGTGATCCTCCCACTTACTCTTTGGGATATTGACCAGTCGGCTAAGTATTTAATTACTTTTTAGAAACTGGTTCCTTATTAAGTCGACCGAGTGCCAAAACACCAAAAGTTTATATTAATAATTTTACTTCCGTCTTTTCTTTTGTAAGATCAAAGATAGAGTGTTCTATTGTCCAATTATGACTGTTTGCAATTCTCTTTAATAAACAAATCTATTAAATAATTAACGAATCCCACATATTTTATTATTATTATAGTGCGGTGTGCTTTAGTTTTAGCTTTTATTTTCGATATAGTATGAAGTTAAGCGTAGGCTTGGGCGCCAAAATAATTATTATTAATAATTTATTTTTTATTAATTGTTATAATTTTTAAATATTTTTATTTTGAATAGAAAAGATTTGTCTAGGCCGGGATTCGAACCCGGGTTGCCCACGTCTCTAGCGCGGTGCTCTGACCAACTGAGCTAACCTGGCTCGTAACACGGCCAGACAAATTAAAGTAATAAACATTCTTCCCATTGTATATATTCGTGAGAAGAGAATGGATTTGTCTTGCGGGAGCTCCTGACTTAGTGAGGTTAATAAGAATTGGCAGATTGAGATGGGCTTTGCACATTCTTCGGATTCTTGAAGACCACATACTCGATTATTCGATGGACAGGTCTTCACAACCAGACGGGTAGACAGACCGAGACTCAGATGGAGTAGAAGCCGATGCCCGAACTTATGGGAGGCCTAGATTCACAAGAGTTGTAGAGCCATATGTGATAGTTAGCCAGATTTACAGGCTACTAGAAGTTATACTCCATCTTGATATTCTGCAGGGCTGGAGTAATTTTTAACTAAAGCCATACTTGTGCTCAATGGAGGGTTATTAGTTTTCCAGTATTATGATAATAATTTTTGCATGCACATCGGCCTTAGTGTTGTTATCATTTGTGATAAACCCTCTTTAATGCATCCTTTAATTTTTTATGTCATCAAGTAGGTATTTACTTTTTTGTAAGTTAAGGGTGAGGCTAATTTCTTGCTGCTAAATCAAATTCTCCTCAGGCTCCGAGCAATGCAGCGATCGTCCTTGCTGATATCTCCACATCACCTGCATACGCCATGCTCTGTATTAGGCTATTATATACAGTGCCTTGCTCTAGGACTAAGTCAAACAGAATTGGGGAGGAAGGTATCTATTGCTTGCTATTGCTTGCTAATATTGAAATCCGAGTAATAATAATAAAGCTTTATTGGCATATTATGTCAATGAATACCCTTAGGAGGTAAAATGGAGTTCAGCTCCAAAATATAATTTTACAGACTAGTAACAATATAAAATAAAATAACCAGCACTCATCACAAACTACAAAAACAAAACAAAAACACTTCAATACAAAATAATATTTTTATAGACATAATCAAAATTCTGGAGCAACACTCTCTGCCCCTGAACACTTTCATCCAGTTGCCTCCCACACTCCGGGTAATTTCATCCCTCCACCTCCTGCACAGTCTTCCTCTGCTCCTCATTTGGCCGATCGGAGTCCACTCTGTGCTGCTTTTTGACCACCTCTCGCCCTTGACTCTGCCTAATCCGACTAATATAACATGCTTAATAGGAGAGCTGTAAGCCCCCATATTATAGGTAAATTTGAATATGCTTGTTATCATCAAATAGCATTAAACCTTCGCGTTTGAAGTTACAAACGAAAATAATTTAAATTTTTTTATAATTATACGTCAATTTTTTTATTTTTAAATATTTTTATTTTTAAAGAGAAAAGATAGGCCCTCAGCTGGGATTCGAACCCGGAACCTTTATCTTTCCGTGACAGCGCTATACCATTTGAGCCAGCAAGGCCGCCTGCCGGCAGAGGACAAACCTTTTCTCTTATCCGATCCCATGTCCTCGTGCTCTCGCAATTTTTGCGATGAATACACTAGAACGAAGTTCTTTGAACATTAATTTAATTTTAGGATCTTATTGACTTACGTCATATTACTATTTATATTTTTTTTATAGTTATTGGTCAATTTTTTGAGTTTTAAATATTTTTATTTTTAAAGAGAAAAGATTTAAAATTTAAAAAAATAAAACTCAAAAAATTTACCAATAATTATAAAAAATTGAAAATAATTTAAATTATATTTTTTCAGTTGATAGAATAACTACCTCCTAATTGTTTTTGTTATTCAATTAAATGCTTTTTCCTTAGTTTTTTTTTTTTTAGCAGAAGCTTGACGAATAGCACAATAGCGAAATACAACACGCTTGATGTGATTGCCCTTACTATATTTAAATGTTAGTAAACCGGTTTAAATAGATAATATGCGAGTTAATGTATGACCCAAGTAAGCAAACAATAATATCCAACCTTCTTGTAAGGCCGTTTCCAAATGTCTTTCCAGCTGTTGTATCATCGAATCCATCGGACGACAATCCGATCCGATTCTGTTTTGAACAAACCAAATCCCCTTTCTTTCTGACCGCTGCCCACTTCCTGGGAAAGACAAACCATGTGATTACATGAAAGACCAAACAGAACTTATCTTCTGTTGACGCAGTTCTTTTTGTCCACGATAAGTTCCTCTCTAATTGTTCTCACAGAGGATAATCTGCTAGGTCGTTGCTCTGGTATATTTGCTCTATGTTATAGGAACAGATAATGAGACCGTTAGATGTGATTGGTTGCCATTGAATGGGTGCCATTGAACTTTCTTGTCCCAGTCATTTATTTTTTTTCTAAGACAAAATATTATTTAAAGTTATATGAAAGCAGATATAAACACATCAAAAAAGAGGAATCTCAAAAATAATCTTCCTGGTAATTTTTCCGCAGGTTATCGCTTCGAGTTGAGTAACAAATTTAACTGTTTATTCGTTTAATTTTTAATATTGTCCAAAAATACAAGTGATCATGATCTTTAGCATGGGAAATATAATGTAATTATGGGTAATGAGTAGATTTCAGTAATCATTTCATCAAGAAATAAAAGTTTCAACTAACATTTCGAAGTACTAATGTTATATGCTTGCGGAACAGATGCCATCTCCTTATTGACAATTGAGATTTGATATTGAATCTAATCACATAATCTCTATATTAGAAGTTACGAGAAACTGTTTGAAGCACGAAACAAAAGACTAAAGTAATCCCATGATGCATTGCTGGGCAATGCCGGTCAGTTATGTTTTCAGATATAGAGTATTTAAGATAATAAAGCTTTTTTTTAAATTTTACGTTTGTGTTACGGATAAAAAATAATTGACAGTTTACAAAACAACTGTCTTAACCTTATTTCACTGAAACAGCAGCCCTAAATATTCAGAAATTATATCCCTAAAATCGGAATATTGGGATAAGCAATATCTAGTTTTTTTTTTAAATCGATGCATTGCATTTTTTTCATTTAAATTAAAAAACAATGGTATATTTTCTGTAACGACTTAAAAATTTGTGATTTGCCAAGCAAAAAAAAAAAAAAAAAAAAAAATATATATATATATATATATATATATATATATATATTTATAATTTAACCGATCGAGCAAGACAAAAGACTAAACGAAACAGGGATCCGTTGCTAGGCAACGCTGATAAAATTTTAATTACTAAAATCTTTTGTTTCTTTGTTCATTTAACGTCACTTTATGCTGCTATGGCTAATCGGACGATGCTACAGTGGGAGCTCTAAATTTTGCCTATCCAGGTTTAATTAGGATAGGGATTTTTAACGAGTACCTGACATCGTACAGGCTCGGGGCCCCCGTATAACGTACTAAAATCTTTTTGTTATAATAGAGAGATATGATATAAATACGTCACCGGTTTATAGAAGGTAGCAAGGTAGTGCTAAGTTTAAACAATAATGATGATGATAAAAGATGCAAATTTCATAAGAAAAACGTTTCTTAGTATGCGAATAAACATCTTCAAAGGCATTTATTAGATACATCCTACGTTAAAGAGAGGTCCCAACTACCATTGGGAGTTAAATTCCTAAAATATTTCAGTAGCATCGCCTGAACAAACTGATCTTCCTATTGTCAGAATTTCCTAAAGGAAAGAACCGTCGAGGTTGATAAACACTTCAATCAAAGATGGAGTGTTGCCTTGTCAGTTACCATTGTTTGTAATTCACTTAAACAATATCCGTTACATAACAATCCAATATGATTTATATACGTAGTTTATTACAGTATTATTATTATTTGATTTTTGAAATAGCCTTCCCTATGGCCAGAATGGTAAGCTAATTCCAAGGCTTTAGCTTTTGTTAGTCTGTTTCATTTAACTTGAATTCATGCTGCTATGGCTAATCGGACGATGATACAGCGGGAGTCTTAATTTTTTCTATCCAGGTTTATTTGGGATAGGGATCTTAAACGACTACCAGACACCGTATAGACTCGGGACCCCCGTTTAACGTCCATCCCGAAGGACTGCATGACCAAGGAATTTTCACTCCCTTTTAAAACGTCTTAGGTAACCTTCCGGGCTGGGAACCCGCTACCTTGGACATAGGAGGATGTTATGCTAACCACTACACCACAGGTGACTCTAGGCTTTATTTTTTTAAGTATAAACAGAAGTTAGGTTGCTCCACCAAAATAATAACAAAAGTATTAGCGAGCACGTAAGTTCGATGGCGGTTACCATTAATCGCTGTTTATAACCATTCGTACCCCAAAAAGGATCAGCACTGTTAAACGTGATCCTCCCACTTACTGTTTGGGATGTTGACCAGTTGGCTAAGTATTTAATTACTTTTTAGAAACTGGTTCCTTATTAAGTCGACCGAGTGCCAAAACACCAAAAATTTAAATTAATAATTTTACTTCCTTCTTTTCTATTATATAAGATCAAAGGTTGAGTGTTCTATTGTCCAATTATGACCTTTTGCAATTCTCTTTAATAGGCAAATCTATTAAATAATTAACGAATCCCACATATTTTATTATTATTATTATAGTGCGGTGTTATAGTTTTAGCTTTTATTTTCGATATAGTATGAAATTAAGCGTAGGCTTGGGCGCCAAAATAATTATTATTAATAATTTATTTTTTATTAATTGTTATAATTTTTAAATATTTTTATTTTGAATAGAAAAGATTTGTCTAGGCCGGTATTCGAACCCGGGTCACCCACGTCTCTAGCGCGGTGCTCTAACCAACTGAGCTAACCTGGCTCGTAACACGGCCAGGCAAATTAAAGTAATAAACATTCTTCTCTCTGTATACATCGCAAAATAGCGAGAAGAGAATGGATTTGCCTTGCCGTGTTACGAGCCAGGTTAGCTCAGTTGGTTAGAGCACCACGCTAGAGACGTGAGCGACCCGGGTTCGAATCCCGGCCTGGACAAATCTTTTCTCTTCAAAATAAACATATTTAATAATTATTATTATTTTTACTTCGTTCTTTATTTTATATTCTCTAAAGACAATTGGTTTAATTAGTTTCAAATCAAAGATTAGTTTAAATCAGTTATCATGAAACAATGTACACAATAAGGAACTAAGAAAGAAATCTATAATTTTGTTATCAGTTTACTTTTGTTATCAGTTACTTATACTGGAGTGGAATTTACCTTTTGTTTATGTATCAAGCATTTAATGACATCTTTATGCCACAAATCAATGAAAGATCTAGATTATATGAATTTTTAGTTTTTTTTTAATAGGAGTTTCCACTAATAGTGAGTTTCCTTAACCTATTGATTGGATGGCTTCCTTCCATAACGTCCTATCTAAGGTCCATTCTTCCCGTAGACGATGACCCATCATGGATTCCTCCACTTCCTTATCCCAGGTCTTCTTTGGTCTTCCTCGTTTTCTTGTTCTCCTAATTTTCCATAGGAGGACTACTTGTCTTCCTTCAGGCATTCTTTTCAAACGTCCACATCATTTCAGGCGTTTTTTCTCAAAATCTTCCAGAATGGTTCTTTCAGCCTCCATCTTCATTTTTAGCTTATGAGTTTTATAAAAATTAGTTATTTATAAATTTGAAGAAATTAAAGCTGGCCATGTTGAGGACTGTTATGAAATGTTTTCTATCTTTTGTTAGTCTTGTATCATAACCTATTGTATCGTATCCTATTCTCTTGCGTTTCCATTTAATTTGTTAAAAACACGAATTAAGACTGTCAACCACTAATTCAAGTGAAAGCAAGTTGTTTGTTGTTTGTTCATTTAACGTCACTTTATGCTGCTATAGCTAATCGGACAATGCTACAGTGGGAGCTCTAAATTTTGCCTATCCAGGTTTAATTAGGATAGGGATTTTTAACGAATACCTGACATCGTACAGGCTCGGGACCCCCGTTTAACGTCCCTTCCGAAGGACGGCGTAACTAAGGATTTTTTATTCTCTTAAAAAAATCCTAGGGCCACCTGCCGGGCTACGAACCCGCGATCTTGGGTTTAGTAGTTTGTTACGATTATCACTAGACCACAGGCGACCTTAGCTTCACGTGTTACTTTCCTTTGCGGCCGAAGATTAGCCACTTCTGCTATATTTAAATTTTTTTATTCTTGAAAAGTTTATAAAACTGGAGAACATAATACTATACAGTACGATCTTTATCCAACACGACAGAAGAAGATATCAACATTGTACACGACACATCTCACATCAACATTGTAAGAAAGACCAATTGTAAGGGCAGTATGTCAGACATGAGTTCACGTACGACTCACTAATTCAACTTCAAATAAAAAGAAATAATAAAATCGAAAATGTTTTTTTAGCAAGAAACACAAGGAACGCAAACAATAAATCTGAGAAATATAAGTAAATATCTTAGTCAATTATTATTTTGTTGGATTGTATTATCTATAGAATTTAACCTTGCCTGATAGCACATGTCAGATTATTGTTAATTTTTTTTAATGTTTTATTGAACAAGTATTTACAAGTGTACATTTACACCATTCTTTTAATCAATTCTTCTTATCGTACGGTTTCGAAACACCAATTAAAAATGTCACATGTGATAGAATTGAATTTTGAAATTTCATATATAAATACATACATATATATAATATATATTTTTGTCTTTGTTTTCGTTTCCTAATTAGCGATGAGGAAGTAGGATTCGGCAATGAAGAGAAATGACCCAAATCTTTGCGAGTCGATAACCTTTAGTCGTTCACGAGCTAACCGTTCCCGAGTTATGTCATATATTTTTAATATTTTTTTATATTAATTTTTTTCTTCTTTTACATCATTATTTATTTGATAGATTATGTTTATTATTCGCTTACTATAAATGCTAGAATGATTTACAATACGTAAATGATGAAGTGAATAAGTGGGTGGTTAAGGTGAATTTTGTCGAAAATGAGTTAATTTTGGAACTGGAATCCTGTTATCCTAGTTGTTTTTGGCCTGAAATGGAGTAATTGCTTATATTATTACTCTATTTCAAGAAAAATACTAGGAGAATAACACAAATCCGCCCCTTAAAATAAGATTAACTCATTTTGGACAGAATTAGCAACTTATTCAACAGGGCTGCAGATATCGCCCCTGCCATCGCTAAGTATCGAATGTGAAAAAAAACACAGTTTTCGTTTTCGACTTATAGCAGTTGCTTTAGGATTGATAATTGATATAAAATTCATATAGGGGTATCTATCAGTCACAAAAACAATGTAAAACGAATGTCATTGGTTTGAATATAGGCACTCATTTTTATTGAACCTTGAAACTGTTTTAAAGTGACACTTTTTCTCTACCGCACCAAAATTTTTCGTTCATCTATCGCAGTCGCATTACATTACCTTCTCGCATTACTTATTTCATATGAATATTTGATGAAGTATTTTAATTTTTACCCGGCTCAGAGATAGCTCTCATCCCACCGGAGCAAACCGCCTATCAGGCAGGCCTCTGCACAGATCATCACCTGGCGAAGATACATCCGGAAGTGAGCCAGTGCACAGTCAAGAACGAAGCGACCGCTATGATCTCCATAGACTGCACGTAAGCGTTCGACTCAGTGTCCCTACTATACTACTATGCAAGACACTACAGGACAACGAATTTCCGGAACAGCTCTACTCGGTCCTACGATCGTTTCTTCAACAGCGAACGTCAGCAGTCCGCATCGGTGAAACATCATCGGAAGCCATCGCATTCACCTGCGGAGTACCTCAGGGGTCTGTGCTATCTCCAGTACTTTTCTCGATATACATAACTGAAACTGTTGGAGCCAACTACAAAAAAGCTGCTGTAGCAGCCTACGCCGATGACATAGCGATCTGCAGCAGCTCGATCAGCGCAGAGAGAGCTTTACGGCAGGCGGAGGAGGTCTGTGCGAGCACACACACACACACACACACACACACACACACACACACACACAAACAGAAGCTAGAAGGACTCAACATAACAGTGAATCCTAAAAGACGGACTGCATAATTTTCTCATTTCAGGGAGCCCTCAGCCCCCTCCCTAAGGTCTATAGGGTAGCGGGACGCGAGAACAGACCAGCGAGCAGCATAGTCTACTTAGGTGTCACACATGACCGACAAAACTAGCCTACCACTGCAGGAAGAAGCTCAGGTCGGTTAGAACCACGTCTTACAGACTTAACTACCTGCTTACATCTCCTAACTTATCCCTCCACCTTAAGCTGACCATCTACAAGAGCATCTTAAGACCGGCGCTCCTCCACGGAGCACCACTATTAAGTACCATCACACCGGCAACAGCAAAAAAGCTCCAACAGTTTCAAAATGGCGTACTGCAGCGCATAGTGAGACACACAACATTAAACAAAACAAAAATGGACCTCCTACACACTACTCTCAACTTACCGACAGTTATAGACTTCATAAAACGCAGACACATTAAATTTTTTGACAGTCTGAAATACAGTACTAACCCTCTTTTCAGGACACTCACCCCAGCAGGACGGCCACAAACGTGGCAAGATCACGTACAAAGTCTCAGCCTGAACTGAGAAATAAATAAAATAAACAAATAAAAGGAAAAGGACACGGTGTGCTTTCACCGGAAAAATCCAAAGTTAATAAATAAAGAAAGAAATTAGAGCCTTCCATTTTCTCATCCTCCTCTTAAAATGTACGCAGTACAGTAAAAGAGATTCCTCTCCAACCTAATCCTAATCCAGATTAGAAATCTTCAAACTTATAGGGGCTAAGAAAAAAAAAAAAAAAAAAACCCGGTTTATTCAATATATTTAATTTTATATAGGCCTTCAGTCATCTTCACAAGATGAACTACACTCTGAGCCGCCGGAAAACATATCTTATCCACCTGCCGGGCCACGAACCCGCGGTCTTGGGCTTAGTAGTTTGTTACGCTAACCACTAAACCACAGGTGACCGTGTTTTGAATTTGTTATTCGTGTACAACCATTCTTTAACTCATGTCATTATATTTATTGGATGTATTACTATTGTACAAAAATAAATTTCAATAAATTAAAAAAAATAATATCCATATATTTTTTCAAGATTCCTTTGTCTATCAAACATGATATAGAATATTTCAACACTGACAGTTATGGAGATAACTGCAGGACATTTCAGATAACAGGCTTTGGATTCGATTAGGATTGCAAAACGAATAATAACAACAAAGATAACAATAGTAATTATGGCAATGCATTGCGATTGTTGGACATGCAATTGGTTACGACCTCTGACCCTCCATTACGAGGAGCAATTGCACAGCTAATGAAAATACAGCTGGAGATAAGGAGTCGTGTCATAAGTAACCTGAGTGAGGGTTACTGATATTCATGATGAGGTTATTCCATCAACAACTATTATAATAAGTTCACTAATTATTTTGTTATATTAATTATAATTATTCAAGGATTTAAAAAAGTAAAATAATGCTTTATGAATTGTAACGTCAAGCGAGAAAACTGTGAGGAAAGAAAATAACATTGATAATAGAAATACCGTAATAATACGTTACAGTTATTGTTTTGCTGGCGTACATAGCTACATATAGTAGACACTTACTAAAAGATAGTATTCTATTTAGCAGTCCAAGAGTGTTATGGTGATTTATGGTATACTTTTAAAACAAAAATAAGAATTTCGTCAAAAATCATGAAAGTATAAAATATGCATATATTATAATAATAAGGCTTAGCGAACCCCGAAGATTGGGTGCCGATGCCACCAATCTCTGCTTACAAACTTCTGTCCAAGGATGACTCCCCAAAACCAAACCAGCTAGATCACTCTTAACCCTTTCATGCTCAAAGTGTCAAAATAAAATTAAAAAAATATCTCCTGTGACTTTTTAGGTTAAAAATGGCCTAAATAACGATACAATTTTTTATAATTTAAATAATCCAATAATCCGTCCAAACTGAGGTTAGAAAGACTAGCATGCCTGTGCTGCAATCTGTGACATATTTTGGAACTATTCATGTACAACACTGAGTAGATAACAGGAGTAGATAACAGATGTTGTAGCCAAACGGCTACATTAGGCATGAAAGGGCTAACGCAATCCTCACCCTACACCTCACTCCACCCCTCAGAAGTCTACCAGTGGGTATAGCCCTTATAAACTTTTAAGGAATTCGTTCGTTACCGAGCCCAACAACTTTACAAATCCATCTAAATCTTCGTGAAGCTATTACTCAATATTAACCGGGTAAATGCTTCGCGATTCCGCGTTGTATAATCTTGTGAATTCTTCAGTGGTCTCATCCATTTTTGTGCAGAATATTCTACCCAACACCTACACTAAATTAAACATTATAAAAAACGTTAAGTTACCATATCGCCTGGAGTTTAAATCCGCATGTGGCAGATAAATGAATTAAAAACAGCACCTTGCTGTTAGTCGATTAGAACCGGTATAGTCTCCCGTAACACTTCTTCTTCTTCTTCCATGGCTCTACAGCCCTTGTAGGGCCCTGGCCTCCACAACAACGCCTCTCCAGTCTTCCCTGTCAGCAGCTCTACCTCTCCATTGTCCGATTCCCATCCTCCGCAGATCGTCTTCCACATCACCCAGCTATCGCAGCCTGGGCCTTCCTCTTTTTCTTCTGCCTCCTGGTTTGCCATATAATAGTTTCTTCGGGTACCTATCTTCACCCATTCTCTCCACGTGTCCAAGCCATCTTATACGGGTTGATTTGACATAGGTGACTAGGTCTGGTTCATTGTACAGTTCCCGAAGCTCTCTATTATTTCTTGACCTCCATTGGCCATCGTTACATACTGGCCCAAATATCTGCCGAAGTACTTTCCTCTCCCAGATCTGCAGCATCTTCTCGCATTCCTGGGTCAGGACCCACGTTTCACCAGCGTACGTGATAATTGGTCTTAAGATTATTTTATAGATCAACAATTTTGCTCTCCGTGACATGTTCCGAAATCTTAATACTTTTTGCAATGCAAAGAGACATCTGTTGCCTGCTGAAATTCTTGCTTTAATTTCTGCAGTGATGTCATTCCTTCGTGTTACTAAAGCCCCCAGGTACTTGAAGCTGTCCACTTTCTTAAATGTGTGGTGGAGCAGTTGCACATGACTCTGCTCTTCCTGCCCATCATTTTTTGTGGAAATCATGTATTGGGTTTTTTCCTTATTTATTACAAGACCCAATGTTTTCCCCGCTTCTTCAAATTCCTGTAGAGCTCCCGAGAGCGCCGCTTTTGACCTTGCTGATATCACTACGTCATCAGCATACGCCAGGTGTTGGGTCATCCTGTTGCATATCGTTCCTCCTGGGTTGGTTCTGATTGATCTCGCAGCTTGTTCTAGTGCTATGTTAAACAATACAGGTGAGAGGGGATCTCCTTGGCGCAGACCATTCTCCACCTCAAACTCTCCTGATAGCATATTTTGGATTTTTACCCTACATCTGGTGTTTTCCAAGGTCATCGCACTTAATCCGACTAGCTTTTCTGGGACCCCTAGAGTTTTCATTACTTTGAGCAGTTCATTTCTATCAAGACTATCGTAGGCCTGGCAGAAATCTATGAAGAGGTGATGGAGGTCAATATTGTACTCATATGCTTTCTCTAGCATCTGCCGTATGGAGAAGATATGATCAGTTGTGCTTCTAGTTGGCCGGAAGCCACTTTGGTATTCGCCAATATTTCTTTCAGTCCATGCCATAATTCTCCTATTTATTGCGACTGAAAGTACCTTGTAGACAGTGGGCGATACCTCTATAGTTTTGGCAGTTTAATCTGTCTCCCTTCTTATGTATTGGGCACAGCACTGCCATATTCCAGTCCTGTGGCATCCTCATCTCCATCCATACATCAAATACGAGGCCATATATCTCCTCCCGTAACACTACATTCCATAAATGGTCATGGGTTTAGAACATGGTAGAGACCGTCTCTAGGACAACGGTTGCAGGGAGGTGATTTGTCCCAGACCAACCTCAACAGTCAGGTTATACCATGAAATAAGGGATTCTGCCAGATGCTGTTTAAATACTGATTGAACACGAAATACAAAAGCATTCGGTAAATCGAGCAGGAATGTACACGAAAGGAAAATTCAACAGAAATAGATTTATTTATTATTTCTCAGAGTAGTTCGAGGTTCTTCCGGGTTTAAAACAAGGTGACGCGCTTTCACCTATACTATTTTATTTATTTTAACAATAGAGTACCGTCATAAGAAACGTAGTGATATAGGACTCCGGTGAAGATTGGAAGATATCCTTCTCACAGCTTTCTCTCAGGATCATCAAGGATCATTAGCTTGTAAGTAATCTTAAAGCAGGCCAACCTATTAGTTCCTGGCAAACATACTGGCTACTGGGTTTATATCTCAGTTCATCATTGCTTATATATGGACAAAAATTAGGTAATATTGCGGACTACTAATAAATAATAGAAGTAGATTAAAATAAATAGAATTACCGTAAAACATTTCATTGAATACCCGAATAACTTTACTGTTTATCTTAAATCTTAATTAGTATTTTTCAAAATTATGCTAAAAACAAACAAACTAAACCACTATAACCCATGAAGAGCCTTGGGTTGAGTACATGGTAGAGACTGTACTGTTTCTAGGGCAACGCTAAATAAGTCCGATATCCAGCTCACGCGCCAGGTTTCTCCCCCAATTGAGAATATCCAGTTTATAGAGGCTGGGTGAGCTCCAGGAGGGTCTGTAGATCTGTGGCTGTTAACAGATAACACAATTTATCTGCTACAGCCGGATATGAATCCGGAACCTTCAGCATGGCAATTCAACAATTTACAAAAAAAAGTTCGATATCCAAGAAAGTAAAATTAATTATTATTTTTATTTTTTCTAGTTTTTAATAATTTCGCTTTTTATTAAAAAAAAAAAAAATCTGTATCACTACAACCTGTGAACGGGTCTGAGGTTCAGTACATGCTAGAGACTGTACTGTTTCATGGACAACGGTTCTGCAAGGATGTGACTTGTCCTAGGCCACGCTCAACCTCCAGATTTCTCACCCTTATTTTGGGTACCCTATTTTTATAATATTTTATAGAGGCTGGTTGAGCCCCAGGAGGGTCCTAGATCCTATATAATCCATCTCCGGCTGCTAACAGACTAAATAAAAGTCTTGCCTGCAGCGGGATTTGAAAAGGGATTTCCGCCATGGCAACTCAGTGTTCTACTAAGCTCCTCTTGCTTTTTATTTTCATTATATTTAATTTGAAGCGCTAATTATTCTCTCTATATCAGTGTTATTACAAATTTCATTAATATGGTTACGCGAGAGTGGTTGAGATTGATTGAGCCGTTTAGGAGTTATAAAGGAAAAACATTAGAAAAAAAGGTCCATTTTCGGACATAGTTTTTGAGTAGAAAACACTAAGATAATATCAAGCCTTAATTAAAAATATTAAAATAATAATAAAATCTTTACATATTTACGAGGGAGCTGAGTAACTCAGAGGTAAAGGGGTCAGTAGCCAGACCGAAGTTCCGTGGCTGAAATCCGGCTGAGACAGACAAGAGGGATGGGATCTGGAAATCTCTTCAGTGGGTACCCTAAAACCGTTGTCCTAGAAACAGTATAGTCTCTATCATGTACTAAACCCAACGCCCTTAATGGAGTGTAGTAGTACAGGTTGTTTTTTCTCATTTTGTTTTCATGTACTTATAAATTATTTCCGAATTCAATCACCCAACTTATCACGAATCACACGTTTTATCACGAGCTATGCAGCAGTAACATGCTTGTAGGACTATCTGAGGAGACTACAAACAAGTTACAAACCTAAATCTAGCCTTAAATCTCCATTTACACTTCATCAGTAGTCGGAGGTCTCTTGTAGTCGTATATTTTGTAGCTTGATTGTTTGAACCAAGGCTTTAAGAAGGTCGTTAGTTTTGAATCGTCAGTCCTTGAGGACAGTAAAAAAAACCGTGAAGATTGTTAAAAAGCAATTAAAGATATGCGCAGTTATGAATAATGGTTGACTCGACTCATACATTAAGAGGAATCTTAATTAATAACATAGATACACCTTTTAACTTTTTATAGGTCACCTGTGGTCTAGTGGTTAGCATAACAAACTACTAAACCCAAGATCGCGGGTTCGTAGCCCGGCAGGTGGCCCTAGGATTTTTTTAAGGGAGTAAAAAATCCTTAGTTACGCCGTCCTTCGGAAGGGACGTAAAACGGGGGTCCCGACCCTGTACGATGTCAGGTACTCGTTAAAAATCCCTATCCTAATTAAACCTGGATAGGCAAAATTTAGAGCTCCCACTGTAGCATCGTCCGATTAGCCATAGCAGCATAAAGTGACGTTAAATGAACAAACCAGTATATACAGCTGACATTCCAACCCGTCCTAACACCTTCATCTCCACGTATGCTGATGACACGTGTGTGTTATCAGTTAACAACGACCCATATATTGCATCCCAATCCCTTCAATTACACCTATCAAGTCTCGAAGAATGGTGTCGGAATTGGAGAATTAAAATCGATCCCAGCAAGTCCCATCAAATTACCTTTACCCTTCGTCGAAAACCCATGACTTCCTGTCCTACTGTATTCTTTAATAGTACTCCACTTATCCCTGCTGAACAGATTCGCTACCTGGGACTCTACTTAGACAAGCGTCTTACTTGGAATCCTCACACAAGACTGAAAAGACAAGAAACAGCTAGACGTTTCCGACTACTTCAACACATACTGGATAAGCGCTCAAAGCTTCAGATCAATTACAAAAGACTTATTTATGTGACTGTTATAAGGCCTATATGGACTTATGGAATTGAACTATGGGGCTCCACCAAACCATCGAATTCCTCTCGTATCCAATCCTTGCAATCCAAAATCCTTCGTAAAATCCTAAACGCTCCTTATTTTGTCACAAATAAAACCATCCATAATGACCTTAACGTTCCATATGTTACCGATTTAGCCCATTCCAGATACCTATCATTCCACAATAAACTTCAAACCCATCCAAACCCACTAGTTTCCATCCTTGCATCCAATTCCATCCCGGACAATCCTCCTAGGCGTCTGAAGAGAAGATGGCCTCGGGACCTTCTATTATAGAACTTTATTAGAGTGCTGCCAGTGGGTAGTATCTCTACATGTCCTATCATGTATTATTTACTCTTATAGCAATTGTACTAGATGTATGTATTACAGTTGTACAACTCAATAAAATAATAAAAAAAAAAAAAAAAATGAACAAACAAAAAAACTTCTTATAAAAAAAAAATAGTTGGTCAATTACAATATCGATCTATTTTAACACATTGCCAGGTTTTAACCAACAATCATGTCTATGTTTCTTACTTCCTTGCAGGCAATAACAGTGTTGTTATTGTTACCTGGTGAAAAACGTACGATGCAGTTTACACTAATCCTTCAAGGCAGTAAAAAACCTTTGGTTAAAAGATAGGAGGAGGCTCAGTCGCGGATCTGTAGGTAACGGGTTAGAATCCGGTTGTGGCAGATAAGTTCTTTAATCTATTAACAGGCAAGGAGGGAGCCTGAGGGTTAGGCAAATCCTTCTGGGGCTCACCCAGCCTCTATAAATTGGGTACAGTTAATCGGGGGGAAGGAAGAAAATCAGGCGGTTGAGCGCGATCTTAGACTATCCACCTTCCTACATGAACGTTGCACTAGAAACCGTACAGTCTCTCAAATGTACTGATCCTATAAGCTTCATGGATGGTAGTGGTACCATCATCATCATCTATTAACCGTTTTAGTTTGATACTCTGAGTTCTAGAGACACTACCTGTACAATTCTGACAATCAAACAATCCTGAGACTAGCATCCGAAGAGCATCTGCTGCATTAGCAATATCGCGGCAAGCAATATGGCGAACTTTGAAAGTTGATAATCGCTACCCATACCATCTTCAAAAAGTTCAGAATTTACTACCTCAAGATTATGTCAAGAGATTGAATTTTAGTAACTGGTTTCTTGAAAAAATTCGCGATGATAATTTATTTCCATTAAAAATTATATGGACCGATGAAGCTACCTTTACAAGAGGAGGAATTGTTAATCAAAGAAATTATCATGTATGGGCTCTTGAAAATACCAGAGCTATTAGAGAGAATAGGTTTCAGCATGAATTTGCTATTAACGTTTGGCTTGGAATTTGGAACGGATTACTGGTGGAACCATATTTTTTACCTGGAAGATTGAATTGTATCACATTTACACATTTTTTGGAGAACGACTTTTCTAATTATTTAGATGACGTTCCCTTACAACAGCGGATTGAAATGTGGTCCCAACTCGATAGATGTCCAGCTCATTATAGCAGAGTCGCTCGAGCTTGGCTGGATATAAATTATTCACAACGATGGATTGGACGTGGAGGAGTAGTACCTTGGCCACACAGATCGCCTGATATGACACCCATGGGTTTCTTCGTAGGGGGAACCTTGAAGCAGAAAGTTTATTCGGTGTCAATCAACTCAAGAGAGCAATTAGGAGACCGAATCATAGATGCAGTGCACCAAATATCATCAGAACAATGTTTAACTGCAATTTATCGAGTGAGTGCTAGATGTAATGCTTGCATTGGTGCAAGAGGACAACATTTTTAGCAATATTTAAATTAAAAAGAACATAACATAAATATAAATGTAAATAAATAAGTATAAAAATGAAAACTTGTTTTGTTTCTTTTTTTTGCGATTTTCTCTAAAACTAAGCAAAACGAGAAAATCTCTACAGGACTTTTTTGTCTTAGTTTTTCGGTCCCCTATAAGTTCCTGAAGTTTTGCCATTTAAATTCGGTACACCCTGTATATGTATATATATAATACGTAGAAGCTATTATGTAAACTACTTAATAATATTTGTTAAACTTATATTTGTCACTTACCTCTTTAATTTCGTTGAAAAGAGACGTTTTTCTCAAATCCTTCTCTTCAGCATCGATACAATCTGTAACAAAATAACAACATTATCTTCTACAATGAAAACCTAATTCTAACAGGCAATGAGAACTCGTTTATTGAATAAACCTGCTTGAGCATGATCAAATCCAAAACAGCTCCCAGCTCTGCACAACTGTTTGTTTAGAAGCATTGGTACAATCTCTACCATTTACTGAACCCAAGGCCCCCCCCACCTTTGTGATTTACATAATTTATTTTAATTATTTTCGCAATTTTTTTTTTGTTTCGCCTGTGATTTAATGATTTTTTTCAGGTATTAAAAATGATGAACATCCTAATTTGTTTTGATGTTTAATGTATTTTTTTTTTTTTATCATTGACAACATGATTTTAATTCACATTGTGTTTAGTGTAAAATTGATTTTATGATAATCAAACTTGTTGTGCTAGTGATGAAAGGATGAAGGTTAGGAAAACGGTAAAGAAAAAAATAATTATGAATTGAGACAATGTAAGACAACTTCATGGGAAGTAAAAAACAACAAATAAAAAAACAGTCAATCATTATTTACATATACTGTTTTATACATGATATTTTTTTTAGTTTTACTGGGGAGGAGTGTAACTCCCTGAATACCTAACGGCAAATCTCCCATTTTACAATTTATAATACTATTCTATTTTAGAAGAGTTATTTTATATCTACCGAACAATATTCGTACAAAAATAGCCGAGAACCCCAGGACTAATACGAGTGGGATACCATTGATGAGTGGGATCGGCGGAGGGTGACAACTACAAAAGGTGTTACGTTGTGAAAATACTTTCCCACCGTCCTGTAACTACTATCTGCAAAATAGATTCTCCCGGACTACTGGATTTCGCAATTCCTCACATGGCATGGAGGCTTCCAGGCCAAACTTCATGACTAGGAGATTGACACTTCATGTCCTAGCTACGGCGTTCCGGAGTCTGCTGAGCACATTGTCACAAGTTGCACCGGCTTTGAGTAGTGACTAAGATCCAAATTGCTGAGGGAAACCGGACTTTACGTCCTCTCCGAGAATGGATTCCCAAAGCTAATGACCCGAAACAATCAGCCGTACTTCAAAGAGTACGAGTGAAAATCGGAAGTGGGAACAACACTCTTCAATCTTGGAAGGACAACTGTATGGAAATGACCGAACATAGAAGGTATACATAGTAAAAACATTGAAAATTATAGTGAGAAGATTATAGACAGTACAATTATTGTGTGATAATTAATTTTGACAAAAATCGTGTTTTGGAGGGTGTTTAAATAAATTGAGGTACTATATCTCAATATTATTCTATAAATCGAACCACTACAATATCAATATATTGTTTTGAGATAGTCAACTGTTGCGCATTAAATAATGATTAATTAATTTATAGAAAGGAGATAGTTGGGGGGTGCAGTCAAACAAAACACTGAATAAGTGCTAGACTTATAATTATGTGCCGACGTTTCGACCTACAGTGTAGGTCATCTTCAGGACTATGAGAGAGAAACAAACAGAACAAAAAATATATAAAAAAACGTACAGTAACAATAATATATTATATTTTTTTTTATATATTTTTTGTTCTGTTTGTTTCTCTCTCATAGCCCTGAAGATGACCTACACTGTAGGTCGAAACCTCGGCACATAAATATAAGTCTAGTACTTATTCAGTGTTTTGTTTGACTGCACCCCCCAACTATCTCCGTTCTCCATTTTATCATCCAGTCAACTATTTTCCTCTCACTCACTCATTAATTAATTTAGTTTTGTTTTATATTGAGTCTAGTGTCAACCCACGATCGTACTAGCACTGAAGAAGACTTGCAATGTGGGCCGAAACGTCGGGTTTCCAATACAAAGTTCTCGCTATATAAGACTTTTTTTTTACCTTCACCCTGACCATTTTATTCCTAAAATAATTAATAGTTTATAAGAAAAATTTGTTCTTATTTCACTCTCAAAAATCTCAATTTTTTTTTTTAATTTTTTTCTTTCAAAGTAACCCTTTGAAAGGAACGTTTATTTATTGGAACATTCCATACTTGTGTAAACTATGTGCCTTTTAAATTCGTTTTTAACAATAAGCATTAACAACTATTTAGATAATATACATAAGACATTGTTTCTTATAATAATGCAATTGGGAAAAACCACAATGCAAAGCCTCATGTTTCAAAAAATACACCTACTTACCAGTCGACGTTTCGCCTATTCAGGCATTATCAAGACACCAAAATCAAAAAGGGGTTATGTGAATCGCTTCTCGAAGAAAAAGGTGCAAAACATCCCAACGATCAACAGCCTAAACAGGCTCCAAACATGAGACAGCACCCCGCCACCAAGACCGCATTTCTTCGAGATGCGATTCACATAACCCCTTTTTGATTTTGGTGTCTTGATAATGCCTGAATAGGCGAAACGTCGACTGGTAAGTAGGTGTATTTTTTGAAACATGAGGCTTTGCATTGTGGTTTTTCCCAATTGCATTATAATAAATAATAGTGTTTCTTTTTGAGTTTTTGGCTCTATTTTAGTGATTGTTTCTTATATATTGTTAAAAATTAACAAAATTAAGATTATACTATTTATATAATGATTATCCGTTTTAAATTGTAAATTTAATGTCAACTTTTCGAAATCGATACTGTAAATAAATTTTCAATACTGGCCAAACTTTCCCTCTTAATATTATGGAAATAATTAATTTCTACTTTTGTCCTTCATACATTTGGAAGTCATATATTATGTATGTGTTTAAATGTCTGTTCTACTTTGTCTATTGAGCAAGTACTGTCATTGGTTATGTGAAATCTGTGTAAGTATGGTTTGGTTTGTACATGTTCAGTCAAAACCTAAGTTAGTTTGTAGTTAGTGGATTTTATTAATTTGTAGTTATTGGTTGTTAGTTTTGGAATAAACCTATGCAAACTAGGAGATTAATTTGAAATAATCCACCGTTCATTCCATCTCAAAATTGATTCTTCCCTAATTTTGAATTTTATGAATTTTTTTATCTTTATAAATTTTATAAAATCTCAATATTATTTCACTGCATTCTCTATATTGAAATAACTTTCCTAAAACCGAAATATCGGAATAATTTACAGCATTATTAATTATTGAATATTAAAGGAAAATAAATGAAGAGGAAAAAGATTATGAAACGACTTTGTGCAAGGACAAATATTGAGATAAGGAATGTTAAGCGTGTTTGATAATATTCTAACATTATGTCGAAACGTTATGTAAATAAAGATGCGTTAAATTTATATAGGCCATTGTCATATAAACTGTAATTTCCAAAATCGATCTGTTTTCGTTTACGATTTTCTATTATTTCTGGTGTATATTGCATATAAATATCACCTGTGTCAATGAAAGATGTCATTAATACTTAAGCGAAGGAACAGGGATAGCTCACAAAGCAGTGTTGAGTCGCTATGGTTTCAAAAACAGCTGTGACAGGTTTTTATCTGTTAACAATCATAGAGGAAACCTGCGGGATCTATAGATTATTCTTGAGCTAACCTAATTTCTTTAAAGTGGGTACCCTTAATTTGAAGGAAAAACCTAGCTGTTGAGGTTCATTTCGGACACAATGGTTGCCCTGGTAACACAACAGTTTCTACTATGTACTCAACCTCAAGAGATTTCATGAGTTTCAGTGTTAGAGGTTTAATTTTCAGTATGTTTTCAAACTAAAGAGGAATTCGTTCGTAGGTTAAACTACAATATCTTGTTTAATGTTTGTTACATCATCATGAAAATGAAACAATAACTATCAAATATAAAAATAAATATTTAAATATTTTTATTGTGAAGAAAAAATATTTGTCTAGGGCCAGGATTCGAACCCGGGTCTCCCACGTCTCCGCCGTGGTGCTCTAACCAACTGAGCTAACCTGGCTCGTAACACGGCCAGACAAATCCATTCTCTTCACCGATCCCACATCCTCGCAATTTGCGATCTATACAAGGGGAAGAGTGTTCATTGAACATTACTTTAATTAGGATCCTGTTGACTTACGTCATTATATTATTTATAATTTATTTTTTATTAATTTTTAAATATTTTTATTTTGAAAAGATTTGTCACATGAACACGTTTATCTAAGTAAAGTATCACTTCCGGTTTAGTATTAAATATGAATGTTAAGACCGTGGGAAAAAATCCAACGAAAAGCCCTTAAATCTCCAAACTAAAACAGAAACTGAAATTATCTGTTCAAATATTTCGCCTATTCAGGCATCCTCACTCAGGGTAGATAGAGAAAAAAACAAAAGAATAATAAAAAAATACACATGGATAATGCACCCAAGAAGTATCCCACCATCTCCGAGGCTCAAATGCAACTTTATTTTTCAATATTTAATATTTTTTTTTTTTAATTTATTTATTGATATCTACAACTGTATTACAATAATACAACAGGTAAATAGGCTAAGTGATATATAATGACATGATAATGACAATTAGAGAAACTATCCACTGGTAGTACTCAAATTAAAGTTCAAGTAAGGAGGTCACGTGGCCATCTTCTTTTCAGACGCCTCGGAGGATTATCGGGAATTGAAGAGGAAGCTAGGTTTGAAACTAGAGGGTTTGAGTGGGAATGAAGTTTGTTATGATAGGATAGATACCGGGTTCGGGCCAAATCAGCAACAAAAGGGACATTAAGGTCGTTATGGATGAGTTTATTCTTAACAAAATAAGAAGCATTGAGGATTTTACGAAGGATTTTGGATTGTAGGGATTGGATACGAGAGGAATTCGATGGCTTAGTGGAGCCCCAAAGCTCTACTCCGTAAGTCCAAATAGGTCGTATGATGGTCATGTAGATGAGTCTTTTGTAGTTAATTGGGAGCTTAGAGCGTTTGTCTAGTAAGTGTTGAAGTAGCCTGAAACGTCGTGCGGTTTCTTGTCTTTTCAGTCTTGTATGAGGATATATTTAATATTAAATATGAAATTGAATATAATTTGTATTCGAATAAAATTATAAAATATTAAATTTAACAATAATTTTTTTATAAGAATCGATTATAACCTTCAAATTAAGTACCACTCCAGGTGATAATGCAGAGATTAATAAGGAAGTGCATAATTAGATCATGCAATTAATTGATATCAAGTAACTAAAGTCACTTAGAAGATATCAAGACTAAATATTAAAAAATAATCACCGTCAAAATACCAATTAATAACAATAAACTTATAAAATTTTAAATTTCCGTGGCAAGCAGTCACGAGCGAGAAACATATCTACGTAAATACAAATGTCATGACAAAAATATTAAAAAACACTCGGTAAAGTCGTCTTTAAGAAGGGACATAAAATGGGATGTGAGATGTCAGGTACTCGTTAAAGAAACATATCCTAATTATAGGCAAAATTTAGCATTACCAATGTTGCATCGTCGGATTAGCCATAGCAGCATGAAGTGACATTAAATGAATAAACAAGCATGATCAAAGTAATGAATATGGATTAAGGGAAGATCAAAATGGACCTTTTTTTTTTTTGTATCAGTTCCGCAGTTTGTTCCTTCGAGCTTAGTCACAAAAAATTTTGGCTTAACTAAAATTAATGATTACTTTTAACTGATGCCATACGCGGATCCATGGGTGGGCACGATTTTTTTGTGTACTGTGGAGAATCCATTACAGTACATACTTATACTCAAATCATGTGATGATAGCTGTGAAAATATATGATTAAAATAACAGAAATAACATGAGTGAAATTATTGTTTAGATATTTTAATAAACCTTTGAAACCTTTCTATAAATACGTTAAATAAGTTAATTTCATATAATATAATAAATAAGTTTATTTCTAAGTTATTGTTGATTATTATTTGCCCATCTGCCCGTCGTGCCCCCCCAGAAAAAAATCCTGAATCCGCCCTTGACTGATACATATTAATTTTGGAAAATGTGTATATTTGGGGTAATTATTTCATCAAGAAATTAATGATACTTTTCTGTAACATGTAACATCTTTCTACATTACTTGTCACCGTATTATTATTACTGTACATTTTTATATTTTTTGTTCTGTTTGTTTCTCTCTCATAGCCCTGAAGATGACCTACACTGTAACGTCGGCACATAATTATAAGTTTATTACTTATTCAGTGTTATTTTTACTGCACCCCCCCCAACTATCTCCTTTACATTTCGAAATATAGATGATGATATAAGCTAAGCAGTATGTGTAAGTCGCTTCTTTAATCTATAAACAGTTGGTAATAGTTACTTTATACATTTAGTAATAAAATTATTTTTAGAGAATAATAAAAGAGAATTGAATGAAAAGTTAAAACTTGTTGTGATTTAACTCGAAGTGACAAGCAGAGGATCTGATACCTTTTAATAACGGAGAAGATGTATACTTCGATAATCATTTCATCGAGAAATGAACCAATATTTCGACGAATACCAAAATACGGTGATATAACCTAAACAGTATGTGTAAGGCGGTTCTTTAATCAATACAATCTATACACATATTCTAATAATAACATTATTTTTATTTTCGAGAATATCAAAAAGGAAATACATCGCAAAAATTGCGAGAACACGGTGAAGAGAACGGATTTCTCTGACTTGGATACGACCCCTGGTAGCTCAGTGGTTTAGATCACTGCGAAGGAGATCCAGCCGACCCGGGTTCAAATCTCTGCCAGGAATAATCTTTTCTCTTCAAAATAAAAATATTTAAAAAGGAAAAGAATGAAATGTTAGAACTTGTGACTTAACTCGAAGCGACAACCTTCGGAACTGATACCTATTTTTTTTATGACGAACATTTTCGCGATTACTACCTTTATTGCCCACAAATAAATAAATAATATAAACGTTAATGCAATAAATAAAATAAAAAACATACCCCGAACTAAAGCTGCCAGCCTCGCCCGGCTTACCCCGTTATCACTGAGATTGGTTAACAATAGAACTGTACAACAGTACACTCTCGAGATCAGAGAAGTGAGAGATATCTGAGAGCGAAGGTGAACAGCCTTAGCTCTCGAGTGCCATGTCCAAAGTATCTCTTATCAATCTCCCTTATCAACAGTTCTCTAGTTATTGTCATTTATATTTCTCTGATTTATTTTTTTTTAACAAAGAATGTATTTAATCTTTTTTTTGTTAATACAATAACGTTGTAATGAAGTAGGCCTTGAAGTAAATTCGGAGACAAAGTATATGTTGAGCAGAAGAAAAAAAACTAACACTACAACCCATATACCTAACAAGGTATCATGTTCAGTATATGATAAAGACTGTAATGTTTTCAGGACAGCAGCGGGACACGCACAACTGTCAGGTCCCCCCCTTTAGCTACCTCCCCATAATAATAAAAAAAATAATATAAATAAAATAATTAAAACAAGTTTTGTTAATGATTAATAAAGAGAAGAAAACAAAATTAAAAGAGATATAAAATAATTGTCGCTAATATACGAACGTTTTTCTTAATTTTGTATTTGCCGTTATAGTGACACAGCCTACTTGATATAACAGCTGTTATAATTAAAGACATACGAGAGGCTACAGTTTTAATGTAAGGTTATAAATTGTTTAAATAATATTGTGTATATTGAGTAAACTGCAACTTATCTCCTGAAATATGTAAAGAATCAGGAAGTAAAGGCTTAAAGTCGTGTTTCTTTTGTTTTTTCAGGTGAGTGAATGTTTTGTTGGAAATTATTTAATACTTGTAAATATGTATTGTAAATACATAGGCTGAAGGCTTTTTCAGAGAAACGCAATTCAGTCTTCATTTCCTTATCCAAGGGCTTAAAAAATATTATGTGTATAAAAATATATACGTTGTATTTTTAATAAATGGTTTCATTCACTATCCAGGGTCGATTTTGACCTCCACCCGGACCATCTTTTCTTTAATATCGATCTTCGTGATTAATTATTTTTTGCTGATTAATAATCTTTTGGTCCAATTATTGCACAAAGGGCGAACTCAGATAGCGACACTATGCGGCATTATCGGAAGGACTATGGTCCTGGATCGACGGGAGCTATGTGTGATTCACTCCGATATCAATCTTCAAGATAAGGATTGAGTCATTCGCGAGCGATGGGGTCAACTGCATCAGTCTTGTTGCTCAATTTGTAAAGAAGAAGAATGTTTACGTAATGAAGATCTCTTTGGATTTCAGAAGTAAAATATAAAATAAAGTCTATTATTATGATGAGAGCGGTAGCACAATGGTGTGTGGGGTGTAGAATTGATGAGCTAAAAGACCCGAAATCCAGCTGTGGTAGAATTAATCTTTTAACAGCTACGAATGGACCCTGTGAGATGTCCGAGAGTTCATCCGGCCTTAATGAAATAGGTACCCTTAACAGTACAGTCTCTAAGATGTACTCAGCTCAAGATCATTCAGGGTTCGTAGTGACACCAGTTTTTTGTATGCAATAATATGGAAATCATTATCACCTCTACTATGAATAAAAAAATAAAATAAAATGCTTAACTAAGAAAAAAGAAAGAAGGAAAACAATTATATAGTACTAGCTTTTGCCCGCGGGTTCGCTCGCATAGAATTTGGACTACCGCATAAAGTTTCTTGACAGTGCTTTTTTAACAATAATTTAAAATAATAAATAATTTAATTATTTAAATAATTTAATTTTTTTCACTATAGGTTACTCGTACAAAATTTCAGAAGTATAACTTCAAAACTGACGGATTCCATACAACCTTTGAACCCTTATTATAATAAGGGTGGAATTATCCAAACTTCTTTCTTAAATCATACAAAGGACCTATCTGCAAATTTCAAGATGCTAAATTCCTGATTTGCCTTTAATTATGTACTATTATTGATTCTCCACAGTACCTCTAAAACTGTCGGGGGAGGGGAGGGGCACATGCCCCCGTGCGCCCCACTAAATCCGCGCTTGCTATAGACCATGTGTTATTCTGATGTATAACCTATATTACTTTAAAGTTTCATCCAAATCCGTTCAGTAGTTTTTGGGTGAAAGAGAGACAAACATACAAACTTTCACATTTATAATATTAGTAAGATTAGTAGGATATCAAAACAAATAGTTTCACTCTTGTTCTTTCTGATATTTTAACAACTATGATCATGTTATTTTCCTTTAATTATGTACTATAATGGACTCTCCACAGTTCCTATAAAACTGTAGGGGGGAGGGGCACGTGCCCCCGTGCCCCTAAATCGCGCTTGCTATAGCCCATGTGTTATTCTGATGTATAACCTATATTACTGTAAAGTTTCATCCAAATCCGTTCAGTAGTTTTTGCGTGAAAGAGAGACAAACATACAAACTTTCACATTTATAATATTAGTAAGATTTGTAATAGAGCCAGTTTTATTATTTTATTTTTTCTGTCTTAAAAAACTTCAATATAGGTACTACGATCATGAAAGACTCCCTCTTTCAGCTTAGCATCGGATATACCAGGAAACTGTTCCCAAAGATACTTGAAACACTCTCCTTCTTTGGGTAATGCTTTCACAAACTGTTTCATTAGCCCGAATTTTATATTAAGTGATGGAAGTAACATCTTTTTAGGGTCCACTAAACTTTGTCTTTTAACTCCATGAATAAGAGCCTTTCTGATTGGCCACGTCTGCTTGACATAGTGTTGTTTCCTGTTATGGCTATCCTTAGTGTAACCACTTTGTTGACCTAGTAAGATGGAAATAACTGTCAAATCACCACAAATAGTCCATTTATGGTCAGCGCAGCCGAGCTTATTGAGGACAAACTCAAGATTTTCAAATGGACTGAGTGTCCAACACACAGGGCACAGACGCATATCGGTTATCATTGTGAAGAAGTACAGCTTTCAATCTCCTTATTGATGAATCATGACTTATCTAGGGGTCATGGAATATTTTCTGTAATCTGCACAAATAATACTTTTAAACCCACTAGTTAAATATGCTACAATTTTTTCATCGCAGATCTGTGTAATCCTATGAGGCGTGTAAAAAGAAGATGGCCTTGTGAACTTTTATTCGAGTATTAACATCGGATAGTTTCTCTACTTTATCATGCCATTATGTAACTTTCAAATAAATTAAAAAATTGTTTTCAATTGGACCTTCTAAGTTAATTTATTACTTGGTTACTAGCATTCATCATTCATTCTATATACTTGTTTTTTTGCTATAATTCAGGTGATAATTTAAAAAATCATTTCGATTTAATTGAAAACTATAGATATAAATTTATAAGAGAATGGTGTAGTGATTTATTGAGTAAAATTTTGAGAAACATTTGTTTTCCGGGAGCAATGCTTAAATCGACACTTCTTCGACACCAGTAAATATTTAATAAGACAAAGCGGGGTAAGGGGGTTATACCTCATAAAACATCGAAACACTATCGTTAGGCTATAAATAAATCGATAATGACATCCCTATAACGACCAACAATAAACCCTGACAAGACCTCCTTCCTTCCTAAATAGGCCAGGTCTTGGCTCACAATGGCCTGCGATAACCGCACCTCGATAGCGCCCTAACCTCGTCCTTGTTTCCTCTCAGTACACAGGACAATTGCCTGTGTTTATCCTTAATAGACAACTGCCTTTATCCTTAATAGGTCTTGGTAATGGTAAAAGTAGCTTCTTCTGATCAAGATGGCACAGGTAGGACCGTAATGTTATAAGGTCAGAAGGACTGTGGCTTTATCTTTTTGTGAAGGCGAAAGGAATCACAACGAATAACATTCTTTCTGCATTTTTACAAATTTACGGACAAAGTAATCCGCAATCACCTTAAGGCCCCATTTGTTAATAATTTGGCCCAAATCCGATAATAAATCCTTTCATGACAATGTTTATTCTCACTCAAACCCACTGGTTAAAAACCTAACAACCTCTTCAATTCCTGATAATCCTCCGAGGCGTTTGAAAAGAAGATGGCCTCGTGACCTTCTAAGTTGAATTTTATATTTGAGTAATATCAATGGATAGTTTCTCTATTTGTCTCCATTTATCGATGCTACATTCCTTCCATTTACTTCTCGTATTGTTATAATACAATTGTAAATTTTAGTAAATAAATTAATAAAAAAAAATATTTTATAGTAATCTAAGACTACAGGAGAAAAACGAGGTAACTCGATTTTTTCCCTCAAATTTTTTAAACAGCAGATTATGATAGATCTTCCAATAGAGTGGTCAAAACATGGAGAAAACGAGTTCAAATGGCTCAAAAAATATGTAAGGGGGAAAACCAATTCATCCGAGGAAGGATAGGCGATCCAGGGGGGGGGGGGGGAGCATGGGGGCACGTGCCCCCCAGATGGTTTTTCTGCACTGTGGAGAATCCATTATAGTACATAATTATAAGCAAATCACATGATTATAGTTGTTAAAATAACAGAAAGAACATAAAGAGTGAAACTATTGTTTTGATATTTTAATAGACCTTTCTATAGATACTACAATTTTATTTGTAAGTTATTGTTGATTTTTTTTCCCGCCTGCCCGTTGTGCCCCCCCCCCCCCCAGAAAGAATCCTGGATCCGCCCTTGAAGGTGACTTCCACGAGTTGAACCTTAAGCCCCTCAAAACATCCTCTTCATTGTCAGATTGACAGGACAAAACATGCTTATGGATGTTAATAAAATTAATGATACTTATACCGCGGTAAAATTGGTTCCCTAATTCAGGAAAAAGCGAGTAACCACGTATCCCCCCTGTAGTTTTCTATTAATACAATAAATATATATTGATGATAATTGTTGACCTATGATAATGTATGTTGAAGAAATTGGTCCGGGTAGAGGTCACTGAATGAAATTCTCAAGTAATTTGAGAAAATCTTTATTGATAGCCAACGTTTCGACATACGCTGTAGGTCTTCTTCAGGGCTATATGCAAAATAAAGACAATATAAGAAAACGGTACAAATATATTAAAACATTTTAAGTATAGAAAAACCAAAAGGAAGTGAATACAGGCAAAACAATTGATAAAGATGTACAGTAAGGTAATTATGAAGGTTAAAATGTATAAGTGTATACTATAAACTACTAAGTGCCAAAAGGTAGTAACCCACATCATGAAGAAAATAATAATAAAACAGAAAGTGTTGACAGTTAAAAAATTAAGGTATTACAGATAAATAAATAAAAACTGAATATACAATAGGAATGTGAAATGATATGGGTAAATTAGAAAGTGATAACAATTACGCACTAAAAATTATAGGTAATAAAAAAAGGATATGCAAATAAATAAATATACAATAAATGATATGAATTAAATGTATGGAGGGTAGAAGGTTCCATAACCTTCCGTACCCGTTGTAAACATCGCAAGAATTAAAAACTATAAATATAAAATAAATTATTAATTTAGTTATTGAAAATTACAAGTGTGTTATAATAATAAAACAAGCAATTGGCAGGAATGATACATAATAACATGGAAGAAAAAAACAAGGAAAAGATTATGACGGAATGAATATGTTTGTATTTGTTTATAACTAAAAAAAAAATATCTGAATCCGGTATCTTTAAATATCTCAATGTTACAAGATTCCGAGGACATCTTATTGTCGGATTACTTTTTGTCGGAGTTGATTAGAAAATTTGGTTTGCTTAAAAACCTGTACCACTGCAACCCACGAGGGGGATTGGGTACATAACAAGTATTGGGTTGTAACATGTGAAATGTCAGTCAAACAAAAAAAAAAAAAAAAATTCTAAATTGCGAGGATAGAAATGTTGTTTCACGTTGGGAGAAGTTTATTGAAAGTGAAGAATCCTATTTTGATTAATAAGCGTACTGTTTAATCATCTTTTTAATTTAAATTTACACCTTCCCTGATATTTCATAGGTTACAATCCAAATAGCTTCTCAGCAAATCCCCTGTCTTTAATGTTGGTTACCGATACTCAGGGAGCGGAGTCGCTTAATGGTAGAGGTCTCAGTTGCCTTGGCGAAGGTCTCGGGTTCAAATCCCGCTGCAGTTCAAGACTTTTATTTAATCTTTTAACAGCTGGAAATGGATCAAATGGGATCTAGACCTCCTGAGGCCTACCCAGCCTGATCTAGGACAAATCACCACGAAACAGTGCAATCTCTACCATGTACTCAAATTTTATTACCGATGTTACGATATATCGGATAAAAACTAATCGCTACCTTAGTATTACAATGTCCTATGATAAAATGTAAAGGAGATAGTGGGAGGGGGGTGCAGTAAAAAAAAAACACTGAATAAGTAATAGACTTATAATTATGTGCCGACGTTTCGACCTACAGTGTAGGTCATCTTCAGGGCTATGAGAGAGAAACAAACAGAACAAAAAATATAAAAATGTACAGTAACAATAATATGGTGACAAGTAATGTAGAGAATTAAAATAGTGACGGATATGAACATTAAAGATAACGAATATTAAAAAAGTGACAGAATATAATAAAATTAAGATATAGACAGATTTAATAAAATTAAAGATAATGAAAAGAAATTAAAATAGTGACAGATATAATAAAATTAAGATAAAGACAGATATAACAAAATTAAGGATAATGAAAAGAAAATTAAAATAATGACAGATATAATAAAATAAGACAGATTTAATCAAATTAAAGAAAATGAACAGAAATTATAAATTATAAATAACAAATATAAAATAAAATACAGAAAATAAATGTACAGAAAGGATAGTACAGTAAAAATAATATAAAGGGAAATAAAAAAAGAGGAGGTAAACCAAAAGATACAAAATGAGAATATTAACATATAAAAAAAAGGTTGGAACATGAAGAATTAAGAAAAACTAGTAAAATAAAGATATAAAATGTATGATAACGCACTTAAAGAGGTTACATAAGTAAATGTATGAGACATAATAATATAGGAATATGTAGAAAGAAATGGAAGATGTCTCGTAGAGTAACAGGTAGAAATGTAAAAAAATGAAAAGTACTTTTTTAATATCCGTTATCTTTAATTTTCATATCCGTCACTATTTTAATTTTCTACATTACTTGTCAACATATTATTGTTACTGTACATTTTTATATTTTTTGTTCTGTTTGTTTCTCTCTCATAGCCCTGAAGATGACCTACACTGTAGGTCGAAACGTCGGCACATAATATAAGTTCATTACTTATTCTGTGTTCTTATTGACTGCACTCCCCAACTATCTCCTTTACATTAGATCATCCAGTCAGCTATTTTCCTCTCATAAGTTCTATGATACAGATATGAAAATGAGAAAAACGATATCAAAGATTCTGAGTATCTCTTTATTTTTGGTCTTTTGATTTTTTGACGATTTCAAGATCAATATACAGTTTTCGCCCCACAGAATCATCTGGTATCAAAATCTCTGATTTTCCAATTTTGTAACATACAACCATGTAATACTAAGCTAGCGTAATATCGATATGACTTTATATCTATCGACTATTGTTTGAAACCATATTAAAATTAGTTGTTATATCCTTCGCCATAGAATGTCCTCAACTTCGTTATCTTATCCTGAATAGTATCAAAAGAGATATTATTCTTTCATATTCATGAGAAGCCTTCAGCTAAGTTCCTCGAAGGCGCTCTATCAACGCCGGTTGTCTCGTGTCAACAATTAAATGCTCTGTTCTCACGCTTTTGTAATCTTCTGTACCCGGAAATTGGCATTAGAAAACTTCTAAGAATCATGTCTTTCTTTTATTTATATACTTAGATATTATTAGATAACTTTCAATAAACTATGTTCATATCAAGGCAGGTGAACATAGAATTTTTTAAAAGTAATAAAAAATCCTAAATTATGCCGTCCTTCAGGTGGGATGTAAAATGGTGGTGGCGAGCTTGTACGGCGTCAGATACTCGAAGAAAAACTGCTTGGTATAATCAGACAAGTCTTGCAAATTAGAATGTTTGTCAACAGCCTAACTTGAAAGCAAGTAGTTGTAAGAAACTGGAAAAATATCGGATCCAAGGTACGACTATTGATGTCAAGAATGTCTTCTAGGCCCAAGGTTGCGGGTTCGCAGCTCAGTGGGTGATCGTAGTAATATATGTGTCCGGGTTTATTGTTTATTGTTATTGTTATTAATGCTCCACATGATCATCCTTGCCCACCACTCAGATAACTGATACTTATATATTTTAACTTTAATATTTACCCTGGGGCTCCACTAAGCCATCGAATTCCTCTCGTATCCAATCCTTACAATCCAAAATCCTTCGTAAAATCCTCAATGCTCCTTATTTTGTTAAGAATAAACTCATCCACAACGACCTTAATGTCCCTTTTGTTGCTGATTTGGCCCGAACCCGGTACCTATCCTTTCATAACAAACTTCATTCCCACTCAAACCCTCTAGTTTCAAACCTAGCTTCCTCTTCGATTCCCGATAATCCTCCGAGGCGTCTGAAAAGAAGATGGCCACGTGACCTTCTTACTGAACTTTGATTTGAGTACTACCAGTGGGTAGTTTCTCTACTTGTCATTCTCATGTCATTGTGTAACACGCATTCTATTTACTTGTCGTATAATTGTAATACAGTTGTAAATATTAATAAATAAATTTTAAAAAAAATTACCCATTTTAATATTTAATTTTTATCTTTATTAACTTATTCTTTAATTTTTAACACTTTCTTTGTTATTTTATTCTTTATTATGTATTTTACTACCTCCCTGTCACTTGGTTGTTAATACTATACACTCATATATTTTAACCTTTATATTTACCACTTAGCTTAGAAATTTTTTACTATTTTTTAATTTTAAATTGTCTGTATTTAATTGATGTGGTAAACCATTTTCCAGTCATAATTTTTCTTTTTTATTTTTTACCAAGACGTTTCGACTATATAGTCATTTTCAATTTTACAAGTCATTCCTGAAATTTTCATACTAATAGGTCTGTATGTAGAAAGGAGACTTATAATTATGTGCCGACATTTCGACCTACAGTGTAAGTCATCTTCAGGGCTATGAGAGAGAAACAAACAGAACAAAAAATATAAAAAGTACAGTAACAATAATATGGTGACATGTAAAGTAGAAAATTACGTAGAAAATAGTAACAGATATGAAAATTAAAGATAACGAATATTAAAAAAGTGACAGAATATAATAAAATTAAGATATAGACAGATTTAATAAAATTAAGGATAATGAAAAGAAATTAAAATAGTGATAGATATAATAAAATTAAGATAAAGACAGATTTTATAAAATTAAAGATAATGAACAGAAATTAAAATAGTGACAGATTTTATATTCGCTACCTTTAATTATTAAAGGTAACGAATATAAAATAAAATACAGAAAATAAATGTACAGAAAGGATAGAAAAGTAAAAATAATATAAAGAGAAATAAAAAAGAGGAGGTAAACCAAAGATACAAAATGAGAATATTAACATATAAAAAAAGGTTGGAACATGAAGAATTAAGAAAAACTAGTAAAATAAAGATATAAAATGTATGATAACGGACTTCTAGAGGTTACATAAGTAAATGTATGAGACATAATAATATAGGAATATGTAGAAAGAAATGGAAGGTGTCTCGTAGAATGACAGTTAGAAATGTAAACAAAATGAAAAGTATGGAACTGTATGTACAATAAATAATGTGAATAATAGTATTACTATTGTACAGTAACTATTGTGTACAATAACTGTTTGAAAAATAGTTGATAGGATTAATAAATTTGAAAAATTAAAAAATCAAAAATAGTGCTTAAAAATATGAACTCTTCATAATAATCTTAATAATAATAATAATTTAACAATATAAAAAATAATAAACAATAACTAATATATATTGTTATTAAATATTGTTATTGTTTATTATTTTTTATATAGTTAAATTACAGACCTATTAGTATGAAAATTCCAGGAATGACTTGTGAAATTGAAAATGACTATATAGTCAAAACGTCTTTGTAAAAATAAAAAAGAAAAATTATGACTGGAAAATAGTTTACCTCATCAATTAAATATTATATAAATTAGTCCAGTTGAATCCATATTATAATTGTCTGTATTTTGCATATTTAGCCCTGAAGAGGACCTGCAAATTAGGTCGAAACGTTGGCTACTTAATAAACATTTCTCCATATCTAAGAGAAATGGAAACTATTTAGCAAATCCTCATCCTCACAATATTATAACACGTTATTATACAAACTTTTACCTCGAGAATATTTATTTCCATACTCATACTCCTATGAGTGCTATAATAAACAAGCAAAAACATGTATCGGAACTAGAAAGAATAGATAGTCACATATATATATATATATATATATAGTGTAGTGGTTCGCATAACAACATAGTACAGTCCCTGGTCATATTAATGTGACCACCAAGAAAGATTATTTTCTTTTTGTTTTTTCCTATTTTTTTTATATACTTTCGCGTGTCTTAATAAATTGCTGTTTTAAGTAATGGCAACACTGTTATAAGTTTTTTAAAGTATTTTTTTTTTTTTAGTAATGGCTGCGTTGGTTTTAGTAAAGCCATTTTGTTTTACGAGTGACGGCGTGCATAATTTGTGTTTAAAATTTTTGTGAATTTATTGTTTCTTTTTCATTAAATACAAGTCGGATTCGGATAAGTTTATTATTGATTTATTATTCGTATCTTATATTTTAACTATTTTGATAGTTTTTTTTTCATCAATATTTAAAATTGGATGTAAATAAGATGACACCACAAAGTATTAAAAAAAATTAAAGATTTATTTTCGAAACTATTTTTTTCAATTTCATATTATTATCAGATAACTAACTTACCCATAAAACTAATATTTAAACTCGATTTACATCATTACGCATACAAAAAGATTATGCAAACATGTAACAAGAACGAATCTATCCAGTGGTCACATTAATATGACCAGATACTGTATAGCAGTAACCACTTACTGCTATACAGTATCTGGCCTAGAACTCTTTTAACGGAAGTAAATAGAATGCCGTTGACAAAGCCGTCCCTCGGATGGAACGTAAAATTGCGGTCCCGAGCCTGTGCGGTGTCAGGTACTTGTTAAAGTACCCTATCCTACTTATACATAGAAAGACTAAGTACAGGACTCCACCTGGAGCATCGTCCTATTGCATATATCAGTATAAAGTGACCTTAAATGAGTAAACAAACAAGGAGTTATCCTAATACACAATGTAATGTAATGTATTCGGGAGAATAGATAACTGATGGGAGAGTTCTCGCAAGGTATACTAGTCGTTGTTTACACCGACTTGTTTTATAAGCAGGCTCGATTTTTATTTTTTATAATTTTAGTAATTGAGATCCCATAAATTATTATATATTTTTCTATGCAAAAAAAAAAATCATACAGGTCTACAAATTGTATTGGAGATATAAAACCAAGGACAACCACGTGTAAATATCTAAATATCTCCAGCGTGTCGTAATTGGTCTCCATTGCCATCTCGAAAGCAGGGAATTCCATAGATTGGCCACTGGTATCCATCCATGTATGTATCTTAAGATGAGGAAAAACTACGACAACTTTGGAGGTTACCATCTTTTTTGGGGCAGAAAATAATTTATTGCTAATATTCTAGTAAGGGACAGGAGAGCTTAGTGTCAAGAGTCCTTAGTTGCTATTTAATCTGTTCACAGCCATGGACGGACCATGTGTGCCAGAAGGGTCCAGGAAACTGGACATATCACCTCCCTAAATAACCATTGTCCTAGAAACCGTACAGCCTCTACCATGTGATGACCAGGATTTTCTCCTTCTTGTAGTTTTTGGCTTGAAATGGAGTTGAATGTAAACAATAACTCCTTTTCAAGCCCATGCCTTACTTAGCCCCTTATTTACTATGAACATAACTCGATTCCGCTTACTTAAGGACAAGAAACTCATTTTGGAGAAAATTATACTTAACCAATTATTCACCGGGGCTGTAGAAATTTTGGAGAAGTTAGAGCGACAGCTTACTGTGTATAGCGCTCGTTATTGGGCTGAGTGTATCGAGTTCAAATCTGTCTATGGAAAGTAAATTATTTTTTTAAATTGTTAACAAACACGGATGTACCTTGTGGGATTGGCGGAACCTCGTGGGGCTCACTCAGCCTTTATAATGAGTGTAATATTGGACAAATCCTGTCTTAGCGAAGCCGTTGGATTTGGACAGTATCAAAGTATAGATGAAGGTATATGTTTGTTGAAACGTTCACTTCTAGACCGAAACTTACTCATTACCCATAACTACATTATCTTTACCATAAAAAGCACACGATAACTTGTATTTTTGTATTTTTTTAAAAGTATTTATTGACATTTACAACTGTATAACAATAATACAACAAGTAAAAAGGCTAAGTGATACATAATGACATGAGATAATAACAAGTAGAGAAACTACCCACTGGTAGTACTCAAATCACCAGTTCAACTAAGAAGGTCACGTGGCCATTCAGACGCCTCGGAGGATTATCGGGAATTGAAGAAGAAGCTAGGTTTGAAACTAGAGGGTTTGAGAGGTAATGAAGTTTGTTATGAAAGGATAGATACCGGGTTCGGGCCAAATCAGCAACAAATGGGACATTAAGGTCGTTATGGATGACTTTATTCTTAACAAAATAAGGAGCATTGAGGATTTTACGAAGGATTTTGGATTGTAAGGATACGAGAGGAATTCGATGGCTTAGTGGTGCCCCAAAGCTCTACCCCTAAGTCCAAATAGGTCGTATGATGGTCATGTAGGTGAGTCTTTTGTAATTAATTGGGAGCATAGAGCGTTTGTGTAGTAAGTGTTGAAGTAGCCTGAAACGTCGAGCGGTTTCTTGTCTTTTCAGGCTTTGGAAAATATTAAAAATAAAACGAATAAACAGTTAAAAATTGTTGTAACTCAACTCGAAGTGTCCACCTACGGAACACATACCAATTTTTTTTTTACTGTAGTGCTATTTAATTTTCTTCAAGTGAAAAAATAATGTTTTTGGATATTTACTTTTGAATAAGTCTAGCATAGGAACCAATTAATAATTTAGTGTTGTATATATATATATATATATATATATATATATATATATATATATATATATATATATAAATATATATATATATATATATATATATATATATATGTACATGTGTTCATAAATGTCTAATTAAGAAGAAGAAAACTAATGTTATTCCATAAATTTTCAGCCACAGTTAGCGGTTCTAAATGTCTACACATGGAACAAGTTTAAATGGTTGAATTATTATAAATAATGGCAGAATATTAAGAAATTAGAAACACTTACGAAGTAGAACTGTGAAGAAGAGACACAGGCCTGGCACATGGCACATTGTATTGCCACTAGGGGTGGAATGGAGGCAGTGGCAAGAAGGCATGTTAGGCCTTTATTATAAACCTAACTACATGATTAAACATGATGCGTGTCTCATGGCATATCGCATGCCGTCATGCCATATCCAACATTAGGGCAAAAATAAATTATCCCTTGGGTTATTCATAGGGAAGTGCGTAGACAAAATTCCTTAAGTATGCTTTTGGAATATTATTAATAATAATTATTATATATCAAATATATTATTATATATTAAATATTAAATAATAATATTAAGGATTACCAGAAGATTCTATGCCGATACTACGAGTACCAAAAAGACAGTTATGAACTTAATCGTGTAGATTTATCTTTCATTTCTGATCGGTAATTTGGCCTATTTTGAGCTTCTATTTGATGAAAGGATTATGTATTAGGTTAAAATGGTGTTATCAAAATTCGTATTGTGTTTTTTTTTTCCTCGATAACAATTATGTCTTTTTTTTTCAACGTTATTTATAAGGAATTACAAAAAGACAATAACAAATTACAATTAAGAAAAAAAATACAGAAAAATATCTTGGGCCTAGTTAAAGTTGGAAATGAAAACCAGCGACACTAAAACAATGAGTTGTATAAAAAAATGAAATCCGTAACAGAATATGAACGCAAGGAATCTAAACTATATCCAATTAACAAGGTATAATATGGGGTCACCTGTTGTGTATTACTTTAGTACGCCAATGTGCCTGTGTTCCTTATCAGTTTTGAATAAAATTTCCTATTTATTTTTATTTATTCGACGGCAAGTCGGAACCCGAAGTTAGGAGTAGAGTTGGCCTGGCAAGAAGAGTGATTAGAATGTTGCACCCAGTTCTTTGGAACACAGTCATCTCAACGAACAACAAAAGGCGTTTTTCAGAAGCATTGTTGAGCCCTCCCTCAGCTACGCCTCATAGATCTGGAGACTGAACCCGGGACTCTACTCCAGATTACAAGCTGCAGAGATGGACTTTTGGAGGAGATGCCTGAGAGTCACCCGCCTGGATAGAGTCAGAAATGAGGATGTTAGAGACAGGCTGGGCGTGACCGAAGGAGTTCCAGAGAGGATTGGAAGGAACAGGCTGCGATGGTACGGACACTGCCAGCGGATGCCAGAACGTAGATGGCCGAAGAGACTTTTGCTGTGGGAACAGCCAGGTGGACGGAGAAGAGGAAGACCCCGAACCCGGTGGAAGGACTGCGTGGAGGAGGAGATGGCCGGCAGGGGACTTGAGGAGGATGACTGGTGGAACAGAGAAAAGTGGGGGGACGCTCTGACTTGAGGGAAAAACCTGTAAAAGTAAAAAGTAAGTATTTTTATTTCTTTGGAAATTTTTGTTATACTCAACAATGCCTAAAACTGATAATGCCTTAAATATAATAAATAACATGAAGAAGCAACGCTAATCTACAGCCCCACTACAACAAGTGGTTAAGTCGGATTTTGTCCAGAGAGAGTTAACTGCTTTCAGATAACCGGAATCGTATCATTCTCGCAGTTTTTGGATTGAAATGGAGTTGTAATATAAAAAATAAGAGAGCGGTGTGGCTCAGTGATAGAGCACTGAGTTGCCATGCCGGAAATCCTGGTTCGAATCCCGCTGCAGTACATGACTTTTATTTAGTCCGTTTGCAGCTGGAGATGGATCATATCGGATCTAGGATCCTTCTGGGGCTCACCCAGCCTCTATAAAATAATATAAAAATAGGGTACCCAAAATAAGGGAGGGAATCTGGCGGTTGAGCGTGACCTAGGATAAGTAACCTCCTTGCGGAACCTTTGTCCATGAAACAGTACAGTCTCTAGCATGTTCTGAACCCTAGACCCGTTCACGGGTTGTAGTGGTACAGGTAAAATAAAAAAAATATATAAACAATAACCCCTTTTCAAGCCAATGTCTTACCTGGTCCCTTATTCACTACGAAAATGACTCGATTCCGCTTACTTGAGTAATTGAAACTCATTTTGGATTGAATTAGACTTAACCAATTATTCACCGGGGATATAGATATATAGTTTTTCTCTGTTTAACAGCCCAACATAATTCACTGCTAATATTTTCAATTTAAAACTTCGCTTCTGACATTTATAAATAATCAATTGTGAATGCTTGCAATTAGCCTCGATCGACCATTAATTAACAACAAATAAGATAATAAACTATTTATGGGACTGTGACAAATGATAATTATTATTGATTGTAGGAAGCTGCGAACAAAACAGAACAGCCTTGGGCCTTGGAGTTGGCCCAGACGAAGCCAATCCAGGCAAGTCATTAGAGTTTGGGGAACTGAGATGGTCTCACCACAGTTAATAGCAATATAATGAGTCTCTAGGAATGTTCTCCTGGAAGGATTTCTTAATAATAATAGTGCCAGTACAACCCGTGAAGGGTCTGGGTGCAGTAAATGGTAGAGACTGTACTATGTCTTGGACAGCGGTTGTGTAGGGAGGTGGTTTGTCCTAGATCTCGCTCAACCGCTAGATTTCTCCCCTCATTTTGGGTACCCACTTTATAGAGGCTGGGTGAAAAAAAAGAAGATGCCTGACGATCACCACGTTTAAATATATTTTTAATTTTATTTTTTATTTTAATGTGTAGTAATTAAAAATACATGCACACTAACGGACAAAGTGGATACATTTTTTTATATTTTATTTTGAGTGGAAAATAGTTAATTTGATAATTCTAAAGATGGATTGAATTGGCCAGGGGGTGTTGTTTGTTCATTTAAGGTCACTTTACGCTGCTATAGCTAATCGGACGATGCTACATTGCTCTAAATTTTGCCAATCCAGGTTTACTTAGGATAGGGATTTTTAACGAGTACCTGACATCGTACAGACTCGGCACCCCCGTTTAACGTCCCTTACGAAGGACGGTGTAACTAAGGATTTTTTACTCCCTTTAAAAAATCCTTGGACGGGCTACGAATCATCGATCTTAGATTTAGTAGTTTGTTACGCTAATCACTAGACAACAGGTCGCCCCTAGATCAGGGGTTGCAGTCAATGATAACACAAAAATAAGAAGGACTTATTTTTTAATAGTGCCAACCTTTAAGATATTAAGACCGTGGTTAAGTTTGTGGTGTTTGTTAGTTGTATTTATTGCAACAAATTATTTTTTCTATACACTCTGTAAGACCGATCGTTAAACATTTTTTAAAATGAGTTAATTCAGCTTTTACTGTTTCTCTTGATAAATATTGCATATTTAATAGATAAACATGTTAACACTTTTTAACCTTGATAAGGACAAGGCTTATCAAATTTAAGACAAATCTTATATATTTGTTTTGATGATATTTTAATCTCTGATCGATTTCATGTTGGATGAACCCAGTTAAAAGAATCTAGCCAAGCTGAAGTTAGCTGAATCAGCGTTAATTATTGTCGTGTTGGCAAACCGTTTCCACTTCTCGAGAACTAACCTGCAATTATGTCTTTTATGAATGTCGATTATCTTAAGAAAAATCGAAGACTAAAGGGAACTATAGCTTTACTGTAGGGAGCGGGATAGATCAGTGGTAGGGCGCTGAGTTGCTATCCTGAAGATACATTGTTCAAATACGGCAAATTATATAATCTGTTTAAGACATAGATGAATCCTGTGGAATCAGCAGACCATCACGGAGCTCGCACGGCCCTTGATAACGTGAATTGGGTGAAAACCAGGCGGTTGAACGTGATCTCTATGAAAGTCATCTACCGTTGTCTAAGAAACTATACAGTCTCTATCATGTACTGAACTTAAGACCCTTCACGGATTATATTGGCACATTTTTTTTTTCTTATGCTATAGTAATTATTAATTAATCGAATAAATCGAATCTTGCATTCGATAGAATGACTAATTTAGAGTTCAATTGTTGTTCAGGAAAGACAGTTAATAACACTTCTTCATGGAAAAACTCGTGTGTATGGATTAAAAAAGCTCTAAAGTCTAAAAGGGATAGGCTTTTTAGCCTATTGTCTAGATACAAAAAGAACCTTTTTCTTTTGCAATAGCTGAAATATTACCCCACCAAAAAAAAACAAACAAAAAAACTACCACTACAACCCAATTGGTATGGGGTATAATACATGAAGGGTATACTACATGGCAGAGACTGTATTAACTACATTAATTAATCAAGTTACGGATACCAAGGTCTAAAGTTCGATACCGGATATTACGGATAAATTATCTATTTTGCTAACATCCATGAATCGACCCTATGCAATTTCCAGACCCTTCTGGGGCTCACACAGCCTCTATAAAGTCTTTATAAGACTCCTTGGGGTAATATATCGATCAAAACGCTTCCTACACAACCGTCAGCTTAGATACGATAAAGTTTCTACCGTGTACTGAATCCAAGACATTTATTTCGAATAAAAATATTTAATTTTTCAGAGCTAAAGTACAATTTCTTCAAAGACCACACCATTCGCTAAACAGTCACGACCATTAGAAATTTCTAAAAAATCCTTTCACAATTTTAAAATTTCTGTTTTGACCACGAGCTTATTTTTAATATTTGAGAAGATTAACTAACTTAAAACATTAAGCTATCTCATGAGGTGTTTAGCGATTTCTTCTCTTTCAGACAAACAAAATTTTGATTTCCGACAAAAATATTTTGTTTTTATTATGAGAAAGAAAAAACAACAGAAATAGGGAGATAGTCAGTTTTCTGAAAAATATTTTTATTTTTCCGTAAATTAAATTTAAATTATTGTTTTTATTATTAAATAAAACACGAAAGAAAAACATTTTTAATACTTGTAAACATGTGTTTATTATCAAATGACTGATGATAGTCATTTGTTATTCTCTGTAAGTAGCAATATAACATATTTCCCGCCCCGATGAATAAGTTGTTAAGTAATTTTCACCAAAATGAGTTTCTTGTACTTAAGTAAGCGGAATCGGGTTATTTTCGTAGTGAATAAGGGGCTAAGTAAGGCATGGGCTTGAAAAGGAATTATTGCTTATATTAAAACTCCATTTAAAGCCAAAAACTACGAGGATCATACGATTCCGGTTATCTGAAAGCAGTTAACTCTCTCTGGACAAAATCCGACTTGGCCACTTATTCACCGAGGCTCTAGACAAGGTGGGGGGAGGTTAGGGGGTCAACCCCCCCCTCCTCCCCCCGAAATCCCGAAATATAGTTAGTATTAAAAATTAATACTAGGTTAAAAAACTGCAAATTAAATTAAAAACAACACACACAACAGAGGATCCAACACATTTTACATCATTATGCAAACTTGAAAATGTCCTCCAACAACTTCACAATAATTAACAATCCTACCGAAAATCAAGAATTGAAGTATTGTTGTTGTTGCGTATTGCATTTAAATCATTCATCATCCAATTATAGTTTATATGGACAAATTTATCCAAATTTTAAAAATTGTCATGAATAATGGTATCAAAATTCTCGATCCTGACCTGACCCCTCCCCCCTCCGAAAGGTTTTCCTGGCTACGGCTGTGGCTCAAGACATAACAGAATACAAAAAGCCTGCAGATAAATATATAATACGTTCATCAAATATAAAGATTAATCGATTGCTAGAAATATATCTTACTAATATTATAAATGTGAAAGTTTGTATGTTTGTCTCTCTTTCACGCAAAAACTACTGGACGGAGGTGGATGAAACTTTACAGTAATATATGTTATACATCAGAATAACACAGGCTATAGCAAGCTCGGATTTAGGGGGCCGCACGGGGGCAGGTGCCCCCTCCCCCGACAGTTTTATAGGAACTGTGGAGAGTCCATTATAGTACATAATTAAAGGAAAATAACATGATCATAGTTGTTAAAATATCAGAAAGAACAAGAGTGAAACTATTTGTTTTGATATCCTACTAATCTTACTAATATTATAAATGTTAAAGTTTGTATGTTTGTCTCTCTTTCACGCAAAAACTACTGAACGGATTTGGATGAAACTTATTGAGTAAAATAGGTTATACATTATAGGCTACAGCAAGGGCAGATTTATGTGGGGGCATGTGTCCCCCCCCGTTATAGTACATAATTAAAGGCAAATCAGGAACTTAGCATGTTGAAATTTTTAGATAGGTTCTTTGTATAGTTTAAGAAAGAAATTTGGATAATTCTACCCCAAGGATTTCCCCTTTAGTATAATAGGGGTTGAAAGGTTGTATAGAATCCGTCAGTTTCGAAGTTAGAGATCTGATATTTTGGATGTATGAGTAACTTATATTTTTTTTAAATAATTATTTATTTTAAATGATGTTTCACGAAACTTTATGTGGCAGACCAAATTTCACGTGAGCGAAGCCGCAGGCATAAACTAGTATAAATACAAATTTATTAAGTATAATACAGGTTATCAAATGTTAAATATCGTCGCTATCAAAACAATTCTGCCAATGTACACTTTGGGCGATTTTACAGGAAAGAAAAAAAAAACGCGGCGACTATAGACTTGGCAATTTTTTTCAGAACTAATAAAGAGAAGTATCACTAAATCACACCCTGCCATATTGCTGACCTTAATACCTCCCTTCCTTAGTGTGCACTTCAACCTGTAGAATGCGTTACTGTTACTAACTTATTTTCATAATAAGTTGCAGATAGGCGGTATTGTTTTGACCGCCACGGTATTTATCAATATATATATATATATATATATATATATATATATATATATATATATATATATATATATATTTTTATCATTTATCTGTATTTAATCCCTGGACCTTAAGCACAGCAGCACTGTGCTCTACAAACTGAGCTATGCCTATCCCTACTAAAACATTAATGTAATAAAATGTAAATTGTTTATCATACGGTTTGAATAAGAAAATAGTTACTTATATGTGCATATTATTTTTTTATTATTGTTTTCAAAGTAGAAATAGTAAACAAAATGTATTTTGAAAACATGTTTACACCTTTACTTCACGGATAATATACTGCTGTCATTTTTTTTAAAGCAACCTATTTTAGTAGTTCAAGTTCAAAGTATTTTTTTCCTTGAACTTTCTCTTTTGAACTTAAGCTCTAACTAATAGTAAGAGAAAGCTGGCAAGACTACTTGGGCAGCCAGTTCAATTTCAAGGAACATTAAATATACCTCAAGTTTTCTATATAAATGACATGATTAATATAATAATAAAAGAAGGAAACCTGCACAGTTACAATCAATGAAGGGACTTGGGTTCAGTGTGTGATAGAGACTGTTATGTTTCTAGGACAGTTATACAGGAATATTAGTCGTAGATCATGCTCAACCCCTAGGTTTTTCCTACCATTAAATGGCAACAACATTATAGAGGCTGAAGGGTCTCCAGATCCCGTCTGTGAACAGATTAAATAAATTATCTGTCACACTTCTTTTGGCATTTGATCCCTGAACAGCTTAGCAACTCATCGCTGTACACACTCAGCTACCCCACTCATTTAATAACAGTAATTATGATAATGATAGTGTATAATTATTATGATTAAAACTTAATGACATGGCAGATAATGGGGCCATTAAAATATTCAAAAATTATGAAGTAATAAATGAATCGATGATGAACCCATTAGTAAGCTCGTCGATGAATTTAGAGACGGTCTGAATGATTTAAAATGCCATTAATGAACATCTTATGCCATGTAAGACAGTTTAGAAACTTTTTGGTCTGTTTAAATGTTGTTTTAAAAGTTATTTAATGAAATTTACAACTATATAACAGAATACATCAAGTAAATGTAATTAATGTATATATTGTCAAGAAAAGACTAAAAAGTTCAACTTAGAAGGTCACGAGGACATCTTCTTTTCAGACGCCTCGGAGGATTATCAGGAATTGAAGAGGTTTGAAACTAGTGGGTTTAAGTGGGAATGAAGTTCGTCATGAAGAGATTGATATCGGATTCGGGCCAAATCAGCAATAAACGAGACTTTTATGGTCGTTATGGATTACTTTGTTCGTTACACAGTAAGGAGCATTGAGGATTTTACGAAGGATTTTGGATTGTAAGGTTTGAATAAGGGAGGAATTCGATGGCTTAGTGGAGCCCAAAGCTCTATTCCATAAGTCCAGATGGGACTTTTGTAATTGATAGGGAGCTTAGAGCGTTTGTCTAGTAAATGTTGAAGTAGCCTAAAACGTCGAGCTGTTTCTTGTCGTTTCAGTCTAGTATGAGGATTCCAAGTTAATCTTTTGTCAAGGTGTCTTAAGTACCGGACCTGTTCTACAGGAATCAGTGGGGTGTTATTGATACCGGAGGACAGGAAGTAATTGGTTTACGACGGAGGGTAAAAGTGATTTGACGGGATTTGTTGTTTAAATTTAAATTAAAGATCTTATAAGCTTATGAAAGGAATAATGTTGTTTAGAAAGCTTGTTACCTGGAATTATTTAAACTAACCATTAAAGATATTAAGTAATTAAAATCACCAAAGAAGTCAGGTATACTAAGCTCCATCTTGATTGTTATTTAAAATTATAATAATAACTATTCTCCCTCAAACGATTATACTTTTTTTTTCTCTGCGTTGTAGTTCATCAGAAACAACAATCATTTACACGCATCAAGTCATCCTGATTAACATATGGTTTATATTGCACGCTATTGCAGTGAATTAAGGAGGTTAGACGATCCGGGATTCCCAGGGTAGGCAAAAAAAATGACCGTTTTATCAAATTCCTGAGTTCAAAAGTCTGTAAATATTTTAATGCTATTTATTATTTACCAACACTTAATAATCCCTTTAGAGCATTCTCTAAGCTTGTTTACTAACACTTGATTCTTCAAAAAAAGCCTCAGTTTAGTTATTTATTTCAAAGAAGAAACATACCAGTGCCCTACGAAATTGTCGTAATTTTAAGACATTACTGAAAAAAATTCACAGCCGCTGAAGCAACTCGTGGAATTATTAAATATGAAGGGGAAGGTGTCCTTGACCAGCGCAATGCGCGGAGTCCTGGAAAATTTAGCAGTGGAGATACGACGTTGGAAAGGAAGAAGGGCTCCGGGCGATCATTAATGGATATTGATGAGGTTCTGAAGGAAGCTGTAGAGTCAAATCCGTCCACAAGTACTCGCGAACTTGCCAGGGAGTGTGCTGTGTCGAATCATTGATCGAAGAAGAGAGAGAAATGGTTTATTTTCAGCAGTGCTGTCCAACTACATTGGATTGCCTTAATACACAGCATACTGATCAATCCAATCGGACATAATGTACATTAAAAGTTGTTAGTTTACGTTTTATATGCGTACTTAAAAATTTGTTACGTAAAATTTGTTATGCGTACTTAAAAACTACAGTACAATTCTTAATTTTGTTTCTACTTTCTTTTCCCTCTTTTCTTTTTCTTTTTTTTTCATATACAAGAAAATAAAGAAAATACAAACCAGATAAACCAAGCACACATACACTACCATACAATTTATGAAGATAAATAAATTTAATAAAAAAAAAAAAAAATCAGCGTGTGGGGTATCAGCTACTATATATATGATGGTGAATTATCCCCAGGGAGTCAAGAATAATATTCTCGGCGAGCACCGCCACATCCCTGCCATTGACACCGACGTCATCGAGGAAGCTCCATGTTCTTTTCGGAATCGTTCGGCGAGACCCAAACCAGAGGCCTCTCACGGTGAACTCTCTCTCCGAAGGTCTCGCGGAATTTCTCCTTTAGGAAAGGGATGCATTTGTCATATATTACCTTCTTTTCCCTTTCCACTCCACCCGCCTGGTCAAGGTCATTATTTTCAAATCTGACCGTCGGATCCAACACCCAGGCTACCTTTCCGGTCTTCGGAAATGCGACAATATCTGCATGTCTTGTGGATCCCTCTGTGTCGATACAATAGACCTCGTCAAAGCAGGCGAAGTCTTTTTCCTTTAGGAGCCTCATTATTTCGTGTTTGACCCTGTGGTGTCGGCGTGTTATGAGGAGGGGGTTGTTGGGGCATTTTCCCAGCACATGGGCTGGTGTTTCTGACTCTCTGCCGCATTTGCGACAGAGGGACCCAACTTCTCTCGCCTGTCCGCCGGCTCCTGGGACTCCACGCATAATACAAATATTTGGTTAAAAAACGGTCATTTTTTTTTTTTTATACACCCTATTAGCTAAAGCGATAGGGAATTGCGAAGATTCAGATGAGCTTTTAAAGCAGTAGGACTTATTGCCGAACGAACTCTTAATAAATTAATTTAGTACTGAGACGAGGAGTAGACCGAGGCGTAGATGGGAGGATTGTATTAAGAGCGATGTTATAGATATGTGTTTAGTGGCACCGGCATTCAGCCTCCGAATGCTAAATAATAATGAGGCGAAACCAACCCGAAGATTCGATGCCGAAACCAATCTTTGTTAGCAAACTTCTGTCCTCTGACAACTATCCAAACCCAAATCCGCCAGATCGCTCTTAACGGATGAGAAAGAATTTTTATTTTTGAATGCAACAAAAAATAAAATAAAATTTTCTCATCCTTCAAGATCTTATTAATAAAGAATTACATGTTGTAACAATCTTGGCAATCTTGCAACTTACTAACTTAGCTAATCTTCATTTGTTGTCCTAGAAAAAAATTAATCCCTTGCATGTATTGAATGGAAGACTCTTTATGGCTTATAGAGGTATCATTATTTTTTTATAATTAATAATTAATCGCGCTTTTCAGTTAAAATAATGACTATAATTCGAAATTCTACTGCTTTTTAAGAAAATAAGTTACTATCACCAGGCCAACCGTTAGCTTAGTTGCATTTTAGTCTCTACCGTGTATTGAACACAGGAGTTCTCAATCATCTTCATTATAGTTTTTAATTATTTCAAACTATTCTTCTTTCGAATACAAATGTTTAATATTACTTGGTTTAAGTTCTATATCTGCGATGTCAAATTTATTGGAACAGCCTCGACAAGAACTTTCTAAGCAATCCTTTCACAACTTACATCTGGCCTGGAATATGGAACTTAACGCTGCGTTTCTGTTTGGTTTTTTTGTTCCATAGTGTAACAGATTGAAATTATTTATAAATAAAATATTGATAGGTGAAAAAAAATTAATTGTTTTAGAGCAAAAAAAGAAAACACAATAACATTGTGATAACAACTATTTATAGTTTGTTATCAACGCACGGTTTTAACCTAATACATAATCCTTACTTCAAACATAATCTCAAAATAGGCCAAATGATCAGAAAAAAAGGAGATAATTTTGATAAAATCTTAAATATGCAGGATTAATCAATAAAAATTAGCAAAAACTCAAAAAGAAGCCGCGTTTTGTTCGCGGTAAAACGCCCATTATTAGAATATTTTATACGATGTAATTTAAATGAGTATCTTATGGGTTATTGTAAAAACTTGAAGCTCAAGAAAATATATTCATATATAAAGAAATATTTTGTTTTGTTTTTATGTTATAATTTATGTTATATCTACATATTAAAATACATTAGGCAGACAAAACATGTAGGCATGATATCTGTGGCACCTGTGCATAGTGCGCTACGTCGAATTTTGTGAATTTCAAGCTATCTACTTAGAATCGTAATTTTTTTCTCTTTCCTTGTGTCTAACACGCCAAGTGTTCCGTCCATTGCAATGAAGGATATTCCTTTGTGAATCGTGGGCTGATACTCCAATCTTGAACTTAAAATAAGTTCAGAAAAATCACGATTCTAAGTAGATAGGTAGAAATTCGACTTAGCCCACTATGCACAGGTGCCACAGATATGTCTTAACTACGCAATTGTCGGGGCGGGTCGTCAGTTATTAATCAGACTGCAATAGGAAAAATCCCGAAAATCAAAGGCTTAACTCCCTAATATAATGAGAAAAAAACCGACCAATCAACACTTCAGGCAGAGGAACGAAGACAAAGTACACAACACATCTCACACCAGCAGTGCAAACAGAATCATCAAATAGAGACAGGAATCTCGCTCTAAGACGTTCAGCAAACAACCCAAGTCTTTTGCAACAAGTCAGCAGAAAATTTCTCTTATCGGAACCATACATACTACATACTACATAGTACTGATAATAGAAGATATATTGTATTTTATTTTTAGTCGCGAATTTTTGCACGTTTTGGCATTTTCATTGCAAATTAAACAATCAAATATTACTGTAAACCGCTCTCCTTCTAAGATTAAGGAACAGTGTAATCTCTCTTCAAGTCAAAATTGGTGTTTTAAAAAATCTTGCTATGCCACTGTGACCCATTGCTTTCATTTTTGATTTATTATATATATTTCGCATAATATTTCCAGTTAACTATTAATAGTGAATATAAAAAAAGAAAGTAAGATATTTGAAAAAAAAAAATTTACCTCCGCAGGAGTTGATCACCTGAGGCTTTAACGCCTTTAAAGACCAACAAACAACAACAAAAAAATGTACATTTTAAGTTTCCCTGAGTCCAAATATTGTAACTTCAGCAAAATCCGTGCATTTGGAAGTATCTCAAAAAATATAAGCTGGATGAAACATAAATTACTTTTTAATTTAAGCCTATTTATTCATCTTTTCGATTTTTCGAGACCTATGTATTTTTTATTTATTGATAAATATAACTAGATATTTATACATAGTTTATATATATATATATTACACTTCTCCCTATACAAATACCACTGAATATCTACCTTAATTTTTATAAGGTTCACAATCACTGTTTGTTTTTTTTAGTCAAAGAGATTTCCTAAACAATTTTTTGTAAATATTTTAGCACATTTCATTTAAGTGAGTATTTTTGTCGATTTTGAAAAATTCATTAAATGGTTTAATCGGGTAATTTTTCAATGTTAATCGGGTAATATATTCGATGATTCTTTTTTGTTCTAATTTAAAATATTTAATCTAATTTTTAATATGTTGCTATTTTATGGATATAACTGGTAATATATAAACAATATTTTTATTCACGATTTATTTTTAAATGTAATGATATATTACTTATCGTGAGCTTATGTAGTTATATACAGTAGAGATAAGGCAAACTGCTTTAACTACATTGTAACACTTTTCAAATACTTTTAGTATATACACATATATTGTATTGTAAATATTTTTTTATTATTTTACAGCAATGTATTCCATCGTATTACAAATATTATTTTATATCAGTCCTTATAAAGAACAACGACATAATTAAAAATTTGACGATTTTGATTTAGGTGTTCAGTATTAATGGCTTTTTAATTTAGGAACGACATATCTGATATAACATTCCCAACATTTTTTATAAAGGTTTATAAATTAAGTTTTTTATTTTTTTTATAAGCTTTATGGGAATTATGACATGAGTTAAAATAAAAAAGTTTCAAGATTTTAAAATTTTTAGTATGGCACCTAATAGAATTTTAAAATCATCGTTACAACAGGAATATTTTGCTCTGGCAATACCAAATTTTGTATTTTTTTTTTTTTTAAACTGACATGGAACTTTTATTGAAAAATTAGGTTTTTTGAGTAATTACGTGTTATTTTAATTATCTTGTTTTTATTACTGGAGTACATCTTTCTTAGTCAAACATTCAAGTGAGTAAAATAAAACCTTTTTCCAGTCATATATTTTTTTCTTCTTTATTTTAAAAACGTTTCATCATTTATAGGTCATTCTCAATTTTACATTTCTTATAAGTCCTTTTAACGTTATTTAATTTAAAACTATTCTTTAAAATTTTTTTATAAAATTTGTACATTTTCAACCTTTTTAGTTGATTGTCAATTCATTTAAAATATTTCCTATAAAACTTAGAGTTCCAATGTACTCTATGGTCATTAACAATTTTTGAAATTTTTTTATTTAAGTTTTATAAGAAATATTTTAAATTAATTGACAATCAACTAAAAAGGTTGAAAATGAACAAATTTTATAAAAAATTTTTAAAGAATAGTTTTAAATTAAATAACGTTAAAAGGACTTATAAGAAATGTAAAATTGAGAATGACATATAAATGTTGAAACGTTTTTAAAATAAAGAAAAAAAAAATATATGACTGGAAAAAGGTTTTATTTTACTCACTTGAATGTTACGTGTTATTTTGAAAGAGCGACATGATATCGTATTGTATAAGAGCGTATAGTTAAATATTATTATTATTATTATTATTGTGATATGGTACTCACCAGACTCACTCAGACAAGCGCACTCTGCACACAGCCCACGACTGACTCCACAATCACTACCCAACATCCCCTCCCTGAACTATTCTCTTATCTTGTAAGGAGTGAGGAGGATCGAGGTCCTCCTTCGAGGATCCTGGCCGAAGATGGCAAGAAAACTGGCGGAGAGTCCTTCTTGCATCAGGGCAGCTTTCTCCTGTCCCGATGGGGTCGGACATCTCCGAGGATTGGGGCCTTGAATCCATATAGTCCTTAAGGACGGATTGCTACAGTTATTTAATACAATAAAGCGACGGGTAATTAAATTGAATAAAAAATTATATCTTGTGATTTTTAATTATGATTTCATAAACATTTGTCTTCACTCAAACCGAAGGCTCGATGCCGATATCACCAATCGCTGTTTATAAACACGACAGGAATACTAGAAGCCTGAACCACTACAACCCATGATGGTTCTTGAGTTCAGTACGTGGTAGAGACTGTATTCTAAGAAAAAGCAGGCACATCTACTTCGGTGGCTTATTCAATTTTAAATAACATTAAATCTACAGGAATCAGTGGGATGATATTAAACGATACAGGAGGGCAGGCGGTCGTTGGTTTACGACGGAGGGTAAAGGTGATTTGACCGGATTTGTGGGAATTTATTTTAATCCTCCAGTTTTGACACTAGTTTTCAAGGTCAGAGATATGGGATTGAAGAGGATGAGATCCTTTAACTGGATCGGTGTTGGCAGATAATAAACATGACATCCATCGATTTGGGAGAAAATGCACATATTGAGTGGCACAAACTTGAAAAAAAAATTGGGCATCAAATTCTTTTTTTAGTATAATTAAAAATGCATGCATTATATAATTACTAGCTTATGTCCGCGGCTTCGCTCGCGTGGAATTTGGTCTGCCACATAAAGTTTCGTGAAAGATAATTTAAAATAAATAATTTAATTATTTTTAAAAAATATAAGCTACTCGTACATCTAAAATTTCAAATGCCTAGCTTCAAAACTGACCGATTCTATACAACCTTTGAACCCCTATTATATTAAAGGGGAAACCCTTGGGGTGGAATTATCCGAATTTCTTTCTTAAACTATACAAAGAACCTATCTAACTATACACAAAACCTAACTACAAATTTCAAGATGCTAAGTTCCTGATTTACCTTTAATTATGTACTACAACGGGGGTGGGCAAATGCCCCCGTGCCCCCACATAGATCATGTGATTTGCCTTTATTTATGTACAATAATGGATTCTCCACAGTACCTAAAATACTGTCGGGGGGGGGGCACGTGCCCCCTTGCACCCTTCCATAAATCCGCGCTTGCTATAGCCTATGTGTTATTATGATGTATAACCTATATTACTGTCAAGTTTGATCCAAATCCATTTAGTAGTTTTTGCGTGAAAGAGAGACAAACATACAAACATTCACATTAATAATATTAGTAAGATATATATATATATATATATATATATATATATATATATATATATATATATATATATATATATATATATATATATATATATTTTATATATTTCCTATACATTTTCAGCTTAACAATCAATAAATAGTGGACAAATCAATCTAACTGCAAATGTGTACAAATTATTTTGTTTTCTTTGGTGAAATGGGATATAAATCTACAGGCCCACTACAATAAGTGGTTAAGTCGGATTTTCTCCAAAATGAGTTTCTTGTACTTAAGTAAGCGGAATCGAGTTATTTTCGTAGTGAATAAGGGGCTAAGTAAGGCATTGGCTTGAAAAGGAGTTATTGCTTATATTAAAACTCCATTTCAATCCAAAAACTACAAGAATGATACGATTCCTGATATCTGAAAGCAGTTAACTCTCTCTGGACAAAATTCGACTTATTCGCCGGAGCTGTAGAAATAATCGCACATTATGCTGAGTGCATTACAAGAAATATATGACGTCACTTCATGCTGCTGTGGCTAATCGGACGATACTACAGTGGGAGCTCTAAATTGTGCCTTTTCAGTTATAATTATATGATAGAGATCTTCAACAATTACTTGAAATTTAACAGACTCGGACCAGTTTACGTAGCTTACGAAGGACAGCATAGTCAATTTTTTACTCCCTTTCAGAAAATCCGAATGCTATCCCGGAAACTGCGAACACAAATCTTGAGGATAGTAGGTTGTTATGCTAAACCACTACACCACAGGTACCCCCGAAGAAATATTTATTTCAATTTGTTATAATTATTTTTTTAGTAGAAAGGAGATAGTTGGGGGTGCAGTCAAACAAAACACTGAATAAGTGCTAGACCTATAATTATGTGCCGACGTTTCGACCTCCTGTGTAGACCATCTTCAGGGCTATGAGAGAGAAACAAACAGAACAAAAAATATATAAAAAAACGTACAGTAACAATAATATAGTGACATGTAATGTAGAAAATTAAAATAGTGACAGATATGAAAATTAAAGATAACGAATATTAAAAAAGTGACAGAATATAATACAATTAAGATATAGACAGATTTAATAAAATTAAAGATAATGAAAAGAAATTAAAAAAGTGACAGATATAATAAAAGTAAGATAAAGATAGATTTAATAAAATTAAAGATAATGAAAAGAAATTAAAATAGTGACAGATATAATAAAATTAAGATAAAGACAGATTTAATAAAATTAAAGATAATGAAAAGAATATCATAGCTCTCATAGCCCTGAAGATGACCTACACTGTAGCTCGAAACGTCGGCACATAAATATAAGTCTAGTACTTATTCAGTGTTTTGTTTGACTGCACCCCCCCAACTATCTCCTTTCTACAATTTATCATCCAGTCAACTATTTTCCTCTCATATATTTTTAGTACATTATTGTGTGATGAGGACACCACAATAAACATTTTTTTAAAAGTTATTTGGTCCATTCTTTGTTTGCACCTAATTTGGTTTGTGTAGCAACAAGAAATTGTTAGTGGTAAGGTAGTTTGGTCTGTGTTTGTTTATTAACAATAAAGAGTATTATTACAATGAATTTAACAATTTACAATTTTGTAACATATTACTTAATACATGTTTAGAATAAAACAATGTACTCTGAATGTTGGATAAACATAATAAATAAAAAGCAGTACACATTTATAACAGTAGGAAAAGGGAAAGAAAAAACCAAAACAAAATAGAAAAACACATAAAATAAATATAATTTTGGGTAGTCAAATAAACGAGTTTAGATACTTGATGAAATATTTTAAAGTCGTCCATTAATCAAATAATGATAATAAACCTTCTATTATTATGAATATTTTTGACATACTATCGACAGCGTTTTTCACTTCTGACATAATACTTTTAAATTTGGTTAAAATTTTATTAGAATTGAATGAGCTAAACATATTCTTAATTTCTTTAAAGCAATCCATTATAGAAGGTTTATTATTTGACTTTATTGGTTATTCTTGGCTTACAAACGTTTTCTCAAACCATTTCGAATTGCATTTGGGTAAGATTGGAAAGTATGTAGGTTTAGCTTTATAAATTATTCTGTCGGATGGGCTTATTTTTATTCTTGGTCTCTGTTTGCTCTGTTGAAGTAGTAGATTTCGCATCAGCTTAGGGCATTTTTCATAATTTGAGAAGTGTTCTTCTTTGCAGTTACTGCATTTTGGTTTAAAACCAACTACTAAAATATTCGGACAATCTTTGGATAAATAGATGGTTGTTTATTTAATAATTAATATTTGAAGGGGCGAACAATAAAAATAAATTTGAAAAAAAAAATAAAAGTCTATATTAAAAAAAAAAACAAACACTTGTATATGAAATGATAAAGAATTGCTGCACTGGAGGTTACAAAAAGAAAATGGTTAAATTAAAAGAAACAACTGTACTTAAATAAAGTTCTCTTCGGCCGCTGAATAATAGTACTCCAAAGCCCAGTCGCTTGTTTTCACTTCACCAACTCTCGGCAGGTTATCTATATGGTTATGTCAGTGTTGCTAAAAAATATTGCAAATAAATTAATTGTTTAATCACTGGCAACACTGGCTGTGCCGGGTGTGACCTTCCCCAGTGACAGGTCAGGTTATGTTTTTGTTGTTACAAATACAAAATATTAACAATATCATATGGTAGTAAATTGATAAATTGTATTCAATAAGTAGAATAGTGCAATCTGAGTAGAAACCCTCAAGTGTTTTTTTTTTTTTTTACTTCCTTCAATTATCTGCATTTCGTTAAGAGCATTGCATTGCTAATCTAATTGCAGTTATCGTGGAATGAATTTCGTAATTGCGATAATACTTTAAAAAGATATAGAACAAATATGCAGTTTGACCTTTGTCGATTACATTTCTTTCAATTTGAGAAATCCGATAAATTTTACATTATTTATCGAGGAGTGTAATGAGTCTCTTAAAATAACCTGTACAACTACAACCCATGAAAGGTCTTGAGTTCAGTACATGGTAGAGACTGTACTGTTTGTAAGAGGACGGTTTTGCAGGGAAGTAATTTGTCCGAGATCACTCTCAAACGCCAAGTTTTTTGAGGCTGAGTGAGCCTCAGGAAGATCTGCAGATGCAGAGAAATTAATTACCACAATTTTTTTATTACAAGTAAATCTGCTAATATGAACAAATGACATGGAAAAAAAAACACTTGTGGAGAAACTACCCATCGGTAGCACTCCAATAAAGTTATATAGTAGAAGGTCTTGAGGCCATCTTCTTTTCAGATGCCTCGGAGGGTTATCAGTTATAGTATGGGAAGCAAGTTGAGAGACTGGCGGATTCAAGTGTGTATGGAGCTTGTCATGGAAGGTTAGGTATCTAGTTTGGGCCAAATCAGTAACATATGGGATATTAAGATCATGATGGATGAGTTTGTTTGTGACATAATAAGGAGCATTGAGGATTTTACGAAGGATTTTGGATTGTAAGGATTGGATAAGAGATGAATTGTATGGTTTAGTAGAGCCCCAAAGCCCAACTCCGTATGCTCAAATAAGTCTGATAACTGTCATGTAAATGAGTCTTTTGTAATTAATTGGGAGCTTTGAGCGTTTGTCCAGTAAATGTTGAAGTAGGCAAAAACGTCGAGCAGTTTCTTGTCTTTTCAGTCTTGTATGAGGAATTTATCGCAAATAAATAGAGAATTAAACAAAATAACTATTACACTAAATCGAACTTCAATTACTAGACCAATATCGAGGTAGCTCAACTTAAACGTTATGTATTGAAATGCAAAAAGACGAAGAGTTTTTCATTTTTACAATGTAGGTTGGTCCGCAATTAGGCAAATAGCGGATACCTCTAGTAATATATAATGTAAAATAATAAAAATTAATCTTACTAAAAGATCTTTTTTAATCGGGATCTCATAAAACATAGTTAAATTTTATTTTTGTAAATAATTAATCTTTGTAATCGAACAAGAATTTTAAAAAAATATTTTTCAAAATTGGAAGCCTTTAATCCAAAAACAATCAAGATATGTTTAACATAGTATTTTTGGAGACTACTAGAATAATTTTTATTTTTATAATAAACTAATTATGATTCTTGCTGCGTCTTAAGTGTACATTAATTACTTGTAGTCCAGAATCCATGGTCCATTTTTGCACTTGATTGCTATCAAGCTGAATCTTCGTGAATAGCTTCGTTTCGACGAGATGCCCAACAATTTCCTGTGCGAAAATTCTCGATTGTGGTAGCTAACAGAGGTAGCAAGGATAAAATATGTCGATTTGACGATTCTCAAAAAATTATTACTAACTGGTTTTTTTTTTTTGTTAAATCTCAAGATAATTATCTAAATTATTTGAAAAAATATTTGTCCTACAAAATGTATGGTTTGATCAAAGAGTCCCCTCCTTCCAATATGTATAGATAACGAGGTCATCAAAAATGATTATTAACCAGCTGATTTTTTTTTTTTTTAATTATTTATTAGGACCTGTAATAGTATTGTTGAGCGTAGGACCGGGATAACGTACCACGCAATTTTTAGGACAATATGACTGGTAAATTATATAAACATTAGGTAACTAAGTAAAAAAAAAAAAAAAAAAATCAGCTGGTTAATAATCATTTTTTATGACCTCGTTATGGATACATGTTGGAAGGAGGGGACTCTTTGATCAAACCATACATTTTGTAGGACAAATATTTTTTCATATAATTTAGATAATTATCTTGAAATAAAAAAAAACCCAGTTAGTAATAAATTTTTGAGAATCATCAAATCGACGTATTTCATCCTTGCTACCTCTGTTAGCTACCACAATCGAGAATTTTCACACAGGAAATTGTTTAGCGTCTTATCGAAACGAAGCTATTCACGAAGATTCAGCTTGATAGTAATCAAGTGCAAAAATGGACCATGAATCCTGGACTATTAAATGTACATAAATTTTATGTAAATGCAAGGTATACCGTTTATTTAACTAATACATAATAGAGCCTGTACCACTACAGCCATCGAAGGACCTTGTGTTCACGGCTATACTGTTTCTAAGACAGCGGTTGTGGAGGGGGGTGGTTTGGCTGAGATGGCGCTCAACCACTACATTCCCCCTCCCCTACTTAGGGTAACCACTTTATAGAGGCTGAATGAGCCCTAGAAGGGCTGTGGATCCCATCGGGTTGTTGTTGAGTTATTAACAGATTAAATAATTTTCAACCACAACCGGATTTGAACCATTGGTATAGCGCTCTACACGCTGAGCTAGCCGCTTCCTACAATTGTAATATACAATAAAGCGACTTCATATAAAAAACTTGACAGCTTGTAATATAGTTTGTTAGAAAAAAAGATATTTGTGTCTTAACGCAGCTCTGGTTACTTTTGCCGACTTGTTCGCATGCGCGAGCAGTTACATTTTGTAACTGTTACATTTCTAACAGTTACCTTGTATTTATTGGGGTTAAAAAATTATCAACACTTAGAAATCAAAAGAATTTATTGAAAAATGTAATATAATAACAATAATAATGAATAATTAATTAAACAACAATGAACAATTATGAAATAAAAGTAATGAAAAATCACAATAATGAAAAAATATTTAAAAATGTACTATATGATGAACAATTAATTAAACATGCATGGAAAATGAACAATTAAAAAATTCAAATAATAAAAAATCACTATAATTAAAACAAATAAGTTATGAAAAATCACAATAGTTTATTGACAAAATAAGTTTAAATAAATAACTAAAATAATAACAACGAAAAATCTATAACAATCTAACAAACAAACAATAAACAACAAATAACGAACAATAAATCAGCAATAATCAAAACTCAGTAAGCAAGAAGAAACAGACCAAATCAGCTGTTAGAAATTAACTGTTACAAAATGTAACTGCTCGCGCATGCGAACAAGTAGGCAAAAGTAACCAGGGCTGCGTTAAGACACAAGTACCAAAAAAATTAGGAATCCGGAAGAAATAAAAACACAAAACACATTGAGTCCAATCAGTGTAACAAAACAATTAGAACAAAATATCTGTAGGATAGGCAATGTCAGGGAAGCGATAAGAGATTGGCGTCAGTTCCTGATAAGCGAGTACATAGTGCACGAGATGTGATATCTCGACGGGTCCGATCCTGCCTGGGTATCCTTTCGATGGCATCCTTCAAGGACCTCCATCTAGTGGTAGTGGGGGGGAGGATTAAGGAAATCACTGTTTCATGACGAGGTAGAATCTAAGAGTCATTAATGACAACGTAATGAAGGCAGTTTATAGGATGACTGACACTACTCTCATCAACCGATCAGAAAGAAGTTTTAAGAGGTTATGTTTTGATCAGTTATTGTCAATATAAACAAAGTTTAAAAAATAAATAAAAGTAAGAAATGATCCGGGCAGAGGACATAAAAAAATCTCTTTAATATTTGCTTATGACTATTTATTTTAAAGCCAACATTTCGGCCCACAATGCAGGCCTTCTTCAGGGCTTAGAGTGGGGTCAAGGGTTCACAGTTGACTACCTATTTGGTACACACCTTGTACCACACACAATCGGTAGTTCACTGTCAGCCCTCGACCCCATCATAAGCCCTGCATTGTGGGCCGGAACGTAGGCTTTAAAAAAAAACATTTCAAGACTTTGGAATAAATTTGTTATTTTTTTTAAATATCTGAATCAATTATAGTCTGAATTTGTAAATTTGTATTATTAACATTAGTCTAGTTTTCACATTTATTGACACTCTGAACAATAATTATGTACATTTTCAAATAGTATATTTATTAATGAAAACATACGAAGGGCTGCACAAGCCCTGGCCGCGTTACGAGCCAGGTTAGCTCAGAGCACCACGCTAGAGACGCAGGCGACCCGGCTTCGAATCCTGCTCCTGGACAAATCTTTTCTCTTCAAAATGAAATAATAATTATTATACAGTTATATTATTTAGTATCCTCGAGTTTGTATTTCCATACGTCTTAATGAAGTTTATTTTCATTTTTAGCATTATTATTATCGTTAAGTTCTACAATAATTAGATCATTTGTACTTTGGATCTTTTCATAAAACAGGGCACTTAACTATTACAAATAAAATCTTTTACAGAAAACGTGAAGTTCAACTGCTTATAGATATTATGAATTGTCAACTATTCATACGACCTTTTAGTTTGTTTGTTTGTTCATTTAACGTCACTTTATGCTGCTATGGCTAATCGGACGATGCTACAGTGGGAGCTCTAAATTTTGCCTATCCAGGTTTAATTAGGATAGGGATTTTTAACAAGTACCTGACATCATACAGGCTCGGGACCCCCGTTTAACGTCCCTTCCGAAGGACGGCGTAACTAAGGATTTTTTACTCCCTTAAAAAAATCCTAGGGCCACCTGTCGGGCTACGAACCCGCGATCTTGGGCTTAGTAGTTTACTTTTAGTTAAATATTATTATTATTATATTGATCGAATTCTAACATTACAACTGAAGTTTATTGTAGTTATAACTTCGGTATAACTATAACAGATCATAAGAATAACTTATTTTGTGACTGCATAGACCATTTTACATTTTTTCTCTTATACCACTTTCAAAATTTAGCTAGTTCCGGTGGACACCCTGCAGCTACATTTCTACCATAGTCCCAAAACTCCACCTGGACCACTTTGGGAACTAAAGTTCTAAAATATATCCAATCAACCATTTTCACATCAATATAATATAACAATATTTAACAATCACGCCCAAGTAGGACAAAAATACTGAAAATGGATAAAATCAAATATTTAACTTCTACAATATTGAATATTGATTTAAGATTGACAACTTCCTGAAAAAACAGATTATATTACACAACCTTTAACTTCACAATAGAGATGCTCATTACAAGATATCAATTATAGCAGTTACGACAGAAACATATATCCAAGATAGATCCTGTTTTGTTTGAGCAGCAGGCGACACAAGTCAAGGGTAGCTTGATAAGTGTGTTGCAATGGTACTCTCCAATCAGGAATGTTCCTTCATCTGTCGCAATATATATATATATATATATATATATATATATATATATATATATATATATATATATATATATATATATATATATATAATACATATATACTAGCTTATGTGCGCGACTTCGCTCGCGTGGAATTTGGTCTGCCACAAAATGTTTCGTGAAAGATAATTTAAAATGAATAATTTAATTATTTTTTAAAAATATAAGCTACTCGTACATCCAAAATTTCAGATGTCTAACTTCAAAAATGACGGATTCTATACAACCTTTGAACCCCTACTATATTAAAGGGGAAAACCCTTGGGGTGGAATTATCCAAATTTCTTTCTTAAACTATACAAAGAACCTATCTACAAATTTCAAGATGCTAAGTTCCTGATTTGCCTTTAATTATGTACTACAACGGGGGAGGGGCACATGCCTTCGTACCCCCACATAAATCTGCCCTTGCTGTAGCTTATGATGTATAAACTATTTTACTAAAGAATTTTCATACCAATCCATTCAGTAGTTTTTGCGTGAAAGAGAGACAAACATACAAACTTTTACTTTTATAATATTAGTAAGATTAGTAGGATATCAATCAAAACAAATAGTTTCACTCAAGTTGTTTTTGTTATTTGAACAACTATTATCATGTGATTTGCGTTTATTTATGTCCTATAACGGATTCTCCACAGTTACCTAGAAAAATGTCGGGGAGGGAGGTATGTGCCCCTCCCTAAATCCGCGCTTGCTATAGCCTATGTGTTATTCTGATGTATGACCTACATTACTGTAAAGTTTCATCCAAATGCGTTCAGTAGTTTTTGCGTGAAAGAGAGACAAACATACAAACTTTCACATTTATAATATTAGTAAGATATATATATATATATATATATATATATATATATATATATATATATATATATATATATATATACACACATTCATACATATGAAAAATTATTCCGGTTTTAGGAATCCTGATAAAGATTTAGACACCATTTATTGACCGTCATTTGAAAACGTTACTAAATATTTTAAAGTATTTGAATCTCAAGAACCGGAAAAAACTTATAAACAATATACAATAATAATAATGCTTAGCGAAGCCGAAGGTTCGATGCCGATACCACCAACCTCTGCTAACAAACTTCTGTCCACACACGACTACGCAAACCAAAATCCGCCAGATCACTCTTAACGAAATCCTCCCACCTACGCCTCACTATTCCCCCTCAGACGCTTCCTAATCGGCACAGCACTTGTTAACATCTTAGGAATTCGTTCGTTACTTTACAGGCCCATCTTAATCATCTCGACACTATCACCTGAATAATATTTACCGTATGCACGCTTCGCAATTCCGCGTTGTGTAATCTCCTATATTCCCCATTGGTCTCATTATTATATCTTTTTCTTCGTTCCAGGTAAATGCAGTTCGGATTTCTATGTTATTGCTCATTCATGTCCTTTAAGAATTCCTTGCAATTTTGAAAACAGTTTTCAGGATGTTATATTGTACCAACCCTGTAGTTTCAAACCTAGCTTCCTCCTCAATTCCCGATAATCCTCTTAGGCGTCTGAAAAGAAGATGGCCACGTGACCTTCTTGAACTTTTTATTTGAGTAATACCATGGGTAGTTTCTCTACTTGTCATTCTCATGTCATTATGTATCAATTAGCCTATTTACTTGTTGTATTATTGTAATACAGTTGTAAATATCAATAAATAATTTATTTTTTAAAATTTCCAGATTGGAAAATTCCGGTCCCTTTTACGGCACTAAAAGTTATAAATTATTTTATCTAAAATCTTTTTAAATAAAAATTAGTAAAAAAACAGACATAAAATAAGTATTACAGTGCACTTGGAAAATCCTAAAAACAAAGCCTTCACGTTCTAACAAACTGCAAAAAAAACTAACAAGTCTACTTTTCCCCAAACCAGACACAACAGGATTTTTTTTTAAAATGTATTTATTGAAATTTACAACTATACACAGAATATATCAAGTAAATATAATGAAAGATACATCATGTCCCGAGATATTGGCAAGTAGAGAAACTACCCGCTGGTAGTACTCAAATAAAAAGTTCAACTTAGAAGGTCACGAGGCCATCTTCTTTTCAGACGTCTCAGAGGCTAATCCAGGATTGAAGAGGAAGCTAGGTTTGAAACTAGTGGGTTTGAGTGGGAATGAAGATTGTCATGAAAATTTAAGGAAGAAATAGTTGGGGGTGCAGTAAATGAAAACATCAAAATAAGAATAACTCATTTATTATGTGCCGACGTTTCGGCCTACAATGTAGGCCATCTTCAGGGCGAATAAAACAAGTTGCAGGTTAGGGATTGTCATGAAAACATTGATATCAGCAACATATGGGACATTATGGATTACTTTGTCCGTAACAATGTAAGGAGCATTGAGGTGCTTGAATATAAGGAATAAATATATTATTTAAATAAATAAATATATTATTTAAATAAATAAATATATTATTTAAATAAATAAATATATTATTTAAATATATAAATATATTATTTAAATAAATATATTATTTAAATAAATAAATATATGATTTAAATAAATAAATAAATGGAAGGGAGTATCAGTAGAGCAATGAGTGGCTGAAGATCTGAGTTTCAAATCCGCCTCTGGCTGATTACCGGTTTGGTACTTGAGTCTTAACGAAGCCCTGGTTATTTTTGCCGACTTGTTCGCATGCGCAAGCAGTTACATTTTGTAACTGTTACATTTTTAACAGTTACCTTCTATTTATTGGGGTTAAAAGATTATCAACAATTAGAAATCAAATCACTATAATTAAAACAAACAAGTTATGAAAAATCGCAGTAGGTCATTGACAAAAAAATTTGTTAATCGCATTTAGATGGAAAATGCGTCGAAATACACTTCAATATCAAGATTTAAATTGCATTTTCAAAAGAAACGTTCACAACAATACAATTTCATTTCCTGGGAATTGCTACATTTTCTTTGTTTTGGTAAAATATTTCGCTCCTGCAAAAAAATAATAGCTTGTTCTTCTGTTGTCGGCAAATCCCGAATACGCATTTTACACTAATTAAGTAAATAACTAAAATAATAACAACGAAAAATCTATAACAAACCAGCAAACAAACAATAAATAACAAACAATAAATCAGCAATAATCAAAACTCAGTAAGCAAGAAGAAAAATAGAACAAATCAGCTGTTAGAAATATAACTGTCACAAAATGTAACTGCTCGCGCATGCGAAAACCAGGTCTGCGTTAAGACACAAGTACCTACGGTTCACCCAGCCTCTATAAAGTAGGTACCTTTAATTGGAGGAAAATGTGGAGCGTGTTCTAGGACACGTCAACTCACTGCGCAACCGTTTTCTTACATTACAGTCTCTGTCACGTACTGAACCTAAGACCCCATGGACTGTTTTTTTTTTTTTTTTAACAAATGCCTGTATGCAACACTAGCGCTTTTGTGAACTTTCGGATTGTACACAAATCCAATACAAATCAGGTCAAACTACCCTATTCATACTTGCTTATGCTTGGCAAATATATATGTGCATCTTAATATTTAGTTGTGGAAGAGTCGAATTCTGACCATGGGGACGGGGTAGGAAGTGAGGTCGAAGGTCTTGCAATCGATTTTAGGTTTTATAATACACTAATACATATTTAACAGACCTAGGTGTGCATTAGCTAGCAGTGCAGGGCTAATCTCTACCTCTACGGCCTCTTCCCAAATATATGTGAGTCCTAAAGTGTTTCTTATTAAACTGTAGTAGATATTATTATTCTAAAGTAGTTCTTTTTTAAATAATAATAATAATAATAATAATAAATAAGGTGAGTATTGAAGATATAGCGTTCATTTAGTTACACACAATCGCCTTACATCAAGATATATTCGGCATCGGCTCAGGTGTCGATTGTCACTTTGAGTTAATTCACAAGTTATTACTTTTCAATCGTTTTCTTTAATATTTATTATTAAATATTATATTCTTTATTCTCGAAAATAAAAAATATTTAATAAGAAGTAAAAAACCATTCTCCAGTCCAATTATTTATTTATTTTTATTTACTATAAAGACGTTTCGACCCTTTGGGTCATTCTCAATTTTTTAAATGTCTGTCATGATTCATACAATTTGTCTGAAATTCACCATATAAATTTATTAACATCAACAACAACAAAACTATTAATAATTATATTAAAAATGTCCTAAAAAACTGAAAAATTCAAGTATAGATACCTCATATGGACGTCTATAATATAAAATTTATTGGAGATACATTCTTCTCCATGGTCATTATTTGCTCTGCATTATACTTTGGACTGCGCCCATTCTTAAACACCTTGATATTGTATTGACATTAAATAGTTTTGATTTATTTGTTTATTTAAATTATAATATATATTAATTAGATTTAATATTTGTATGCAATGGGTGCAGTCCAAAGTATAATGCAGAGCAAATAATGACCATGGAGAAGAATGTATCTCTAATAAATTTTATATTATAGACGTCCATATGAGGTATCTATACTTGAATTTTTCAGTTTTTTAAGACATTTTTAATATAATTATTAATAGTTTTGTTGTTGTTGATGTTAATAAATTTATATGGTGAATTACAGGCAAATTGCATGAATCATGACAGACATTTAAAAAATTGAGAAAGACCCAAAGGGTCGAAACGTTTTTATAGTAAATAAAAAAATAATTGGACTGGAGAATGGTTTTTTGCTTCTTATTAAATATCATCAATTGTTAGTCCAGTAAAACCTATATTATAATAAAAAATATTTTTATTATTGACTGCATATAGCGAACTATTACCAACTGTATTCGGATTAAAGAACCGACATAGACACTCTTCGAAATGATTGTTCTTGATGAAATGATAATATAGGTATCTGTTCCGCAGGATGTCGCTTCGAGATAAATCGCAAGTTATAACTTTTCATTCGTTCCCTTTTTACTATTCTTGTAAATTAAAATAATCATGACTTTTAGTATGAAAAAAAGAATGTAATTATCGGTAGTGTGTATATTTCATCAAGAAATGAAAGTTTAAACAAAAATTTCGATATCTGTACCGCAGATTGAGTTATGTGTTAACTGTCCATTCGTTTCATTTTAAATATTTTTAAAGTATAGAAAAGAGAATGTTATGGGTAATGAGTGGATTTCGTTAATAATTTTATCAAGAAATAAATATTTTTACTAACCTAAATATTTTATTTATTTTTTATTATTTTTAAATATTTTTGTTTTGAAGAGAAAAGATTTGCCATGACCGAGATTCGAACCCGGGTCGTCTGCTTCTCCGTAACAGTGCTCTAAACCATTGAGCTACCAGGGGTCGCATCTCAGTAAGACAAATCCGTTCTCTTCACCGATCCTGTTAGTTAGTTCATTTAACGTCACTTTATGCTGCTATGGCTAATCGGACGATGCTACAGTGGGAGCTCTAAATTTTGTCTATCCAGGTTTAATTAGGATAGGGATTTTTAAACAGTACCTGACATCGTACAGGCTCGGGACTCCCGTTTAACGTCCCTTCCGAAGGACGGCGTAACTAAGGATTTTTTACTCCCTTAAAAAAATTCTAGGGCCACCTTCCGCTTCACCGATCCTATATACCCGTCTTCTCGCAATTTTTGCCATGTAGAGATGAAATATGTTTATATAGATACGTTCATTTTTTAATAAAATGATTACCAAAATTATATACACTTTTCATATAATTACATTCCCTTTTCCATACTAAAGCTAATGATAAATTGTATTTTTGGAAAATATTAAAAGGAAAAAGAATGAAAAGTTCAAACTTGTAATGACTCAACTCGAAGCGACAACTTACGGAATAATTACCGTAATTTCGTAGCATAAATTATGATATAACCTAAATAGTACGTGTATAAGTCTGTTCTTAAATCTATTTGCAGTCAGTAATAAAATTATTTTTATTTTCGAGAACATTAAAAAGAAAACGGATGAAAAGTTAAAACTTGTCGTGAGCTAACTCGAAGCGACAACCTGCCTAACTGATCACAAAATTATTATTTAGTTCTTTTCAAAATAATAATAAATAAAAAAACTGAGGTTGTTCTCGGCTTAAGCGGGAGGGAGTTGAAGATATAACATATATTTAGTTTCACACAAACGTTTTAGTTTTTGGTTCATTTCAGTAACAATGTCCGATTGGAATTTATATTAAATATAAAATTCTGCCAAATGGATATATTGGTTGCTTAAACTTACCATTACATGGAGCAGATAGTGCATAGTTCTCAGGTGTATGTGTAGTACTGTTTCAAGTATTAAAAATAACGTAAATTCACACATCAGTTAACTCAGTTCTGGTTGCGGAAGTAATTGTCATTCGAAACCTTACCTAACAATCTTCCGTACTTAAAGTAATTACTCTTAATAATAGAAAAGTACTGTTCATAATACGGTTTCAACCGAACAGTGTTACCATTCCAACTCGTCCAAACTTCCCTCACAAAATGTAGTAAATTAGCCACGTAATTTTCAATAATTAGTATCAGAAATTCCATATTTAATAATTATTTAAATTTTTCTCAGATATAATATAATATTACAGTTTATTTCACACAGCAATTTGGAAGGCCTATAATAATTAATTTTCATAAATAGCAGTATTGTTCATAGAACGGTTTCAGTACAGCAGTGTTGCCATTAGGACTCAACGAAAATGTACAGATGTAGTAAATTCGTAATATATTTTCCAATAATTGATATCAATAGAATTCCATACTCAGCATATTATAATTTCTGATTTTTATTTTTTTCACAGTTAGGAATATTTTTTTTAACTACTCAGGGGCTTGGTGGGTGCGCCCCTTAAAACGAAAAAAAAAATCATTGAAAACTGTTTACCACAACAAAATGGGTTTTCACAAACATAATCAGGTTTTTGTTCGTTTCTTTTTATATTTTCCACAAGTACAAGTTATTCTGAGCTTTAATATGGAAAAGAGAATGTAATTATGGCTAATGTGTATACTTCAGTAATTATCGAATCAAGAAATGGACGTTTCAACAAATTACAAAGATTACCGAAGTATACACATCACCAATAGTTACATTCTCATTTCCATAATGAAGATCAGGATAACTTATATTTTTTGGAAAATATTTAAAATGAAACGAATACACAGTAAAACTTCTAACACAGCTCGAAGTGACAACCTGCGGAACAGATGCAAGATTTTAAGTTGAAATATTAAAGTTCGACAGAGATCATTCTCATCTTGTACAATGGAAGTTACTCGTCTCAAGAAAATTAATTATATTGTGATACTCAAAGTATTTAAATCCACTTTAACAGCTACTAACGACATTCTGCCTCAATTGATTATTACGTCACTAAGGTTAGGAAGGTCAGAGTGAGTTTGTTATTAATTGTGTTCCATTATATGTCCATCCCCAGGGAATAAGCGGTTAGGTCCAAGTTTGTCTAAAATGAGTTAATTATATTGAGGGAAGTGGAATCCTGTCATTTCCGTGGTTCATCAGTGGCTAAGTCAGGCCTTGGCTTGAAATGGAGTTATTGTTTATAACTCAATTTCAATCCAGAGGCAACGAGAATGACACAACTCCGCTACGCTTTATACAAGTAACTTATTGTAGACTATTATTATTATTAATAATATGACTCCTCTACAATGCATCTCAGTCTAAAGAGGCCCATTGTGATCGACTCTTCAAATCCCTAACGTAGGTCTAGACTTCTGAGATAATTTAGGCAATCTTTCTCAGTTTTTGAAATTCCTCATGTCATTCAGGGCCAAGGTCAAATGCCACCCAACGTAGTGCATTACAATAAAAGAGAACGTGTCAAGGGGTTTCGTCCTCCGTTTGTCATTGGGATCCTTCATATTGTAGACTAAATTCGAATTATCTACGAATTCACCAGGGCTGAAGATATATTATACGTAAAGGTACGGATATCTTCCAACACAACACTCCATTAAATAAACATTTTATGAAGACTTGTTTTCGTATCTTGATCAACAAAAAACAAAAATAAACTTATGGTGCTGTGAATTTTATGTTACCAAATTAACTAACTACTAAGCCCAAGATCGCGGGTTCGTATCCCGCCAGGTGGTCCTAGGATTTTTTAAATGGAGTAAAAAATCCTTAGTTACGCCGTCCTTCGGAAGGGACGTTAAACGGGGATCCCGAGCCTGTACGATGTCAGGTACTCGTTAAAAATTCCTATCCTAATTTAAGCTGGATAGGCAAAATTTGAGCTCCCAATGTAGCATCGTCCGTGACCCCCAGACATTTTTGTTGTTCACAAACAGCTGGTTCAAATTTTGCACTTATTTGTATTTCCTCGACACGTTTTGCAGTATTCAATTTCATTTCTTCTAGCAAAAAAACTGACTTCTGACTTCAATAAAACCTTTTCACTTTCAATTGATCAAATATAATTAGTTGAACAATATATTGACACAACAAATATAAATGTTTAAATTCCTAATATAAAAAAAAAACCTGTACCACTACAACCCATGAAGGGTCTGGGGTTCAGTACATGGTAGAGACTGTACTGTTTCATGGATAAGGGTTGTGCAGTGAGGTGATTTGTCCTAGATCATGCTCAACCAACAGATTTTCCTCCTTATTTGGGTAACCACTTTTAGAGGCTGGGTCAGCCCCAGGAGGGTCCTAGATCCTATACGATCCATCTCCCGCTGCAAAAAGACTAAATAAAAGTCTTGCCTGCAACAGGATTTTCGGCATGGCAACTCAGTGCTCTACCACTGAGCCACTCAATAAAAGAGAAAAAAGCCAAGGCCCAATAAGTGTTGCATACACATAATTGTTTTTTTAAAAACTGTACTTCTACAACATGGGGAGGGTTTTGAGTTCAGTATTGGGTAGAAACAGTACTGTAAGACTGTTGTGTACTAAGACTGAAGTTATGAAGGAGATCTAACCTGCTCCCAATATTCACTGAAAGTACTTACAATGCTCACAATGGTTTTGGACAATTTTTTTTAAAAACACCTTTTTATTGAATAGCAATAAATACAATTGGCTTTTTGACAATTAAAAATAAGAGAATCCTCTCTTCTTCTTTTTTATCAATGTTTGGAGACGAAACTTTGAACATGGATCTTGATTTCTCTCTAATTTCTCTAAGATTTCATATCCTTGTACTAAATTTTATGAAAATCTAATAAAATTAGATTTTTTTTTTCAATTAGAAACTGTATAGTTCTTGCCAAAAAAAAAAAAAGGATAGGGGGTAGAAACAATCTAATTTGTAAAATATTTATTAAATTTTATAAATAATTCATTTATATTTATTCCCAAGCAAGTTTCAGAATCAGGTTAAACAGTTTGATCAACGTGTTCTGGAAATAAAACTCTACATCACTATAAAAAAGAAAAAACTTAAAAATTACACTTTTGAATATAATCATCAAAACAAAAGAAGACAGAGAAAGTGAAATCGGAATACTTGAACTTAAATGACCTAAATTATATAAATATAATTAAACATACATACATAAATATTCATCCTGACACAATGTCTCTTTAGAATAACAAAGTTCCTCAAGGTAGTATCCTTGGCCCAATCCTTTATACAGCTGACATCCCAACTCATCCTAATACTATCCTTACCACGTATGCTGATGATACATGTGTATCATTAGTCAATACCAATCCAGTTATCGTAACCCAAAGCCTTCAATCCCATATCACTGATCTTGAAGAATGGTGTCAAAACTGAAGAATTAAAATAAATTCTCAAAAATTGCATCAAATCACTTATAGCTTATGTCGTAAACCAATGACTTCCTGCCCTTCAGTATCCTTTAATAATATCCCACTGGTGCCTGTAGAACAGATCCGATACTTAGGATTGCACCTCGACAAACGATTAACCTGGAATCCTTCTACAAGACTGAAAAGACAAGAAACCGCTCGAAGTTTCAGGCTACTTCAATACTTACTAGACAAACGCTCTAAGCTCCCAATTAACTACAAAAGACTCATCTACATGACCATCATACGACCTATTTGGACTTACGGAGTAGAGCTTTGGGGCTCCACTAAACCATCGAATTCCTCTCGTATCCAATCCTTACAATTCAAAATCCCCAATGCTCCTTATTTTGTTAAGAATATACTCATCCATAACGACCTTAATGTCCCTTTTGTTGCTGATTTGGCCCGAACCCGATATCTATCCTTTCATAACAAACTTCATTCCCACTCAAACCCTCTAGTTTCAAACCTAGCTTCCTCTTCAATCCCCGATAATCCTCCGAGGCGTCTGAAAAGATGCCCACGTGACCTTCTTAGTTGATCTTTGATTTGAGTACTACCAGTGGGTAGTTTCTATGCTTGTCATTATGTATCATTTAGCCTATTTACTTGTTGTATTATTGTAATACAGTTGTAAATATCAATAAGTAAAAAAAAAAAAAAGAATAACAAAGTTGGATTATAAGAAACATTATTTCTAGCCAGAGACTTACATATTACAATAAATCACAAGTAATGTATGAACTATACAAAAAAGGAAAATAATTCTTGTGAAACATTGTAATAGAATTACTAAAGAACATTGCCACATTACGACGACAAAAGAATATTACCTTAAAAAACAAAAAGCAACATTAAAAATAAATGAAAACTTTTTATAAAAGGATTAAAGGTTAATAATGAAACCTTGAAGTTTGTCAAAAATATATATATATTATATTTGTAAGATAAGGTTATTTTATTTCATTTTTTGTGTTTAAGAGTTAATTTTTTATGCTTCATGAAGATGTATTTCAATGGATAAATGTTGCTTAAGGTATGCAGCTTTACAAAGATGGTGACTGCAACACTGAGTATGATGAAAGAATATTACTTCGACATTGTCGACAACCATTCAGGTAAAAAAATTATTTTGTAACTTACATTTATTAGTTAATAATGCAATTATTTACTTCTTAAAACTTCGTATTATCACATATCCTTTAACGATTGATCCTTTTAGATCCACGAGTGAAGGGGTGGCCGTTGATGGACTCACCAGTTCCCATGCTGATCATCGGCGGACTCTATCTCCTCTTCATCAGGAACATTGGACCTAAGTTCATGGAGAAGAGGCCGCCCTACAAGCTGGAGAAGGTCATGGTTTACTATAACACTGCGCAGATAGTTGTTAATAGTTTTGCGATTTATCAGGTATGTTCTGAATGAGTCTTAGAAAAAATAGTTTATCATAGTAACGCATAGGCTATTATCATACTATTTCTCTCTGGTATGTATTTCTTTTTTGTTACATACATTTGTTCTCCTTCATTCTCTATATTTTCACGTATTAACATATTATATTAGGGTACTTGCAATTTAGCTTACACCCACGGACTGATAACACCTTCCTTCTTATTCATATTAAAGTAAATTGAAATATACAAAATGTAATAATAAAATGCTAATCCTAGACCCTCCCCCCCTAGCCACGCCTATCTTGTTATATGAATGTTTTCCCAACACTTTAGACGAAGACATCTTCATTGTCAAAATCCATTTTTCACACAATTTCATCTTTGGAATTATTCCGAATTACTGGAAGAATTTCCTAGCTTCTTCTTTTAAAGGCAGCTGGCTACTCCTATGTTATTATTCTGTTCATTTTAAATAGGAAATAGCAAAAGGAATAAGACAAAAATACCAAATTAAATTTTATGAACAATACAGAAATTTAAATAGACAATAAACAAAATTAACAATACAAAAATCCAGAAAACAATTTAATAACATACACAAATAACTCAAATGAGATACAACCCATAAACCAGAATTATGGGTTGTAATGCTAGTATTTTTTTAGTGTGAAAAATGTTTGTACAATGCATTTTTGGCTTATCAAGCTAAAGTAAGATTGAAAACTTTGAAATCTTCGAAAATAAAGATTTGTCCCCTGCCGGCAGCCGACTCCGTTAAAGCACTGTCACGGAGAGACAGAGAATCCAGGTTCGAATACCGGCCGGGGACAAATCTTTTCTGTTTAAAATAAAAATATTTCAAAATTTAAACAATTAACAAAAAATTATAAAAAATAATAAAGTAAAAATATTTTGTAGTACAAGTAGTACCTCATATTGGTGATCTATATGAGTCATCCTCTCATCAGATTTTTAATAGTGATTAAAAAAATATTAATTGTCAATTTCAGAATTTTAATAATTTTGACTAAATAAATAAAATTGTAAGCACGTATTGACATACTTTACAATTAATATCATGAACTATTAATATTATATTTGATCCTAACTATTAATATTTATAAATACCAAAGATTAAAAGTTTTTTTTTGTGAATTCAAAATTTTTAAATGGGCGTTTATGACAACTAGCTTTTTTTTCTAAATTCAAAGTATCATGTAGGATTATGTTTAATGATTTTATTATTGTTTTTTTTTAATATCTCAAAATTAAAGGAATTTTATAACATATTATAATCGCAATATTTCTCTTAGGGAATCAAAATAATGATCCACCCATCTTACAATATATCCTGTTCGCCGGTTAGTTATGAAACAACTCCCTTTCATATGCACGTAAGTAAGATATTATTTTTCAACAAATAATTTTATAAAGCTCGATAATTGTATATAATTGTTTTTTTATATCAGATAATTAATAATCAATCTGTTATGTTTTATTTTAGACAACATACCTTTCTTGGATATATTTTTTTATAAAGGTCGTGGATCTCGCTGATACGGTAAGAATGAACTGGAAATCAGAATTTATTAAATCATTGCAATATTACAATAAATTTAAGAATAACATAAATAAATATTTAAAAAAAAAAAACATACTTTTTTACTTTCTCAATTTCTTCTTCCCTTTTTTTTTAATTTCCAAATTAGTCTTATTTTAACTGTTTAAGCTTAAACAACTTAAAGTTATTTTTAAAATTAAAAGTCCAATTTACTCCTGAAAAAATATACTATAATTAATAATATCCGATTGTGTACTTTTATTACTTTTGATTTTCATAAAATAAAAAAGATTATTTTTCTTTTATTATTGTTGAATAAATAAAACTAATAAAAAATGAGTTCCTAGTACTATGGCTTTTGGCTCCATCCCCAAGTTTTTTTTTTTTTTTTTTGCAACAAGGATTTAACTCATAAATGCTGTTGCATTGATTTCTGTATACTGTTTAAAAGTAAAATTAATAGAATAGGAATAAAATATGATTCATTGTCACCATTGTCCAAAAAAAAATAATAATCGGACGCCTCAGCAAAAACCACAGAATTTTTTATATAAAAAATTCAATACATTTTAATTTTTAGATATTTTTATTTTGAAGAGAAAATATTTGTCCAGGCCGGGATTCGAACCCTGGTCGCCCACGTCTCCGGCGTGGTGCTCTAACTAACTGAGCTAACATCGCTCGTAACCAAGCCAGACAAATCCATTCTCTTCACCGATCTTATATCCCCGTGTTCTCGCAATTTGTGATGCGTACAAGAGGAAGAATTAATTTAACATTACTTTAATTAAGATTGAAAACATTACCTAACTAAAGTAATGTTCAATGAACATTCTTCCTCTTGTATGCATCGCAAATTGCGAGAACACAGGGATATAGGATCGGTGAAGAGAATGGATTTGTCTGGCCATGTTACGAACCAGGCTAGCTCAGTTGGTTTGAACACCACGCCGGAGACGTGGGCAACCCGGTTTTGAATCTCGGCCTGGACAAATCTTTTCTCTTCAAAATAAAAACATTTAAAAATTATAACAATTAATAAAAAAATAAAATAAATAATACTTTTTAATGATTGATTTAGATATTTATGGTGCTGAGGAAAAACTTCCACCAAGTATCCTTCCTACATGTGTACCACCATCTTGGAATGGCCTGGGGAACTTGGATTGTCGTTAAATATATACCAGGTAACATATAAGTATTGCTGTTGAATATGTACCAGGTAACATATATGTATGGTAGTTAAATTCATACCATGTAACAAATATAACTTTGTAACACATACCACACAACATATCGAGTGGTGTAAGTCGAATTTGGTCCAAAAGGAGTTAGTTATACTCAGAGAAATGGAATCATTTCATTCAGGTAGTCTTTGGTGTGAAATTGAGTTATAGTGTAAGAAATATCTCCATTTCATGCCAATGCCTGACTTAGCCACTTGCACCAAGTGAATGACACGCTTCTTTCAAAACTAAAAAAAAAACACTTATTCGCCGGGCTGCTGATACATAAGGGAGAATCTTCAATTTGTTTATAAGGAATGCTATCTATGCAAAAAAAATATGCAGTAATTTTAATTATCTATGAAACAAATCAAGAATATATCTATTGGTTCAATATTTGGTAGGTACTGTACTGTTTCTATGACAGTGGTTCTGCAGTTAAGTGATTTGTCCCAGATCACGCTCAAAGGCTAGTTTTTCCCATAACTAATGATACCCACTAAATAGTGGCTTGGTGAATCCCAGGAGGGCCTGAAGATCCCACAGATGGACCCAGTGATTTCCCCCAATTCAGGGTATCCACTTTATCTGGGTGGACTCTAAGGCAATACGCAGATACCATAGGGTTGATCTGTGTCTGTTTTTAAATTAAACAATTTATCTGTGGATTTGAACCCGGGATCTTTAGTACAGCAGCTCGGCACTCTACCACTGAGCAACCTTGCTCCCTGTAAATATGGTTATATAGATCTCTTTTCTTATAATGCAATTGGGAAAAAAACACAAGGCAAAGCCTTATGTTTCAAATCCAGTAATACACCCACTTACCGGTAGGACGTTTCGCCTATTCAGGCATTATCAAGACACCAAAAACAAAAAAGGGGTTATGTGAATCACATCACAAGAAAAAGGTGCAATACATCCCAACGATCAACAGCCCAAACATGAGACAGCACCCCACCACCAAGACGTTCAACATACAACTCATTTGTATGACTTGAAACATAAGGCTTTGCATTGTAGTTTTTTCCCAATTGCATTATAATAAATAATAGTGTTTCTTTTTGAGCTTTTGGCTCTAGTTTATTGATAGATCTCTTTTCTCGATCTCAAGGAAGATGGATTTTTATGAAAACTATCAATAAGAGAACTTCATGGGGTCACTTTATGCTGCTATGGCTAATCGGACGATGCTACAGCCGGAGCTCTAGCCACGTCCCACTTCTTATATAAACGATTTCCCTAAACTTTCGATGAAAACATCTCCTATATTTCTATCTTTGTCAAAATTCCTTTGATGAACTTTTTCACATAATTTCATCTTAGTTCATTTCATTACTCCAAACCTCTGGAAGTATTTCACAGATTCTTCTTTTAAATAAGGCTATACCAAATACAGTGTTATTCTGTTCATTTTAAACAGACATTTACATTAGGAATTAGACAAAAACACAAAATTAAATTTAATAAGCAATACAGAAATTTAAAGACAATAAACAAAATCAAAAAGACAAAAACAATGACAGAAAATAATTTAATAATATACACACAAATAACTCAAATGAGACAAGTGATAAAAGAGGTTACACGAGAGGAGATAGGTTTCACGCATACCGGCAATTACACAACTACCATTTCCTAAAATAACAATGACAATTAATTTATTCGGATTATGATATACTATATGATTTAGGAATTAAATATTTTATCTGATCCTCTAGGTGGACATTTGTGTTTTGTTGGATTGCTCAACTGCACAGTACACGCGGTTATGTACTTCTACTATTTACTCACTGCTTACGACCCGACGGTCAAGAAATCTATCTGGTGGAAGAAACATATAACTGAAATGCAAATGGTTTGTAAATTCTGTTTGTTTATTATAACACAAATTTACTATTTAATGATTTTCAATGCATTTATGTTATAACTATAGATTATAATACAATATAATATACAGTTTTATTATATTATTAAGTTATATATAAATACTTTATATAATGATTGGTTCAATTAACATTAACTTTCTTTACAGACTCAGTTTTGCTTAATCTTCTGCCATCACTTGTCTGCCCTGCTCAACCCAAACTGCGACTACCCTAAAGTTCCATTGATTATTTTTCTTATACAAAATGGATTTTTCTTTTATTTGTTTTCAAAATTTTATTATGATAGTTACATCAAAAAGAAGGATAAAAAAGCCAATTAAAGTATGAAAAATATTAATTTTAATATCATATAATATGAGTACGAAGATTTAGGATCATGCAAAGTATACAGAAACAATGATGATAATATCACTGCTCCGGAAGTATAATGACGCAATTGTAAAATTTTTGAAATTGACTTTATTGTCTTGGCGGGCTCATAAATGCATTGCATTTACTAGATGTTTGTAAATCGACATAACCCATATATGTTTATAAACTAATAGAAGAATTAAACCTATCTATAAGCCATTCTATTAAGACAAATTGGAATTACATGTTTTTCTTTTGCTTGTCCTGTAAAATTTCAATTTTTGAAGTTGTGCCATTAAACTTCCGGAGCAGCGATATGATAGTTAATTGTAATTTATTACAATAATTATAAGACAAAAATTGAGAAAAGTATTTCGAATTATACTAGGGATGTAATAAAATATTATTTAAAATTACTAGGATCAATATTAAGAAAGCTATGAAACATATTGCTTCTTCAACAGAAAAACGTCATAACTCAAAAAATCTAATTTTTTAGTAGAGGTATTTGAAACTTCCAAGTGAGTTAAAAAAAGTAAAAATTGGTTATTGGTAAAGCAAAGCAGACCTATTGTTACCTATATGATTAGAAAATTTCTAAAAGCTTGAAACTTTTATATTTTAACTTTTGTTATTAATCCCAAAAAACTTCAAATTCAAACATGATAAAACTAAAAATATGACTTTATTAAATAACATCAGATATCAGATATATCATTCTCGAATTAAAAAGCTTCAAATAACATAATTGCTACTGATGGGTGAACTCAAAAATGCGAATTTTTGAGTTATGTAATTGTTCATTTGAAGAATTAATATGCAAATCATAACATTATTAATGTAAATGATGTTAATCAATAATGTTGACAATGTAAGTACTGAAAAAGTAATTAAAATTAAAATTAGCCAAAAAGAAGGAAGGAATGATAATAAAATATATGCATGATTAGTTATTTCTGTGTTCCGCGCAAACAATACATTTTATTTTGATGAATTTGTGGTTCACCACAACAATAATTATTTATATTAATACTACTTTCACACGCTTAAATGTATCTACTATGAATTTCCAGTATACTATTACTTTTTTTTTTTTAGAACAAAAGAAGGTAATGAATTTAATTGTAGCAAATTACCTAACTTTCAAAAATTGTTTAATAAAAAATAAATGAAGCAATAAAAAAAATTTGTCAAGAAATACCAGTGATTGATTTATCACCTTTTTCCAATTCTAATTTGGTTTTTAAACTTTAAAAAATCCATTAATACTACCATCTAATTCACTATTTATTTAAGGTTATTGTTTAACAAATATTACATACACAAAAGAAATATTTTAACACAGTAGAGCATCAATGATCTAAACTAATGTCGTCACGTATAGTTTGGATAATATCACTTAAAAAAAGAAAAATGCCAAAGAATTATCACGTTTAGAAAAAAACAAACAATATTTCATTGTGTAGTGCCCAAGTAAATGTAAATAAAAATATGAACACAAATAGCAAGATTTGCTTAAGTTATGACACAGAAAATTATAACATTAGTTTGCTCCAATTTTGACTTCCTCTTCATGGCTCTCTGATTCATGTAAGTATAGTAGAAAGCATTAAAAATAGTTCCAGAAAATAAAATTTTAAAGAAATTACACTTATTTTCGTGTAATAGAGGAGTGGTTCTGTGGTAGAGCGCTGACTTGCTGTGCGGATGGTTCTGAATTCAAATCCAGCTGCTTGGCAGGCTTTTGTTTAATCTGTAAGCAGTCAGAGATGGATCCTATGGGACCTAGGTTCCTCCTGGGGCTCACCCAGCCTCTATATAAAGTGGGTACCAAAAATAGGGGGGAAAACTTACAGTTGGGCATGATCTAGGACAAATTACCTCCCACCGTAGTCCAAGATATTTTACGATCTCTACCATTTACTGAACTCAAGACCCATCATAGATTATACTGGAATAGGTTTTTGTTTTTATTACACTTATATTCTGTTATTATAATTATTTTTTAGATTTTGCAATGCCGACCATTCCTTACATCATTTCCGCGAAGCCACTTCTGATAATTGACACTCTACTATATAAAGCGATATATGAAAAATAATTATATCACATTATTCAAAACAAAGCCAGTCAACTTGCTTCAATGAACATAAATGGAGTTTGATGTCCATAACAAAATATAGAAATTTGTTTCAATCCACAATTCAAGACCTTAAAAAATTGTGAAACCTTGCATTTTTTTCGACTTACTTAAGCCTTAGAAGAATTTTGAGAATTCAATCACAACATGAAGTTCTTTTAGTGATAACTTTCATAAAAATACATTTTCCTTGAGAGCTAGAAAAGAGATCTTTATAACCGTATTTATAGGGACCAAGGTAGCTCAATGGTAGAACTCTAGAGTTGCTATGCTAAAGGCTCCCGGTTCAAATCCAGCTGAGACCGATAAATTATTTAACCGTTTAACAGACACAAATCAACCGTGTGGGATCTGCAGATCCTCCTAGGGTCCTCCCAGATAAAGTGGATACCCTGAATTGGGGAAAACCTAGAGGTTGAGCGTGATCGCAGACAAATAACTTCCAACCATAGTACAACTGTTGTCTTAGAAACAGTAGTCTCCACCATGTGCTGAGCTCAAGACTCATGGGTTTTAGTGGTTCAGGTTTTTTATAACTGTATATATGATAGTGAGGATGTATAAAATTCATAGATCGCTGTATTTAAAAATAAATAATAAATCAAATAAAGGAGTAAGATATAAATAAGTAATATAATATAATCATAAATAATAATAATTAGATTAGAAACAATGTGGTACAGAAAAGAAAAACAGCTTACTAAATGAGAAAGATACCAGAGAGCTCTAAAACTCAGGTCCAAGTAACATCATTCATAATTGCGTACATTCTTCTTAACCCTCAGGTAGAATCGTATTTCTTGTTATCGTATTATTTATTTCTATTAAACATAATAGTAAAACATGAGATAATTATAATAAAGGAATTGTTGGGTGTATTAATAATTAATTAAGCTTAGACAAAATGTGAATGAACATTTTTTTTAAAATGAAAAACAGGTAATACAAAAAACAATACTCTAATACCGACTCTATTTTAAAACAAAAAAGTTACTAAATCAAACACATCACTCTTAGCTCCAATCTCAATAAGTTTAGTGACTACAATCAACTAAATAATCAATACAAATAACTTTCAATATAGAAAAAAAAATAGTAGTTACTATATACAAACAAATTTCAGGTAAAATACTTCACAGCCATAATTAAACTATCTTAAGTTTGAATAAACGTACATAAATTCTTTGATGAATAGCAAAAAAATGAAATTATGATTAGTTCTTCTTTGGTCTTTTTGGAGGATTGGCCTGATTATCTTCTTCGTCTTTTTTAGGTTTTCTAAAGAATGAAGTCAGTGACATTTGTTTTCCGCCTTGTTTTCTGAAAAAATAAATTTAACATTGAACGTATATTGAAGTTAAATAATAATGATTATGATAATATCATATAGCTTACTTGGTATCTATAGGTTTGTTACAAGTAGGTTGTTTATTTTTTGAGCTATTGACTTCTGATGAGACCTCGTGCCACTGGACAGATTCCGAAGCTTCTAGAAGACTGATTGCCTCCTTCATGTCAACATCCTCGGCATTCAGCCAATCCTAAAAGAAAATTTTATGTAAACCTATTGATTAAAGCATTAAAGATGTAATGCACATATCGCACCAATTTTGTTTTAATAAGGTAATCAATACTATTACTACGATTCTTGTAACCCCAACAATATTAAAATATGAAAGTTGGAAGAGATGTTCATTATAAAATATCTGTGAAAAGTAAAATTTTTAGATTTCAGCAATTTTACCATGTTAACAAGTTTATGAGTAATTATCATTACCATGGAACAGTTTTACACAATTTTTTACAAAACAAGATGTGTAGTATATACATATACTTAACACACATAAACATAATTGAAGCAATTAACCTGTGAAAACAAACAAACACACCTTAACTTGCTCTGGAGTTGATAGAATGGCAGGCATCCTGTGGTGTATATGAGAAACAGAAGGCGATGAACCCATAGTAATTACTGTACTACTCAAAATAGATTCACCATCCTACAAACGAAATATAATATTAGCAACAATATAATAGCTAATTGGTTATTAACTTTAAAAAAATAAGTATTTTATAAAATTACTAGCGACCCACACCATTTTTATCACGTAGTGGCCACTAAGGACCACACGAATATCATTTGATAGACTTCTTTGAGAGTCTTGATTTTCTTTCTTCCCATCTCAGCTAATGTACTTTACTATATAGAAATTATAAAAATAAAAACAAAACCAAACATTTCTTTATATACTAATTTATTATCTTGCACGTTAGATAATTGCATGGGATTAGGCAGCGTCTTCGGTGAAACCCATCGATATTCCAACCCATTTACACAAAACCTTGATAAATTATATACCTAAACCTTCCTGGTGATCACTCTATTTATTGGTGAAAACCGCATGAAAATCCGTGCAGTAGTTATTGAGTTTACCGCGAACAAATCAAGGCTGAGGACTTTGTTTTATAATATGTATAGAAGCCCAACAGATAATAATGATAGATTCAGAAGGCACTGTGATACATTAGTTTTTCATGCACAATATGAAAGATACAAATATAAGGTTTAATTTGCCGCTATCTAAATTTTATAAAAAACTTTTAAATAATGTAATATTTTATTGGCTTTGCCAGACAACCGGTCATGGAACTACATTGTGCTTAGCCTTTTGGACCAGTTAAATTATAAAAATATTATAAAGCTAGTTTAAAGCGTTAAATAAAATATGTTCTAGAATTTAAAGGCATGAAATAAAAAAAAATGCATTAATTTAAAAAAAAAAAAAAGCAGAATAAGATTTTTTTCTAGTGAACTATAATTTTTTTTTGTCAGTAAAACAACCATAATATAAAATAAGAACATTTCATTATTTCTATTATTGTAAATACTCAACATCTCAAAATAAGTTATTGCTTTATTAAAATGTTAAGTGCCTACTAGAGAACAATTAAATGAACAGCTTTACAGTTAGTAAAATGGAGGTTGGTCCACCATCAGGTCGAAAGAGGGTGCATCTAGTTATTTATTATAGTAATTACATTTCCAATAACAATAAACAAAAAAATACTACCAACTTAATTTAAACATTCAAAAGTAAAATTACCTTTTTTGATTCAAAGGCGGAATATAAACCAGCCAGGTAAGTGAGAGATGGTCCAATCCAGCCTTCGGACTTGGACCATTTGCCATCGTTCCAATGGGATTCATTCTCTACTTTCATCTGAAAATTAAAAAGATGCAATAATAAATTTCTAAAATAATTTGATTAAAAAAAAATCATAAACATATAGGAGGATAATCGTCATTTAATATATTACAACAATTAATATTTCTTGCAGGAACATTGATTATATTCGAGTTTCTAAAATTTGGACATGATTGATTGATTTCTAAAATTGAGCATGATCACAGCCAAATCATGTTGCACAAATGCCAGCTTAGAAACATTCCTTACCATATACTGAATCCAAGACTTAAGAACAAAGGTTAGAGTGATACGAAATTCTCGTTAGTAAAGTCTATAAATTTTGTTTAAATTATACACTATATATAATTATAATATATTCTTAAATTGATTCTTAGTTTTTACATCAAGAGTGTAAAAAATATCACACCTTAATAAAGACCTGGAATGTGGAATGAATTTGGATTTTCAATAGCTTATTATTATTATTTAAGAAGTTAATTGACGACTACTCAATTTGTTTCCTCTATATAATTTATTTTGTTTTATAATACATTGTGAAGCATATTAGCTCAATCAGTGATGGTGAAGTCTGCTAATTAAAATGTTTAGTTCGAGTCCAACTGTGTCACATAAACATTCCATTATAAGAACAGGAGATCAGGAAACCCTCCTGAGGTTCACCCAGCCCCTATAAAAATGGTACCCTCAATAAGCATGTCTCCTGGCACAATCCTTGAATTAGAAACAATATGATTCCTACCATGTACATATACGGAGGATCCATCAAGGGTTGAACTGTTAGAATTTTTTTACAATACATATAATTTAGATGGATCTTGAATAAAAAGCAGACTATTTGAAATGTATGAACTAAAATATTTTAAATTACAAGGATAAATACTCTTAAAAAATTACCCCATTGGATTGAGCCTTATAAATAAAACACGGCTGCTTATGTTTCCCAACAGTAGTTTTCCATTCATAATAACCTTCGCATAATATAACACATCTTTTACCAGCTGATAAGGGTGCGCTAAACAGGCGAGAATCTTTAACATTCTCGAGGCGGCAATTGTGAGTAGTGTAAGAACCACTTTTGTAGTCTCCCTGGCGATAAATAAAGAAGAATCATAATTAATATTATGTATGAAATAATTAAGCTTTGATGTTAATTATATAGTTACACATCAGAATATTCAAAAGCTAACCGTTGCCCAAGGAGGAATCATTCCCCACACCATAGGCCGGATCACTGGACATTTCTGAACTGCGTCCCACACCAAAACAGGTACTGGTTCACTCGGAGAAAGATTGGTTGAAGGAACGAATGTTAATGACTTTGAGTTTATAAAATTTGGCTTCTTATATTCATCATTAATTTCATCGTAGTAACTAGAGGCTTCTTCATATTTAGGGGCGCATAAAGCACTGAAAAATCAGAACAAGTTCACTCAATAATATGTCAATATAATACAAAGTCACATACATGTTAATATTCCATAAATATGATGATGTAAAGTTATGTGATAGTTCAGAATTAATTTTTAAAATAGGGGAAACATTTACAAATAAAACAATCCTGAATGTTCTTTAATATAGATTCTTCATAGCATTGGTAATATGATTAAAATGGCAAAAATGCTCTCAATAATTTAATTCAGTTTTATTTAAAACAATCGATATTGACATTTTCACTTAATCTAAGCTGCAAGCAATGGAGCTGTTCCACTTAACTGAAACATGAAAAACTTGAACACAAGTCTATCATACCAAATGAGCCTCAGTATCACCCTTTGAAGAAAACAAAATCAAGCCTAATCAAATTTATAACAGATTACTTTAACTACAGTAATGTTCCATTAAAAAGAACTTCAAAATAAAGAAATAAAGTTTTGAAGCACAGTAAGCATAGAAACCGTAAGTAAATCTCACTCGTAATGAAATGAACGATCAAATGGCCAAACTTAAGCAAATTTAACTCTCATTTTGGCTAGTCTCAATTTAGTACAGGATTTCTAATCAATTTTATCTATTTATAAAACCTTATTGATTTTATTATGGTATCATTAGAAATCTATTGATTCAAGCATAACAAACAAGATACCTTATCAAAGATTCATTTAGAGGCAAACTTAGGGAAATTGTTGCATTTGTCAAGGAACAGTACTGTTTCTTATATCATTAACATCCATATTCTACTAAAACTGAGTAATAAATCAAATAACAGGATAAAACATGTATGCCCAATATTTCTACTTAAATATAATACGAATGGTTGCCAAAAAATGTTTTATTCTATTGTAAATACATGAGTTGAGAACAAGATATATTACAGTGTAATATAATAACATCAAAGACATGGAAGATAATTGAATGTGAATGTGAGTTAAATAAATAAATAACTCGGTCATTACCAACAAACTCTTCCACACATTCTTATATCCAATCAATACATTAACTATATAAAACATAAGATCCAGAACTAAACCGAACTTGAATATGCCAGGGATTGTTCCTATAACCTTCGATAACCAATAATCGATCTACCACAAGTCGATACTTATTTACACTACTTAGAAATCTAAATTTATAAAGAAATGTTTTTTATTGAATACTTTATTATTATGGTTTAAAATGTTTTAGCAACAAGCATTTTTAATTTCTGATACTTTTACTAGAACATTGAGCAAAAATAAGTTTCATAAGAAGAAACTATGATTTGACATTTCGACAATCGATTATATATTCATATTTGGAATTTAATTCAATTTTAATAATCGTTACATATATTTTTATTTATGCAATAAAATTGTTAATATTATTGTTAATTTTGATGAATACCTTTACTCTTAAGTAATTTTTGTTTATTATTTTTTTAAATTTGATCACTCTTATTTATCGCTGATACTTTATTTAATACATAACTAGACATATTTATCCTCCTAAATTATTAATATAATAAAATTGTTGTAATATAACTATTGAAGGTATTAATACAATGTTAAATCTCTGGAGAGAAGACTTGCGTGTCGAATTCCAAATGGATCTTTCATATCTCTCCCGCTAACAGAAAGATAACCTCGTACAGTTTCACTTGTAGCATTAATAAGTTCTGAGCAGGTTCACAGAGATTTTGTGAGTAACCATTATCATAACCAGTGTAGACATATTTAATTTAAACTATATTGTATAAATATTAACAGAATATCTCTTTAACCAAGCACATTTGTTTAACATATTGATTAACCGGCTCGTTTGATAAGGAAATTACTAATTTATTTCTTTATCAATCTGTCAACTTTGACTTTATTCACTTATAATATATGTTTCTAAGTGTTTGAAAAGTATTTATGAATTTATTTATTTGTTACCGTTAAATTATATTAAATATAGGTTAGTCACGAATAATCTTAACTAATTACTTTGTTTAACTATTTATTACGAAAAGGACGTCTTAAATCATTTATTTTTTCCTAGAACTTGTAATTTTTTAAAAATATTCCTTAATTCATTTTTGCACATATTTTTCTGTCATATAATCTTTGATTTATTTATTTTTAATGTGATATTTGGTATTTTTATTATATTATACAGAAGTACTTCCTTCCCCCACTCCAATTTTAATGTATCGAGTTTTCAGACTAAGTCGATTTTTTTAATGTGTATTACCAATGCTTAAACTGATTACATATTGATTTATCATTTCCAAATAATTATAATTAAAGAATAATTTCTTTTGTTTTGTTGGGAATTTTATTGACTATCAATCCATCATAATAAAAACTAAGCCACTCTTTACTCCATTGAAAGTCCAGAGGATGTCTCGGGAGCAAGGGAGTGAATGAAAGAATCATTTTTGAGATTTTTTTTTAGATTAATTCTTCTAAGGAGTGGATTACAATGGTATCGAATGTTAGAAAAACTTTTTTTTTTCTTTTTTATTGAGGATGGGAATAATTGGGAGGTGCAGTCATAAATAAAACCAAATAAGTCAAGCCTTATTTGGTGTGACTGCACCCCCAACTATTTTCCTCTCAAATTTTTTTTTTTAGTTTTCTTATTCGTGATAAATTGTTTAAAGCAGGCCTAAATTCTGAAATCTCTTTTCCACTTCTTTCTGGCACATGATAGAGGCTAGGTGAGTCCCAGATACGGTTACCAGATCAAAAATGGAAATTACGGAAAAAATTCCGCTTTTTGAAAAAAATTCCGGACATTCTTTTCAAAATAATGTTAATGTCGTTTTGTGAGAAAACGGAGCTTATTCTAGTATTTTCTCGTGAGATTAGATTGTACTCTGTATGTGTCTTTGAATGAATGGAGGCGGGCGACGGATGTTGCCCTATCCCCCCACAGCTCACACCTCCACCTCTGTGCCTACGCCTACCCTTTGTTTAGTCTTTCGTCTGTTTTCAGATTCAATTAGATCCGTTTTTGAGAAAGGCTAATCAAATAGTGCGACATTTCTTTTTATAGTGGTGCTGTCAATTTGTGTTAAGTTGCAAACAGTGCACGTTTACTGAAGCGATGAAAACCAAATATTCCTTGATGAAAGTAGGAAGAGAGCCAAGTGTAATATAACAATAATTTATAATAATGTAAAATTGATTTTTAATAAAAATCTTGAGTTTATTTGATTTATTTATTTATTTCTTTACCTGAATTGTAGAAATTCCGGACGGCTTAGAATTCCCCCCACATTCCGGACTTAGATCGATATTTCCGGACATGTCCGGGAAATTTCGGAAGTATGGCAACCCTTGTCCCAGAAGGCTTGATGACACAGGGCCGAACCACGCCGATGACGGTTTTAATTATTTATTCGCCGGTCTCGAACCTGAGAATTTAGATTAACAGAAGGTCCCCTTTATCACTAAATAATATAAGCAAACAGGATTTTATGATTTAGATAGAAATAATGTCAAACAGGAAAGTAAAATTCTGATATAAATTAATCTATTTCAAGTAAACAATTTCTGTCAGTCACTCTCATGGGGAATGTATGCGTTATATAATTATGACACGTTGGTTAATTGATCGATAGAACCACGCCATCTTTTGTTTATTTTATTATTGAATAATATTATAATAATTTAAGAGGAAATGTGGACATTAAAACTAAAAAGCCAGTAAGGTAGATTTAATAGAAATGTTTGGGGTCACTTATGGTGTAGTGGTTAGCATAACAAACTTAATGTCCAAGATTGCGGATTCGCAGCCCGCCAGGTGAGTTTATGATCTTTCAAAGTAGTGAAAAATCCTTAGTTATGCCGTCCTTGGGAGAATACTGTCCCGAGCCTTTATGTCAGGTACTCGTTAAAGATCCTCATCCTAATTATACAAAGACAGGCAAAATGTAGGACTTTCGCTGTAGCATCTTTCAGATTGGTGGTGGCAGCATAAAGATATGTTTGATGAATAAACAGAAAAACAGTCATGTAAGATGAAGCCTCGTAGTTTGTAATGCCTAAGTTATTAAATGAATAATCGGCTTACCCGACACGAAAATATTCACCTTAACAATTAATAAATACAAATATTTTCTATTAGTAATATTCACATTAATAAATAAGTTTACACTTACTAAAAGATTTTTGTTTATAGTCAACACGCTTCCATGGTTACGGTTGCCATGACGACTTGAACGCAAAATGAGCGAAACTATACACTACGCTATCTATCTTCAACTATTTTTAGCAAGAGACGATACCTAACTTCACGTACTTCCGCTGGTCAGCCTGTAATCCTGTATTCATCAATATATCGATATAACGTGTCAAATAAAATTGAGAAAACCCTTAAGATCGATTAACTGAAGCAATTGGAGTGCTTAGAATTAAGATCTTCAAAACTCTCCTGATAATCACTCCACTTAGTTCTAAATGTTAATGTGTTTATTTGACAACAATAAAGATTTATTGGTCATATACTTTTTATTACACGTCATAGAAACTGTGCTCACGGTGGGAATCTAGCCGATCCGCTCCAAAAACGGCATTCAGATTTTCGCACTAGTCTTCCACGCTCCATTGTCAGTGACTCCCATCATGTTAATTATTTACTGATTTTTAGAAATTTAAGGTGTTTTTTTTTAATCTTCCAATTATAATGTAACGGAAGGCTATAGGTTGAGACCTAATAAGGAAATATACAAATAAGTAAATGATTTGGAAACGGACATAAGAATAAGAAGATTAAGGTTCGACGGACATATAGTGAGGATACACCCGAAGAGATTAAATAGAGAAATCTTCTATAAAATGAGAGGATACAAGAGTGCTGTGGGTACATCAAACAGATGAAAGAAGAAACTGAGAGACTGAAAATAACAGACCAAGACTGTTTCGATAGGGATGACTACGGGATAAGATTAAAAGAAATTAATGACCTTGTGGGAAAGAGAGATGCGAGAAAAGGAATATTCTGGAGCGAGTAAAGAAGGAAAGAACAATTGGAAAAGTGGGGAAAAAAGAAGGAAGGGCAGAAGGGGTATGAAAAAAAAGTGATTGTATTCGCATGGTTTCTAAGACCGTTCCGTGAAAAAAAAATGTAACGATATTTTCGCCTCTACGATGTTTTCCCTATCGTTATTTTAATATTGGTTCTTTTCCTGTTTAACTTTGAGATGTTACGTAATGAAAAAAAAATAATGAATTTACTATTTGAAGAATTATATCATTGTTTAAATAACTCTCTCGTTTTAACTAATTATACAATCGCGGTATTTGTTTTTGACAGCCACCTCTGCACCCATTTAATTACATATGCCCTCGCATTCTAAGCTCTAGTTCAGATTTTTATTGGTTTCGATTTCAGTTATATTCTATGGTGAGTGATATTTCTTTGCGAATAACAAGGTTTACTACAAAGAAATATAAACATGAGACATAGTTTTGTTCTAAAAGTATAATGTATTCAAATGTTAAAAGTATAAAATGTATTCAACAATTTTAGTTTAAAATTCCACAATTAGATTAGAAAAAAATGTCTTCTTACCGAGTGCATCTTTTACACTGACTACATCCATCTTGAATGCATTGCCTAACCTGACTAAATCCAAAAACCTTTACGAGGGATTTTATAGAAGTTCAAGAAATAGTTTGACAGATATGATTTAATATTTCCTTTTTTTTTTTATTTATCGGTCATCTTAACATTTTACTTTAGTTAAAAAAGAATACAACAAACAAACTCATATTTCCGTTATTTCTCAAACAAGCTCTTATAGTAAGTAACCTTGTTTCAGAAAATGCCAGAATCTATTGATGTTGAAAATGTCATTAAAGGCCATAAGCTTACCCAGCTTAAACTGTCTGACTCTGAAAAGGAAAACAAGGTATTTATTTTATTAATATTTAAAGTATGTTTTAATTTGTTTATGTTGGCCAAACTGTTCATATTCAAACAGGTGATTTAAGTATTAAATTTATTCTTAACATTTCTTTATTTATAATCTTATAATATATACAAATCAAATATTATATCACATTTAAATATAGAAATAAATGATTATCCATTAACACTCACCTTTTTTAACTAATATTATGACATACCTTTTTAAAGCAATAATTTGGTGGTGTAATCTTATAATGTATATAACTTATTTTCAGTGTTACTATATTACTACACAAAAATGTTCATACATATTCTATTATAATTGTAAATGTGATCAGATAAAGAAGCTTTAACACAAACCAGACTAGTTCAATACTATTTTTTAAATTTTTTTAAGTTAGTGCTGCTATCTTTTGACTACTTGTTGAAACTTAGTGTTCCCCACTAATGGAAACTACAATTTTAAATAGGGATAATTGTATAAAGGAACTTTTTTGTGAAATCTGAAATTTTTATGAAGCAATTATATTGACATGGGAGCGGAGTGGCTCAGTGGTAGAGCACTGAGCTGCCATGCCGGAAATCCTGGTTCAAATCCTGCTGCAGGCCATGATTTTTATTTAGTCTGTTTGCAGCGGGAGATGGATCATATGGGGTCAAGGACGCTCCTGGGGCTCACCCAACCTCTATATTATAAAAATAGGATCTAATAGCCTCTAAAATATTATAAAAATAGGGTACCCAAAATAAGGGGGAAAATCTGGCGGTTGAGCGTGACCTAGGACAAGTCACCTCCTTGCAGAACCGTTGCCCATGAAACAGTACAGTCTCTACCATGTACTGAACCCCAGACCCTTCATGGGTTGTAGTGGTACAGGTTTTTTTTTTAATTATATTGACATAAAATATTATTTTGAATAATTAATAGTTAATCGCATACGAAAGGAACAGGAAATGATACAGATGGAGTAAAAAAAAAAAGCTTAAATAGTGAAATGATAGTTTAATATAATTAAATAAATAATGCAAATGATTGAAGAAATTGTTTCAATATTTAATAAATTATTTTTTACCTCCACCCTGACCATTTTCTTTTCCTTAATTCTACTTTTTATAAAAACAAATCTAATTTTTAAAAATATAAAAATATTTACAGATAAACAAACTGAATATTTTCATTCAAAATGACTAATTACATATGTAAATCACATAATAATAAACTGTCATGACTCAATTTGGAAGTGGATTGTTGGTTGAATCATGTAGGCACTTGATGTCTGAATTTAATATCTGCAAATGATGTTCATATCTTGTTTAATTATTTTTCTAATATTTTTACCTACTGAATATCAGGATGAAATGGGTGAATGACAATACTGCAGTGCACTTATGTTTTAGCATACTGTTCCGTTGATGTACAGGAAATATCATCCTTAAAACAACTCAAATATTTGGGTCAAATGCAGTTTAGCACTCAATTCTCTTGAATTGTATCGTACTTTTAGCACTACTACCTTCCTTACATTTCAACCAAAAGAAATCTATAATAGAATAAACAGACGGATAAACAAAAAATCTTGCTATGATCTTGTCATCTTCCTGAGCACTCTTTCACCATCATCCATAGCTTTGATGATGACACACCCATTCTTTCTTCCAACAAAAATACTACTGTAGCCTCCTAATTCTTTTAATTTAGAAAAGCTCTACAAACTGTAAATTAAAATCATTTCTATATGAAATTATGCCTATAGAAAGTTAAGTGTTCAGCATTCAAACTGGACAATAACTCGATACGTTTAAAAAACTATGTGGTATCTAAGAATACACTCAATCAAAAGTCTATAACACTATCTTCTGGACTATGGAACAAATGACTAATTTTCTTGACGTGCTGAAATGCAGTTATAAATCTATATATTAAACATAATAAATAAATTATTATGTTATTGATTTTTATTGTTGCTCATACTAAAATATTTTAATTTAGGTTAGAGAAATCCTTTCTTCCTACGATTTGACTGCTGATAAGATATTTTCAGTAGCCAATACATTCAGTGATATGCTTGTAAAAGGTCTACGATATGATGGAACCTCACCTTTCAATATGCAGAATACATTCGTATTCCAGGGCCTCGAAGGCAATGGTAATGTAGGAAATTACTCATATAACTACCATTATCGCCAAGTAATTAAACTCATGTTAGTAAACCATTTTAATAAAATAAGTGATCAAAACGATAAAATAATTAGATATAATTATCATAATTTTATTGGCTGTTTGAATTTATTGGCACAGCCATTAATTATTTTTATTTACCTACATACATTTGAGTTTGTTGCATTATAAATAAATTTATATTATACTTGTAGCTTAACTATCTGAAGTTTGCTGTAAAATAAACCTTATTTTATGATCGCTCAGTGAAAGTAATAGTTTAATGATACAAAAACAATTTTACAAACTTGTAATTTTCTAGTTTTATATCTTACTTATGACAGAATGAAACATTGTCACAAATATTTGAAAAATTAATATTAATATAAAATTAGAATGATGTGATAAAAATCAAAATTTAAATAACCTGGATGCATATATATTTGTTTTAGAATGTGGCACTTACTACGCCCTCGATCTCGGTGGTACGAATTTTAGAGTTCTGCTCGTCGAGCTGAAGAATGGCCAAATCGTAAGGGAAGAAGTTAGCAATTACGATGTACCCGATCATCTGAGAGTTGGTACAGGCGTTGACCTTTTTGAATTTATCGCAAAGATGTTAGCGGATTTCGCTAAAAAAGTTGGTGCTACTAAAGAAAAAATTCCACTAGGTCTGGCTTTCTTTCTCTACAAACTTTATAACCATGATTTTCTATAAATTTAAAGTTGTTTTGGTGTTGGTATAGTTTTTCATAACATTTCTCAAATTGTTTGCAACATAAAAAATCAATTTCATAAATAAATAAACTCTTCATTCATATTACTATATTTTTTTTATTAATACTTTCCTTTAAAAAATATATTATTTATTTTTATTTTGTTACTTTACTTATTTTTTTAATAAAAACCTATTTTTATTGTAATTTACTTTTTGGGGATTGATGTAAACACCATCTGTGTTTTAGTATGTTGCTTTTTGGCCAGATGTATTTCCTATACATATTAATTGAAGTTATTTTTCTGTTTAATCTATTCTTTCCTCTTTATATATCTTTTGTTTTATTAGGCTTCACATTCTCTTTTCCAACTATTCAAACCGCTATTGATGCATCTTGCCTACAGACATGGATTGGACTTTATAATGCTTCTGGTGTCGTCGGAAAAGATGTTGTTAAGATGCTGAACGAAGCGATCAGGAACGTAACAGATCTAGATGTTCCTGTTGTTGCTGTGCTTAACGATACTGCTGGTAAATAACCAAGAACATATCATAAAATATCTCCAACTTTGAATTTTCATCTAAAAAAGTTTTTTGCTGTTTCTTTTAAATTGATTCTTAAAAATAGAATTATTCCTTTTCTTGTTCCTTTTGCCAAGTTAGTTATTTTAATCAAGTTCAATTTAATTATTAATCCAAAAATATTCATACAATTCTGCGGGGCATAATGGTATGAATAAAAATACTGAAAAACATTACCTATTTATTTACTTTTCTTTTAATAATAAGCCTCAGAGATCCCTTAATTACCTGATTTGATATTGGTGATTACCTATTAATAGTGTTTAAAAAAATATTTCATAAATTATTTATCAAACTAATATTCCATCTGCATTAAACTTTAATCAAACAATTTTTGTTTTTCTAAAGGAGATAGTTGGGGGGTGCAGTAAAAAAAAAACACTGAATAAGTAATAAACTTATAATTATGTGCCGACGTTTCGACCTCAGTGTAGGTCATCTACACTAATCATTATAAGTTTATTACTTATTCAGTGTTTTTTTTTTTGTCTGCACCCCCCAACTATCTCCTTTACATTAGATCATCCAGTCAACTATTTTCATCTCATACATAAATTTTTGTTTTTTATTTATTTTTGCACAATTTTCTGATTTATTAGGCTATTCTCAAGCGCCAATCTTAACTTTTACTTATTTTTATGGTTTTATTAAAAACTTCTCAATCGACAATCATTAATTATTTTTCCAAGATGGTAAATTATATTTTGGTTGATTGGTCGGTTGATATATGTCGTGAATTGCCATTGAAACTATCAGATAAATACATCAGAATAATTTTTTTGTAACCAATATCACTTCAGACTGAATGTTGGCAACTTATGCTGGATAAAATTGTCAAATAATAAATTCTGAAAGAAAATGCTATGCTAAGTTTTTTTCTATTGTCATATTCATCTTGGGTGTGATGATGACTTTTCACTGTTCAATGATATTGAAGAAACTATAAAACTAAAGAGTATACTATCTAAACTACAAATTGTTGACATTGTTGCTCAATCCTCCACGTTTTCTTAGTTTTTTATTATTATCATTTTTCTCTTAGAACGACTGTGTTTTCCATAAAATGCTTTTGAGCCTTTTCAAAAATTGTATTAGATAAATACTTTATAGTGTAATATTTATAGTTAAAAATATATTAATCAATACAAATTATATATCCATTTAATATTAAAAAATGGTATCTTTATTATTTAAGGTGTTCTTGTAAGAGGTAGCTTGATCGATAGTGATACTGCGATTTCTTTGATTTTGGGCACTGGTAGTAATGCTTGCTACTTTGAAAAGACTGATAATATACCTGACTGGAAAGGGGAGCAAAAGGAGGTATTTTAATATAATTTAATATTTTTATTATTATTTCATATTTTCAATTCCCTTTACAAGAAATTTTTATATATAAAAAAAATGTATATTTTTTGAATGAGAGTTTTCAACAGTAATAAATATTATAATTTTTTATAATTATTGGTCAATTTTTTGATTTTTAAAGAGAAAAGATAGCCACGGAGAGACAGAGGTTCCGGGTTCGAATCCCGGCCGAGGGCCTATCTTTAAAAATAAAATTATTTAAAAATCAAAAAATTGACCAATAATTATAAAAAATTATAAATAGTAATATGACGTAAGTGAGATCCTAAAATTAAATTAATGTTCAAAGAACTTTCGTCCTAGTCGCAAACATTGCGAGAACACAAGGACATGGGATCGGATAAGAGAAAATATTTGTCCTCTGCCGGCAGGCGGCCTTGGTGGCTCAAATGGTAGGGCACTGTCACGGAGAGACATAGGTTCCGGGCTAGAATCCAGGTCGAGGGCCTATATTTTCTCTTTAAAAATAGTAATAAATATTAATGTAAATGTAAAGGTTCCCAGAATCAGAATAATCAAATTCCACAAATATTTTTATGTTCTAAGTCTGTCTCAAATCAGTACAAAACTGAAATTAAATATTGAAGGTAGGTATATGTCATGGGAGTGGCGTGTCTTAGTGAATAAAGCGCTGAGTTGCTGAGTTCAAGGTCCAGGGTTCAAATTCTGCTGTGGCAGATAAATTATTTAAACTGTCGACAGACACAGATGGACTGTGTGCAATCTATAGACCCTCCTTGTGCTCAGTTAACCTTAATAAATTGTGTACCCCTAATGGTGGAAAAACCCGACAGTCGAGTGTTATCCCAACTAAATCATCACGAATGAAGCATAAGTGAGCAATAAGTATTAGGTATTAAAGCTACAACAAATTCAAACCTATATACAATATTTACATGCTATCCTAGGGATCACAGAGCCTAGCATGTATGTGGGATAAAGCAGGATCACAGTAGATCCCAGAGCTTTGCTCTCAGCCGCATCACTGGAGTTGAGACCAGTAGAGATGCTGAGGACATGATATGAGAAGCTGGCCATTGCTTGTATTAATGACATGAATATTAACTGGAATTTAAAAAAAATTACTTCATAAAGCAAGTGGAGTGAAAATGGTATAATATTCTCATAGGATTTAAAATAAAAAGTATTAATACATTCCATTGTTATTTTTTCAAGGTAGTTTTGAATATTGAATGGGGTCCTTTCAGCGATGATGGACGTATTGACATTATCAAAACTAAGCACGATCACTTGGTCGACCAGGAATCGCTCCATCCAAATGTTTTTTCGTGAGTTTGACATTACAAAAATTTAAAATTACAAATATTTTTTAAAGATTATTAATAAATTTATAACTTTGTCTTTAGGTTTGAGAAGTTAGTTGGAGGTGAGTTTTTTGGAAAGCTTGTAAGAGCTATTCTGATGGACTTGGCCAACCAAGGACTTCTTTTTGAAGGACGAATCTGTGAAAAATTAGAAGATATTGAGAGTTTCAAAACTTCTTACATCTCTGAAGTTGAAGAGTAAGTGAGATCATGTCATTATAATAGAAAATATTAAAACAGTTTGTCTTTCATTAGAATTTACATAATGGCATAGTGGTTAAGGCATCTTGTTACCAGAGGACTACTTGGCTCCTAAGCCAATCGTGGCAGATAATTTTTTATTCTTTTATCGCCCAGGGATAAGCCCCTCTGGAGCTCACCAAGCCTCTACTTGGTGAATACACCTAGTTGGAGGAAAAACCTGAGGGTTCAACCAGTTGTTTAAAATCAATTTTAATTAAAATGAAAATGGCTGAGGTGTTGAAATATAAAAGGTAGCAAGTCATGAAGAGGTAATTTTACAGCAGAAGCAAAAACTGTTTTGACAACTATAAGATGAATTGGCAAATTGGAGTAACTAGCGCCATTGATAGATACTGAACCACACCCAGTTTTGGCTTACTCCTTTTTCTATTCTATTCGCTTGATTAATAACTACATTTTTCTAAGAAAAGATGGAGAAATGATTATTATTATTTTTTTACTCGCTACCTTTTTCATTCTAACACTTCAATTATTTGCTGAGTGAAAAAACAATAACTAATTATATATAAATGTAGTAACTTCGAAAGGTATTGAAACAAACAATTAAACTAAAATAGTCTTTTCATTTATAACTTTGGTTATATTATAAAATGTAAAATTCATTTTTTTTTTCTTTGGTTATTACTTTTACCATGTTTACCTATTTATTTATATTTCAGGGATAATCTTCAAAATTCTACTAAAAATACTAAAAGGATATTATTGAATGAATTAGGAATAGATTGGTGTTCAGACGATGACGTAAATGCTCTAAAATACATTTGTGAATTAATATCTATCAGAATGGGCCTGCTAGTATCAATCAGTAAGTTTTAGAATTTAATTGAATTAAATTTGACAGTAAACTAAATGTATTATTAATAAATTAGTTGAAAGAAATAACTCAAAGTCGTTTTCAAATTCTGTTCAGCTTACTACAGACTATATGTCGCCCTTATTTTCTCTTCAACTACAAGTTTAACATGCGAGGGCTTAGGAAATTAACTTCAATATTCCTTTATACTTGAAGGAAAAGTTTCAGTAGAAAAATTCGATCCTAAAAATTAAAAAAAAATTCTTTTTCTTGGTGATAACAGAAGTGTACGATCATTGACCATTGAACTGCAGAGGGTTAAATATACTTTTTAAGCGGTATGTTGTTGGATGTTACTTTTTATGCTGGTATGTTGGAACTCAACTGAGATAGAAAGTTCGGTGTATGTTTTGTCAACATCGTATTTCATTTTGATTACCCAAATCATCTAATATCTTAGTAAATCTATACACTCCACAAAATTATTTTTTTTTGTTTATTTCCTATAGTATTAATTGGGATTCATGGGGCGGGGACCTGTGGTCTAATAGTTAGCATCACAACCTACTAAGCCCATGATCGCAGGTTTGCAGCCCGGATGGTGGTCTTAGGATTTTTTAAAGGGAGTAAGGGTTATGCCTTCCTTCAGAAGGGACGTTAAACAGGGGGTCCTGAGCCTGTATGATGTCAGGTCCCTATCCTTCATAATAATATTTTAATTACAATATTACTACTTTTACTACTATTAGCTCCTGAGTAATCAATCTTCTGCCATTTCTTTCTGTCATGCGCCTCATTATTCCAATTGTGGACTCCCAATTTTCTGCTTCTCTCGGTCTTACTTTTCTTTTTTTACCACCAAATTAGAACATTAACTATTGAAAAGATATAAAAAATAAACATCAAAATATACAAATAATTAAAGTATAAAAAAATCAGGAAAATATAACAAAATAAAGAACAAAACAACAATACTGGATCTTTTATAATCATACTAAATAATGTCTAAAATAAATTATTTTTACAGTTAAATTAAATATAAATCATGATACAAAATTAAATAACATAGAAATACATATATAATATAACAGGACACTCTTCCTCCTTTGTGCCTCTCAGCGTGGAGGTTCCTCAATCCCTGCATCCCATGCCATGTGGTCTCTGATTGTCCGTCAATATCCGAGGCTAGTTTCTCTTCTTTGAATCAATTGAGCTCCACTAGTTAGCCTAGTAGTAAGGCCCTGTTTTCTTGGGACAACGTAAGATGTTTTATACCCTCATCCATAGGGTCATCTCAAGGAAGGTACTCCTGAGGTGTGTACTGTATATAACCTTGTGTTATTGTATGAGTATTATGTACTGTCATGTGTGGTCGTGCAATATACTGAACACAAAATTGGAAGAGTGTTGGTCCCTATTAGTCTAACACCTTAACTAGCCCTTGCAGTACACAAAAACAAAAATTTATAATAAGGAATAAAATAATGGTAACTATTAGATGATTAGTAAATCAAAATAAAATTTTAAAATGTTAATAAGCACTCAATATGTTCACGTAGGCTTCCACGGTCTGCGGTATTGTCCATATGTTCTTCTTCTGGGATGGACCCTGTGATGTTGGTTTTGTTTGCCAAGCTTTCGCTCATCGTGTTGTGAGCTTCCTCAGGGCTAGTCACATCAACCTATCATCCAAACTCATACGACAATACCGAACAAATACGAACCCACCCGAACACAACACAGCCCACGGACTCGACACAAGCGAGCCAATGGGAAGGCAGACTTCGACCGAGACCACCCCCACCCCTAAGGTATATACACCCTGACTCTACCATCCGCTCTTCATTTACTGACTAGCCCTGAGGAAGCTCACAACACGATGAGCGAAAGCTTGGCAAACAAAACCAACATCACACGGTCCATCCCGGAAGAAGAACATATGGACAAGCACTCAATATTTATTATTGGATTCATATTATTTTTAAATCTTGAATTTTCTATTTCCACAGGCCTCTCTGAAATAATCAAAAGGATGGACAGGAAGCGCATAACTATCGCCGTCGATGGATCTCTGTACAAGTACCATCCTCGTTTACAAAGTTACATCATGGACTTCACGTTAACACTCATAGATCATAAGAAAGAAGTGAGTAGGAAATTTCTTATATCATTGATTTACACTAATATTTAATCAGAGAAATAATGATTTTTCTGTTTTTACAGATTAAAATGATACTCGCTGAAGATGGAAGTGGTTTGGGAGCAGCTTGTATCGCCGCAATCGCTTGCAAGCAAAATAAGAACAGCTAGTAATAATAAGATTTAACTAATAATGATATTTCATCACAAAGTGATTTTTTATTATAATTTTTAATTATTACTAATATAATGTAACTTATAAAAGACAATACATTCCTATTTTGAAGTAAGCGTTAATTTTTTAATAAATCATTAACCCAAATTAAGCATATTGTTTCTTGTAATAAATTTAGGATTGTGAGATTTACAGGATCTTAGAATAAAACAAAGAACTTTTTTATTATTCTATTTGACGTGACTAAATATTATGAGTGACTAAACATTTGAAATTGAATCTACACTGTATTAGTTAGCGATAGTTTTCTACAAAATTGTTTTATGAACTATCAATATTTGAAATAATGAAATAGCATTTCTTAATTTCGATAACATCTGTTGGGTGGAACCACAAGTGTGTTCACTTTTTGCTGGAAATCAGACCAAGCATTGCGACAGAAACACCCATTACTAGTCAGTCACAAGGTATATTCCACCATCACGCCAGACGAAATTGTCGGAAAGATGGCAAGAAGTCATTGATAAAAAGCAGTGAATATAATATTGTATAAAATTTATTCCTTGTATGATAAAAAATTATTTTATTTTATCCTTCCAAAAAAAAAAAATCCTCAATGCTCCTTATTATGTCACAAACAAACTCATCCATCATGATCTTAATATCCCATATGTTGCTGATTTGGCCCAAACTAGATACCTATCCTTCCATGACAAGCTCCATACACACTTGAATCCGTTAGTCTCTCAGCTTGCTTCCCACACTATTCCTGATAACCCTCCGAGGTGTTTGAAAAGAAGATGGCCTCGAGACCTTCTACTATAGAACTTTATTGGAGTGCTACCGATGGGAAGTTTCTCCACAAGTGTTTCTTTTTTCCATGTCATTTGTTCATATAGCAGATTTACTTGTAATATTATTACTGTTGTAAATATCAATAAATTAATCTAAAAAAATCCTTCCAAAACGCGATGAACACGTAGATCCGTCCAATATTTTTAGACTAAAGAATGTTTTGTCAACCACTTAGCTATTTTTATGCAGAAAATAATATTTGATGAAATTCATCACTTCAAATGATCATAGTAATCCTTGATAAACGTTGAAGAACTACCTAAAATAAATTTGTTCTATCAATATTTAGTGACTCCAGATAGTAAAAATAAAATTACTTCAGCAATAATATTTTATTTGCAATTATTACAACAATAAAATAAAATATATGTAGTCTAAATTTAATATGCGTGCAGAATAAAAATTTTCAGGGTAAATTTATCATAGCACTCATTATATTTTCAACATGACATTTCCCACCTGATATGCCTTAGATATAATCTGAAATCAGAAAAAATTGAAATAAAATAAAATTATACTCAAAACTTCACTGGTTTCTGGTTTAGACCATGTTGTTAAATTTTCCTTCGCCAACGCAAACCAGAAACCAGTGAAGTTTTGTGTATAAATAATGGCTGTAGAAACCTGAAAGAGTATTTAAAATAAAATTGTCATATAATTTGATTATCTTATATTTTATATCACATTTCTATGATAAATATTAAGATTACCACAAAGTAGGGTGAAAATATTTTTTTTTAAAATCCCGGTAAAATTGGCATTGCATTGAAAATGTTAAATATCATCCATTTTCTCATGGCAATTTTTTTTTCTACTAAATTCAGAAATGGCCACTTACCTCAAGAGAATGTGGCGGTGACGTACGTTTTCTCTCAATCACTTCATCAGACATTATTGAAACTCCTTCCTTGGGTAACAATCCTGAAGGTTTGGTTCCAGCCCCACCTCACCACTCAGGTATTTCCGCAGCGCCGTCTGGACCACCTTGCTAATCGACAAGTTCAGTATCTGGAACTGTGCTTTTAACTGCTCGATCAGGCTGACGAAGATCTCGTCGTTACAGATCGTCCACATACATATGTAATACTTCAAGAGCACGTTGTTGAGGTAAGCGATGGCGAATGTCGGAACAGAGGACGTGTCGAAGGGGACGTAAAAAGGAACAGGGAAGTAAGGATTGATCGGGAAACCGGACGGTCGCCTTTTGTTCATGTTCTCGATGTACTTCTTAGCCGTGTTGAACAGGAGGAAGGTTACACCGGAAACAGTGATAAGGACTAACCTTATTCTTTTCACGTGTTCCCTTTTTATTTCGAAATGAGTTTCGTCATTCTTTTCTTCATATATATAGAAACCTTTATTCATGATTTCCAAAACAGCGTCGAAATCGTTAACGAGTTTATTGCTAAGGTGTGATACAGCGTAGAAGGTGAGGAGCGCCATGTTCAGTGTTTCCAACATCTGAGTCTTGTTATCGATCGTGAGGAAGGCGGAATAGAATCCCATGCACATTTGGTAAGAGAGAAACGACCAAAAGATGCAAACGTACAAAAAGGAAACAAAACGTTTCTTTTTGGACGTTTTAATTATTTTGGAACAAGATCATCTGAAGCTCTCTGTCTTTTTCGAAATCGTAAACGGGTAGTACTACTAATATAATTTTATTCGGTCGCAAGCCCATCTTCTATATGGAAAGCAAGTTGAGAGACTATCGGATTCAAGTGTGTATGGATCTTGTCATGGAAGGTTAGGTATCTAGTTTGGGCCAAATCAGTAACATATGGGATATTGAGATCATGATGGATGAGTTTGTTTGTAACATGATAACGAGCATTGAGGGTTTTACGAAGGATTTTGGATTGCAAGGATTGGATACGAGATGAATTGGATGGTTTAGTAGAGCCCCAAAGCTCAACTCCGTATATCCAAATAGGCCTGAAAACTGTCAGAATTATATTTAAATAATAAAATGGGATGCCACCCGGAGATCGTTATACTTAATACATAGTAATTTTATATCATTAATAAATAAGAGACATATCCCTCTCTTCTCCAAAAATTGACGTGGTTGACTTTCTAGGAGTTCTTTATCAAATAATAATTATTGAATGGCATTATATTTATTTGTGCCCATATCGAACATTTCACAATATCTAAAACACCAAGCACTCATGACGTGGATACAGCTGCGGGAGGCAACTGATAAAAATAATAAATTGAAAAATATTAAAGCGGAAATAAAACCGTGGGAAAGTTCTTGCCGCAGCAACGGAAGAGATGAAGTAGTCATCACGAGACTAAGAATCAGCCACACGCGGATGACACACGGATATTTGATTGAAAAAGACGCACCACCCAAGTGCGGAAGTTGCAGGGTGCAACTAACTATCACCCACATCTTGGAGGACTGCCCCCTTTATGAAACATATTTTCATGGCTTGGGGATTGATAGGAAAACCTCTACTATCCTGGGAAATAACGCCGCAAATATACACAAAGTGATAACCTTTCTTAAAGAAAATAATATTTTCAGTAAAATATAATAATTATAAGTTAAATGGAAATAAAAGTTAAACCAAAAAATAATAAAGGACTAAATATTGAATCAAAAGAAGAAAGAGGCTAATAAATGAATAAATAAATAATGATAAATATTAAAGCAAAAGAGGAAAGACGCTAATGACCATAGATGTTGTGCGTCTATAAGCAATAAAACCTAACCTAACCTTTATTTGTGCCCATGGAAGGATCAGAGGATAGGACCTAGTACATAACTAACAAAGGAATTCGACCCGCTGAAAACTATTCTAACCACAGGAAGGCTTCGCTGAACCTCAATCAAAATCCTGTTTTCAAGAAAGATAGGTCTCTGGTGTCTTGCATAAAGTCATGACGTTCCACGATATCGATACCTTACAAGGTGCCTCACACCGTTAAGAATTTGAACCAGTGACACAGTAGTTACGTGGTCACTAAGATAGACCACTCGGAGAATAAGGTCACCTGTGGTCTAGTGGTTAGCGTAACAAACTACTAAACCCAAGATCGCGGGTTCGTAGCCCGGCAGGTGGCCCTAGGATTTTTTAAAGGGAGTAAAAAATCCTTAGTTACGCCGTCCTTCGGAAGGGACGTTAAACGGAGGTCCCGAGCCTGTACGATGTCAGGTACTCGTTAAAAATCCCTATCCTAATTAAACCTGGATAGGCAAAATTTAGAGCTCCCACTGTAGCATCGTCCGATTAGCCGTAGCAGCATAAAGTGACGTTAAATAAACAAACAAACCCCCACTCGGAGAACTCTCCCACCTTTCAATATCCATGTTCAATAACCCAGCTCCTGGATCCTCCTTCAATCCTCCTCTTCCAGTACACCCTACATACACACCCCCTGACCTCCACCTGCACACCCACAGACCCAGATATGACGTAGACCTGGCAGAGCTCCCGATGGTTCGGCCCCCGGCCAGAGGGCAGCGTGGCTAGTTGGTGCTCAGTCAGTTGTCGGCTCATAGCCTCAGCTCTCATCTAGCTCTTCTCGAAGCGTGCTCCAAGATCGTCATGTTGATCGTATTCTTAGTCCTCTTCGGTAAGCTCATATATTTTATTTTATATTAACCCTGCTTTCGTTTGAGTAATAGGGCAAGTACTAGTTCAAGTATTAAGCTAAGCTAACACAGAAACAAAACAATGTAAACTAGGCTTAATACATATTTATGTATCTTTCTTGAATGTTTATAATAAAATTTTTTTTTATCCTCTTGAGATTAAGTAAATAAATGTAAAATTATATTTTTTCCGTCATTTTAGGAACATTTCTCATACCATTGAAAAAAAAAGAAAATACTTTTAGGGAATCAGATACAATAAGTAAAGCGAAAGAAAGAAACATAGCGAAACGATATTTTTGACTACAATATATTTTTATTATTGTCACTATTCATTGATTGCACTTGAAGTCTCAATTGAAGAAATATCGAAATGTTGAGACTTAAAATATCTAATTTAAGATTATTCCATAAATTTCCTAAATATTTAAATTATTTATTTTTTTAATAATTTTAAGGGGTGTAAAATATTATTGCATTATGTTATTATCATTGTATGTTAATATTATTTATTTTATTTGCTTTCTACGTTTATTTATTTCCTTATTATTTTTGTTTTTTGTTCATTTAACGATACTTAATGCAGGTAAGGCTAATAAGACGATGGTACAGTCGGAGCTCTGAATTATCTTCTTCATCTTGAAGATGTAAATATTTAAATATTTATAAAGAAAGAGACAAAAATCATATTAAAATTTGGAACCTTGGAAATTAAATTGAAATTAAGCTGGAAACTTGATGAGAAACGTACAATTTAAAGAGTAATAAACTATAACATATAACGGAGAACGGAGATAGTTGGGGGGTCCATTAAAAAAAAACACTAAATAAGTACTAGACTTATATTTAGCACGTCTTCGACCTACAGTGTAGGTCATCTTCAGGGCTATGAGAGAGAAACAAACAAAACAAAAATATATAAAAACGTTACAGTAACAATAATATAGTGGCAAGTAATGTAGAAAATTAAAATAGTGACAGATATGAAAATTAAAGATAACGAATATTAAAAAAGAGACAGAATATAATAATTAAAGATAACGAATATAAAATAAAATACAGAAAATAAATGTACAGAAAGGATAGAAAAGTAAATATAATGTAAAGGGAAATAAAAATGAGGAGGTAAACATAAGATACAAAATGAGAATATTAACATATAAAAAAGTTGGAACATGAAGGATTTAGAAAAAAACTAGTAAATTAAAGATATAAAATGTATGATAATGGACTTCTAGAGGTTACATAAGTAAAATGTATGAAACGTAATAATACAAGAATATGTAGAAAGAAATGAAAGGTATCTCGTAGAATGAGAGTTAGAAATGTAAAATTTGAAAATATAAGTATGTAACTGTATGTACAATAACTATTGTGTATAATAGTATTACTATTGTACAGTAACTATTGTGTACAATAACTATTTGAAAAATTGTTGATAGGAATAATAAATATGAAAAATTAAAAATAGTGCTTAAAAATATGAACACTTTGATTACCAATCTATGATGGATGCCAAAATGATAAGGGGGAAATAGGAAAATATGTAGTGTGAATAATGGAGAAAGACTAAAGAGAAAATGATATAATAATATAATATAATAAAAATATGAAATAAAAATATAAATAATATAATAATAATAATATTATATAAAAAATATAAACATATAAAACAATATGATATAATAACGTATGTGAGGAGTGAAAGCTAAAAAAGAGACATCAAATAATTGTTTTTTTTTTTTTTTTGTCTCGTCATTTTTAGTTTTTCTTTTCTTTTTTTATTTACAAAGTAGCTTTCTGAACGAAATTTTATCCAAATGAATATAATTCAGGGATATATACACCTTTCAAAAATCATCTTGATTAACTAAACTGGAGAATAGATAAACAGAAAGGCAATGCAGATATACCTATTAATTGTAGAAACAATATAAATACTAAATACCACTGCAACTGCATAAACATTTATAAAAGCTTTGCATAATTCCAAGTTATGTGACCTTAATAGATAAACCTTACTGATAAGGAAGATCCTTCAAGATGACAAATAGTTTATAACTAGAAATATGTAAATTTCTAAACTCAGTGATGAACTTATCTAATTGCACCTTAAATACATCAGATTGTCCAAGTACTCATCGATGAGTTCATTGGTAAGTATATCGAGTTTTTGAGCCGATGGATACATACATTCTCTTGTAGTAGTGATTTTCTCTTTATTATATACAGACGTTTTGATAATTATTCCACGAGTTGTCAATCCGTGTTCAGTGTTATTGATTACTTTTTTATAATTTTTTTTAATTGTTTTAATTTTTAAATATTTTTATTTTGAAGAGAAAAGATTTGCCCCGGCCGGGATTCGAACCCGGGTCTTTCCGGGTCCGTCTTTCGTGACAGGACTCTACCAATTGAGCTACCGGATTCACTTCCCAACCGGGACAAATCCGTTCTCTTATCTGGTTCCATGTCCCCGTGTCCTCGCAATTTTTGCGATATATACACGAGATCGAATGTTCTTTGGACATTACTTTAATTTTAGGATCTTGTTGACTTACATCATATTACTATTTATAATATTTTGTTAATTGTTTTAGTTTTTAAATTATTTATAATTATTTAAATTATTTTGAAGCGACTCCGGTAGCTCAATTGGTAGAGTGCTGTCACGGAGGAATGAATCCCGACCGGGGCAATTCTATTCTCTTAAAAATAAAAATATTATTAATAACATTTGTTTTTATATACTAAACCTCATGATAATGATTTTTTGAAAATATTTAAATAGGAAAAAATAACCAGCTAAAACTGGTAACTTAAATCGAAGCTACAACCTAGGGAACAGATACCTATTTTATCGGGGTTGCCTAGCAATGGATAGAGGGACTACTTTTTGTTTATTCGTTGATCGCGCTGGATCAGTTAACGCAGATTAGAAATGTTTTTAAGATTGCCTAAGACTTTAAGTTGTTACGCAAAATATGGAACTGTTTTAGAATAGAAAAGTAAAACAAGCTCCATATTATTCCAATATTTCAATTATAGGACTGTATTTCAGAAAAAGTAGTAGTTAGCATAACAAGCACAAGATCGTGGGTTCGTAGTCCGGCAGGTGAGACTTGGATTTTTTAAAGGGAATAAAAAATCATTAGTTACGCCGTCCTTCGGAAGGGACGTTAATCGGGGGTCCCGAGCCAGTACGATGTCAGGTACTCCTTAAAAATCCCTGTCCTAATTAAACCTGGATAGGCAAAATTTAGAGCCCCCCTGATTAGCCATAACAGCATAAAAGTGAAGTTAAATAAAACACAAAAACATAGAAACAATAAGATTAAGACCTTTTTCTTATAAACTATACATTTTTTTTAAATTTATAAAACAACCTGAAATAAAATGAAAAATATTATTTTATTCAATACAGAATACTCAATATCTCAAAACAATCGCTCTCTCACTAGAGGTTATAAAGTTAACTTCAATTTCTATAACAGCATCGAGGTAGCTCTACTAAAACGTTTTGTACAAACTGTTGTACAATTAAATGAACGGTTGTATAACTTTCAAAATGGAAGTTGATCTGTTTAGTTTAAATACATTTTTTTTATTACCTAAAACTATTTTATCAAAATATGTCGGTTTATTTTAATATTATTTATAGAATTATATCACTTCTTTTAAACATTATAGTTTTCACTAAAATAGAGCCAAAAACTCAAAAAGAAACACTATTATTTATTATAATGCAATTGGGAAAAACCACAATGCAAAGCCTTATGTTTCAAAAATACACCCACTTACCAGTCGACGTTTCGCCTATTCAGGTATTATCAAGACACAAAAACCAAAAAGGGGTTATGTAAATCGCATCTCGAAGAAAAAGGTGCAATACATCCCAACGATCAACAGCCCAAACAGGCTCCAAACATGAGACAGCACCCCACCACCAAGACGTTCAACATACAACTCGTTGGGATGTATTGCACCTTTTTCTTCGAGATGTGATTGACATAACCCGCTTTTTGTTTTTTATGTCTTGATAATGCCTGAATAGGCGAAACGTCGACTGGTAAGTGGGTGTATTTTTGAAACATAAGGCTTTGCATTGTGGTTTTTCCCAATTACATTATAATAAATTATAGTTTTCCGTAACACTTTGGATAAATGTCGTTATAATGTTATTCAAGTAGTCTTTTTTAGGTTGTTGGTAGTAGTTATGTTATCTTTGCAATATATTATATTAACATGATCTTTGAAAACTGATACATAGGTAGAACTGCTTCATTACATTAAGTCACTATTCCTAGGCATATCTTTAGGCTCGTTTGAAGTAAAAATCTTACCTAAATTAATCTGGGGGTATCAAAATATAAACAGCTCATTCATCAGTGTCATATTCCTGAACATCTATATAATCTTTTTTACCCAATCTATATAAAGATAAGTAAGTATAAATGAAAATTTTAATGCAAATATATATAGAATACATTAAAAAAGAAAAATAATTTTATTCTGGAACCAGTCCTCTTAAGAATAAGAAATAAGAATAGCAAAAATAAGCAAAAAGGCTACATAATAAAAATCAGAAGTATTATTTACTTAATTTACATAAATACTTAAAAAGTAAATAAAAACCATAAGTCCTGCAATGAAAAATACCCAACAGTCAAATGTGAGGGAACATAAAAGATAATTTTTTTTTAAAAAAAGTACAAGACTTGTAACAATGTCACAGCTCACCGAAGATGATCCTCCGGCCATTTTGTTTCAGAATAGAAAATAAATCGGGCGTATCAAAGTCTAAAAAAAAAAATTAAAATATAACTTTATTATTTGTTATATTTTAAATAGGAATATCTTCATATTGTTCTAAAATTTGTTTAGAAACTAAAAAGCACATTTGGAAACTCATTAAACTCGTAGTTAATACGTTTATTTGACCCAAAACATTTCGGGGAGTTATTCCCAATCTTCAAAATAAATAAATAATATTAATGATATTATTAAACAGAGCATTTAAAAACTTGAAATGGCTTATTTTTAAAATAAAAAAAAAAATACGCCGGGGTAGAGCGAGGCGTAGATGGGAGGATTTGGAAGAGTGATCTGGCGGATTTGGGTTTGGGTAGTAATAGAGTTAGTGGAAGTTAGTTATCAGAGGTCGGCATCGAGCCTTCGGGTTCGTTAAGCCTTGTTGTTTTTGTTTGTTTTTGAAAAAAAAACGAATTCATAAAACACATTTTATTATAATCCTAGTAATCAATTTTTTTTTTATTGCTATGGAGACCCTGAAACATCATACTGTTTATAGTAATAAATAATGCATTTAACCATAACAAAAATAAAATACTATTAATAAACGAACGTGCCCATATTTAATAACTGGTTAGATATGACGATATCTAATGATCTCAGAAGATGTCCTAAGGTGGGTTTGTAGACCCACTGGACCATAAAACTGTTCCATTCTTCCTTCAGAGATATTATATACTGACCGTTCAAGCGGAAGGTCGATACGTAGATGGGAGGATTGCAACGATACCTGATATTATTTACATATTAAGTTGACTCATACAGGTGTGCTATGCTATCGCTAATTGGTATGCTAATAATGTGGCTAGCTAATAGCTAATAGCTGATGTCAAGGTAACACGATCCTAGTTGCATTACCTGTCAATATATTTGCATTGTATAAAAGCGTGAGGGAATTTCGTAAATTAATTAATGTACATAATTTATGTTAGTGGATCTACTAACACGGGGCATTCATAACATTATCCGAGATCAAACTAAAACCTGTAGCATGAGGACATTGGCTCAGTTAATAGAAAAGACAACGGTACTGTTTCGGTAATAAAAGTTGTGCAGGGAGAGCTGATTTGTGATGTATTTATTTAAAGCCACTTTACGCTGCTATTACGAACGCCCAGTTATAGTGAGATCTGATATTAAATACAATTCTATCGTAAATTAATATGACGAGTTTAATCTAAATATTTAGAAAATAATAAGAAAGTAAAATCAATGATATAAAGATAAACTTACCGTGAAACGATCGCAGCGAAGGTTTCCCATCAAGAATATTAGTACGTAAGGGCATAAGTTCTAAACTGAACTTCAATTTCTAAAGTCATATCGAAGTATAACATATTAACAGATAAATTATTTAATCTGCTAACATAAATGGACCCTGTGGACCTGCATACCATCATAGGGCCCACACTGCTTCCATAAATTGGGTACTCCTGATGAGGGGAAATAACTGGCGGTGAGGGTAATGTCGGCCAAATCACCTCACTACATAGTCGTTGCCCTAAAAACAGTCTCTATCATATACTGAATCTAAGACTCTTCAAAGGGTTGTAGTGGTACAGATTTTTTTATATGAGTATAACTCAAACATCGGGATATCGCAGTAAGTTTTTTGATAGAACTTTTAAAATGATAATTTAATTATATTAAAAAAAAATCATCTAAATCAGACCATTATTAAAACTTTGTAAACAAGACGGACAACTATATAACTTCATTGTTTGTAGTGGTACAAGTTTTTTTTTTCTTTATCATACAATTAACATGTCCGATGAAAGAAGCAGTGAAAATCGATATATGACCAGCTTTAACATACGACAAGATCGAGGAAACAGATTTAATCCATATATCGGAACACTTAGCATTTGAGATCGAGAAGGCAGTTTAAATCGATATATGACAAACATATCATAGATTTAACCTATCAGATGACGGAAACAGTGAGAATCGATTTATCACAAACATATGATAGTGTTAACATATCGAGGAAGCAGTGGCATATTTTTAGATAGGATACGATCCAACATATGGTAAGAGAAGAATTTGGAATAGCGCTGCCTGCCTATTACTGGAATAAACATTGCGTTTCCTATTTATAGCCCTTTATAAACGTTCTATTTCCGTTCGTATAACTGGGACAGTTTTTTCCTTAACACCATCAACCACTAAAATGTCACAAGCATTTTTCGTAAAAAAATATCTACAAGCGGAAAACACATGCACACCAATTAAAAACCAAATGGGTAGCTCAAAAAGAGGTCCTGAATTAAATATAATTGTATGTGTAACATATTAAGTATTATTAAATTATCCAAAAAATCGTTAGCTATTTATTACGAAATATGTAAAACATAACAGCACTATTAAATAAAAATCTTAAGTGATGTAACTTTTTATCGGGGTTGCCTAGCAACGGATACAGGGACTACTTTTTCTTCAGTATTTTGTCATGTTCGATCAGCTGTTTTATAAATATTATTCAAATTCAAATTCTCGTCAAAAACCACTGTGAAATATTACAATGATAGGAAAAGAACAGGCCACATAAATTATCTCCCTATATAATCGTCCTATAAACAGTACAGTATCTAACTAGTACTGAATCCAAGAACCTTCATGGGCTGTAGGGGTACAAGTCTTTTTTTTTTTTTACGATAGTGTGGACTAATAAAAATGATGAAAAGAAAAAAATGTCCGTACATAGTTATTCATAGTAACTTAGTCATTAAAATAAATATATACACACTCCAAATACCAGCGAGCGCACCTAAACGAAAACGGGTACATATATTCGGAAGTGACCGAGAGAATCGGTGGCGCGGGCAGGATCTTTGAAGCGGTAACAGAGGATTTCTTAACCGGAGAGAAGTAGAAAAGGAAACTAAAGTATTTAAGTCAACATTCCTCCCTATCCTCAAGTTCTCTTCAGAATCATAGGAATTGACAAACACCAATCCAGAACACAAGCAGCAGAAATGAGATTTCTTAGGAAGATAGAGGGCAAAACAAAAAGAGACCAAGTCTGATCTCCATCAGGTCGAACCTGAATGTTAAACCAGCCAACGAGCAAATACAGAAAAACGAATGAGATGCGGATGGATCCTACCGAAGCCAAAGTGGAGGGAAAATGAGGAAGTGGACGAGCTAGTAAGAAGTGGGAAAAAGAGGTGAAGAAAGATATTTGGAGAAGAGAGTACTCCAGCGGAACAGAAGAGGCAGAGCTGCAGAAGACATGATGATGATGATGATGATGATATATACATCTCTTCAATTGCTACGGCCAATATTTTTATTTTTATTTTCTTCATTCCAAGTTTTTCCAACATTTTCACTCTCCGAGCTATATCCTTCCCTTAGAGGCTAGTTAACTAGGTACTCTCTTAAATTTCCCCAGCCAAAATTATTAGTAAAACTTTTCAACTCTAAAAAATCTATACGTATATTAATTTATAAAAATGGTGACCATGTTACGGTATGTATTTTTTATGGGTAAGTAAATGGTCCGGGTGTCAAAGAAAGGAATTATTAAAAGGAAAAGAACTGCTTTTACTACTACTAGAAACCCATGTTTGGATCCAGATTGATGGTATTGAGCTCACGCGTCAAGTGTCTTATCGTTCTAATACAAGACCTGAAGAATATCAGCAATCTGGGTCGAAACGTCGGATTGAAAAAAATAGTTCTTCTCCTTTTAAGAAAATCTCCCGGCTTTTGTTCCCATGAGTTTCTTCCCCTAATATATAAGGTCAAAACTAATATTATTCAATATGTATTTTGTAGTATTTTAAACTTTAAATCAATATTACCTAACTAATATCTAGTTATCTTACTAATATTATAAATGTGAAAGTTTGTATGTTTGTCTCTCTTTCACGCAAAAACTACTGAACGGATTTGGATGAAACTTTACAGTAATATAGGTTTACCAGAAAAGCACATAGGTTATAGCAAGCGCGGATTTATGGGGGGGGGCACGTGCACCCCACCCCCGACAGTTCTAGAGGTACTGTGGAGAATCCATTATAGTACATAATTAAAGGCAAATCAGGAACTTAGCATCTTGAAATTTGCAGATAGGTTCTTTGTATAATTTATGAAAGAAATTCGGCTAATTCCTTCCCCAAGGGTTTCTCCTTTAATATAATAGGGGTTCAACGATTGTATATAATCCGTCAGTTTTGAAGTTAGACGTCTGAAATTTTGGATGTAGAATAACTTATTGTTAAAAATAAATTAAATTATTTATTTAAAATGTTCTTTCACGAAACTTTGTGTGGCAGAACAAATTCCATGCGAGCGAAGCCGTGGGCAAAAGCTAATCTTAGTATATATTAACAATTATTAATATATAAACGCGTGTAAATTATTGAATATCTTAAGAGATCTTCCATGAATTAATTCTGATTTTCTAGAATATTTAGAAAGATGTATAGCGTTTGATTGTAAGTTGTACTTCGTACTACGAAGGTAAAGAAAAAATCGTAGCGTGTCCAACACAAATTTCTTTCCTCTCTGGTGGAACAAAAAAACAACTAAGTAGTATGATTTTACTTCCAAGATTTCTTTTCACTTCGTGCTTGTTCCCATTTTTCTCTTCTTTGTTTTTTTTTGATCTGCAGATTGCGTATAAAGAAATTCGAAAGGGGGTCATGGAGTTCAAAGCTGATTAGCAACAATAATAGTAATAATAATTATAAATATCGATACTGTTAAAATATAGATAATAGCGAATCCAAATCGATTTCACAAGATATGACAATATCCAAATTCAATGGCGACAATAAAGGTTGCTTACCTTCGCCCCATCAAAACTCAACTCTGAATTGCTAGCATCGATACAATCTTCCCACCTACGCCTCGGACTCTTATCCGTGGATTCAAGGCCATTCAAATATTTAGGGATTTGTTGAAAGTTTTTTGTATAATTTTTTTTCTTTCATTTTATACATGATACTGTAATGATTCTCTCTTGTGCAAAGAGAAAGTTCGAAATCATGCTCAACAATCAAGTTTTCCCCCTATCAAGGAATTATTCAAGTATTGAATTGAGTGAGCCCACGAGGATCTGTAGATCCCTCAGGGTCCTACAGACCCTCCTGGCTCTTAACAAATTAAATTATTGATCTGCTCCAGCCAGATTTGAACCTGGAACATTAACCATAGCAACCATAGCACTCTGCACACTGAGCAACGCTCTTAGCGATATATTACAATACCGAAGTTTTAAGTTTGCATATGGAAAACTCATATTGTCTCATAAGAAATTTATACGAAAAAAAAATACGAACCTATGTTTTTATGCCTTCATGTTAGTACTATCGGAAGCGAGTGGGCCTTAGATGATTTTCGAAATCGTTGTTATCCTTGGCTGCTTGAGTTTTATATTCATTTTTGTTTAACATCGCTCTACAACTGAACTGTCCCGGCCTCTATCAATTAATTTACGTCTTATAGTTGCTACTTACGAGGGATATAGGGCAGATATCTAATGCGGGAGCTTTCGCGGGAGAGTATCCTCTTTTATTAGGAGGTAATGAAAACAAATAATAGTTAATAAAAAGGTAATACGGGAGCCCTGATTGGTGGAGGTGAGCCATAAAAGAAGGAACTGGATTGGCTCTAATTTAACGCCCACTCCTATTGGCCTAGATTCGACCAATCATCATTATCTCTTCCATCTATTCTTTAAATTCAACCTTGAGGCTCAGCATATTGCGTTTCCATAACAACGGGAAGTTAAATACTTTGCAACCTTCAGATGTTTGTTTATTTTATTTATTTCTTTATTTATTTTATGTGGGAAGGGAGGTACTTGTTTGTTATTCCCCGCAGACGTAATTATATATTTACAAACTCTTTTACTTAAAAAAAAAAAAAATGAAATCTCTAACAAATCACAAGGGAATAATTTTTTTTTTTTTTTTTTAATTTATTTATTGATATTTACAACTGTATTACAATTATACAACAAGTAAATAGAATGCGTGTTACATAATGACATGAGAATGACAAGTAGAGAAACTACCCACTGGTAGTACTCAAATCAAAGTTCAAGTAAGAAGGTCACGTGGTCATCTTCTTTTCAGACGCCTCGGAGGATTATCGGGAATTGAAGAGGAAGCTAGGTTTGAAACTAGAGGGTTTGAGTGGGAATGAAGTTTGTAATGAAAGGATAGATACCGGGTTCGGGCCAAATCAGCAACAAAAGGGACATTAAGGTCGTTATGGATGACTTTATTCTTAACAAAATAAGGAGCATTGAGGATTTTACGAGGGATTTTGGATTGTAGGGATTGGATACGAGAGGAATTCGATGGCTTAGTGGAGCCCCATAGCTCTACTCCGTAAGTCCAAATAGGTCGTATGACGGTCCAAGGGAATAATAAATCATACAAAAGCAATTAAATTAAAAATAAACGTTGACGCACAATAAATATGTATGGCGTATTTCAGAGCAATTGACCTTACTGCCGATCATTTTTTACATTACTCAGTAGAGGTTAGCGTTGAGTACTAAGACTATTTGAGGTTAGATTCTTGCTATCCGTGTTCACGATCAATCACCATGCTTAACCTGGTTTATTGAGTCCCAGGAGTTCTCCACATCCCACAGAAATGATCATGTCTGTTAACATACTAAATATTTTACCTGTTCCATTCGGTCTCAAACCAGTTTCATATGCATTGAGTTTTCATCCTCCTTAAGCATACTACGATAAATTAACACAATTTCTTACACATCTCCGCATTCTAAGCCTTAAGATTCGTCGGCCCAAATGCAATGGCAGTGTATTGAATCAACTGTTCTCTCTGTACCAATTAGTGTAATACATCTTACCCTCCGACAGCCCCCAGACGATACCCTACCTCGAGAACTCCCTCCGGGTGCCCTTTGACAAAGGGCGGCCACGGGTGACATTTGGAAATGCTAACGCCCCGTCCGGGCTCCACTTCCGGATAACTGGGTCACATTAATAACGGCTCTTGTTTTAACTTGAGTAATAATGAGGAACAGTTTAGAATCCTCAGGCAGGTTTCTTTTGTATCAGGATGAATAAAATATGACAAAAGGAACTGCCTTCTAGATTCTCCCAATAAGAGATGGGTATGTGAGGTTAGCGTAGGATACATAGTCTCTAACCTCTAAATCAGGGGTTCCAAATATTTTAGTACCACGCTTTTCTCCTGTTGAAATGAGAGCCTCCCACACTCTCCTTACACAATAAATTGTATGTGTATATAAAAAAAACAAACACGTATTACATTGAAAATAAAACGTTGAATAATTGAAATAATAATTTAAAATAAAGTTTAGAGCACTGCACTAGAGATGCAGACGACCCGGATTCGAATCCCGGCCAAGATAAATCTTTTCTCTTCAAAACCAAAATATTTAAAAATAATCATCATCAAAATAACAATTAATAAAAATGAAAATAAAACATTGAGTTTTACTTTCACAAGATAAAACATTATAAGTTTCAATTTAAGATTAAAAAAAATATTGATAAGAGAAAAATAACTAAAGTGAAATAATATATTTTTTAAGACCGTGGAAAAATTCCAACGAAAAGCCTTAAGTCTCTAAACTAAAACAGAAATAGAAATTATCTGTCCAATATTTCGCCCATCCAGGCATCCTCAGGGTAGAAAGAGAATAACAGTAAAACAAAACATGAATAATGCACCCAAGAAACATCCCACCACCTCCAAGGCTCAAATGCTTCATTAGTTGCATTTGAGCCTTCGAGGTGGTGGGATGTTCCTTGGGTGCATTATTCATGTTTTGTTTTACTGTTATTCTCTTTCTACCCTGAGGATGCCTGAATGGGCGAAATATTGGACAGATAATTTCTATTTCTGTTTTAGTTTGGAATTTTCGTTGGAATTTTTCCACGGTCTTAACATTTATGTAAGGTCTCTTTTTTACTTTTCAATATTAATATATTTTTTATTTTGAACTGGTTAATTTCAACTCCTGACGTGTCCTTACGCCCCAGGTTCGGAACCTCTGGTCTCTAGCGTGTACTGAACAGTAACAGATTGAAACCTCTAAACTCAATGAGTAAAGCAGAAAATGCCCGGTATTAAGGACAATGAATTACACATAAATAATTGTTTAATTCATTATTCCTTTATCACTTTTTAAAATTTTAGAGATTTAAATAAGAAAAAAATATAATAGTTTGTAAATGTAAAAATATTTGTGGTGCATAACAAAAATGTACCTCAAGCCAATGAGGTCAATGATCAAATGATTTTGTAAATAAATATTTATATTTTCCGAAGAAAAAAATCAAAACCTATAGTTCTGTTTGATAGTTCTAAGCAAATTTAATAATTTTTAACTACCATACAAATCAAATGATCTAGTAAATATAGCAGTAACTCCACTGTCATAATATTTGATATTATTGAAACTAAAAGACACGTTAAAGATTGAGAAGTGTAATAACAAGCTGACAATATTACAATACATGGAGAGAAAGATGAATGGAGACACGTAAATATTTTAGAGAGGCGGGATTCCTAATGAAATGTGTCGGCGATAAATCTGGTTCGGAGATTAAAAATATCTCTCTCCACAACAGCAGTGTCTGAGTCGGTTAGGATCAGGGCTGGGCAACGAGTATTAAGTTCTTAACGTTTCAGGAAAATGGTGAAGGAAGTATAATATAACGATAGACCTCTAATCAATAATAGTAATAATAATAATAATTTTATTGCCCATAATTATATAAAGTATGACCTCGTAATTTGGTTAATGCAGGACTACGTTTGCATCAATGCCAACCTAACGGAAAAATAAAAAATCCATAAAGAAATAACGATGCCTGAAATGGCGAAACGCTGACTAGTAGTTTGAAATAGTATAAACACTTAAGCCTTTGTTTTTTGGAATTTTCCTTACCATAATTACAGTAGGGGAGAGGGTTAGCTCAGTTCGTAGATATTATTTAAATTATTTAATCTGTCAACAACAGGGGATGGATGGATCCTGTGGGATCTGAGACCCTCCTAAGTATGGGGAAAATCTGGCGGTTGTGCCTGATGTAGTTATGTATGCTTCACCTCGCTGCACAAATCACCGTTGTCCAAGAAACAGAGCAGTCTCTACCACGTACTGAATCCAATACCCATCACAGGTTGTAGAGATACAGGTCAGGATTTTACACCAAATTAAGGATATTTGTTTCTATTCTACTATTTTGATTGTTTAAATTTTATTTAAAATAAGATTTATGTGGTTGAGCTTTCCTGCTCCCAGAATCCTTTTTAATAATATAACAATAGAACTGCTCGGTCGGTGCCTGCTGGATATTAACCCTGAAGATATACGAGGCGGATTTGTTCAGTGACCAGCCCGATATATTGGAGAAAGGTAATTCGATCTATTCATCGATATAATCAAGGGCTTCTAGAATCTAATAACTCTCTCATCAGGTTGCCTTGTCCCGCAAGGTAAACAGTAATTAGAAACTAATCGAAAAATAATTATCGATCTATTATATCGGCTAATAAGACGCTCCAGAGAAGGAGCGATGCCTACACTACACCCACTCTAGCGGTGTCCAATCTCGTTGTGTTCTCGGCTAAGCAGTATGCAAATTGCTTGGGCTAGTAATAGAACATATAAGGAATCAAGGAACACGCGTAAATTAAAGAGTTGAGGAGAGTATGTTTTAATATGTCCAAATGCTAAGTATATTTCATTAATTTTAAAAGTGTTTATGAGTATTTACTAAGGGTCACCTGTGCTGTAGTGGTTATCATAACAACCTACTACCTAAGATCACGAGCTCGTAGACTGGCATTAAAATATCCTCGGTTATGACGTCCTACCCAAGCGACAAAAAAGTGTGGCCACGAGCCTGTGTTCCACAAACGTACTCCATTGTCACTTTCTCGAGCAATAAGTAAAAAAGAAAAAAAACCTGTAGCACTTCAGCCCATGAAGGGCCTAGGGTTCAGTACATGATTCAGACTGTACTGTTTCTTGAACAACGGTTGTGTAGGTAGGTGATTTGCCCTGCATCACGCTCAATCGCCAGATTTTCCCACGACTAAGGGTACCCACTTAATAGGGGCTTGGTCAGTCGGAGGGAGGTCCGAAGACAGAGGTCCATGTCCATCTGCCTGTGTTTACAGATTAACTAATATATCTCCCACAGCTGGATTTGAACCCGTGATCTTTAGCAGCTGAGCACGCTATGAACTGAGACAGTCATCTCCCTTAAATCATTACTAATTCAGGTATGCTTTCTTTGCAATCCTAGCGGATGAGCGTAATCACGAGCAAATCACCTCACAACACAACCATAGTCCTCGAAACAGTCCTATGACGTATTGAACCTAAGACACTTCACGGGTTGTAGTGAAACAGCTTTATATATCGTCACTATCAAAACAATACCGCCTATATACTACTTTTGGTGAAAATGTTTTTTGTATACATCATTTATATTATAAAATCTTTCATTTTTGTTTATTTGTATATTTGTTAAATTTTTTTTTTCATTACACATTTTAGGGTTACAAGTTTAATTTTAATTTTATTCTCACGTGTAAATTATCAATTTAGTCAAACTATAAATTTTGAATTTCTTGTATTGCTAAATTATACTAAAATGTATTCTGTAATTATAATACCAAACTGATCTGTAATTATTAAAATCACGTATAATGACATGTAATATGCTTAATTAAGTATGGAGCATGTCCTAATATTAATAAACGGTCCCTCCATGGGGTTACCATGGGGGGAACAAATTAAAAAAATAATATATCGTAACATGGCCGGTTAATAATTAATTGACTGTGACTGTGGTGTTTTGTTTAAAATAAACACTGTTGAGAAATTTCTAATTCCCTTCAAATCCCATACGTGTTCTTCATAAATTAAGCATATGAAATTGGTTGAAAAAGATATGAAATCGTTTGAAAAAAGCTATAAAATTGATTGAAAAAATTACGAATTTTACTGAAAAAAAGATATATTCTAATATATCCATAAATCGTGAGATTATAGATGAAGTTGCCATGACAACGAAACAAATGCAAGATGGACACGGTCAGAAAAGCTCCATACTACGTCGAATGTAAAATGAATTTCTCAAATCGAATTGATAATTTTTAAAACTGTTGATAAGTTAAAATTTGTTATCTTTAAAGTACATAACATAAAATTATTAATATATTTGTAATTCAAATTAAATATATAATATTAAAACTGTAGAAGAGAAGAAGAAATAGTGATGACAGTTTGACTAGGACTTGCGATGGAGGACATTGAGAACAGATCTAAATATAAGTTCTGGGGTCAGTGTTACGTATTCTTAACAATAAATCATTTCTTCTTCCTCTTCCTATGTAGAAATATAGATCTATGTTATAGCTAACTCATGCTCCAGTTGATACAAAATCGATTTCTATCCGATACATCGATTCTGAATAATCATATGATAAAGGAAGTGTACGATATTAAAGCATATCAAAAAAAAAATCTGCCTAGAAAGGGCGTAAGGTTTATCCTTTATTTTTATTTTAAGAAATAATATATATATATATATATATATATATATATATATATATATATATATATATATATTATATTTTGTTAAAACAATTTAATTGATTATGTAGGCCTGTTTCATTTGGGAATAAAACAAAAAAAAAAAACCTTCATTTGCAATTTTACATATACAAGCAGCAATAAGTGTAAATACATGTTCCGGATTTTCTTTACTTGCTTAAAGAACAGTGATTTTAATTAATTAAAGTTGTCTTTTATAAATAAGTTTTACAATAGCAGGAAAAATGTAGAAAAAATCCGCTTAAAAAAATGTTTTAATGATTTAGATTGTTTGTTTGTTTGGGTTTGTAAGGCATAAAACCATACGGTTATCAACGCCTGTGATAATTTGTTTATAGAGTCTTATATCTATGTGTATTCTAATATTTGATTATTCCAATAATATGGTTTTCAGTTTTAGTTTAATTTCTCCATTATTCATCTACGTTCTTTTAAATGTTTAATAATTGTGAATTATGACTTATCTATTTTATGAATTAAACATTTGGAATTTCTAGGAGGGGGAAAATAAATAGATAAAAGATAAACAGATAGATACAAAAGAAATAAATAAAAGATAAATAAATAAATAAAAAAATTATATTTGTCTTAATATGTCCACTTCCTTTAAGAGTTTCAATACTAATCTTATTTTATCTTGATTATCACCAAGCGTATTCGAGATATTATTTGTAAGACCTAGTTTGTTTAACCTAGAGGTGTAAAAAGAACATTCTTGAAAAATATGATGGACTGTAAGGATGCTGTTGCAATGCTGACGTTTCGGAGGTGGCTTTTTTAGGATAATATGGACGTGAGTAAGGTTTGTGTGCGTTTAGAAAAAGTATGACTTATATGACATATTAATAGAATTATTGTCTTCTATAATTATATCCAAATCAATATAATTATTTTTATTATAAATAAATGTGAAAAATAAAAATTAGCCTGTTCACAAGCTATATTAAAACAAAGTTCTTCCGACAGTAATTATTTAATTGTATGCAATACAATTTTTTAAATTAATTATATTTTTCAGAGAAACAAATATCCTTTAATAAAGTTGGTGATGATTTTAAATAAGAATAAAGTTCTTGGTACTTTGTTTTTTATGATGACCGCTCGTGTCTTGCGAGATCGATAATGTAAATTTTCGGGCGTTTTTCGAAAACAGGACAATTTCGCGTCCCGGAGTTTTGATTGGAGACAACGGGACCGATGACCGGGAAATGGGATAGTCCTGTTCGAAACGGGACGTATGGTGGTCACTTTATATATGGAGGAGTTTTCGAGAAGATAATGAAAAAATACTCGACTGATTCTATAAAATTTATCGTAGTTTTGTTGATTATCGTAGGTTAAAAAAGTAAGATACTTACTACCTGCCAAGATCGCGGGTTCGTAGCCCGGCAAGTGGCCCTAGGATTTTTTAAAGGGGGTAAAAAATCCTTGGTTATACCGTTCTTCGGAACATAGTTAAACAAACCCCGAGCCTGTACGTTGTCAATTACTCTTTAAAGATCCCTATCCTAATTAAACCTGGTTAGGCAAAATTTAAAGCTCCTAATGTAGTATCATCTGATTAGCTGGATAAAGTGGCATTAAATGGTGATGTATTTGATCTATCCATTGCCCATAACAGAAGAAGTAGTCAATATAGTAGTTTCGAACGGTGCCATTACACACTGAGCCTGGGTGGTCATGGTTTCCACATTTCTTTGAAATTTTTATTAATTTCATTAATTTACATTCTCCTCGTTGCGAACTAAATCACACATTGAATATAAATAATTAATTACAACAATAATAATAGATAATGTAGCCGTTGTATAAAGCAATGTCAAGGATATTGCAAGCGTGAAGGTTCAGTCAGATATAAAAGACTGCACGTCTATTTTAAAATCCACTACAACATATAGAAATTTATTTCGAGCAGAGAATGTGTTTATTTTTGTATTTTATAATGCTAACATTATCTTTTATTTTACATCCTTTCGACCTTTATGAATTCGTCTTGAATTTATCGCTTTCCGGTCTAATATACTCGCCCAAAAATAGATCCTTTTTGCGATTTTTTTTTCATGTCATATAATATTGAGTATTTTGTGATATTAGTAAGATGCATTTTGTAGAATCGATGTAATAAATCTAAAATTAAAAAAAAAAAGTCAGGATTTGTTCTGTCTATATTTTCGTATGTGTCGTAGAAACAGACCAAACCACATTATAGTATAACTATTGTAGCAAAAGAAAAATTGGAGAACTACAAATCCTAATGTGCTTTCTATGTTGGATAATATTATTTTTTAATCTTATAGTGCCAACATAAACAGACGAAATAGATTTCGGGAAAATATTTGAAAAATGCTTGCCTATAATTAAATAAATATTCATTCAGTGTTTTAAATTAGTTAAATAATTTCAATTTCGCCTATTCAGTTATATTTACGATAGGGGTCTTAGCGAGTTCCTGAAACCGGAAAGACTCGATGCCGACATATTACGCCCCCTCCAATGGACTGAATAACCAAGGATTTTTTTACCATCTTTAAAAATCTTCAACTCTTAACTTGGCAGAATTTTATTTTTTTTTAATATTAAAATAATATTCATACCACTTAACCCTAATGACCCAAGGATGTCTAGAAAAAAAAAATTGAAAACTCTCATGAGGGTAGATAACAAAAATCACATATATCTTGTGGGATACATTGCAAAGAGCATTAATAAATACATTACGCTAAATTCTGATGTATCTCCGCAGAAACATTATCAAGAAAAGGTTTAAGGACCACCTGTCAGGCTAAAATGAAAGATATTTTGAAATATTTGAAGTATGCCTTTTTATTTTTTTCAGTTTAATTTATTATTAATAGGATAAAATACATTTATTTTTACTAGCTATAGAATAAATTTATTAAATAAATATAAATTACGACACTCGACATTTCACTACAACAGAAAGCAAGCCTGCATCTACTGATACTTTATAGCTGTGACAGGAAGTAACAGTTTTAAAAGTATCAGATACAGTAGAGGAACCGGATCACTTTGTCACTGATACCATTAGCGGCTGTCACAATCCATCTCTACATACAATAGAGATTTACTGTTATCATAGTCCGTGTAATGGGCCACTTATAAGGTAAAATGTTTTCTTCCACATTTTTAAGATATTGTTCATTTTGATTTATTTACGAGTTTGGGTTTTAGGGCACAAAAACAACGATTTTTTTTTTTTTTTTTAATTTATTTATTGGTATCTACAACTGTATTACAATAATACAATAAGTAAATAGGTTAAGTGATATATAATGACATGATAATGAAATGTAGAGAAACTACCCACTGGTAGTACTCAAATCAAAGTTCAAGTAAGGAGGTCACGTTTCAAGGACAATTCTTTTCAGACGCCTCGGAGGATTATCGGGAATTGAAGAGGAAGCTAGGTTTGAAACTAGAGGGTTTGAGTGGTAATGAAGTTTGTTATGAAAGGATAGATACCGGGTTCGGGCCAAATCAGCAACAAAAGGGACATTAAGGTCGTTATGGATGAGTTTATTCTTAACAAAATAAGGAGCATTGAGGATTTTACGAAAGATTTTGGAGTGTAAAGATTGAATACGAGAGGAATTCGATGGCTTAGTGGAGCCCCAAAGAAACAACGATTTAAAATTTACATATGCATAACTCTGGTAAATAAGATTTCTAAAACATTCAACGGATCAAACATAAGTATTGACCAATATCACAAGTTATAATTTGCGATCTGAAACTTCATGTTTCTTCTGTTTAACTTTTTAAAATAATACTTCGACATTTTAGTTCAGACTTACCCCCTATATCTACAGCCCCGGTGATTAAGTGGTTAAGTCGGATTTTCTCCAAAATGAGTTTCTTGTACTTAAGTAAGCGGGATCGAATTATTATCGTAGTGAATAAGGGGCTAAGTAAGGCATTGGCTTGAAAAGGAGTAGTTGCTTATGTTACAACTCTATCCAAAGTCAAAAAATACGAGAATGATACGATTGCGGTTATCTGAAAGCAGTTAACTCTCTCTGGACAAAATCCGACTTAACCACTTATTGTAGTGGGGCTGTAGATATTTTGAATTGAACCCTTTATTTATTGCAGTTCTATTTAGACTAACTTGCTACATCTTGAACCCGCAGCGTAGAGATATTGCCTAAGATAGTATGAACACTGAGGCCTCTGTACTATGTCCATGCACCGTATCCTATTAACTTGATTGCTATAATAAATATATACATACATACATTTTTTTTTCTCTAAGGGTTTTCTCAGATTGAGGTTTCCTTCAAACAAAAATTTTCTTTGTATGTTGAAGAAATTGGTCCGGGTAGAGGTCACTAAATGAAATTCTCAAGTAATTTGAGAAAATCTTTATTGATAGCCAACGTTTCGACCTACGCTGTAGCTCTTCTTCAGGGCTATATGCAAAATACAGACAATATAAGAAAATACAAATATATTAAAACATTTTAAATATAGACAGAACAGTGTACATCTTTATCAATTTTTTTGCCTGTATTCACCTTCTTTTGGTTTATCTATATTTAAAATGTTTTAATATATTTGTACCGTTTTCTTATATTGTCTGTATTTTGCATATAGCCCTGAAGAAGACCTACAGCGTATGTCGAAACGTTGGCTATCAATAAAGATTTTCTCAAATTACTTGAGAACTTCATTCAGTTACCTCTACCCGGACCAATTTCTTCAACATACGTTATCATAGGTCAACAATTATCATCAATAAAAATTTTCTTTTATTCATTTTTCCACTTTTGTCTATCTTGTATATCTTCCTCCCTCAGGCCATGGTCTAGCATATTTTCTTCAATGTCATCTTTTTCGCGACCTTTCTCGCCGTTTCCTCTCTTCGGCACTCCAATTGAAATTTAAGTTAGGCAAGCATCATCTCAGAAGAATGAAGGAAGAATCCTTCATTCTTCTGAGATGATGCTACAATTCCAATATTTTTTTCTCAATATTTTGGAGGACGTTTTGGTGAATTTGCATCCGTTCTCTAATTTCCGCATTAGTCCTACTTTCTAGCCTGGATGCCCTGACAGCTCTACTCCAATAATTATTAAATTTTAAGCTACCGAGATGGATTATAATCCATCTCGGTAGCAAGTAGCTTTTGTCCTAGAGCAGCGCTTATCGGCCATGCCCCTGCTCCGTATAGCAATATGCTTTTAATTACGGGCTTCTTGGTATCTTTCGTCATATTATTGCTTCAAATGAAGCATACCAATAGCTTTGCGGGTTGTAATTATTATTAACTGCCTAATATTGAAAAGTATAAAGAGACCTCACATAAATGTTAAGACCGGGGAAAAATACCAACGAAAAGCCCTTAAGTCTCCAAACTAAAACAGAAAGTTAAATTATCTGTCCCATATTTCCCCTATTCAGGCATCCTCAGAGTAGAAAGAGAATAACAGCAAAACAAAACATGAATAATGCACCCAAGAAACATCCCACCACCTCCAAGGCTCAAATGCAACTAATGAATCATAAGGAAGGTTACTCGACCCCGGCTGGGTAAGGTTAGATAAAAACAGCTGATAAATAATCCAGAATTTGAAAAATAAACATACACTCACCAAACTTCAAAAAGCACAATATGAAAAAATAAAAGTAAAAATGCAAGAGAAATAAAAGAACATTATCAAGAAACCAGTGGACTTATGGCTATTCCAAAAAAAATATTATAATATTGAAAAGTAAAAAGAGACCTCACATAAATACCATTTATGTACTTAGAAACAGCCAAAAATATTGAATATTTTAATTTATTTTTTGAATTATATTATATTATTTTCTTATAATATTTATTGTATTACTAATCAGTGGAATATATTTTCTCCATGAACGGACGAGAAGCTCATTAGGGTTACAACCACTCGGTTTATTAAAGTTAAGTGCTTCCCTAGGTCACTCTCTAATTAGCAGTTTTGTTTTTAATTAGATAGATATCGAGCAAACTAATCGATCCAGCGATCATAATCGAATCCCAAGGAGGTAGGCTAAAATGGCGAAGTAATAGCAATTCTTTTATTTTAAATATCAAATCTAAATTCAAATATATATATATATTACTTTTAAATCTCTTTTTTTTTAATTTTAAGAGAAAAAATACATTAATAACAAATATTTTTTTAAAATTTAAATACATTTCTTAAATACATTTTTTTTATTTTTAAGAGAAAAAATTAATTAAATGTTCAATGTTATACCTTTCCTATCAACTAAGGAAATTCCATTTTTAAAACCACCTATAAAATTTGACGTTTTACCAATATTTACATAAAATCTAAATACAGAGGAAAAAATGTACTTGAACGGAACAATTGAATCGGTTTTCTAGAGAGTTGGAGTTAAAGTGGTAGGGCACACTATTACCATCCTCGGAAATCTTTATGACTATCCGTCTTTAAGTTTTATGGTGACCCATAAAGTTTTTAATATGTCTCTATCTCGGATACGTAATAAAATAGTGAAAAAATATTAATTATTAAAATCTGTGTACCGAGGCTCAAAAAAGAAAAGAAAAGAAAAGTATCACCACAACCCATGAAGGGTATTCGGTTCAGTACATGGTAAAGACTATACTGTTCCTATGGCAACGGTTTTGCAGGGAGGTGATTTGTCTGAAACATGCTCAACCGTCAATTTTATTCCCCAATTAAGTATAGCTACTTTAGAGAGGCTGGGTGAGCCCTAAGAGTAAGTTTTTTTTTTTTTTAGAATAATTTATTGATATTTACAACTGTAATTATATTACATCAAGTAAATCTGCTGTATGAACAAATGACATGAAAGAAAAAACACTTGTGGAGAAACTAACCATCGGTAGCACTCCAATAAAGTTCTATAGTAGAAGGTCTCGAGGCCATCTTCTTTTCAGACGCCTCGGAGGTTTATCAAGAATAGTATGGGAAGCAAGTTGAAAGACTAGCGGATTCAAGTGTGTATGGAGCTTGTCATGGAAGGATAGGTATCTAGTTTGGGCCACATAAGCAACATATATATTAAGATCATGATGGATGAGTTTGTTTGTGATATAATACTGAGCATTGAGGATTTTACGAAGGATTTTGGATTGTAAGGATTGGATACGAGATGAATTGGATGGTTTAGTAGAACCCCTAAGCTCAACTCCGTATGTTCAAATAGGTCTGATAACTGTCATGTAAATGAGTCTTTTGTAATTAATTGGGAGCTTTGAACGTTTGTCCAGTAAATGTTGAAGTAGGCGAAAATGTCGAGCAGTTTCTTGTCTTTTCAGTCTTGTATGAATTTAAAGAGTAAATAATTTATTTTCCAGAGCTGAATTTGACCCTGGAACCTTCAGCATTGTAACTCCGCGTTCTACAAAGTGAGCAGCCTCTGAGTAACCCCACAACCTAAATATATAAATCTATTTTAAATGATAATACTGAATGTTATAACGTTTCAAATACAAAAATGGTTATGTTCTAAAGAATCATCGAGCTCAAAAAATCGACAAAAATTAAATAACTAGAGAAGAAAAAAAAATCTGAAAAAGAATTTTAAAAAATACAAGAAAAACTACAAAGTATCACTAAATATGAACACACGCTAAACTAGGTAAAACATTTAACAGTTGAATATCATGCAGAGAGTTACTACGAGTTTCGCTACGCAGAATGAACTGCTGCAGCGCCGTGAATTGATAACGCGGCAGTACTCTAGCGTTGTTCTGGACATAGTTCTTTCCTATAAGGGTTTGTCCAATGCGGGATTTCCAGGAAATTCCCAGAGCGTTGCACACGGAAGTTGGGTAAGTAAAAGCGAGCCAGTATTTCTCCATGAAGTGTAAACATTTCAACAGGTATAAAGTGGGTTAGGTTTTAATATAGAATACAACATGACCACCAGATGTCCCTTCACTGGGATATATAGTATCTCTTTCAAGAAATAAATCTGAGCAATAATAAATTCTTAGGAGTGCACGCTGAGTATAATGGGAAGAGTAATCGAAAATAAAATATAATTACCTTGTTAACGTTTTGTCATTTCAGTTATAACACAACTAGAAGCAGTAGCTTACTCCAATACACACGAGAACACCTACCTTGATATAGATCAAATTGGCTAACAAGTGACAAACCATAACTGCCAAAAGAGAAGATTTTATTTTGTACCATATTACTTAATACGTTTTTCCAGCATCAGGTCAAAAGTAACATGGCATGCGCGGTACAATATTGTTTATTGCAACCAGAATTAGAAAATCATCAGAAAATTATATCATATGAGTGTTTGGTTTCTAGTCCAAGAAATCAGAGACATGCGCTGTATTATATTTTTTCATAATAAACAATATAAAATTAAACTAGCAAATAAAATAAAGAGAACTATAATTTTTTTTATGAGAGGAAAATAGTTGACTGGATGATAAAAAATGGAGAACGGAGATAGTTGGGGGGTGCAGTCAAAAAAACACCAAATACGTCTGGTACTTGTTTGGCGTTTTTTTGACTGCACCCCCCAACTATGTCCGTTCTCTATACTTTTTTTAAAGCCATGAGTTACTGGAGCATCTTCATTCTCGATCCGGCCTTGAAGAGGCTAGTATGTCTGGCGAAACGTTGGCGAAGAAAAATTCAACAACACGGTCTAAACCAGAAACCACTAAAGTTTTGTGTATAAATAATGGCCGTGGAAACTTGAAAGAGTATATAAAAAAATTGTTAGAGTTAAAAAATTTGATTTTTCTTTGCTAAAAAAGGTTTTAAAAAGACATTGCGTATAATGTTCGGGTGGAATAGACCAAAACGTAGGTAGGAGGGTTGCGTTAGTCTTATGTGCTGGATTTTAGTAATAGGTTATGTAGGTATGGAAGTTTGTAAACAGCAGTTGAAGGTGTCGGTATCGGTATGGATCTGTACAAGACATTAATCCATCCACCCAGTTTTGTTGTATGGATCGGAGGCTTGGACAATGACCAAGCTGATAAGAGCATGACCCCAAGTCTTTGAAAGAAAAATCCTCCGAAGAATCTTCGGTAGAATTTATCTAGATGATAAACAGCAAAGAAGAACAAACAACAAGATCTACTCCATGTACAATAATATGGAGGATGAGGCCTTTCCTAAAAATGTTATAACAGAGCCTTTCTCCTTCACGAGAAGGAGACCGAAGCTGAGGTGGTCAAGGGACGCGAGATATATCATGATATTCAGGAGTTGGACAACGGCTGCACAAGAGAGACTGGAGGAGGCCAGGACTCGTCACTGAGTTGTATTGACATAAAATAATAATAATTATATTCACAGAAAAACTAATTTTATAACCTGTCAAAAATAAAACACCTCTGTATTTGTGTATAAAGATATGTTAACACAAGTATACACACTAGCACATGGGAATAAACTTAATTCTTTTTCGCAATAAAGTTTTTACAACCGACTGTGATGAGATTGATGTTTATATGCCTTCTGATGTCAGAGCTTCTTTTATGGCCCCATAGAGGGAGCCAAACTCGACCATAAAGTGAGATATAAAGCTGTTGGAAGAGATATCTCAAAGGATCTCTTGTCACAAAACAGAGAAGTCTCAAAGGATCTCTTGTCACAAAATTCAAAACGCCAATTCCTCCTGGCAAGGAGTCCTCACTGTCCATCTTAGAAGACATTTATCGCCCTATTCTAAAGATGGTTCGTATCACATCCAAAAAGCCTGCCTGAAGGCGGCATATAGTAAAATATTAGTTTATATTTTCTAATATCTATATTATTGGATATTGTTTATTTATAAGATTAAATATAAAACCTGGAAAAATCATTTGAAGTGAGAATTGCAAACAGGAGCCAACCGAATTTTCGTAAATTTATTCTTTGTGAGCTTACCGATGATTGATGTAGAAAATGACCAGGGTGCGATAAAAGTATAAAGTATAAAGCCAAACTTAATTATCTTGTCTAAGTATCCGTGTAAATTTTAGTCTATCATCAGGACTGATAAAAATAAATAAAAATAGCAATACCAACAGTGCAATACCTAAGACAATAATTTTGGCTAAATAAGTTTAGCAATGGACTGTTGAAGTAGTTTTTGATTTCTCAGCCCCTAAAAGTTAAAGGCACAAGGTTCCTTGCACGTTGAGGTTAGAGATACGCTATATGTCTAGGTAGCGGGGAAGCTCAGTGTGTAGGGAGCTGAATTGATATGCTGAAGTTTCCGGGTTCAAATCCGGCAGTGGCGGATTAATTATTTAATGTATTCACAGCCATGGATGGACCCTCTGGGAACTGCAGACCCCCCTGGGACTCATGTGCCTGTTGGATGTGAGTACCCTTAATTGTGGGAAAAGCAGGCGATTGAATGAGTTATCTTTCAAATAACCTGCTTACAAAACCGTTGTCCTAAAAACAGTACATCAAAAAAATATATTTTCGGACTACTGAATTATCCTATTTCCGTGTAATCCACAAAAAAATGGCAGTTATGAATAGATAATTAGAGTTTTTTGCTTGATGGGACCTCAGCCACCTGGATAAGGCCTGACGCAGAGCCTAATGTTAGATCTAATGGGCACTGGCTTTTCCATATTCTCACTCTAGCAATGACTGCTAAAACTTATTCCGTTATTATATTTATTTGGTTTTATTTTAGATCATATACAGGGTGGCCCAAAAAAGACTGAAGGATTAAAAATAGTTATATCTTTTTTGTGTGTTTAATAATTTTTTTTTTGTCTTTTGCAGGTTATTTACTGGTTTTTGGAGATAAATCATGGCTACATATGATGTGCAGAAACGCGTCAAAATCATTGAATTTTTTTATTCTTCTGGAAGGTCAATTATTACAACTCAACGAAATTATCGTCGTCATTTTAATGTCCGAACAGCACCCAGTGACAACATGATTAGGAACTTAGTCTCCCGTTTTGAGGAACATGGAAGAGTGTCAGATCTTCCAGAAAGAGGAAGAGGTCGATCTGTGCGCAATGAAGCAGTTGTGGAGGCTGTACGGCAGAGTGTAAACGAAGATCCATCTGTCTCTACTCGTCGTCGTTCTACTCAATTGGGAAACATTTTAAGATCCCGCTTCAAAATTCTTTGCAGGGATGTTCTGAAGATTCCCAATTGAGCAGAACGGAGGCTGTACGGCAGAGTGTAAACGAAGATCCATCTGTCTCTACTCGTCGTCGTTCTGCTCAATCTTCAGAACATCCCTGCAAAGAATTTTGAAGCGGGATCTTAAAATGTTTCCCAATTGAGTAGAACGACGACGAGTAGAGACAGAGGGATCTTCGTTTACACTCTGCCGTACAGCCTCCACAACTGCTTCATTGCGCACAGATCGACCTCTTCCTCTTTCTGGAAGATCTGACACTCTTCCATGTTCCTCAAAACGGGAGACTAAGTTCCTAATCATGTTGTCACTGGGTGCTGTTCGGACATTAAAATGACGACGATAATTTCGTTGAGTCGGGATGTTCTGAAGATTCCCAATTGAGCAGAACGGAGGCTGTACGGCAGAGTGTAAACGAAGATCCATCTGTCTCTACTCGTCGTCGTTCTGCTCAATCTTCAGAACATCCCTGCAAAGAATTTTGAAGCGGGATCTTAAAATGTTTCCCAATTGAGTAGAACGACGACGAGTAGAGACAGAGGGATCTTCGTTTACACTCTGCCGTACAGCCTCCACAACTGCTTCATTGCGCACAGATCGACCTCTTCCTCTTTCTGGAAGATCTGACACTCTTCCATGTTCCTCAAAACGGGAGACTAAGTTCCTAATCATGTTGTCACTGGGTGCTGTTCGGACATTAAAATGACGACGATAATTTCGTTGAGTTGTAATAATTGACCTTCCAGAAGAATAAAAAAATTCAATGATTTTGACGCGTTTCTGCACATCATATGTAGCCATGATTTATCTCCAAAAACCAGTAAATAACCTGCAAAAGACAAAAAAAAAATTATTAAACACACAAAAAAGATATAACTATTTTTAATCCTTCAGTCTTTTTTGGGCCACCCTGTACATCATATATTGTAAAAATTGTATAATAGGAGAATATTTTTTTCTCGCAAACCTAAAGAATGAAGTATGTACTCTGTTTCATGATCAGAGGTTTATCATGGTGCATAAGTAGTATAAAAGGCTGGGTGAGCCCCAGGATGGTCTACAGATCCTATTAGGTCCATATATGGCTATTGATATAGCGCTCAACAGACTCAGCTACTCTGTTCTCTGGGGGTATATCTGTGGCACCTGTGCATAGTGGGCTAAGTCGAAATTGTGAATTTCGAGCTATCTACTTAGAATCGTAATTTTTCTGAACTTATTTTAAGTTCAAGATTGGAGTATCAGCCCACGATTCACAAAGGAATATCCTTCATTGCAATGGATACAACACTTACCGTGTTAGACACAAGGAAAGAGAAAAAAAATTACAATTCTAAGTAGATAGCTTGAAATTCACAAAATTCAACTTAGCCCACTATGCACAGGTGCCACAGATATAACACTGCTGAATTACAATAAAGTGAAAAAAATTATTTATTTATTTAAATAGCTCTTTGTGTTTTATTTCGTGTTATGTTGGCCAACCTGAGAAACATGGAGATCGTCCATGTTGGCAGAAGATTCCCTCAAGTTCTCCCCGAAGGTGACTCCACAGAACGACACCACGCCCTAAATAAGATAGAATCGATCCTCAATCCACTCAAGCCTGCCTCGTAAAGGGCTTTTATTTCAGTTCCGGTTTCCGTCCATCAATCCCGATTAGAGGAAGGTGATGGACCCACGTGCCTCGACCCAGATAGTCCGATGGATTATGGGTCACGAACCGAAGTATCCAAACAAGGTACCTAAGAAGGCATCCGAAGGGAAACCAAATATTACTACTGCTGTTTAAATCTTACTAATATTATAAATGTGAAAGTTTGTATTGTTACGGGCGCCGGCAGGAAGGCGGAAGCGGGGGATTAGCGGCTTAACTCCGTCAGCGGGAGACGTTTAAATAGGATTAGGACGGTTCTAGATCGTCTTCTTTTGTCGGCAAAGGATTAAGAATATTCCAGAATTATCTGGCCCCTTCGAGTTCTAGAATGTTCGGCTTTGCCTATAAAAAGACTTCCGTCACCTCGAGTCAGGCAGTCTTAGCCTGAGAGTAGACCAGTGAAGATCTGTGATAAGTGAGTGTCAGTGTGATAAACTAGTCAGTGTTGAACCGGCCAGTGTAATAAGTGTATCAGTGAACTGTAACAGTCTCGCGAGTGTAATAAACTGTTTCTGTTTGTTACTGTGTGTCAGTTTGTGATACTTGAAGAATCTTACGGTCGGTGGACTAGTGAACTGTAAGTGTTAATTATTAGTTATAAATTGTAGTGTAATATATTCATAGAAACTATTGTAACTAGTTAAGCTATCTAGAATTAGTAACATCTTATATTATTGTAATAATTAAATAGGAGATAGGCCTAGATAATAAATATTTAGAATACTGTTATTATAAATTTATATTAGTTTAATAATTTAATTGTTAATAGTTTAATTGTATCTTTTTAATCACTTTTGTTAATAAATATTACTATCTTGATTAAGGAATTGTTTAATTCATTTTAATACCCAGTAGCCCGTAACAAATTGGTGTCAGAAGTGGGATTATTGTGTAATTGCTATTATTTTGTATTTTGTCTTGCATTTTGTAATTATTGGGCTACTGTGTGCAGAATGGCTTCTAAAAGTGTTAAATTAATTGATTTAAAAGTTGCGGATTTGAAACGGGAGTTGGAGGAGCGTGATCTGGATTCATCCGGAACTAAAAGTGTATTGCAACAGCGCTTGCGTCAATTTTTTGCAGATTTAGGGGAAAATCCAGATGACGTTCTGTTTGAAACTGATTTAAGCAAGTTGTCTGCAACTTTTAAAAATGAGTTAAGCAATGTTAAAAATGAGTTAGGTAATGAGTTAAGTAGTGTCAAAAATGAGTTAGGTAATGAATTAGGTACTGTAAAAAGTGATTTATTGGATACATTAGAGTCTAAGTTAGGCACATTAGAGACTAAGTTAATGGAAAATGTAGATAATAAGTTAGCCGATGTAAACAATAAAGTAGCTAATGTAGAATCTAGGTTAGGAGAAAAATTGAATTCAATTGAAAATGAACTTAGGCTAAGAGTAGAAGCTCTCGAGGGACGTATGAGCAACCCACCGACGAACGACACCGACCGTTCCTCCGAGGGCAGCCTTCATAGGACCATTATGCCCGCCAATGCTGGGACGCCACCAAATCACAACACTATTCCAGTATTCGACGGAAAGACGCCGTGGGAGGACTACATGACTCTCTTCGAGACGGCGGCTTCAATCCACGGTTGGTCAAAAGAGACCCAAGCTTCAGCGTTGTGTCTGGCCTTGCGTGGAGACGCCTTGGGAGTACTGCAAGGGATGCCCATGACAGAGCGGTCTAACTACGGGGAACTGGTTAGAAGACTGGAGATGCGTTTCGGCCATCGCCACATGGACCAGCTATATCGCTCACAGCTGAGAAGCAGGATCCAGAAGACCAACGAAACGCTACAGGAATTTGAAGCAGACATTGCACGACTGGTGAGGAATGCTTACCCATCGGTCACCGATGATGTCTACGAGAGCCTGGCTGTCGACAAATTCCTAGATGGACTTCGGGACCCCGAGACGCAACAAGCAGTGAAGCTCGCCCGGCCAAAAACATTGGGAGACGCATTATCTCAGGCCATGGAGTTCGAGGCTGTCAGGCAGTCAGTACGGGGCCATGCGCGGGTTCGAGCAGCTGAAGTGGAGCCTACTGTGGTCCCCAGCGTCGAAGACATAGTGACTAAGGTTTTGGAGGCTCTCAGGACCCGTAAGAAGGAGATACGCTGTTGGAGCTGCGGCCAACTTGGACACCCTAGAAGCAAGTGTCCAACCAAGAAGCAAGAAAAGCCACAGGAAAACTAAGTAGGGTTGATGGGAAGGGGCAACTGTCAACCCGTAAAGTCAAAGGCCCCGGGAAGACCATCAGAGTTGCGTCAATAGGAATCAGAACGAACAGTTTCTACGTAGATGGGATGGTGAATGGGCAGCTGCGAAGTCTGCTACTGGATACCGGCGCAACCATGACTATCTTGAACTTGAAGACAGTTCCGGCTGATAAGATCTTACCAACGACTTGGACATTACGGACTGCCACAGGAGAGCCAGCCAAGGTCTACGGGGAGACAGTTGCCACCTTCATCATCGGGGGTCAACATCTGAAGCACCGCGCTCTCGTGGCAGATATTGATGAAGATGTCATATTGGGCACGGACTTGATGATTGCATACGGGATCAAGCTGGATATGGCAAGAGGGGTGATGACGCTGGGAGACGAAGAAGTCATCCTGCGGCAGGGAAAGGACATCTATGCACGAGTGCGCTTACTGGAAGACACCACTTTACCTGCACGGAGCCAAATCATAGCGCATGGGACGATCGAAGGGCCTCTACCTGAGGGTCAATGTGTGCTTCTTGAACCTGGAAAACAAGAAGAACAGGATATCGGACGCGGCGTACTGGTGGCTAGGTCTCTCATCAAGGTCGGACGTACAACTCCGATTCGGCTAATGAACCTGAACAGCTTCCCAGTAACGCTGAACAAAGGAACACCGGTAGGTGAATGTACAACCGCTACCTCAGTGGTTCGTCAGCTGCAACGTCAACCCACCGAGCTACGAAGATTGCCTGCAGAACTAACAGGATTTGTGGACGAATCATGCCGGGATCTCTCACCTGAACAGAGCGAGGAAGTGAAGAAGATGATTACCCGATGGCAAGACGTTTTCGAGATCAGCCCAGGGCCACGGGGTAGAACGGATATCGTCCAGCACAGGATTGACACCGGGGATGCTAAGCCCATCCGACAGGTCCCGAGGAGGCTGCCGTTAGCCAAACGGGAGGACGCCGAGAAGATCATCAAGGAGATGGCGACTGATGGTGTCATTGAGCCTTCGAGTAGCCCCTGGATGTCTCCTGTTGTATTGGTGAAGAAGAAGGACGGCACAACGAGATTCTGCGTAGACTACCGCCTTCTGAACAACGTCACCAAGAAAGACAGTTATCCGCTCCCCAGGATTGATGATACGCTGGACACCCTGGAGGGGTGTGAACTTTTCTCTACCTTGGATCTCCGCAGTGGATATTGGCAGGTTGGATTGAAACCTGAAGATAAAGAGAAGACAGCGTTCTCGATTGGGACTGGACTCTGGCAATTTACAGTAATGCCATTCGGACTTTGCAATGCTCCTGCAACATTTGAGAGGCTGATGGAAAGCGTGTTAAGAGGTCTCTCTTGGGAAATTTGCCTGGTATACCTAGATGACATCATTGTGCTGGGAAAGTCCTTCGCTCACCATCTGAACAATCTGGAGAAGGTCTTCGAACGACTGCGTGCAGCGAACCTAAAATTGAACCCGAAGAAGTGTCATCTCTTCCGAAGGCAAGTCAACTACCTGGGGCATGTTGTGTCAGACAACGGAGTTGCCGTTGACCCAGAGAAGATTGCAGCGATCACCGACTGGCCAGTACCTCGAGATAAGCACCAAGTAAGAAGTTTTCTCGGCCTCTGCACCTACTACAGGAGGTACGTCAAAGGATTTGCAAACATTGCAAAACCTCTTACCAGGCTCACCGAGGAAAAACGGACTTTCCTTTGGGATCACGAATGTCAGGCATCCTTTGAGGAGTTGAAGAAGAAGTTGAGTAGTGCTCCTATTCTGAGCTATCCACGTCCCGAGGGCAAGTTCATACTTGACACAGACGCTAGCAACACCGCTATTGGAAGCGTCCTCTCTCAGCTCCAAGATGGAGAAGAAAGGGTTATTGGATATTTCAGTAAAGCGCTCTCAGCTCCGGAACGCAACTACTGTGTCACAAGGAAGGAGCTTCTGGCAGTGGTGAAATCTATAGAACATTTCCACAAATATCTATACGGCAGAAGATTCCTCCTGAGAACGGACCACGCGGCTCTAATGTGGCTGCTACGATTCAAGTTACCAGAAGGACAAGTGGCGAGGTGGATAGAGCGCCTTCAAGAATATGACTTTGAATCTGCTCATCGTGCTGGAACGAGTCACAGAAATGCGGATGCGCTCTCTAGGAGACCTTGTGACGAAAAATGCGGGCATTGTTCTCGACAAGAAGAGAAGCAGGCAGCAGTGTTGAGGACAACGGTGGTCATGGACAGTTGGCAGGATGCAGAGGTGTCAAAGGAGCAGGACGGGGACCCGGACTTGAAACAAATGAAGCAGTGGAAACTATCAGGGCAAGGAAGACCAACCTGGCAGGATGTTGCTCCAATGTCGAAGAATGTAAAGACTTACTGGGCCCAATGGGACTCCATTCTAGTGGACAACGGGCTGCTGAAACGGGCATTGGAGAACACGGAAGGAGATCAGCGCAGACTTCAGCTCATCGTTCCAAAGAGTAAAGTGCCCGAAGTACTCAGGGAACTTCATGACGGAGTATCTGGCGGCCACCTTGGAGTTCACCGTACATTGGAAAAGGTACGTGAACGCTTTTACTGGGCGAATCTCAAGGACGATGTGTTGGACTGGTGCAGGCGTTGTGCGACTTGTGCGGCTTCTAACGGACCCATAAGAAGAAAGAAGGCCCCAATGAGGAAGTACAACGTGGGAGCACCGTTTGAGAGGATAGCAATTGACATCGCTGGCCCTTTCCCCGTGACGGATGAAGGTAACCGGTATATTCTCGTGGCCATGGACTACTTTTCCAAGTGGGTGGAAGCTTACGCCCTTCCGAATCAGGAGGCAGTCACGGTTGCGGACGTACTGGTGAAGCAGCTCGTCAGTAGGTTTGGGGTACCCATGGAACTTCACTCTGACCAGGGACGAAACTTCGAGTCTGCAGTCTTCTCCGGGATGTGCGAAGCACTGGGAATACGGAAGACCAGGACGACACCTCTTCACCCTCAATCCGATGGCATGGTGGAGCGCATGAACAGGACTATGGGTCGATACTTGTCCAAAGTGGTCTCCGACCATCAGCGAGACTGGGATCAGTATCTTCACCTGTTCCTGCTGGCCTACCGCAGTTCAGTCAGTGAGGCAACGGGGCAGACTCCCGCAAATGTGGTATTCGGCAGAGAACTTCGGTTGCCTTGTGATCTGAGATTCGGTTTCAAGCCTGATGAGGAAATTGCCGGAGAGGAGTACGTCTCGGATCTACGGAAGCGAATGGATAATATCCATGAGAAGGTTCGCACAAACATCCAGGGGGCAAGTGACAGAATGAAGGAGCGCTACGACATCAGGGCTGAGAAAGGTGGCTACCAACCTGGAGACTTGGTCTGGCTACATGATCCTCGAAGAAGGCGAGGCTACTCACCTAAACTGCAGAACTCCTGGGACGGCCCGTTTGAGATCGTCAAGAGGATCAACGACGTCGTATATAGGATCAGGAAGCAGCCTAAAGGAAAACCCAAGGTAGTCCATTTCAATAGACTGGCGCCGTACAAAGGAGACCATGGCCCGGCAGAAGACCAGCAGGTTAGGTACCTAAACAACGTGGAGACAAATAATGACCCAGTTGCAAATACTAAGGTACCAGGGTTTCGTGGAGTAACTCAGGTAATCTACAGAGATATCTTCTCGTTACCAGTGGAGTATTCTCTGGCCCATTGCGTTGCCGAAGATCTGAGGACTTCTCGAGGGATTGCAACGGTCTTCAGGAAGAAGTTCGGCGGAACTGAGGAGCTGGAACGCCAAGGACCAAGTGTCGGGAAGGCACTCCACCAGCCGCACGAAGGACGACACCTGTTTTACTTGGTTACCAAGCGTGCCTCTGATCAGAAGCCGACATATGACGCACTGCGGCGAAGCCTCGATGACCTTCGGAGTAAGCTTCTGAGACTGCGTGTCACTAAGCTCGCTATTCCGAAGTTGGGCTGTGGATACGACGGCTTGGAATGGAGGATTGTCAGGGACATGATCGAACAGACATTCGCCAACTCTGGAATTGCCATATTGGTGTGCACGTTCAACCCCTGGAAAGAAGGTGCGTCTCCATCAGTAGAAGCTCATAAACGCCCGATTTCTCCGGACTTGCTCTGGGGCAGAGCACTTTTAAGGAGGGGGCAGTGTTACGGGCGCCGGCAGGAAGGCGGAAGCGGGGGATTAGCGGCTTAACTCCGTCAGCGGGAGACGTTTAAATAGGATTAGGACGGTTCTAGATCGTCTTCTTTTGTCGGCAAAGGATTAAGAATATTCCAGAATTATCTGGCCCCTTCGAGTTCTAGAATGTTCGGCTTTGCCTATAAAAAGACTTCCGTCACCTCGAGTCAGGCAGTCTTAGCCTGAGAGTAGACCAGTGAAGATCTGTGATAAGTGAGTGTCAGTGTGATAAACTAGTCAGTGTTGAACCGGCCAGTGTAATAAGTGTATCAGTGAACTGTAACAGTCTCGCGAGTGTAATAAACTGTTTCTGTTTGTTACTGTGTGTCAGTTTGTGATACTTGAAGAATCTTACGGTCGGTGGACTAGTGAACTGTAAGTGTTAATTATTAGTTATAAATTGTAGTGTAATATATTCATAGAAACTATTGTAACTAGTTAAGCTATCTAGAATTAGTAACATCTTATATTATTGTAATAATTAAATAGGAGATAGGCCTAGATAATAAATATTTAGAATACTGTTATTATAAATTTATATTAGTTTAATAATTTAATTGTTAATAGTTTAATTGTATCTTTTTAATCACTTTTGTTAATAAATATTACTATCTTGATTAAGGAATTGTTTAATTCATTTTAATACCCAGTAGCCCGTAACAGTATGTTTGTCTCTCTTTCACGCAAAAACTACTGAACGGATTTGGATGAAACTTTACAGTAATATAGTTTATACATCAGAATAACACATAGGCTATAGCAAGCGCGGATTTAGGGGGTGGCGCACGGAGGCACGTGCCCCCCCCCCCCGATTTTTTTATGTACTGTGGAGAATCCATTATAGTACATAATTAAAGGCAAATGATAATAGTTGTTAAAATAACAGAAAGAACATGAGTGAAACTATTATTTTAATATCCTACTAATATTATATCACTAAAATAGAGCCAAAAACTCAAAAAGAAACACTATTATTTATTATAATGCAATTGGGAAAAACCACAATGCAAAGCCTTATGTTTCAAAACTACACCTACTTACCAGTCGACGTTTCGCCTATTCAGGCATTATCAAGACACCAAAATCAAAAAGGGGGTTATGTGAATCGCATCTCGAAGAAAAAGGTGCAATACATCCCAACGATCATATAATAACTACTAATATTATAAATGTGAAAGTTTGTATGTATGTTTGTTACTCATTCACGCAAAAACTAATGAAAGAATTTGGATGAAACATATTGAGTAATATAGAATACATCCTAATAACACATAGGCTACAGCAAGAGCAGATTTAGGGGGTTCACGGGGACACATGCCCCCCAGACAGTTTTTTGTGTTCTGTGGAGAATCCATTATATTACATAATTAAAGGCAAATCAGAAACTTAGCATCCTGAAATTTGCAGATAGGTTCTTTTTACAATATAAGAAAGAAATTCGGACAATTCCACCCCAAGGGTTCCCCCTTTAATATAGTAGGGATTCAAAGATTGTATAGAATCCATCAGTTTTGAAGTTAGACATCTGAAATTTTGGATGTACGAGTAAATTATAGTTAAAAAAAATTTAAATTATTCATTTAATATGATCTTTCAAGAACTTTATGTGGCAGACCAAATTCCAGGCGAGCGAAACCGCGGGCAAAAGCTAGTTTCGTCATAAAAATATAAATGAAGTGTTTTGTTTGTATAATATTAATTGTGTGTATCATGTCATAAAAATATGATGATATGTTTGTCCAACTGAATTGTCAGTGGTGAGATATGTCTGGTTTGTAAATTCATTCAACATCACTTTATGCTGCTATGGCTAATCGAACGATGCTACATTAGGAGCTCTAAATTTTGCCTATCCAGGTTTAATTAGGATAGGGATTTTTTACGAGTACCTGACATCGTACAGGCTCAAAATCCCTTATTTAACAGGATTTTTTCTTCCCTATAAGCAATCTTAAAAGCCACCTGCCGGGCTAACAAGGAGGCTACGCACTATACCACAGGATCCCAAAGTATCCACTTCATTTCTTGATTTTTCACTCCCTATAAGACATAATGAGTCCTCTACTTGTAGTGACTTAGATACTCTAATACGTTATACACCTGCAATTAATAAGCGCCAAAGTGCAAAAACCTCTCAAGTTCATCGAAGAACCATAAAAGTGAAATGATGAGGAGGCGCGGACAAGCGCAGTGTGTCCAACCAAACAACTTATATTATATTTAGTTTCATAGCTAAGGTGTCGTTAACTAAGAGCTCTGGTCGGGCGCCAAATTGGACAACCTCTCACCAAGCCTTCTTATAGAATCGAACATTTTATTTTGAGAATCGACACTCAAGTTCATGAACGATCGGTGCGACACTGGACTCGATTCATCTTCAATCAATGAGTTTCCGTTTGGCAAGAGATTCCTTCGTTTCCGCCTGATTAGACGTGACCCCGGGTTTCGTTTCATCCATGAATGATCTTACACGCAATCATCGATGACCATTAATATCCATTCCTTATCATAGGACAACTGAAAAACCCCAAAGAATAAATCTTCTAAAATAATGGAAAATAACGCCCAAGTCAAAGCATCAGGGTATACCAAAATAAAAATTTATGTCAATGAAAATCAAATGCAGTACATCTCACTTCAACAGCCCAAGATTCAAGTTTTTATTGAACGTCTTTGTGTGTGGTTGCTCTCTCTGATTGATGAGTCTGTTTGGGGTCTTTTCTACTTTAGGACAACCAGATACTTTCTAGTCACCTAGGTTACATTACATTAATCACTCTCAACTAATATGTGATTAGAAAATATTAAAATTAATTTAATATTTATTTTAATGCAATATTAAAACAAATTCTGTCATATGTAATACAAATAGCATTTTAAATATGAAAAAATCAGCCATATCCCTCGTGATTTGTTGTTGCTGTTTGTTCATTTAACGTCACTTTATGCTGCTATGACTAATCGGACGATGCTACATTGGGACTCCTAAATTTTGCCTATCCAGGTTTAATCAGGATAGGGATTTTTAATGAGTATCTGGCATCGTGCAGGCTCGTTTTACACCCTTTTCGACATAACCAAGGATTTTTTAAGTCCCTTCCGGGCTGCGATTCCACGATCATGGGAATTCTTCTTCTTTGCGCAGTTAAATAGTTGTCATTTTCTAGTATTTTAGAGACTTAAGCCTTTTTTTTTACTAATTGAATTTTAATAAGTATTTTTTTTAGTTTTCTCTTATTTTTATTAATTTCTAAATCAGCAACCAATAAACTTACAATTGGTATATGTTTATACAATGGATTTAACCTTTAAAGTTGCACCCATTGAAGCACGCGCGACTAACGTAATACAAGCGCCAATAGTCGTCATGATATTAAATCACGAATGTGGAAAAATGTCGTATCTTATAAACTTATTTTTTATTATTATTACTATCATTCCTCTTTTTCTTTTCAATATGAGGTAGGAACTGGGCCATTTGTAAGCCAACGTATTTCCAAAGAGGTGATTTGACTGGGATCACGCTCAACCGCAAAGTTTTCCCCAATAAGGAGAACCCTTTTTATAGAGACTGGATGAGCCCTGAGGTCTCTCTAAAGACTCCAGATTACACAGTGTCAAATCCCTGCTGTTAACAAAACAAATAGTTAATATTCCAGATACCCGCTCCTATAAATACATATTTAACCATAATTGTTCTTACTCAACGGAGAATGCACCCACCTGGACCTAGGTGAAAGGTGATACTAAAACAAATGTGTAATATTTATGAATTTTCTAACGATACCCGAACTCTCGAGGAACACTTCTGGTATCTGTTTCGCGGGTTGTCGCTTCGAGTTGAGTCACAAGTTATAACTGTTCGTTCGTTTCACTTTTAATATTTACCGAAAATACAAGTTATCGTGAAGTTTAGTACAGAAAAGAGAATGTAATTACGGGTAATGAGTAGATTTCGGTAATCATTTCAACTAACAAACTAACGAAGTATAGAGGATATATCTAGAGCCTCAGTGAGTAACTTGTTAAGTATAATTTAATCCGGAATGAGTTTCAATTACATAAGTAAGGGGAATCGATTTATTTTCCTAGTGAACAAGGGGCTAAGTAAGGCATTGGCTTGAAAAGGAGTTATTGCTTATATTACAACTCCATTTAAAGCCCAAAACAAGAAGAATGATAGACTTCCGTTTATCTGAAAGCAGTAAACTCTCTCTGGAGAAAATCCGATTTAACCACTTGTTCACTGGGGCTGTAGATATGTTTGTTGAAACTCTAAATTGGGGCTGTAGATATGGTTGTTGAAAAGCTAGATGAAATGATTAGTATACACATTTCCCAAAATTACATTCTCTTTCCATACTAAAGCTCATGATAACTTGTATTTTTGAAAAATTTTAAGAGGGAAAGGAATGAAAGGTTAAAATGTGTTGTGACTCAACTCGAAGCGACAACCTGCGGAATTATTACCCACTGCTTTCTACATGTGTTCTAGAATATTAAAAGGTGTTCCAAGTCTTTTATAGTGGTCACCGCCATCTCCGCAATCGAACTATTTGTCAAGATGACCAACGGCAAAGCCTCTGTTTGTTCGAGTTTTATAAAGTTACTTCAGTTCTTCTCCCAGATGCTGATATTTCCGAACCTTCTCTGCGATCAGCTTGCTTGTCAAGACTGCCGGTACTCCTATTTCGATTATATTGACATAATTTCTCTTCTTTCAAGATAAGCAAAACATCATGAGGAATGGAGTATGGTCAGGTACGTACGTCTTGATGCTAATGTAGCTTGATATATAACCAATGTTTTTGAACACCGTTGAGCCACAAAAGATATACATGATTAACTTCTCAGCAGGTGCCTAGGACTCCCCCCCCTCCCATGCCCACGCACTTTAATGAAAATTAAAATGAAATTAAAAATCTCTAATCTGTGTCAACTCTAACTACTTTCCTCAACGCTTAGTAAGAAAGAACAAAATAAATACCATTTGCTGTGTATTAGTGCGATTAATTTTTTTTTTACTTTATTGCAAATTATGTTGAAATGAGAAAATTTAAAATATATTTAAACAGAAACAAATTAAAAAAAAAAGGAGATCTGTCCGAGATCGCGCTCAACCGCCAGATCCCCCCCTTTTTCGGTACTCACTTTAAAGAGGCCCTGTGAGCAGTTCATAAACGATCCAACGATCCGGCTGTTAGCAGACTAATCATAAAAATTGTTTAAAACTCCAAAATGATAACTAAAATCTGAGTAATTTAATGATATTCTTTATTTCTAGTGTTTACTGTCCATTGTCTGGGATCCATTTTTAGAACTGATTCATTCCGATTGAACATGTGGTGACTTGGCAGAGAGCAACAAAAATACTCGCGGCGATTCTCTCGATCCTGTCATTGTGAAGGAAGTGCCCAGAATATATCTAGTGACTACTTTTGTTTCACTTGCATTTCCTTGGAGATTTCTCGTTGCAATGCCATCACGATTATCCATATACATATACATAGCCGTGGATCATGGATAATGGAAACGTCAGGAAAATGTAAATCTCTTAGTGGCTACGAAGGACAATGAACAAAGGGAGGTTATCATTCCGTGATCACAAGTGACTATAATTGTCAAGCCCTGACTATGCGTATTAATAAGTGACTGCAGATCACACGGGTCACCTGTGGTGTATTAGTTAGCAAACCTACTCTGCTAAAAGTCGCGGGTTCGCAGCTCAGAAAGTGATCTTAAGGTTTTTTAAAGAGAGTAAAAAATCCTTAGTTAAGCCGTCCTACGGATGGGACATAAATGGAGGTTGCTAGCCTGTGTCGTGTCAGGTACTGGTTAAAGATCCCTATCCTAATTACACCTCGGTAGGCTAAATATGGCAGAGAAAATATTTCTCTAGTGACCTTCGAATGCATCCATAGGCGTAACGAGGGGGGTTATTGGGGATGTAACCCCCCCCCCATTGCTTAGAAGAAATTTTTTAAAACAATGTATTTAAAAGAAATAATAATTTGAAGGATTTTACCTTTCCGAAGTTATTATTGTGGGATTACATAAGTATGGGTCAATAATGTCAAAAACACAACAAAGAAAGTGCAAACAGTTATTTTAATGAATAAAAGGTACACTAAAATGACAAACCAAAACGTAATACTGTTTATTTACAATTAATTATGTTATTATAGCGGCAGTAGTGGCATTTAGCGGCAACAATAAGATCGCAAATGTGAGAAGAACAGTTTAGACAATTCTTAGAATCTAGAAGTAAAGTCTGGATGGGTCAAGAAAGTTTCATATGCAATTAAATATAGTAAGTTATTGTAATCAATAAATAGGGTTACTTGTATTTAAAAGCTATTTCTTGATTGCCCTTCCAAAAATAACATTTATAATGAAAATAACATTTTATAAAAAATTATAATCTATTTATTTAATTTGAAGCTACATGATTATAGTATAATATAAATTATACCTATATTACGAGGCATCTTTTTCGAAGGGAGTTATATGTTGGAGTGGTTGACTGGTGGGGGTTACCCCCCCCCCCCCATGAGTCAACTCTAGTTACGTTAATGAATGCACCTGACGACCTTCAAGATTTAATGCCATTCATGAATAGCAGAAGTACTCGTGCACTGAATACCTCAGTTTAATATCTAACTACTTTGCTATTTCAACTACTACAAACTAGTATAGTATATAAATAGTAACTTGTAACAAACAGAAATAAAAATAAATTTTAACTGTTTAAAATATTTGATTTAAACATAATCTCTCTTTTAAATGTTTTTAGTGACGTCATACTTTATCAGCGTTGCCTGGCAACGGCTGGAGGGACTACTTTTTCTGTTAAATCTTAAGTCGCCTACTAATCTAAAGGTTCTGGGTTCGATACCGGATGTAGCAGCTAAATATTTTATTATGAATCGACACTAATGAGGATCACTCAGCCTATATAAAGTCGAAACCTTAATTACGAGAAAAAACATGGCGGTATAGTGTGACATCGAATAAATCACCTCCATGCTCAACCGTTGTCTTAGAAAAGGTACAGTCTTACTTAACCCATTAACCTTCATAGCTTCTTTTTTTTTGTCTAAATAGGCTTCAACCAGTCAGATAAAGGATGCAGCGAGAACCGATACATCACAAACCTTTCATAGAATCAAGGAAGCAGTGGGAACACTTATACCGCAAATATGTGTCAAATCACGGCCATGCACAACAGTTGACTTACTGTATACAGTCGAAGTTATTATCATGTATTAAGGGAAAAAAAAATAAGATATAGATTTTACAAGACGAAAATAGTTATGTTAAAAACAAATCTGCCAAAAAAAGAAAATTTTAAATAAACTGTATATATTTGGTGAGGCTCATTAAGGCCAAGACTAGTCTTGAAATGCTTATTTTAGAGAAAAAATAAACCTTGGCTAAGCTTTACCTCCGGAAAAAGGCGTAGGAATATTTCTGTAACCAAACAGCTTCTAGATTCAATAATATGTTTAAAAACTAAAATGATTTTAATGGACCGTATTCTATTAGTAATGATATGACAAGAATTGGAACAGTTAAAAATATAATAAAAAATAAAAAACAAACCATTCTGAAAGCTATCCGTTGACGTTGGCAATGGCTTCCTATCAAACGGCAATGCTAAATAGATAGTAAAAAGTCGGTCAGCTGTCCTAGTACAGTATCTAGAGAGGATTTACGCACACGGATAGGACGATATTTTATGGTGTTCGAAATAATATTTTTAATTAATTCATATAAATAAACTTAAAAAAGTAATCTCCGAATTGGGAGCGAGGTTTGATGATTTCTAGATCACCTGTTCGAGACTGTGGCATGCGGAAACCCTCCTAGGGCCTACCCGCGCTCTGCTAACTTAGGAGAAAATACGGGCGGTTCAGCGTGTTGTGGACCAAATAACCTCCCTGCACATGGATATGGAAGCAGTACCGTCCTTGCTACGTTTGTTTTTTTAAACCAAGTCTTCTTCTAAAAATGCTTATCCTCTTTGGGTGTTGGCGATTATAATGCCCAATCTTATTTTAGTAACCGCTGCACAAAACAACTGCCTATATCGACGTATGGCAATCCTCCCCCCACTGCCCCAGGTTCCTCAACCAGGAGTGACCTCTGCAACCTCTCTTGCCATGTATGACAACTGCAGCAGGCGGTACTTCCATTTTCATTTCGCATCACATGACCAAAGTATGCCGATTAATATCTTTTGATGCTGTCCAATATCTCGAGGGACATCTGTATTCATTGCAATATGCTTTCGTTGCTGAAATGAAACTTTGAGCATACGCCGATAACACCACAGCTCGAATGCATGTTGACGTTTCTTGAAGCATCCGAAAGTGTCCATGCCTCTGATCCGTATGATAACACATAACATATGAGTACTCTGTTTCGAGTTTGCAGGTTCGAATCTGGATTGCATAGCACCTCTCTTCCAAAACAAAAAAAAAGAATTTTACAACTGAATAGAAAGTGGTCAGATACCTGGGCGGATCTACGGGGAGGGGGGCACGGGGGTACGTGCCCTCCCAGACGGGTTTATGTGTACTGTGGAGAATCCATTACAGTACACACTTATAGGCAAATCATGTGATGTTATAACATGAGTAAAACTATTGTTTAGATATTTTAATAAACCTTTGAAACCTTTCTATAAATACCACAAGTTTATTTATAAGTTATTGTTGATTTTTTTGCCCGCCTGCCCGTTGTGCCCCCCCCCCAGAAAAAAAACCTGGATCCGCCCTTGGTCAGAAACCACAAACTTCGCAAGGTAGCACTAATGCGATAGAATAACTCCAATAACTATCTGATTTGTAAATTCTTTTAGTTATTTGCTTAGTACTTACTTCCGTTTTTTTTTTTGGGGGGGGGTTAAAGTTTATTAAATTTTAATAAATTTATTTATTTTTTTAATGTTTTAACGTTCATTAAATTTTAATATTTTTTTTTTGTCACAGACTTCATATGTCAGATGAAGGAAGCAGTTAGAATCGATACACTATAAATATACGATCGAGTTAACATTTTCGATCGATGAGGCAGTTTTGAATCTATATAACACAAAAAATATGAGATTTAATGTACCAGATCAAGAAAGCACTGAGCATCAATGTTCCAAAAAATAATTACTGGTTTTACAGTTGAACACAAGTAGTTAGTTACCACGAATTCTGCTAGACAGCACTAGGTAGCAATCGAGAGATCTTTTTAAGTCGATATCCAGACTTAACGTATAATCGTAATTTCAAATAAAAGTTGGGTAGTACTAAAGTAGCTTTGTTAATTAATTTTAATTGATCTTCTAGCATACCTTAATTTTTGCTGTAATACGGTATATTTTACCTTCTTTGTTTTAGCTTCGGGATATTTTGTACCTAATTCCACAAGGTAACTCTAGCCTAACGGTGTGATTTGTTAACGTGACAGCACTGAGGGATAGTAATATAATTATAAATTGAGTTTTGTCTCGATTTCTGCTACCCTCCCTTCTCCCCCAGCAGACTGATGTCCACGATGTCACCCATCAGATGACCTGATACTGTCCATCGATGCCTCCACTACTAGGCCACGAGGTCAGCTGGCGTGCGAGACCTTCACCATTAGCGAGATTAGAACCGAGACCATCTCATCCCCTTCGACCATTTATCATAGGGCCGCCCCTAAGTCCTTATTAAACCCACCTCATCAGGAAACAAATGATATCCAGGCTATCATTGACAAATCGTAAAGCTCCGGGTGGCCTACATTCGTCCGCCTTCTTAATGGTCTCAACCATTGTCTATATAAATCTAAAATAAAGAAAATTAATGTTTTTGCTTAATAAGACAGTTTGATCCAAGAAAAGAATGCGTACTTGTGTATTAGCCGGCCTACATGAAACCTACCTCCTTATCTCGTGTAACCTTTTCTTATCACTCGTCTCATTTCAGTTATTTGTGTGTGCGTTATTTTTTTATTTATTGAGAGTTTCCGCAAAGGTGAAGTTTTCTCTAACCAAATTTTAGGATAACCTTTTTTCTAAGTTTTACTGTCAAATGGATTTTTTTCATTAAGGCCGTATCCTGTCATGTCTTCCTGGACTTGGTTCATCCATGAAGTTCTTGGTCGGCCTCTTCTTCTTCTTCTTCCTTGAGTACACCAGTGGATGATCATTTTGCATGGGGTGTGCGTTATTACATTGTTTTTTAGTGTTTTTTTTCTTGTTAATTTTGTTTATTGTCAGTTTAAATTTCTGTATTGTTTATTAAATAGGTAGGATAAGCGTAGCGGTTGAGCGTTCAATGTTGGCACAGAAAACAGGATGATCCTAATGCACTGAATCCATATACCATTCATGGGATGTGTAGTAAATCTAAGTGTTAAGAAAGTCTTAAGTCTCTGAAATGTTGGGGAAACATTACCGGTTAAAGTTAAACCAATTCAAGTTACATCAGTGAAAAATCACATCAATGTAGATCAAATATATTGAGTTATGCAGAAAATGGTTTGGGTGTGGCCAAAAATTACACATAACAACAAGTATAAGTTATTTACCCTAACTTTTAGGTTAACAGCAGAGAAAAAAACACCAACACTACAGTAACAAAGACCATAATATTTCATAAATAACTATAGCTCTTATTCCCGAAAAAAAACCTTGAGTCTCTAAAACACCCTAACAAAAAGAAACAGTCGCCTATTCCCGCATTCTGAGGACAACACTTCACAAGGAAATCACATCAAAGAAGGCAAAGTGCATATATCTCACACCAACAGTCCAAACAGACTCAACAAATAGAGACAGCAACCTTGCTCCAAAAATAACTCTATTGCTTCATTTTTGAGGATTTTTCCTGTTGCAACCTGTTTATCATTTGTCTCTTTTGAGTTTTTACTCACTTTCATTAATAGTCATATTTTATTACTTTATCGTATCTAATGTAAGTATGTATGTAAGTTTCTGCGTTCGGGTTAGGTAAAATACAAAAAAGTAAAGGTTTCTAAATAAGCACACAACTAGAAATCATTAATAACTGACTCTATTTAAGAATTAATCCTACTTATATAGTCTCTGGGAGTTATTTATAATCTAAGTAGGATTAAGCTCTACTATCACTATGGTCCGGCTCTTAACTTTAAGATCTACTTGAATAAAATATAAGCCAATTGATAACACAAGTAAAGATTCCATAAAAACTAAAGTTTGGACCCTCCTGGTGCTCACCAAGCCTCTATAAAGTAGGTACCCTACATAGAGGGAAAAATCAGACGGTTGAGCGTGATCTAGAACAACCGTTATCCAAGAAACGGCACAGTCTCTACCATGTACTGAACCCCAGACCCTTCACGGGTTGTAGTGGTACAGGTTTTTGTTCATTGGGCTGCACTTAATCCTGAATTGAATATTATAACAACATATTATATCATCATATAATAAAAAAAACATATACCAAATAAGAATGAGAATACCCTATATAGAAACTTTTTAAACCAGACGGTTATAACCTAAAGGGCAATTTCTTGTTGCAGAATCCTTTCTCCTGGCAGGATCATCCAAGACTTTCGGAATGCCTAGGAAGAAGTGTGGCCTCGGAGATGAACCGCCTCCCAACAGAGCTAACACCACGGATCGGCTGGTCCAGTTGAGGGCTGAAATGAGGCGGACGCATTCGGTACAAGGTTCACCAATAGACGCCTACCTCGTAACAGGGAGTGATGCTCATCAGGTATATTATCATTCATTGCCACTATTATTATTATTATTATATTCTCCCTTACTAAATCTCACTGCTGGGAACATTCATTGGACACAGTAAAAATCAATAGTCAGACTCGATATATATTTTTTTATTATGTCTTAGAATGAGTTCGTAGCAGACAAAGATCGGAGACTGGAATACATATCTGGATTTACAGGAGATATCGGTAGTGCAGTTGTAACGATGGACAAGGCTGCACTTTGGACTATCGACCTTTACATCAGCCAAGCTAATGAGGAAATACCATGTGATTGGTTGTTAATGAATCAATCTGTAAGTTGAGAAACTGTAGTACATAATATTTTGATTTTTTTCTTTTCTTTTCAGGAAACAAAAAAAAAACAAATTCTTAAATTGGAATTTTTAATACCATTTCGGGTGCTATTGCCCATATTCAGTTTTTTATTAAAACCATTATCAAATTAATTTAACCACATTCATTTTTTTTATCTACATTATTTCAGAAAAATCATCCTTCCAACTGTCCTTTGTGGATGTGAGACAGAGCCATTAGCGTTGAAGGTTTTCAAATATATGGTAATTTGAAAATAAATGAAACCACTGGAGAAGCTAGGGGACTACACATCCTGGAATTGCAGAGCATGCGTCGGTTTAATATAATTAATGTGTTAGCATTAAGAAGAGCTTGTTGCTGGGGGCAACTCTGAATTAATTCCCAAAAAGTTAATAAGTGCTAAGCCAACTGTTAAATGGCAAAGGGTAGACTGAGGCTAAGACGGGAGGATTTCGTTAAGAGTAATCTAACAGATTTGGGTTTGGGAAGTAATCCGTGGAGGGAATTTTGTAAGCAGAGATTAGTGGTATCGAGCCTTCTGGTTCGCTAAGAGTTATTATAATATTATTTGAGAAAACGCTGATAAAATATACAACCAAAAATATTAATGAAGTAATGAGTAATGTTTGTACATTAATACATATGTATAAAATGCAGCAAACAATATATAGGCATTTTAAATGAAACTAAAATATTAAAGAATAGTAACATTTAAACATTAATGCTACGATTAAGAAGTTAACATAGATGGTAGAACATAAGATGTTTTAATTGAGAAATTTTTTTTTTTAAATTTATTTATTGATATCTACAACTGTATTACAATAATACAACAAGTAAATAGGCTAAGTGATATATAATGACAAGTAGAGAAACTACCCACTGGTAGTACTCAAATCAAAGTTCAAGTAAGGAGGTCACGTGGCCATCTTCTTTTCAGACGCCTCGGAGGATTATCGGGAATTGAAGATGAAGCTAGGTTTGAAACTAGAGGGTTTGAGTGGGAATGAAGTTTGTTATGAAAGGATAGATACCGGGTTCGGGCCAAATCAGCAACAAAAGGGACATTAAGGTCGTTATGGATGACTTTATTCTTAACAAAATAAGGAGTAATTTGAGAAATTAAAAAATAAATCGAGAAGGACAATATGTTTATGGATTGTTCAGGATAAAAATAATTAGTTATGGAATGTTTTAAAAGAAAAGCGATAATATGGTAGAAGGTAAACAACTTAATTTTGAATTTAATGATTTTTTTAGGGATAAAATAAATTGTTATGAATCGATGTTAACCATCATTATCATCATCACAATCTATCCTGATTTACTGCTTTACCGCCTTCCCAGTTCAGTCTTGGTCTTCCTCAAGTATTGATTTATGCTTTGTTTTTCGATCGGAGGAGTATTACAAGATAAATATAAAGGTGGACTTGTAGACGACCATATTTGCATTTTATTTCTAACTGGAAATGGTTAAAGAAACCTACTTTCATAACATTTAACATCCTCCTTATTGCCTCAAAAATGGTCTGTTGTTTCACTATCTGTTGTTACGGCCACTCTCGTTTAAGTGCACTCACAGATATTTGAAACACTTTACCTATTCTATTATGGAGCTACTGATTGTAATCATTTCCATGGCTCTGCTAGGTGTGGGTGACTTAAAATAAAATAAAAAAGTAATAATTTTAATATCAAATTTATTACATAAACCAACCAATATTTTTCAAAACTAATCATATGATAGGTTCCAGTGGCAGAATGGCTGGCTGGGGAGGTCCAAGCTGGCCATCGAGTAGGAGCTGATCCTAAGTTGATATCCAACAGCCAGTGGGAGATCCTGGCAAAGCAGCTGTACGATGTCTCGCTCTACTTCATAGCCGTTAAGAATAATCTAGTCGATATCAACTGGGCTCCGAAGCCTAATCACACCCATCATGAGGCCACCGTACATCCGATCGAATATGCAGGTAATCATTTTGACAACCGTGCTTAATTATCATAATTGAATTAAAGTCCAAATTACAATTGTGATTTTAGTTCACAATTCCTAACTAGAATTAGCAATGGAACTAGTTGTAACTAATTGCTTCAAATTCAACTGTAAAATTTGGATTCATTGGAGTTATTAAAATTATTACTGCATTAATTTGATATTATTTAAAATTATTTTTGCATTTAATTCCTCTGCTTAGCAGAAGTTATTATTAAAGCAGAAATAACCTCAATTTCCATTAAGATCTGACTTCCTGTTGTTTTTTTTTTAATTTTAATTATTAACAATCAGTTTAGAGATCGTTCAAACTGAATTCTTTACGATCATATTAAACATATACATGCAAACTTACACAAGTGTCTGATCGCATACAACCTTGAAGGTTGTTAAGTTATTTATATGCATTATGCATTTCTGTGCATTATATTATTGTAAATTTGCGTTTGATTGATAGCCTATTTTAGAAGCAATTATTTAATAATAAAATTGTAGTTATTTTTGTTTGTTGAATGGAAGTCAATAGCTGTGATCCAATTACAGTAGTATTGAAATTTTTTATTTAAGTCACATTGTCTTTCAATAAGTATATAATTAAGTTTAACGGATAATCTAAATATTTTTAATGAATACAATCAGCAACGGTTATTTAATTTAACGAAAGCAGTAATAATCAAAAGTATTACAGTAAATCTTTGAACACAGCTGAAAAGAATCTGTCTGGATCTTGGTTCTTGTGTTCAGTACTTGGTGGAGACTGTACTGTTTCTAGGACAACAGTTGTGAAGGGATGTAATTTGTCCGAGATCACGCTCAACTGCCAGGTTTTTCATCCAATTAAGGATACCCACTTTATAGGGGTCGGATGAGCCCCAGGAGGGTCTATCTTTAGATTCTACAGAGTTCGTCCGTGGCTGTTAACAGATAAAATAATTTATCTGCTCCAGCCAAATTTGAAATCAAACCCAGAACCTTCAGCAGTGCAACTCAGTACCCTACATACTGAAGTACTCCGCTCCCCAACAGCAAGAATATAAAATCGTTTGTCAATCATCATCGTTAAATAATATAAAATTAAAGCAGTAAAGACTCTAAAAAATACAAATATTAGTATTAATTGGTAGCAGTTAGTTTTTCATGATTTTTGCTTGACATGTACCATTTTGGTTAAAATTTTGTATGGCATTGTAAAAAATTCATAAGAACCACTTAGTCCGATTACCATAAGAAAAATTAATTTTTTATTTTTACTTTGAAAAGTGTTTTAATTTGTTTGACTAATAGTTTTATAAACCGCTTTAAGGTATGGACTGGTATCATAAAGTGTCGATGATAAGGGAAGCGATGAAAGTCGAAGGATGCGACTCGCTAATTGTGACTGCTTTGGACGAAATCGCATGGCTACTGAACATCAGAGCAAGGGACATTCCGTATTATCCAGTTTTGAGTTCTTACATTATTTTGACAAGGGATCAGATTTACCTATTCGCACATACACAAAAGATAGGTACAGCCGTAAAGGATCAACTTCGAATAGAAGGATGCTTTGCATCTAACTGTGTAAGGTATTTAAATTTAAGTAGTACTTTTATTAACAATAATTTTCTTTTCTGTTACTGAAGCTATGA